>CM035121.1:37690253-38301574 GCA_020205555.1 Panax stipuleanatus
TAACAATGATAGTACAACTACCGGTTGATTAACCAATTTTCTTTTCCAATAGAACAACCAATTTTTTCTTTCCCCGTTGAAGATGGAATAACACTTAGGTTGTTCAACTGATTCACATGTGAATTCTCCTAGGAAGTACAAAATAAGACATTAGTCAAAAAATGCAAACTAATATCAAAATGAAAATTTTTAACAATACCAGTAGCGGTACCTTATCCATATGTAATTGATTAAGCGCACATTCAGACAAAACATTGACAGGTATGTTGTTACTATCACTTAGATCAACCTGTAAGAGCAAACTTAATAAATTAAACATGAGTTAAACATGTGCAAATGAAGCTGCAAAAACTTAACATTTGATCAAAAATATGCTTAGTTTCAAAAATACATTCAATATTATTGTTCCAAATCTTCCAAGCCTAGCTCTATTTTTTTTTTTGTTTTACTATATATTGTTCTGTAAGAGAGAAATTCCCTCAATTTTGAAGATAGTTGAGGTTTCAAACTGTTGGAAGTTGAATCAGAATAAAAGGTTGAGTTTATTTTCTTGACATCTTATGTTTAACTTCTTTAATTGGTGTCATTTTTCATTAAGAATAATGTCCATGAAAAGGATTTCAACGAATTTGATTTTCTGGAAGAAAACAAAAAAACAGCCAAATATTAGGAATATATGTGATAAGGTTTAAGTTATTGGAGCCAATCAAGTCCCTGGATACAGCTCACTCCGATCAACCTAACATAACATAACATAGTCAGCCATCAAATTAACATAAATTTTCTTTCTAATCCAAGAACGGATAATGTGATTCCCAGTTTAATAAGACAAGCTAATCAATCATAGTCATCTCATTAGGAGCCACATGAAAGTGAAAGGAATTCAGTATTCAGATGAATTCAATTTGATACATCAGAAAGGAAAGAACCAATAAAAAATAAATTTAAAAGTTTCTCCACATAAATAGTTGTCAAGTAATAGACTTAATTGTTTTCCGGCAAGTTAATATTCTTTCCATACATTTGATACTTGATATTGGATCTAAATTATTATTATTATTATTTTTTGATCTTTGTTATAAATTATATCAACTCTGCCTACTTGGTGCTGCTGACTTATGTCAATTTTTTGCTCTGTTAGGATAGTGCTGGACAAACAGGGCAGCTGTGGAGCATATCTTATAGTTTGAAAACCAGGGATAACATTAAAAGTATGTTCATGTTGTATATTTTTTTTTTTTTGATGAATGAATATACCAGTACAATTATGCAGTAAAGAAAACAACTTCTTGACATTTTAGTTAAAATCTGAAAGAACTGTTACGATGTTATTGAAGCTTTGTAACTTAAATATTGTGCACACTAACACCCTATTCACATTTACTCCGCATTGCTTTGATATTGTGTTTAGTAATTACAACAAAGTACAGAACAGTGGTTCTTAGGAGATGAGATAAGTATTTGGTATGGATATATGTTAGAACTTATGCATAGTGCCTAGGTTCTACTATTTGATTTTTTTTTTACATATGCAGGCTCCTATGATCTTGTTTTATCTTGAGTTGTTTGGTTTTGTTCGGAAGTAGTTTATTGAATCCATGAAAAATAAACTGGTTGAGTATACATTTGGTTGCCAAGATAAAATAGCATCCATTGCCTACTGGAAACAATTGTAATTGATAAATGAGAAATCATTCGGCTTTGGTTGCTTCTAAAAGCTGAACACTTGGTAATAGGTATTCCTAGTATTAGAATGGGAATAGTTTATTTGAACAGACTCATATATACGTGTATATATGTAAATATATATATCTTATATTTATATGAGAAAATAATTAATGTCCCAAGCAGTAAAGCATACACAATTAGTACATGCATTTAGACAATTATGTGTTCTTCAATAGAAAATCCCTGAAGCAAAATGCTCATAACCACCACTATCAAAACTCAAGACTCCTAAAGGTAGTACTAAAAGAAACGTCAATGTATAGGATAAATTTCTGCGCTATGAAAAAGGAACATCCTAAGTGAGTAGTAAGAGGGAAAAGATCTGAAAATTCAGATCTACTGCAGTAATAACCTTGCGGTATAAAGTTTAGAAGCAAAGTGACCACAAGTAGCTTTGAGGAAGTGAAAGATATGGAGAAGAAAGGCCTGTATTAACCTTTATGTTAGATGCCAACAGTTATCAATCCTGTATGGGGGGATTCATTTACTATGATACAGACTGAATTCAATGGTAAATGTAAAAAACATAACCCTAGAGAACTTCCTCACTTGAAGACAATAGACATAGATCCCTTAATTAAATGCATTCCTTCTATAATAATCCTTCAACTTATCAAGACAGCTGTCTTTAAACTTAGCCAACAATTTGTTCTCTCATGTACTGTAGTCCATATTCAAATTCTGATGTATTCCAAAAAGTAATAATAAATGAAAAATATTCAAGTGAGCCAAGAAGCATCCAAACAATGACACATAACTAAACCACAATTATCCACTATCAAATTTCTAAAACAAAGAAATGGGCACATGATACCTCAAGACAAAAATTGCAACACCAAACTACAGTTCATCAAACTGTTATAAACATAAAACCAAACAACTTACCACTGAAAATTTGAAGGCCTCAGAAACCATATTACACCCTTGACCCATCAAAACTGAAACCCTAAAAAGGATTCAGAAGGAGAACAACATCCTTCCCTAGGCATAATTTTCAAAAAAAAAAACCTTACATTACCTTACAAAAACATTACATTACCACTCATTACCTTACATTACCTTACAAAAAAATCATTTATGCTATCCCATCAAATTCCCAATAATCATTTGTACTTTTTTTCCACCTTTACATTCCTTTGGGAAATATTAAAACCCCAACATACAGATAGTATGGAAAACTACTATGTGAAATGGTAGAAGTGGTACCACCATACCTTTCTCATGCTTTTGCTTTTTCTTTAGAACGAAAGGAATCATAAGCGACTTCGAAGACTAACAAATGACAGTACCCATTTTTAATCAAATATTTAGCTCTAAAACCCCAAGAAAAATAAAAACCATAAATTAGCTCTCTATCCTTTATTTATAAACACAAACCCAGCAGAAATTCTCAAACATCAATGCTCAATATTGAACCCTCTCTTCTTCAAATACCCACTGAAAACTGTAGCTTAATCTAAACCCACCAGAAATTCTCAAATGTTATTCTACATACCAAAAGACTTTAAAATTAAGACTATTCTGAACAGAAATACCTCAAAATTAAATCAAATTGTAAAAGTTTTGTATAATAATCAAAAGGAAAAACAGAAGGCTACCTTGGGGGAATTAGGCGGAAAGATAGAGGCTAAAATAGCGAAAGATGAAGCAAATGCAGAAGCAGAGGAGGGGTCCGTGGAACCAAAAAGATCTAAAGTGAAAGACGATGAAGAATCCGCGCGCTTTTCTCCCTCCATATCTCTATCTCTATGTGTGTATATATAGTAGAGTTATATGTATAGCTTTCTCACTCAGTCTAAACGTAAATAAGAGTTGGAGAAGAGAGGGTTTTGTGTATTTATAAGCAACAATTAATCCACCCCCAAGGAAACAGCCGACTGATTTTCCATAAACAAACAGATAAAAGGAGATTCTACAGAAATGGAAGGAGAGAGGAAGGGAAAAACACATGAAAGACAAAACGATAACCGTCACCTGCTCACCTCCCAACAATTTATAACAACAACGTCATGAGGAAGAATTGTCAAACCAATAAATATCTATATTTTGATACATAGACCTTTGAAAAATGTTCAAGCGTGGGGCATCTACAGAACAGAATTTGAGAAATAGATGTTGAGAAATTATACCGTGACTTCAATGGGAACCCGAGTATCAATTCGATGCTGGTAATAGAGATCAATATAATCGGGCTGCCGGGATAATACCTTTTCGAGTAGGATTTCTTTGGTATGCGGGCCATACACGTCGGAGGTGTCGAGGAAAGTGACGCTTCTCTCGACGATGTGGTGGATGAGTTGGATCATATCGGAGTCGGGTTTGGGTGGGCCGTAGAAGGCGGACATGCCCATACAACCGAGTTCTTGAGCTGATACTTCCAGGCCTTGTGAACCCAATTTGATTCTATATGCTCTGGATCGTACATTAGGGGCTGGGTATAAGATTTAGGGTTGGGTATGAGAGCTTTGGGCTGGAATTAGGGTTGGGTGGTATGAGAGATAAGAGATTTAGGGGAGTTGAGAGGGATTGAGCTGAGAGATATAATCCTCAAGTATCAATGTAATAAATTTTCAGAAAACTCAACAAGCCCTCCAAAATTATAAAAGCATAGTGACATTACAAACTAATAGATCCTGTCATTGATTAGGAAGTGCATCAAGCCATCAATATATTTTCACATAAATAACTATCTAATCCTAGTTTAAATAAAATGACATATATTAATTACATAAATAAAGAACCAAAACCAAAACCAAAACCAAAAAAACAAAATAATTCAAATCAAAACCAAAAATGGAGACTGGAACCAAAATCATTAGCTCATTGATGAAGAAGATGACAAAATTATTTAAATAATAAAATGGAACAGCAGCACGCACTGCAAATGGAATCATATTCACATGGACTCTTGCGATATCCACATTTCAGCACAAACACGTAAGTAAGAACCTGATAACATGATTTTCAAATTCCAAGCTTACATAAAACATTATACTTATCAAACGCATAAATTAGGAAACAAACATTAACTTGGTTAAATAAAGTACAAAAACAGTAATCAATCAATTAGGAAACATATTATGTTTGAACTTCTGTTACATTAACATTTGGATACATCCATTGCCAAATCCTAATGCAAACAAAATCGAGTTCTTGGACTTATAACAACAATTTAATACAAAGTAATTGACCAACAACCAGCAAATTAGGGCAATTTATACATCTACACACACATTTACGGAGATAAATAAAGCATACCGTAACTGAACCAAGCAAGTGGCTGGTGGGAAGACGAGTGTAGGATTCTTCCGATGACATGGTGATAGAACGGGGGAAAGATCGATATGTAGAGAGAGAAAGTGATTTGCTCAATTTCCAAAATTCTGTGTGTAAGAGCATATCTAGCAGATGAAGTATTTGCATGATTATATTTAGTCTATATGACATCAGCTGATATTCTTTAATCTTCTATCTTTCTAATAATGGACTATCCCGTGGACTATAATATAAAATATTAAAATAATAATGAAGATTAATATAATATAAAAATACAACTATATTAACAAAATAATTACAATTGTTAATAATAATATACGTTATTTTTAATAATAATTATTAAAATAATAATAATTACAATCAATAATAATAATTGTTATTAACAATAATAATAATAATAACAATAATAATAATAATAATAATACTGTTATAATTTTTTTTAATACTAATAATTGTTATTATAATAATAATAATTGTTATTATAATAATTATTATTATTTTAAAATAATTGTTAATAATAATAATTGTCACTTCAGACCTCTTCTTCTTCACTTCAGACCTCATCTCCTTTCTCCTTCTTCCGAGCTTCATCTTTTCTTCAAATAGAGAGCTTCATCTCCTTCTTTTCTTCATCCTCTCTCCAATTTACTTATATTAAAATTATAGTCCTCAGATTTTCGTTCCTTGATTTAATTTTTTGAGTTGCCGGAAAAGTAGCTCGACTAATATAAGTCCATCTGCTGGAGCAAAATTGGCTTCCTAGACTAAATATGTCTAGGATTTTTACAACTCCGCTTCTGGAGTTGCTCTAAGAACAGAGAGAGAGATAGAGGGTTTGAAATTTGAATAGGGGAATGAGAGAGAGCTATTGACGTGGAACTTGGATTTGACACTTATGTATTTTCTCTATCTGTTCTGTTTTATATTATAGATATGCACTTAGACAGGTGAGTTTGGATGGTCTCATGATACGGTTCTACAGATGTATTCATCTACCGTTAGCCGTATTGAGCACATGTCACCTTCATTGACAGCATCTCTTTGAGATCTTGGTATGACAGTTTGCCTCCCACAGACAATGGCGACATTAGTTAATCAGATGCTGGGGCATTCTATGGCCATCTTAGCTTTTCAGGTTCCACTGGGCTTTGTGGACAACATTTATCCTATTGGATACCGAGCGCCATGTTTTCATATTTGGGATCCATAAGCTAACTCCTACGTAGAGGAGTATGAGCGCATCACTGGTTTGCCATTGGATCAGCCTTGTGCTAGGATGGCCCTTAGCGACATGAGACGACATTTCATGACCATGACTGGTCTAAGGCGTAGAGTCGTCACAGAAGAGATTACTGCAGGGCATGTGGTGTCCCTGAACTTCCTGATCGATCGCTTTGGCCAGCTGGACAGCTACGCATGATATCCAGGAGACTTATCATCCCTGCAGATGAGTGGCAGTTTGCACGCATGGATGTTCTGTTGATGTGCATCACAACTATTTGTACATGCCACTGTATATGGACCACTTGGATATTGGCTTGATTGTAATGGTTCGAGCTCTCAGACAGTGTTGTACATCTTGCCCATGATATTAGCCGAGACCTTGAGGTCGGCTACATTCTGCCATACCCATCCAGTGGGGTTTTTCAGGGGTAATGCCGTTTTGTTGTACGTGTGGTTTATGACACACTTGAGACCCATTCGACACTTTAGACATCATAGGTACTGCCCTTACTCATGAGATAGCCATGTCCTACTCCTTTCAATTGGCAGAGTGTACTGATGCTGCATCGTGGTTGGCCTTTTTGACAATGATCTAGCATCCATTTTCGATCTTGCCCTGCTCAGGGCTTAGCTCCCCTACAGCTTCATTACTCATGCAGTTGGCATGGATTATCTGCCCCGGCGGTTTAAGAGGGGTGATCACATATCATCCGCTGGCTATCATGGGACAGTTTGATCAGTTTCAGGACATCCATCATTTTGAGGGAGCTATGGATCATGGCCATCAGCTTTATCTTTGTCTTCGGATGACCTGACCAGGATTTACGATTATTGGATTTGTCGGGAGAAGGCTGATTTTTTACTAGCCATCCGGATCGTTCTTCAGAGTATTCTGCATGGTTGGAGGCAGATAGTGCACTGGCTGCGGTTATTCATTCAGCTCCGAGCATTGATTTTTGATGAGGAGGAGCCTGTGGAGGATCCTGATTCTCCCACCGAGGATGATTTATTTGTTGGTTTAATAGCAGCTTTGGTCAGTGATCCCCCGAGCATTCCTACTGGGACAGATCCAGCTCTTAGCGATTCGTCTAGCTCGGATAACCTTTGAGAAGGATCAGGCTCAACATCCCTTTCTGGTAGGGATGTAACTTTTGTTGATAGAGACGAGGCTCGAGCTACCCAGGATGTCGCTTTTGTTGAGATTAAGGGAGGCTTTAGTCACCGGGATGCTGCTTTTATTTAGAGGGATGAGTCCATAGCTACCCGAGATGTTTATATTGCTGATAGCACTACACTCAGGTCATATACACACAGCATCATTGCCGATATGAGTGCCTTCATAGATGGTCATAGCAGCACTATACAGATGGCTGTGGATCTTCTAGCTTGCATGGAGACTGTAGAACATGAGCTTACATATGCTCCTCCATCTTTTAAGAGGGATTCCCATGTTGGCCTTGCTATCCCGTTTATCCATGGGTTTATAGACTAGCTTTCATTTTCCTGCACATACTAAATCTGCCATTTTTGTCATATATATGATACATTGTATATATCAAACAGTATTATATAGCAGAGAAATATATTTTGATTCACTTCTCTATTGGATATGTATTGTCCTTGTTGAGTGATTACCACTTTTTTCATGACTTGATGTCTTGATGTATCATGAGTTTTTCCTTGATGTATTACATTGAGATGTCGGAAAAGTACCTCAAAGGGCTGTCGATCAGGGAGGTTGATAGTATTTGGGTTTCTAGGAATTTCGGTGTATTGGGACTGGTTTTTATTGGTTTAGTTTTTTTTCTTTGAAGGTCAGACCGCACCAGGACTGGTTGCCTACGTACTTCCGGGTTGAGGGAGATCAGGTCATTCGTAGTTCAGGCTCGGCCTGAAAGGTTAGAGAAGTGTTTATTTTGGGTTTGAGCTTGGTTTGATGGGTTTTTGAATTTTTTGTTTGGTTTGACCGCACCGTAAATGGCTGCCTACGTACTCCCAGGTTGAGGGAGATCAGGTCATTCGTAGTTCAGGCTTCAAATGAAAATCTGGAATTGATTTGATTTTTTTTCACTGGATCAGGATGATGGCTTGCAGGTGCTTCAAACATAGTACCGCTTCACGGTGTCTGAATTGATGAGCTGGGGAATTCTTTCCCATCCATTTCTTGCAATCTGATGGCTCCTCCCTGTCAACACTTCTTGACAATGAAGGGCCTTCCCAATTTGGGGCAAACTTTCCTTTGGCTTCATCTTGATTGGCAAGGACTTTATTCAGTACCAAGTCATTTTTTTTGAATTTTCGGAGTTGAACTTTCTTATTATATGACTGAGCAATCCTTTGCTGATATATCTGCCCGTAAAATATAGCTGTAGCCCTTTTTTCATATATCAGGGACAACTGGTGGTACCACTCTTGTAAGCACTGGTCTTCTTCCACCTGAGCATCTATTAACACCCTAAAGGAGTCCATTTCTACTTCTATGGGGAGTACTGCTTTCATGCCATAGACTAATGAGTAGGGGGTGGCCCCAGTAGAAGTGCACATTGACGTTCTGTAGGCCAGCAGAGTCAGAGGCAATAGGTCAGGCCATCCTTTGTGATTAGCAGATATTTTATGCATGATCTTCTTGATATTTTTGTTGGCCGCTCGACAGAACCATTCATCTTGGGGACGATAGATGACGGAATTGAGATGCTTGATATGAAACTTGCTACATAATTCTCTCATCATCTGGTTGTTTAGATTCTTGGCATTGTCTGATACGATCACCTCCGGTTGTCCATATCAACAGATGACATTGTTTCTGATGAAACCAATACTTACCTCTTTGGTGACTTTGGGAAAAGAGGGCAGCTTCAACCATTTGGTGAAGTAATCGATCATGGTTGAAGATGAATCGATGACCATTGCTGACTTTGGGATCTATTGGCCCAATCACGTCCATTCCCCACATAGAAAAAGGCTATGGTGAAACTCATGTTATGAAGTTTGTTCGGAGGAGCGTGGATGGCATTCCCATGGACTTGGCATTGGTAGCATCTCCTCGACATGATCATCACAGTCAGCTTTAATAGAGATCTAGTAACGCCATGTGTCTCAATATCTTCCTGGCAAGTAAATAACCACTTATGTGTGGACCGCAAACTCCACCGTGGACTTCATCCATCAGTCTCTGGGCTGTAGTGTTATCCAGACATCTCAAAAGGCATATCCCAGCATCCCTTTTATAGAGTGTATCTCCGCTCAGATAGAATTTCATAGCCATCTTGTGAATCTGCTTTCTTTCAGCTTGACTTGCCCCAGCGGGTGTAGATCCATCTCGGAGATATTCTTTTATACCTTGGTACTAAGGATGTTTGATAAGAGGTAGTTCCTCTGATACTTTTCCAATGTAATTTTTATATGATGGGGCTTTTAGCTTGCAAATTTGATGTCCAAAATTCCATTCTTATCAGATGTGTGGATCAAGAAAGCCAACGTTGCCAATTCATCGCAAAGTCAATCTTACCATGAGGGATGTGGACGAAGGTTATTTCTTCAAACTCCAGAATATCTGATAACTTGTCGATGATAGGGCAATAAATGTAATTCTTTCGTATGATACGCCCCGGTGGTTTGTCTGATAACCAACTCAGAATCCCCAAAGACTAGTAAACATTTGATTCCTATGGATTGGCCAGTTTCAAACCCATTATATAGCCTTCATACTCATCTGTGTTGTTGGTGTTAACAAACTGCACTTGATGGCCACATGATACTGTCTCCTGTAAAAGAACACAAGAAACTTGCCCTAGCTCCCGCACCTTCTATGTTCCCGGCTCCATCAAAATACATTTCCAATATTGGACTGTATTTTCTTGATGGATTTGTTGAATTGTCATGATCCATCATCCGGGAAATAAGTTTCCAAGGGTTTCAAAATCCACCTGACGGTGCTTCGGCCAATTTAGCCTCAATCCCCTGACCTTTGATAGACTTCTGAGTCACGTAGATAATGTCGAACTGTTGTAGAATCAACTGCTATTTGGATATCAGCAATTTAACATGGATTTGCTGAATACGTACTTTAGTGGATCCATGCGGGATATGAGATAGGTCGTGTGCCATGCAGATAATGTTGTAATCTCATGGCGGCCCATGCTAATGCACAACATGTTTTTTTCAATCAACGTGTACTTTTTGCTCACCGCTACTGATCTTTTGCTGAGGTAATAGATAGCTCTCTTCTTTGCTTCTATCATCCCTCTGTCCCAGCATACAGCCCATTGCATTGGCATTGACTGACAGGTATATAAATAGGGGAACCTCATCCCTTGGGGGTACCAAGACAGGTGCTTCGATCAACTACTTCTTGATGGAAAGGAAGGCTTTTTTGACAATCTTTCATTTCCATTTTGTGGAGGAATTCTTCCTTAGGAAGCTTAAAGATGGGTGCACAAGTTGCCGTGAAGTTGAGAGATGAATCTGCTTATGAAATTGATTTCTCCCTAGGAACCCCCCGTATTTTCTTTTCTGTATTTCCTTTTCTATCTGGCCACCAGCATCTTGGTGATGGCTTTAACTTTAGCGGGATCCGGCTCATTGTCCTTGTTGCTTACTAAAAATCCCAACAGCATTCCTGATTTGACACCAAAAGAATATTTGGCCTAATTCATCTTTAGGTTATACTTGCACAACCTGTTGAAAGATTTTTGAGATGGCTGATGTGGTCATCCTCCTTCCGGGATTTGACAATGATGTCATCCACATAGACCTCTATTTCTTTGGGTATCATGTCATGAAAAAGGGCCATCATGGCCCGCTGATATGTGGCATCGGCATTGATAAGGCCAAAAGACAAACGTCTATAACAAAAGGTTCCCCAGGGAGTGATGAAGGCAGTTTTCTCCCTGTCCTCTTCAGCAACCATGATTTGATGGTTCCCCGCAAAACAGTCAACAAAATAATACATGCCATATTGTGCTGTGTTGTCTATCAGTATATGGATAAAAGGTACTGGGAAGTTTTCCTTAAAACAAGCTTTGTTCAAATCCCGGTAATCCACGCAAACTCGTACCTTCCCTCCGGGCTTAGGTACGAGAAACTATGTTGGACATCCACTCAAGGGAAGTCGATACCATGATGATACCAGCTTTGAATTGCTTGACAATTTCTTCTTTGACTTTCAGACTCCACTCAGGTTTCAATCGCCTGAGCTTTTGCTTGACGGGCTTGAATCCATCTTTAATGAGCAGTCTATGAATGACAATGTCAGTAGACAAGCCAATCATGTCTTCATACGACCATGCAAACACATCCTGGAACTGAGTTAAGAGTTCAATCAGGTCTGCTCTTGGTTTTGGGTAAGGTCTATGCCTATTTGGATTTCTTTACGGTTTTCTAAGGTTCCGATATTGACAGTGGTGGTTTGATCGAGGATTGGCTTGGGTTTATCTTTGACCCATTCTTTGATCTCCTCGGGCACCTCATAGTCATCCATCTCCTCTTGATCAATCTCCATCAAGTCAAAGTCCAATTCTACATCAAAGGTTTAGTCACTATGAAAATTTGGCATCTCATCAGCAGGGACAAATAAATCCAACTCTGGAGTCTTGAAAACAAAATGCTTTCACTTTAATATATGAAACTGTTTAATCATACAAAGCATTTAGAAAAAGCATGACAAAAGTAACTGCTATCGCTGTGCAACAAAATAAGCAGTAAATAAAACCATGTTTCAGGGCAGATGTATTTTCTACCCTTTTACCCTTTTTGAATAAGGCATGGAGTGCTGCTCCAATTGTCCAAAGTCAAGTCCTCTTGAGTAGGGATGATAAAGGAGTTGTGGTCGTCTGTCTCTTCTTTGATGACGACTGAGACATCCTTCATATCAAGGTCGGTGCTTCTCTTTGATTTGCTCTTCTTATCCCATTTGATGCGAGGGATTAGGATTTGATTTTCTGAATCTTCTTCGTCTGGGATATTGTCATTCATACCCTCATAGTGCACTAGAAAATACATGTTTGCAAATGGGTCTCATCCTTCATTTAGAAACTTTTCTTTGCCCTTTTGCTTTCCCCCATCAGGCTTTGGGACTCTTCTCTCACTAATCGGTTTGACCTGAGGAGACTGCATGCCTGACACAGCAGCAGGAATCTTCCTCATTGGTTTTACAAACCCTACATCAGTGAGGTTTGGTAGCAGGATGGTGGAGGCAGGAACCATTGGATGCTTGTGCGGGTTCTGGTGGTTTGATCCGGATGAATAGCCTAATCCGGCTTTCTATGACTGGCTAGGGATTTGCACTGGACTTCTGATTCCTTGCTGATTTTTTCCTAATCCTTTTCCAGGATAAAAATCCAAGGATACCATTTCCTGACCGACTGTCATCACTTCGGGGGAAACTTTTGGTTTTAAGACTGGTGCCCCAATAGGTAAGTATTGAGTATTGCTCACCTCCAAAGCTTGAAAACTGACAGGCTCAATTCCTTCATCGAGACTGATTACCGGCATATCGCTATGTATGTAGACAGGATATTTTGGCTCAGCATTTATAGTGATCAGATTGCCATCAATGATGTGCTTGAGTTGTTGATGGAGGGTGGACGGAACTGCTCCTGCCATGTATATCCACGGTCTTCCCAACAACAAATTATATCTAGTGGTAATGTTTAGTACCTGAAAGGATATATAGAAAGTATAGGGATCAATCTTCAGTGGAAGCTCAATATCCCCCACAGCTTCTCAGTGAGATCCATCGAAAGCCCGGATGACTACATGACTAGTCCGGATTTGGTTTAGATTGATTTTCATTCTCTCAAAGGTGTCGTAGGGGAAGATGTTCAGGAATGATCCTCCATCTATCAGCACACCTCTGATCACATATCCTGATGACATCACTGCTATGTGCAATAACTTGCAATGACCCGTCCCTTCTGTGGGTATATTATCGCCAGTGAAAGATATCACATTATTGTTTAAAATGAGCTCTATCACGTGTTGAATCTTCTCAGTATCTACCGTCTTTGGTAGATGTGCTTTTTCCAGTATTTTCACTAGAATTTTACGATGATCTTCCGAGAATAAGACCAGATCCAGAATGGATATCTGTTTGGGTGCCTTATTCAAGCTTTACACTACTTTGATTTAATTATGCCTCATCTTGCTGAGGAATTCTTCAATTTTCTCCTCAGACACTCTCCCCTTAGCTTTAATGATTGAGTTGATTACCCGCTGAGGTAGGTACATCGGGTTTTCCTTTGGTACAATAGCAATGTGGTTTGATGTTGATCCTTCATCTTTCCCATAGTTCCATAGGACTTTCTTCAAGCTGACTACAGGACATTGCGGTCTGAATGGCAAGATTATAGGCTCGGGCGCAGCCACTTTCACAGGATTCTGTCCTTCTTGGACCCCTTTTCCTTGAAGTATCTGGGGTGTTATGGCTATATCCTTCTCACAGGAAATGACAGCCACTACCTCTTTCTGATTCCATGCCATGGGAATAAAGAGTGCTTCCTCACCAGGATAACCATAATCTTGGTTCGCCTTTAGTAGCTCATCGCTTTCAATTAGATTTTGAATTAGATGACACAATCCCCAATAATCCTCGGTGTCATGACCAGGCGTGTTGGAATGATATTGACAGATCCTATCAGGCTTGAACTTTCGGGATCGAGGATCCACCGGGGGTAACAATTATGTGACCATCCCTTCGTTGATCAACATTTGGAGGTTTTCTTTTAGAGGCTGATTCAAATTAGTGAAATTCCTCTTGAAGGCGAATTCCATGTTAGCTTGGAACTTCTCCTCTTTGGAAACCTTGTCGGCCCAGGGTTCACGCTCATGAAATCGGTAATGATCCCTAATAGCAATGGGGCTAACTACAGGCATAGGAAGATTTACTTCATGTTGGTTGGTCTGATTTATCAACTGTCTCGTAATCTGATGTTGATAAACCACCAGTTCTGGCAGTTGTCCAACCTGCTCCTTGGTAGACTTGATTTCCTGTTCTATCAAGAACTACCTTTCTTAGAACTCCCAATTGTTTGGGCTATTGGTTCTTGCTTGGGTTGACTCTGCAACATACTAGAGGTATTTGGATCCTTCTCCGTTTCCCATGCCAATCATATTGACACTCTCGTCATTATGTTGAGGCAGAGGATTGTCTTGAACATGCGGTTGTTCTTATTTTGTCACCACAATCTCCCCGTTATCTATCAGGTCTTTGATTTTATGTTTTAGGGACCAACATTCTTGTGTGTCGTGGCCCGGTGCTCCAGAACTATAAGCACACTTCTTACTCGGGTCAAAATTCCATCCGCTTGAACTGGCCAGCAGAAGGAGCTAGACAATCTTCTTTTGTGCTGTCAGAAGTTTCAGCACATTTTCTAGTGAATCCCCCAAGGGTGTGAACGTTCTTCGACGTCTGACCTCTCCAGCTTTTTGAAAGGGAGGATTAGAAGGTTGTGCAAGAGCTTGGAAAGGGGAAAATTTCTCCTTTAAATGGGCAAGCTGCTTGAATTGCCTCTCTGATTTGTCCCTGAAGTATCAAGCTAGGAAACCTCCTCTTCCTTCTTCTTGTGTACTCTTCGAGGATTACTCCCATAGCTTCCAGATTGAATATGCTAGGCCACGACCTCCAAGTTGGTAAGGTCTTTGATCTTCCCAGACTTGAGACCCATTTCGGCCATTTATCCATGTTTGATCATCTCCGAGAATGGTTTTCCTATACCTGCTAAGACCCTCTCGTAATGTGGAGCTTCTTGGATGTCTATGAAAGTTATGACTATCTTAGTCTCTGTCATAAGTGGGGTGACTTGTGCAGCTATCCGTCTCCATCGTTGGGCATATTCTCTGAATGACTCAGTATTCTGCTTCTTGACTTTGGTGATTTGATATCTGTCTAGAGCCATCTGAGACTGGAAACTATATTGATTTAGGAAGGCATGTGCTAGCTCTTCCCAGCTGTGAATTTTGAAATTGTCCAGTCAGGCATACCAGGCTCTAGCCTCTCTGGTCAGACTCTTCTGGAATAACTGCATTCTGAGCTTCTCGTCCTCTCTGGTCAGACTCTTCTGGAATAACTGCATTCTGAGCTTCTCGTCCTCAGCATAGGATCCGAGTTCTCCAATTAATACTTTCAAATGGGTGTAGGGATCTCCTAATCCATCATATTTTTAAAAATCGGGGACTTGAAATTGTCTAGATATCGAGCCCCTAGAAATATACATAAATCTGAATAGTTTACACTCCCAAATGCCCTAGTTCCTTTGATGGACCGGATTGTTTCTTCCATTTGTTGGACCTTTTTCCTAATATCACCGTTTTCTGATCTTTGTTTAGGTTGGTGATTTCAGGGGTTTTGTTGGTCAGATCCTTGCTTTGAGGTTCAGGTGTCTGAGTATTTTTCTTGTCGGCATCCTTACTGCAACCGGGTGTGGACTATTCTGTTTGAACGGGTATTTGTTTACCCTGAAGACTTTTGCTTTGCTCTTCAAGGAAAATAGCCAATTCAGCCATCTGATTCTTTAATCCTTCGAACTCTTCCCTAAAGACAGGGGTGAAATCATGTTGGGCACTTGAAGCCATGACTGGAGATGGGCTTAATGCCTTTTTAGATTTTGATCTGGTAACAAGACCAATTTTTTCCTACAATAAAAGTAGATATGTTAATTTTGATGTATATATCAACAGGATGCATGTTGTGCAATGTGTTATGATTTTTTGAGGTTTTTTAATCTTTTCCTGTAAAATAAAGGTCAGTTATTTTGATGACAAGATTTACAAGACATGGAATGTATATTTACATTGAATCTTGAAATTTGAATTTAAAATTTACATTGAATTGAAAGGGGAAGGCATGAAGAGACTTCCCTTCGAATTTGTTTTGGCATGAAGGTTCCCAGATCATCGCAATCTACTAGAGGGAAAATTAATCCGTTCTTTCAATTGGAGCGAATCTGAGTGGTGTCTTTCCTGAGCCTCGCATGATTAATCTCCTTTGAGTCCAGTAATCAATCACCGACGGGTTCGCCTCCTGGTGGAGGAATCACACAGCATACATTCACATACATCGTATCTCACCGTATAAAATGACGACATTGTGCGAAGCACTAATATAAAGTTGTAAAACATTTATTTACATCCATTCAATGTAAAACACAGCATCCACTCACAAGCAGATAGAAAAAGGAAATTTTGAAAAGATTTGAAGTGCGGTTTAAGCCCTCTACTGTCCTCAGCAGAGTCGCCACCTGTCGACGTCGGGAAAAATCTTTGGACAGATCTTCCTTTCCCTAAATTTGATGTCTTCTACCCTTGTTTATCTTATCTGTTTTATTAAGGGTGAATTTTTAGGAAAATACCAACATGTATCATGTCGACAATTTGAAAGGTTTACATAGTTGCCAGTTGGTATATTTTGAAATGGTTGTACCAACTCAACCGAGTTTTGTTTGAAAAGTTTGCAAGTAGGCCCAATTACTGGACGCTGTCGAAACTTGGCCTTGGAAACTGAGATTCGTAAAGTTCGAGGGCTTGGTTAAGCAGGAGGAAGGTGTTAGGTACCCCCCGACTTCCGTGAAATACGGTTACCGCATCTTTTCAATTTTCCCTTTTTTATTTGCAATGTGTGTGTGTATGCTTGAAGTAATTGAGCCTATGTGTTTGATGGGAAGTAGTGTCGCGCTTCGTTAGACCTATATACGAAGGGTTTGATTTGTTTGAAAAGTCTATTTTTAGACAAGATATGAAAATGACATTTTGAAAGATGGTTTTCAAATTCTTTCGCTCTTATAGGAATTGAAGCATTTTGATACTTCCATTTTATTCTGCCTTCAGCTTATTTTGACTTTTTATTGTCGGGATGCGAAGCATCCTCGACCACAGAATGTATATACAAGTGTCAGCCTTCTTATGGGCATGAAAGCAATCAAAGTGACCCTAGCACTACAAATCACATTGTTTACTATGCTGAGACCTTAAATCCGGATAACCGTTTTAAGGTCCCTCTGATTTACATTTACAAGAAAAAAAAAATTGGCATGACGTATTTACAATGCAACGTTGTCCATCGTGGGAATCGGATTTAGATCCGTGTGGGTGATCTTAGATCCCATGATTCCTAGGCTCATAGAATAATATCAAAAAGCCTGCACAGCAAAGATTTTGACATATAGTGCAAAGTGTACTCTAGACGTCGCAAAACAAAGGATTCATCAGTTAAATCCTTGCATGCGCGTAGCCGAAGCTTCCTGTTCCGACTAGATATGGATCTAGGGTCGCGTAGTCGTTTGAATATTTACAAAACTAGAAAGAAAGCTAGATTTAAATAAATCTTAGCCATTCAAGCTCCCCGGTTCCGGTTTGACCAATTTTGAACCAATTGAAAGTTAAAAATGGTTAGATTTAGATGAATCTAATCCATAAAATTTACATTAGAACGGATTCATATCAAATTAATAGTTAAAACTGATATTTAATCACATTGAATAAAGAATATATATATATATATATATATATATGAAAGCTATAAAGGGCCACGAATTTCCAATCCAGGCCCGACTGAGAAATATAAATATAAATATATATATATATATATATATATATATATATATATATAAGCTGAAAAAGGCCACAGATTTCCAATCCAGGCTTGACTGAATGAAATGTTAATATATACAGTTAGTATATATATATATATATATATATATATATACTAAAGCTGAAAAGGCCACGAATTAGCAATCTAGGCCCAAACGAGTTAGTATATATGTATAATTATATATATATATAAGCGATAAAAAGCCACGAATTAGCAATCCAGGCTAACGAAGTTAGAATATATATATATATATATATATATGTAGTTATATATATACGAAAGCAGAAATGCCATGGATTTACAATCCAGGCTGTGCAAGCAATAAAAAACTTATATATATATATATATATATATATAAGTAAGCTAGAAAGGCCACGGATTTGAAATCTAGGCGAAACCAGAAGCTATAAATATATATATACGTTCATATATATGTAATAAAGCAGTAGAAAGTTTTTGAACGTAAAAATTCTTACAAGATATAGCGCCACGGGCTTTAAGCCACTCGGAGGGCTTCAAATCTTCGTTTTCACCGGTTAAAACTTGATATGTTGCAGTATATACGTATGCAAATGTATTGGAAGAATAAAATTGAGGTTTGGAGTACTAGAAGTAGGGCTAAAGGTCAAAATGGGCGGAGTTTCTCTGCTTTTTTCTATTATTTTTTCTTTTTTTGCTAAGGTGGGGGGTCTTATTTATAGACCAGATGGTCGCGGGTCTACTCGTAGCAGCCGCGGGTAGAGGTACGGTTCCCTGAGTGGACCCCGCTCCTGCGGGTCCTATTATCTCGAAGTATGTGCACTCCGACCAACACGATGTCTGCTTCGAACCTTCATAACTTTAAATCCGGGAGTCTGTTTGAGGCATGCTATACCTTTCCGAAAAGCCCT
Organism: Panax stipuleanatus; assembly: GCA_020205555.1. Classification (NCBI taxonomy): domain Eukaryota; kingdom Viridiplantae; phylum Streptophyta; class Magnoliopsida; order Apiales; family Araliaceae; genus Panax; species Panax stipuleanatus. The sequence continues at coordinate 37,708,956 of CM035121.1, forward strand.
TTCCGAGAGCTACACAATGACATGAGATTTGACCTTTTTCGAATCCAAGAAGATGGGTCCATAACTAGATCTTCATTTCTTCGCAGTCCGTCCGTTGAGCTATCTTGTGTTATTTTCACTCAGGATTGATGTTATGGTTCTTTCTGACCCTCATTGCATTGATTTGGCATGATTGTGACTTGATTTGACGTCAGATCAGTAAAATAACCATTTTGCCCTTCCGGGGGTTGTCTTCAGGATTGACAAGGTTTTCGACTATTTTCTCGGGATTGTCCCCGAGGTTTGATCCCAGCCGACTCTGTTCTTCCTCAGGGTTGTCTTCGAGCCAGTGCTTTACCAACCAACGAGGCCAAGGTCGTCTTGAAATTCCTTCAGAAAAATATCTTCACCCAATTCGGCACTCCAAGAGCTATAATCAGTGATGAAGGAAGCCACTTCTGTAACAAATACTTCACAGCTTTATTAGCTAAGTATGGGGTAAATCACAGGATTGCTACAGCTTATCACCCCCAGACGAGTGGCTAGGCAAAAGTGCCCAATAAGGAAGTGAAGAGGATTTTAGAAAAGATTGTAAATCCATCAAGAAAGGATTGGTCCATGAAGCTTGATGATGCACTTTGGGCATATAGGACTGCCTACAAGACACCCATTGGCATATCACCTTATCAGTTGTTATATGGCAAGGCTTGTCACCTTCTTGTGGAATTGGAGCACAAAGCATACTGGGCCATCAAAAAGTTGAATTTTGATCTCTCAGCTACAGGCGAAAAGAGGCTTCTACAGCTTAATGAACTTGATGAATTTCGTCTGTAGGCATATGAGAACTCAAAATTTTACAAGGAAAAAGTAAAAAGGTGGCATGACCAGAAGATCATCGAAAGGAAGTTTGAACTGGGTCAAGAAGTCCTTCTATTCAACTCCAGACTTAGACTTTTCCCAGGTAAACTCAAGTCACGATGGTCGGGCCCTTTCATGATAAAGACTTTATACCTCATGGCGCCATTGAAATAGTGGGCAAGGATCCTGAACAACCATTTAAGGTCAACGGGCTTCGTTTGAAGCACTATTGGGGAGGCGAGTTTGATCACCAAAAGTTCTTAATTGTGTGACGCCCCCAGAATAGGTCCAATCAACCCAACCCATTCTGAGTCACCAAACACATGGTACAGAATCCAAATACAAACTTTTATATCAAAAGGTCGTGAGCAAGACAACTATACAAGCTGTGAGTGTCAATACAAATCGTATATAATATGAAATATAAACACTCAAATTCAGTCTTCAATAGTTATAATTATTTTCACACTATTATACAAAAATAGTGAGGACTACTACTGCTCTAACTCTGCCCATCACTCTGTTCCCCGACTAGTCCCTGCAACATTCTCATTTCTTGAAGAGAACAATAGATGAAAAGGGTGAGCTCAACTAGCCCAGTAAAGAATATTATGACTAAGATAGTGCAGAATAATTTATTATTAGTCTTCAACAAATCAGATAAAATATTATGGACAACAAGTTTTAGATCAACAACTGCAATGGAATTAACAATACATCAGAAGAGTTAAGTAGGAAATAATTTCTACTATCTTCTATGATTTAAAAGTCCATAATCAATATTTTATCCCTGTAACATCAATCAATATATATATCTTGAATCAAATATTCATCTTTGTACTACGGCCCAAAGATATTTATTTGTATCACCAGTTGGTCATGTTCATCTCAACACCTGTCTATCTTTGCACTACGAGCCAAAGATATTCATCAGGTAATCATTCATCTTTGCACTCCAGCCCAAAGATATTCATCAAATAATCATCCATCTTTGTACTACAGCCCAAAGATATTCTTTTGTATCACCATTTAAGATTGAAGATGATGAAAAATATTTTAAAGAACAAATATAGTGAGATAAAGGACAAAAATTAGGGATTCATAATTTAGTTTATCCAAGTTCAAGAATACTCCATAACAATCAATTGTAGAGCAAAATTAAAGAATGAAGATCAAAACTTGGATCTAATCAAAGATAGGAACCATAATAGCCAACTTGGACAAAGAAAAGAAAATTTAATTTTTCTGTGAATAGTGCCGTATTAGTGAATAGTGCCGTATTAGTGAATAGTAACTCCAATATGAAAAGGTAAAAATTTCACAATAAAATTCATACCAATATTTCGGTGTCATGATATTGAAAGAAATAACATCATTTTTGAAAAAATTAACATCTCTTACATTAAAAGAACAGTACTTCTGACTGAAATATCGGATATAATGCTGAAGGAAACTTGTATTGTATAGCAACACTCAGAGTATCGAAATACTCACAAAAATAAGCTCGATATTATAGAAAGAGAAAACTTCTGATTCTGGTGTGATTTTCAAATTTTAACTAAGCACTCTATTTATAGGAAAATGCTTAGAACGCCAAAGTAGAAAATTTAATAAAATAATATTTTATAAAAAAAAAATTCACGCCTACCCCTTGATCAAATTCATCAGCACACCAATGGGGCCCACCAACATTTAAAAAATATTTTTCTTTTAAAAAATATTTATAACCCCAAAAATTAATTCAGACCAAATATTCCGGAACTTCTATAATTCATAAAAAAATAGCCCTTTTATCAGAAAAATACGAACTTATGTCTATCCCATAGGAAATTTAATTCTCTACAATTTTGTAGAAGAAAGTTTTTCCAAATTTCGAACGAAAATGACCCAAATTTACATACGAATGAATTTGCAGGCTATAATCAAACTTCAGTTAAAAATGGGGCCCACCAACATATTTAACATATTTTTTGTAACAAAAATACTCTGGACCCAATTTGCTCTCTTTCTCCTCATTTTATTCACATATCGTGCATTCATTGTAAAAATTTCACCATTATTATATTATTATATTATTACATCATACACTTATAATGTAATATTACAATAATAAATTTGAATGAATTATTTTATCGAAGAAGATAAAATATCAACTCTCAATAATTGTCTCTTTAAAAATTCCTCCATTAAATAAATATTTCCTTATCATTTTTATCAATAATTAATTATTCACAAATAAAATTACAGAATTACAATAATGACAACCAGGTCGTTCCCAGGAAAGAGGGGGCATTCCAATAAGGATTTCTCCTTACTGGCGCGCAATTACCTAACCCCTTCCTAGACATAACTTCCTAGACATTGCCAATAATGTTGTCTAATAATATTATTTAAATAATATGAATTATTGATTTGATAATATAAAATACTATGCAGTGACAATTGTAATACCCGAGGATTTCCATATATTATTAAATAAATATATTAATGGAAATGAGAATTTATTTGAATATAAATGATTTTGTGTTATGAGATGAATTAATTCAATTATATATAATTGAATAATTATTGAGAAATTGGTGGAGTTTGTGATAAACTCGTTGATTGCCTTGTGTGGCACAGTGACGTAATATAAGAATGATTATATTAATTTAAGCAAACAATTAATCTATATTAATTGTTAATCGAAGAATATTAATTAACTGTTATAAAATACTAATGAGGATTGACTAATAATATGTGATTATTATTATTGCAAGAAACATAATAATAATGAGCAACGTGTTTATAAATACAATAAGATTTATATCAAAGTGATAATTAATCATATAAGGGTTAATTAAATTGTTATGGAGGTTAACAATTATATTGATTGATGTAGGATATGTGTATATTATATTCAATTTATAAGATGAGAAATTATATGTGCAAGCATGCGAATTAAATGTATAGTAACTATATGTTATGATATGTGTAGGTGACAAATGATGTGTGGATATACATTAAAATAATGTATCATGGATCTATTATAAATAATTGTTGAGTAATACAATTTAATAATATATGATATAATGTAATGTGGTAGTATCCGATTGTATTATATCGGTAAGATAAAATGTACATAGATTATATGTATTCAAATTGCATTTATTACATTATGGGGAGAACATTGTAATTATAACCTAAGAGTACATATAATATATAACATAAGTATATGGTGTATATATATATATATACAAGTGTAGCATATAGTCCATTTGTAAGAATGCTGAGGTTTGTTTGGCTTGTCCCTAAATGATAGTCACTATCTCTTCACACGTGAACACTCATGAAGCTAGCCTACTCTCTTCTCTCAAACTCAGCATTCTAGCCATCATGAAGGGAGTGGGCAGAATAGTGGAAATCACCAACTATTTACCAACTCCTTCTTATCTAGCATGCAATCCTTCAATCCGTTGTTTTGATTTGGAAGGAAAAGGCTTTGTCTGGTCATGAATTTCTCTATAAATAAGCTCTCCTCCTTCTTCAGTTCTTTTGCTGAGCATTTTGGCTAAGTGAGACTAGAGAGCATATATATATATATATATATCAGTGTTATTGAGATAGCAGCAAGCTTAAATCATTTACAGAGGTATAATTCCTCTTCCTGTGTTCTTCATTTCCGTTTTCTATTTCCGAAGTTTCCTTGAAATTCTTGATTATGCTAAATTGGTTCATGATTGGGTTGTAGAACCCTTATATTGTTGTTATATGAACATACACACATAATAGAACCACTGAATAGTCTTTCATTTCCATTGTTCCTCTTTAATTTCTGTGAATACATGAAATTCGTAAATTAGTTAGAGTTCATGAAATTGGGAATTGATAATTGCTATTGACTGTTATATAAGCATATATGTATGTGTTAGTAAGTTAAACAAGTCTAATAGCATTTGGGTATGTTGAAATCGATGAAATGGGAGGTTTTTGGTCGGATTTCGCTGCAGTCTGAACTGCAGAAAACTGCCTCGACGCCGCAGCGCCGCAGCCCGCGCCGCAGCGCCACACGCGCCGCACGCAGCGCCACTCGTGCCGCAGCGCCAGTAGTGAGCTGCTGTGCCGCGCCGCAGCGCCAGCCTCTGTGTTCAGTTTTCTGCATTCTGCAACAAAACTGTTATGTACCAATTGTTTGATTTTTGTTTAAACAAGCATGGGAGCATGATTAATACATATATATAAACCTAATGAGGCAATGTGAGCATGTTTTAGTATATTAGCATGCATGATTAACCAAACGACATATAGTTTGGAAACGAATTTAAAGTTTCATAAACGACGTTAACATATATGAAGCATGTTTACATACTGACCTTGCAAGCACGTTAGTACCACCTAGAGACACATGAAGTGCATGTTAGCTTATCTATATTGGTTCCGTAATAAAATATGAACATGTGAACCTAACTAGTGCTCATTCCTAACAAGAATAGAAGTTTGAAGGTGGATATGATCATGTAAATGCTATATTGTCATTTTGATGTTATGAGCATGTTTAGATAGCCTTGAAATACATGAAAAGCATGTTAACTTACATATATAGGTTTCATAAGGAAGCATGAACATGATAGACCTTATTAATGAACTATACTAACAAAGTATAAGCTTTGAACGTGAACGTTGGTATGTTATGACGAGAATTAGAATTTGACATTTATGGACACATGTGATAGTACTCTTAGACTCATTCGTGTGTCATGCATATATATATACCATGATTAGTTGCCATGATTAAAGTTTAGCATGAACAAAGCATGTTTTCAAGATAATAACAATGCTAGCTACATATATGCAATACGAGTACTCATGAGCATGACTAATACAAGTTATATGAATATCTTATGTGTTTAAAAGCAATCATGTTAGACCATATGAGTTCGTGTCCTTGAATGGCTTTAAGTATTAACTTAAGAACCTATACCATGTACGATTGGATTTGGAAAAGTTATACAAGCATGAAAGTATCCTTTAAATATGAATACATGCTACGCGATATTATATGATGTTACTTGAACCCGATTTTGACGGTTAACTTAAGGGGATGCCGTAACTTGCTAAAGTGAAATATATTTAGTATTGATTGTGGTCTTATGTGATATTAATAATATGCAATCATGTTTGCTAATTGTTGAGATCTTATATAATATGAGAATGCGTTTAAACTCTAAAGAAGGAACGTTAAGGATAGAAATTATATTCTATATAACTGTGTAGCTAGGTAAAACTTAGCTTATGTGTTGATCGTATATTCAAAGAGAAAATGAGAAGTTAAATTATATGACTAATGAATATCATATATATACGTAACTGTATTACGATAGGAATTCGAAAGTGTTGAATTGCTTTTCGTGGATAAACTACGCTAAAGGCAAGTTCTCTTACTTACACTCTTTTAAAGTGCAAGTATCCTAACCGACGCATTTACTTTATGCAAGGAAATCTATAATTGTGAAAGTTTCCTAACTTATACTCTTTTACTATGCAAGTATCCTATCTTGTGTATTGCGAACTAGTTTCCTATTTAATCGGTTGAATCGAATTAGCATACTTGAACTCTTATTTCATTAAAGCTATTTGAACTTAGTATTGTTCTTGAATATTGTGAAAGTGTCTATGCCATTTGATTCGGCTGGACTTATGTTATTGAAAAGCAACCCAAACTAATTGATTGGTGCGGGATCTTGTATTTGACTGAGAAGAACAACCTTCTTTGAAGGGAATATATAATTGTCGGAGAACCGACGTGCACACTTGAGTATGGTTGATTGTTATGCATAACAAGGGTACTTTAGGCTGATCACCTGTTGTACCTGTTTTTGTTGGATTTTTAGTTTATTACTGTCAATTCTAGTAGAAGTTCATAGTCCGTAGTGACTACTCAGTATTCAATTATTTGAAATCTTGAATTGACTTATTATTGAATCATATTGATATTATCCTGTCCTTAGCGACTGTTATTGAGAACTGTTGATATTCTTGTTATTCTTGAACTATCAAATCTTGCTATACCCTTTCGAGAATTGAGAATCTTATTACTCACCCTTATTGTATATTACTTGCTGGGCAATTTGTGCTCATTCTTGCTTTCCCTAAAACATTTCAGTTAAGGCAGAGCATGGTGAACCTTCGGGCGTTGATAAGGGCAAGGGCAAAGCTACCAACTAGCTTATGTCTGTTATGTTTTAAATATATTAATATTGTATGAAGATGATGTAGTAAGACTGGATTTGATTATGTTTAAGCTTAAGTTAGATTATGTAATAAGTCGTTAACGGATATTATTATGTAATCTATTAAGTACTGTAGGTTGCGAGACTTGGGGGAATAATTATAATAAATCATTGTAAATTATTCTAGAATAGATTTTCCGCTGTGATCGTATGATATTTAATTATTATTATTGTGATGTATTACCATGAGCACGTGATGAACCGAATTCGAGAGACCAAGTGGCGGTCCTGGAATTTGGGGGCGTCACAGGTTGGTATCAGAGCCGTAGTTATAAACCTTAGGAACGAGTGTCCTTGGACTATAGCTTAGGTGAACTTAGAAGTTAGGAAGGAGATAAAACTCATGTAGAGTTTTCCTTGAGAGACTTAGTCTGTTATGAAATGTAACTTCATTCTACACAATGAACTTATGTTTTATTTAACATTCTAATGGAGTTGCTGTTTGTTTGCCTTGTGTTTGTGATTGTAGGATGACAGACACAGGTGTAACTAGTAGAGTAGCAGAGGAGGAGCCTAGAGATATACATGTAGTATACGAGGCACCTCTAGAGGCTGTGCCAGTGCAGGCAGTTGCACCATCCGAGTCTGACGACGAGGACGAGATTGAGATAGAGTCTGATCCAGAGGAGGAGCCGATGGAGGATGAGCCAGTAGAGGACTCTGATGAGGCTACTATAGAGGAACAGATGTTAGGTGAGTACGAGGAGCGTATTCTAGAGTTAGACTGCAGAGTCCAGGAGCTGGAGGCAGAGGCCCAAGAGAGAGAGTCCGAGTTCCAGAAGCTGAGGGAAGAGGACCACCAGAGGAAGCTGGCTATGCAAGAGTTAGAGGTGGAGATTGCCTACCGTAGGGAGGCAGGGATCCAGATGGGGACTCTATTTCACAGGTCAGTGGCTAGGAATGTAGATTTGGCAGAGAAGCTAGAAGAGGTTGAGCAGAGGGAGCTGAGTGAGAAGACTGAGAAAGATGCACTCCGTACTCAGCTAGAGTTGGAGGTGATGGATAGGTTACACTTCGAGGAGAAGTGGGAAGCGTCCAATGAGAGAGCTGACGACCTTGAGGACGAGGTTAGGTGCAAGAAGAGAAAGATGAACAAGATGGGGTATGTGTTCCGTTCAGCTTTTGAAAGGGTGATTGATGGTGTGTACCACTACCCGGCAGAACAGGGACAGACTCTACATACCTTGAGCCGAGAGCTGGTTGCGTATATAGCACAGTTGGAGTACAAGAGCGCAGTGGAGCGCGGGATGATGGGATGAGATTTCCTTAGTCAGTCTAGTGGTAGTACTAGTTGTGTCTTTATGTATTGTATATACTATGTTGTAATCCGATCTTTTGTGTAAGATGTGGGATGATGATGTAAACCCTGAGTTAGCTTTGTTAGAGGGGTAGTATGGTAGTAGGTTGGTATATTCCCCGTCTTTTGTGATATTAGGGGATATATGTGATAACATTTATAGCAGTATGCTAGGAAAATCATGTAATGAAATGAAATGGCATATGAATATAAATGGAGTTGATTTTAGAAACGTGTTATAAATTTATTCTTTTAGTATTAAAAGAAATACTTAAGTGATATACTTGAATAATAATAAAATGAAAAAAAATTGTGATGCAGATAATGCCGCCCAGACGTAGATTGACTGCACCCGAAGAATCCGTTAACAATGAGAGAGAACAAGTAGACCCGATCCAGAAACTGGTAGACTTGTTAGGAGAAGCCTTAAGGGGAAGGAACAATGAACCCGTTCGCCCGAACCCTCAAACTGTGCCAGTAACAACCTTTAAAGACTTTAAGAGTGTAGGACCCCCGGAGTTCGAGGGAACTACCGACCCAATCGTCGCACAAACGTGGATCAAAGAGATCGAAAAAGCTTTCACTATAGCTAGCGTAGGCGAAGATCAGAAGACGGTGTTTGCCACGTACATGATGAGGGGAGAAGCGAACTACTGGTGGGAGGCTAATCAACAAAGAGCTGGAGAAGGGATAATAGCTTGGGATAAGTTTAAGACGCTGTTCTTCGAGAATTACTTTCCGAAAAGTATGAAGAATAGGATGGAGGTGAAATTCCTAGAGTTAAAACAAGTTGAGATGACGGTGGCGCAATACGCGGCTAGGTTTAACGAACTAGCGCGATTTGCGGAGCACCAAGTTGGTGATGAAGAAAGAAAGGCTAGACGCTTTGAACAAGGGTTGAAGCCATGGCTGTTCAATAAGGTATCAGTTCTTCAAATTGATTCCTTTGCAACATTACTGGAGAAGGCAATCATTGCGGAAGGTGGCAGTGAGGCCTTAAGTCTGTATAACAAAGAAAAGAAAGGAAAGAATACTGGAGGAGAGAATCGTACGGGAGGAAGCAGTAGCGGAGGAAGCAACTTGGGAAAGAGAAAGTGGGAGAACAATAACAACAACAAAAACAACAATAATAATCAATCAGGGAATTTTCGTGGAGGTTTCAAGAAGAGGGCTGAAGGATGCCCGAAGTGTGGGAAGAATCATCAGGGCGAGTGCTGGAAGGGACGTGGCACTTGCTACAACTGCGGACAGGAAGGGCACATCTCGCCCAACTGTTCGAAACCGAAAGAAGATACAAGGATGCTTTGCTTGTGGCTCGACGGAGCACCGAATTAAGGACTGCCCAAAGTAGGGAAGTGGCGGAGGTAGTAATCAGCAAGGAGGCAACAAGCTGATGATCGGTGGACCGGCACAATCCAACCGCCCAACCGCCAGAACCTTTAACATGACCGTCCAAGACGCAGTGGACTGCGAAGGATGTGGTGTCAGGTATAATCCCAATCAATGATATAAATGCTTATGTATTATTTGATTCGGGTGCCACCTGTTCTTTTGTATCTGAAGAATTTGCTAGTAGACTTAGTACACCTCGAGAACTATTAGAAAATCCTTTGATCATAGAAGTTGCTAATAAGGAAGTGATCCCTGTAGAATACGTTTATCGAAATTGTCAGCGCAAATATTAGTAAACATGAACTGAGCGTAGACTTGATTCCTATTAGACTGGGAGAATTTGACGTAATACTGGGAATGGATTGGTTGTATAACCATGCTGCGATAATTGACTGTCAGAACAAATGTGTGAACCTTCAGACTCCGAGTAAGTCTAAGGTAGTGTTTTATGGTAGCTCATCGCTTAAGCAATCGTGTTGCGTTACGATGATGCAGGCCAAGAAATTGTTAAGGAAAGGATGTGTAGGATATTTAGCTTACATCGTTGATACTCGGAAAAAGGGAGTAGAAATTAAGGATATATACGTAGTTAATGAATTTCAAGACGTGTTTCCGGACGATCTGCCTGGTCTTCCGCCAGACAGAGAAATCGAATTCGTAATAGACTTAGCACCGGGAACGGCACCGATTTCGAAAGCTCCATATCGTATGGCGCCAGTAGAAATGAAGGAATTGATGATACAATTGCAAGAATTATTGGATAAGGGTTACATTCGACCTAGTGTTTCTCCTTGGGGAGCACCAGTACTATTCGTTAAGAAGAAGGACGGATCGATGAGGCTCTGTATCGATTATCGAGAATTGAATAGAGTAACGATAAAGAACCGGTATCCGCTACCGAGGATAGACGACTTATTTGATCAACTGAAGGGAGCAAAGTGTTTCTCGAAGATTGACCTACGAACAGGATATCATCAACTGAAGGTACGGGACTGAGGACATACCAAAGACTGCGTTTCGAACCCGTTATGGACACTACGAGTTTTTGGTAATGTCATTCGGATTGACTAATGCTCCGGCAGCATTTATGGACTTGATGAACCGAGTTTTCAAGCCATACTTGGATAAATTTGTAGTGGTTTTTATCGACGACATTTTGATCTACTCAAAGACAGAGGAAGAACACGTCGAACATCTAAAGATTATTTTGGAGGCACTAAGGAAGGAGAAGATGTATGCAAAATTTTCTAAGTGCGAATTTTGGATGGAGAAGGTTCAATTCTTAGGCCACGTGGTGGATAAGAATGGAATCTCTGTAGACCCTGCGAAGGTCGAAGCAGTAAGTAATTGGGAACAACCGAGAACACCGACGGAGGTGAGAAGCTTTCTAGGGTTAGCTGGGTACTATCGAAGATTCATCCAAGATTTTTCTAAGATAGCAACCCCGTTGACCAATTTGACTAGAAAGACGGTGAAATTTGTATGGACCGACAAATGCGAAGAAAGTTTTCAAGAACTGAAAAGGAGATTGAGCGAAACACCTGTGTTATCATTACCAGATGATGCGGGAAATTTTGTGGTGTATAGTGATGCATCGCACAAGGGGACTTGGCTGTGTGCTCATGCAACATGGCAAGGTTATTGCATATGCGTCACGACAATTGAAGGATTACGAAAAACGATACCCTACTCATGACTTAGAGTTAGCGGCAGTAGTTTTTGCGTTAAAGATATGGAGACATTATCTATACGGAGAAAAATGTGAGATATACACGGACCACAAAAGTCTGAAATATATCTTCACACAGAAGGAGTTAAACATGCGGCAGAGAAGGTGGTTAGAATTAATCAAAGACTATGACTGCGATATTCTTTATCACCCGGGAAAGGCAAATGTGGTTGCCGACGCTCTGAGCAGGAAAGGAAGGGAGAAGTTGTTTAATTTGACGACTCAGGAAGAGTTGATAAGAGAGATGGAGAAATTGGAGATAGAAGTGAAAGGACCAGAAAAGTCTGGTGAGAAGTTAATTGTAATGGAAGCTTGTCCGACGTTGTTGAATAGAGTAAAGGAAGCTCAGGAAAAGGATGAAGAGTGTGAGAAAATCCGAAAGAGGATCACAGAAAGTGAGGAAGAAAAATTTCGAATGGATAAAGACGGTATTTTGAGATTTGAAGGGAGAGTGTGGGTACCAGCGGTAACCGAGTTGAGGGAAGAGATTTTGCACGAGGCACACAATACGACGTATTCCGTTCATCCGGGAGGCACAAAGATGTACCGAGATCTAAGGCAACATTTTTGGTGGCCTAATTTGAAACGGGAAGTCGCAGAGTGCGTCAGTAAATGCTTGACTTGCCAACGCGTTAAAGCAGAGCATCAGCGGCCAAGTGGTTTACTACAACCGTTAGAAATACCAGAGTGGAAATGGGAGCATATTACCATGGACTTCGTGGTAGGACTTCCAGTTACACAGAAAGGTTATGATGCTATTTGGGTTATCGTGGATCGACTAACGAAGACCGCACACTTTCTACCAATCAAGATCCGCTACAGTTTGAACCAATTAGCAAGCCTATATGTAAAAGAAATTATTTCACGACATGGAGTGCCGGTGTCAATTGTCTCTGATCGAGATCCGCGCTTCACGTCCAATTTTTGGAAGAGTTTGCAGGAAAGAATGGGAACGCAGTTGAGGTTGAGTACAGCTTATCATCCTCAAACAGACGGACAAAGTGAGCGAACAATACAAACGCTAGAAGACATGCTTAGGACTTGCGTGATGGATTTTAAGGGAAATTGGGACGACCACCTACCCTTAGTAGAATTCGCATATAATAATAGCTACCATGCAAGTATCGGCATGCCACCGTACGAAGCTCTTTACGGGAGAAAGTGCAGAACGCCGTTATGTTGGGACGAAGTCGGAGAACGACGAATACTCGGACCAGAGTTAGTTCAACAAACCGCAGACGTGGTGACAGTGATAAGAGCCAGACTTGTAGCAGCTCAAGATCGCCAGAAGAAATACGCAGATTTGCATCGGCAGGACCGAGACTTCAAAGTCGGCAGTTTCGTATTCTTGAGGGTATCTCCATGGAAGGGAAAAATCCGTTTCGGCAAGAAAGGAAAATTGAGTCCAAGATTTATAGGACCATTTGAGATACTGAAGCGAGTGGGCGAAGTGGCATACAAAGTTGCGTTACCACCCGAGTTGGAGCACATCCACAACGTGTTTCACATTTCCGTGTTGCGACCGTACAAGGCCGACTACAAACATGTGATTTCTTACGAGCCCATTCAAGTGGAGAAGAACTTGGCGTATGAAGAAATTCCTGTCCAGATATTAGATAGGAAAGAGCAAACTTTGAGAAATAAAATTATTTCGTCTGTAAAAGTACTTTGGCGTAACCACGATGTCGAGGAGGCAACGTGGGAGTTAGGAGATAGGATGATGAGGGACTATCCCCATCTATTTGTGTAACCTTGTAGCAATTCCGGGACGGAATTTTTATAAGGGGGGGAGGATGTAATACCCGAAAATTTTCATATATTATTAAATAAATATATTAATGGAAATGAGAATTTATTTGAATATAAATGATTTTGTGTTATGAGATGAATTAATTCAATTATATATAATAGAATAATTATAATAATTGAGAAATTGGTGGAGTTTGTGATAAACTCGTTGATTGCCTTGTGTGGCACAGTGACGTAATATAAGAATGATTATATTAATTTAAGCAAACAATTAATCTATATTAATTGTTAATCGAAGAATATTAATTAACTGTTATAAAATACTAATGAGGATTGATTAATAATATGTGACTATTATTATTGCAAGGAACATAATAATAATGAGCAACGTGTTTATAAATATAATAAGATTTATATCAAAGTGATAGTTAATCATATAAGGGTTAATTAAATTGTTATGGAGGTTAACAATTATATTGATTGATGTAGGATATGTGTATATTATTAATTAATATTCAATTTATAAGATGAGAAATTATATGTACAAGCATGCGAATAAATGTATAGTAACTATATGTTATGATATGTGTAGGTGACAAATGATGTGTGGATATACATTAAAATGATGTATCATGGATCTATTATAAATAATTGTTGAAGTAATACAATTTAATAATACATGATATAATGTAATGTGGTAGTATCCGATTGTATTATATCGGTAAGATAAAATGTACATAGATTATATGTATTCAAATTGCATTTATTACATTATGGGGAGAACATTGTAATTATAACCTAAGAGTACATATAATATATAACATAAGTATATGGTGTATATATATATATATACAAGTGTAGCATATAGTCCATTTGTAAGAATGCTGAGGTTTGTTTGGCTTGTCCCTAAATGATAGTCACTATCTCTTCACACGTGAACACTCATGAAGCTAGCCTACTCTCTTCTCTCAAACTCAGCATTCTAGCCATCATGAAGGGAGTGGGCAGAATAGTGGAAATCACCAACTATTTACCAACTCCTTCTTATCTAGCATGCAATCCTTCAATCCGTTGTTTTGATTTGGAAGGAAAAGGCTTTGTCTGGTCATGAATTTCTCTATAAATAAGCTCTCCTCCTTCTTCAGTTCTTTTGCTGAGCATTTTGGCTAAGTGAGACTAGAGAGCATATATATATATATATATATCAGTGTTATTGAGATAGCAGCAAGCTTAAATCATTTACAGAGGTATAATTCCTCTTCCTGTGTTCTTCATTTCCGTTTTCTGTTTCCGAAGTTTCCTTGAAATTCTTGATTATGCTAAATTGGTTCATGATTGGGTTGTAGAACCCTTATATTGTTGTTATATGAACATACACACATGATAGAACCACTGAATAGTCTTTCATTTCCATTGTTCCTCTTTAATTTCTGTGAATACATGAAATTCGTAAATTAGTTAGAGTTCATGAAATTGGGAATTGATAATTGCTATTGACTGTTATATAAGCATAAATGTATGTGTTAGTAAGTTAAACAAGTCTAATAGCATCTGGGTATGTTGAAATCGATGAAATGGGAGGTTTTGGGTCGGTTTTCGCTGCCGTCTGAACCAGAAAACTGCCTCGACGCCGCAGCGCCGCACGCAGCGCCACTCGCGCCGCAGCGCCAGTAGTGAGCTGCTGTGCCGCGCCGCAGCGCCAGCCTCTGTGTTCAGTTTTTTTTGTATTCTGCAACAAAACTGTTATGAACTAATTGTTTGATTTTTGTTTAAACAAGCATGAAAGCATGATTAATACTTATGTATAAACCTAATGAGGCAATGTGAGCATGTTTTAGTATATTAGCATGCATGATTAACCAAACGACATATAGTTTGGAAACGAATTTAAAGTTTCATAAACGACGTTAACATATATGAAGCATGTTTACATACTGACCTTACAAGCACGTTAGTACCACCTAGAGACACATGAAGTGCATGTTAGCTTATCTATATTGGTTCCATAATAAAATATGAACATGTGAACCTAACTAGTGCTCATTCCTAACAAGAATAGAAGTTTGAAGGTGGATATGATCATGTAAATGCTATATAGTCATTTTGATGTTATGAGCATGTTTAGATAGCCTTGAAATACATGAAAAGCATGTTAACTTACATATATAGGTTTCATAAGGAAGCATGAACATGATAGACCTTATTAATGAACTATACTAACAAAGTATAAGCTTTGAACGTGAACGTTGGTATGTTATGACGAGAATTAGAATTTGACATTTATGGACACATGTGATAGTACTCTTAGACTCATTCATGTGTCATGCATGTATATATACCATGATTAGTTGCCGTGATTAAAGTTTAGCATGAACAAAGCATGTTTTCAAGATAATAACAATGCTAGCTACATATATGCAATACGAGTACTCATGAGCATGACTAATACAAGTTATATGAATATCTTATGTGTTTAAAAGCGACCATGTTAGACCATATGAGTTCGTGTCCTTGAATGGCTTTAAGTATTAACTTAAGAACCTATACCATGTACGATTGGATTTGGAAAAGTTATACAAGCATGAAAGTATCCTTTAAATATGAATACATGCTACGTGATATTATATGATGTTACTTGAACCCGATTTTGACGGTTAACTTAAGGAGATGCCGTAACTTGCTAAAATGAAATATATTTAGTATTGATTGTGGTCTTATGTGATATTAATAATATGCAAGCATGTTTGCAAATTGTTGAGATTTTATATAATATGAGAATGCGTTTAAACTCTAAAGAAGGAACGTTAAGGATAGAAATTATATTCTATATAACTGTGTAGCTAGGTAAAACTTAGCTTATGTGTTGATCGTATATTCAAAGAGAAAATGTGAAGTTAAATTATATGACTAATGAATATCATATATATACGTAACTGTATTACGATAGGAATTCGAAAGTGTTGAATTGCTTTTCGTGGATAAACTACGCTAAAGGCAAGTTCTCTTACTTACACTCTTTTAAAGTGCAAGTATCATAACCGACGCATTTACTTTATGCAAGGAAATCTATGATTGTGAAAGTTTCCTAACTTATACTCTTTTACTATGCAAGTATCCTATCTTGTGTATTGCGAACTAGTTTCCTATTTAATCGGTTGAATCGAATTAGCATACTTGAACTCTTATTTCATTAAAGCTATTATTCATGTTGAACTTAGTATTGTTCTTGAATATTGTGAAAGTGTCTATGCCATTTGATTCGGCTGGACTTATGTTATTGAAAAGCAACCCAAACTAATTGATTGGTGCGGGATCTTGTATTTGACTGAGAAGAACAACCTTCTTTGAAGGGAATATATAATTGTCGGAGAACCGACGTGCACACTTGAGTATGGTTGATTGTTATGCATAACAAGGGTACTTTAGGCTGATCACCTGTTGTACCTGTTTTTGTTGGATTTTCAGTTTATTACTGTCAATTCTAGTAGAAGTTCATAGTCCGTAGTGACTACTCAGTATTCAATTATTTGAAATCTTGAATTGACTTATTATTGAATCATATTGATATTATCCTGTCCTTAGCGACTGATATTGAGAACTGTTGATATTCTTGTTATTCTTGAACTATCAAATCTTGTTATACCCTTTCGAGAATTGAGAATCTTATTACTCACCCTTATTGTATATTACTTGCTGGGCAATTTGTGCTCATTCTTGCTTTCCCTAAAATATTTCAGTTAAGGCAGAGCATGGTGAACCTTCGGGCGTTGATAAGGGCAAGGGCAAAGCTACCAACTAGCTTATGTCTGTTATGTTTTAAATATATTAATATTGTATGAAGATGATGTAGTAAGACTGGATTTGATTATGTTTAAGCTTAAGTTAGATTATGTAATAAGTCGTTAACTGATATTATTATGTAATCTATTAAGTACTGTAGGTTGCGAGACTTGGGGGAATAATTATAATAAATCATTGTAAATTATTCTAGAATAGATTTTCCGCTGTGATCGTATGATATTTAATTATTATTATTGTGATGTATTACCATGAGCACGTGATGAACCGAATTCAAGAGACCAAGTGGCGGTCCTGGAATTTGGGGGACGTCACAGGTTGGTATCAGAGCCGTAGTTATAAACCTTAGGAACGAGTGTCCTTAGACTATAACTTAGGTGAACTTAGAAGTTAGGAAGGAGATAAAACTCATGTAGAGTTTTCCTTGAGAGACTTAGTCTGTTATGAAATGTAACTTCATTCTATACAATGAACTTATATTTTGTTTAACATTCTAATGGATATGCTATTTCTTGTCTTGTGTTTGTGAGTGTAGGATGACAGACACAGGGGTACCTAGTAGAGTTGCAGAGGAGGAGCCCAGGGATATACACGTAGTATACGAGGCACCTCTAGAGGCTACACCAGTGCAGGCTGTTGCACCATTCGAGTCTGACGACGAGGACGAGATTGAGATAGAGTCTGATCCAGAGGAGGAGCCGATGGAGGACGAGCTAGTAGAGGACTCTGATGAGGCTACTATAGAGGAGCAGATGCTAGGAGAGTATGAGGAGCGGATCCTAGAGTTAGACTGTAGAGTCCAGGAGCTGGAGGCAGAGGCCTACGAGAGAGAGTCTGAGTTCCAGAAGCTGAGGGACGAGGACCACCAGAGGAAGCTGGCTATGCAAGAGTTAGAGGTGGAGATTGCCTACCGTAGGGAGGCAGGGATCCAGATGGGGACTCTATTTCACAGGTCAGTGGCTAGGAATGTAGATTTGGCAGAGAAGCTAGAAGAGGTTGAGCAGAGGGAGCTGAGTGAGAAGACTGAGAAAGAGGCACTCCGTACTCAGCTAGAGTTGGAGGTGATGGATAGGTTAAACTTCGAGGAGAAGTGGGAAGCGTCCAATGAGAGAGCTGATGACCTTGAGGACGAGGTCAGGTGCAAGAAGAGAAAGATGAACAAGATGGGGTATGTGTTCCGTTCAGCTTTTGAAAGGGTGATTGATGGTGTGTACCACTACCCGGCAGAACAGGGACAGACTCTACATACCTTGAGCCGAGAGCTGGTTGCGTATATAGCACAGTTGGAGTACAAGAGCGCAGTGGAGCGCGGGATGATGGGATGAGATTTCCTTAGTCAGTCTAGTGGTGGTAATAGTTGTGTCTTTATGTATTGTATATACTATGTTGCAATTCCGATCTTTTGTGTAAGATGTGGGATGATGATGTAAACCCCGAGTTAGCTTCTGTTAGAGGGGTAGTATGGTAGTAGGTTGGTATATTCCCCGTCTTTTGTGATATTAGGGGATATATGTGATGACATTTATAGCAGTATGCTAGGAAATCATGTAATGAAAATGAAATGGCATATGAATATAAATGGAGTTGATTTTAGAAACGTGTTATAAATTTATTCTTTTAGTATTAAAAGAAATACTTAAGTGATATACTTGAATAATAATAAAATGAAAAAAATTGTGATGCAGATAATGCCGCCCAGACGTAGATTGACTGCACCCGAAGAATCCGTTAACAATGAGAGAGAACAAGTAGACCCGATCCAGAAACTGGTAGACTTGTTAGGAGAAGCCTTAAGGGGAAGGAACAATGAACCCGTTCGCCCGAACCCTCAAACTGTGCCAGTAACAACCTTTAAAGACTTTAAGAGTGTAGGACCCCCGGAGTTCGAGGGAACTACCGACCCAATCGTCGCACAAACGTGGATCAAAGAAATCGAAAAAGCTTTCACTATAGCTAGCGTAGGCGAAGATCAGAAGACGGTGTTTGCCACGTACATGATGAGGGGAGAAGCGAACTACTGGTGGGAGGCTCATCAACAAAGAGCTGGAGAAGGGATAATAGCTTGGGATAAGTTTAAGACGCTGTTCTTCGAGAATTACTTCCCGAAGAGTATGAAGAATAGGATGGAGGTGAAATTCCTAGAGTTAAAACAAGGTGAGATGACGGTGGCGCAATACGCGGCTAGGTTTAACGAACTAGCGCGATTTGCGGAGCACCAAGTTGGTGATGAAGAGAGGAAGGCTAGACGCTTTGAACAAGGGTTGAAGCCATGGCTGTTCAATAAGGTATCAGTTCTTCAAATTGATTCCTTTGCAACATTACTGGAGAAGGCAATCATTGCGGAAGGCGGCAGTGAGGCCTTAAGTCTGTATAACAAAGAAAAGAAAGGAAAGAATACTGGAGGAGAGAATCGTACGGGAGGAAGCAGTAGCGGAGGAAGCAACTTGGGAAAGAGAAAGTGGGAGAACAACAACAACAACAAAAACAACAATAATAATCAATCAGGGAATTTTCGTGGAGGTTTCAAGAAGAGGGCTGAAGGATGCCCGAAGTGTGGGAAGAATCACCAGGGCGAGTGCTGGAAGGGACGTGGCACTTGCTACAACTGCGGACAGGAAGGGCACATCTCGCCCAACTGTTTGAAACCGAAAAAGATACAAGGATGCTTTTCTTGTGGCTCGACGGAGCACCGAATTAAGGACTGCCCAAAGAAGGGAAGTGGCGGAGGTAGTAATCAGCAAGGAGGCAACAAGCTGATGATCGGTGGACCGGCACAATCCAACCGCCCAACCGCCAGAACCTTTAACATGACCGTCCAAGACGCAGTGGCTGCGAAGGATGTGGTGTCAGGTATAATCCCAATCAATGATATAAATGCCTATGTATTATTTGATTCGGGTGCCACCTGTTCTTTTGTATCTGAAGAATTTGCTAGTAGACTTAGTACACCTCGAGAACTATTAGAAAATCCTTTGATCATAGAAGTTGCTAATAAGGAAGTGATCCCTGTAGAATACGTTTATCGAAATTGTCGCGCAAATATTAGAAAACATGAACTGAGCGTAGACTTGATTCCTATTAGACTGGGAGAATTTGACGTAATACTGGGAATGGATTGGTTGTATAACCATGCTGCGATAATTGACTGTCAGAACAAATGTGTGAACCTTCAGACTCCGAGTAAGTCTAAGGTAGTGTTTTATGGTAGCTCATCGCTTAAGCAATCGTGTTGCGTTACGATGATGCAGTCCAAGAAATTGTTAAGGAAAGGATGTGTAGGTTATTTAGCTTACATCGTTGATACTCGAAAAAAGGGAGTAGAAATTACGGATATATACGTAGTTAATGAATTTCAAGACGTGTTTCCGGACGATCTGCCTGGTCTTCCGCCAGACAGAGAAATCGAATTCGTAATAGACTTAGCACCGGGAACGGCACCGATTTCGAAAGCTCCATATCGTATGGCGCCAGTAGAAATGAAGGAATTGATGATACAATTACAAGAATTATTGGATAAGGGTTACATTCGACCGAGTGTTTCTCCTTGGGGAGCACCAGTACTATTCGTTAAGAAGAAGGACGGATCGATGAGGCTTTGTATCGATTATCGAGAATTGAACAGAGTAACGATCAAGAACCGGTATCCGCTACCGAGGATAGACGACTTATTTGATCAACTAAAGGGAGCAAAGTGTTTCTCAAAGATCGACCTACGAACAGGATATCATCAACTGAAGGTACGGGACGAGGACATACCAAAGACTGCGTTTCGAACCCGTTATGGACACTACGAGTTTTTGGTAATGTCATTCGGATTGACTAATGCTCCGGCAGCATTTATGGACTTGATGAACCGAGTTTTCAAGCCATACTTGGATAAATTTGTAGTGGTTTTTATCGACGACATTTTGATCTACTCAAAGACAGAGGAAGAACACGTCGAACATCTAAAGATTATTTTGGAGGCACTAAGGAAGGAGAAGATGTATGCAAAATTTTCTAAGTGCGAATTTTGGATGGAGAAGGTTCAATTCTTAGGCCACGTGGTGGATAAGAATGGAATCTCTGTAGACCCTGCGAAGGTTGAAGCAGTAAGTAATTGGGAACAACCGAGAACACCGACGGAGGTGAGAAGCTTTCTAGGGTTAGCTGGGTACTATCGAAGATTCATCCAAGATTTTTCTAAGATAGCAACCCCGTTGACCAATTTGACTAGAAAGACGGTGAAATTTGTATGGACCGACAAATGCGAAGAAAGTTTTCAAGAACTGAAAAGGAGATTGAGCGAAACACCTGTGTTATCATTACCAGATGATGCGGGAAATTTTGTGGTGTATAGTGATGCATCGCACAAGGGGCTTGGCTGTGTGCTCATGCAACATGGCAAGGTTATTGCATATGCGTCACGACAATTGAAGGATTACGAAAAACGATACCCTACTCATGACTTAGAGTTAGCGGCAGTAGTTTTTGCGTTAAAGATATGGAGACATTATCTATACGGAGAAAAATGTGAGATATACACGGACCACAAAAGTCTGAAATATATCTTCACACAGAAGGAGTTAAACATGCGGCAGAGAAGGTGGTTAGAATTAATCAAAGACTATGACTGCGATATTCTTTATCACCCGGGAAAGGCAAATGTGGTTGCCGACGCTCTGAGCAGGAAAGGAAGGGAGAAGTTGTTTAATTTGACGACTCAGGAAGAGTTGATAAGAGAGATGGAGAAATTGGAGATAGAAGTGAAAGGACCAGAAAAGTCTGGTGAGAAGTTAATTGTAATGGAAGCTTGTCCGACGTTGTTGAATAGAGTAAAGGAAGCTCAGGAAAAGGATGAAGAGTGTGAGAAAATCCGAAAGAGGATCACAGAAAGTGAGGAAGAAAAATTTCGAATGGATAAAGACGGTATTTTGAGATTTGAAGGGAGAGTGTGGGTACCAGCGGTAACCGAGTTGAGGGAAGAGATTTTGCACGAGGCACACAATACGACGTATTTCGTTCATCCGGGAGGCACAAAGATGTACCGAGATCTAAGGCAACATTTTTGGTGGCCTAATTTGAAACGGGAAGTCGCAGAGTGCGTCAGTAAATGCTTGACTTGCCAACGCGTTAAAGCAGAGCATCAGCGGCCAAGTGGTTTACTACAACCGTTAGAAATACCAGAGTGGAAATGGGAGCATATTACCATGGACTTCGTGGTAGGACTTCCAGTTACACAGAAAGGTTATGATGCTATTTGGGTTATCGTGGATCGACTAACGAAGACCGCACACTTTCTACCAATCAAGATCCGCTACAGTTTGAACCAATTAGCAAGCCTATATGTAAAAGAAATTATTTCACGACATGGAGTGCCGGTGTCAATTGTCTCTGATCGAGATCCGCGCTTCACGTCCAATTTTTGGAAGAGTTTGCAGGAAAGAATGGGAACGCAGTTGAGGTTGAGTACAGCTTATCATCCTCAAACAGACGGACAAAGTGAGCGAACAATACAAACGCTAGAAGACATGCTTAGGACTTGCGTGATGGATTTTAAGGGAAATTGGGACGACCACCTACCCTTAGTAGAATTCGCATATAATAATAGCTACCATGCAAGTATCGGCATGCCACCGTACGAAGCTCTTTACGGGAGAAAGTGCAGAACGCCGTTATGTTGGGACGAAGTCGGAGAACGACGAATACTCGGACCAGAGTTAGTTCAACAAACCGCAGACGTGGTGACAGTGATAAGAGCCAGGCTTGTAGCAGCTCAAGATCGGCAGAAGAAATACGCAGATTTGCATCGGCAGGACCGAGACTTCAAAGTCGGCAGTTTCGTATTCTTGAGGGTATCTCCATGGAAGGGAAAAATCCGTTTCGGGAAGAAAGGAAAATTGAGTCCAAGATTTATAGGACCATTTGAGATACTGAAGCGAGTGGGCGAAGTGGCATACAAAGTTGCGTTACCACCCGAGTTGGAGCACATCCACAACGTGTTTCACATTTCCGTGTTGCAACCGTACAAGGCCGACTACAAACATGTGATTTCTTACGAGCCCATTCAAGTGGAGAAGAACTTGGCGTATGAAGAAATTCCTGTCCAGATATTAGATAGGAAAGAGCAAACTTTGAGAAATAAAATTATTTCGTCTGTAAAAGTACTTTGGCGTAACCACGATGTCGAGGAGGCAACGTGGGAGTTAGGAGATAGGATGATGAGGGACTATCCCCATCTATTTGTGTAACCTTGTAGCAATTCCGGGACGGAATTTTTATAAGGGGGGGAGGATGTAATACCCGAAAATTTTCATATATTATTAAATAAATATATTAATGGAAATGAGAATTTATTTGAATATAAATGATTTTGTGTTATGAGATGAATTAATTCAATTATATATAATAGAATAATTATAATAATTGAGAAATTGGTGGAGTTTGTGATAAACTCGTTGATTGCCTTGTGTGGCACAGTGACGTAATATAAGAATGATTATATTAATTTAAGCAAACAATTAATCTATATTAATTGTTAATCGAAGAATATTAATTAACTGTTATAAAATACTAATGAGGATTGATTAATAATATGTGACTATTATTATTGCAAGGAACATAATAATAATGAGCAACGTGTTTATAAATATAATAAGATTTATATCAAAGTGATAGTTAATCATATAAAGGTTAATTAAATTGTTATGGAGGTTAACAATTATATTGATTGATGTAGGATATGTGTATATTATTAATTAATATTCAATTTATAAGATGAGAAATTATATGTACAAGCATGCGAAATAAATGTATAGTAACTATATGTTATGATATGTGTAGGTGACAAATGATGTGTGGATATACATTAAAATGATGTATCATGGATCTATTATAAATAATTGTTGAAGTAATACAATTTAATAATACATGATATAATGTAATGTGGTAGTATCCGATTGTATTATATCGGTAAGATAAAATGTACATAGTTTATATGTATTCAAATTGCATTTATTACATTATGGGGAGAACATTGTAATTATAACCTAAGAGTACATATAATATATAACATAAGTATATGGTGTATATATATATATATACAAGTGTAGCATATAGTCCATTTGTAAGAATGCTGAGGTTTGTTTGGCTTGTCCCTAAATGATAGTCACTATCTCTTCACACGTGAACACTCATGAAGCTAGCCTACTCTCTTCTCTCAAACTCAGCATTCTAGCCATCATGAAGGGAGTGGGCAGAATAGTGGAAATCACCAACTATTTACCAACTCCTTCTTATCTAGCATGCAATCCTTCAATCCGTTGTTTTGATTTGGAAGGAAAAGGCTTTGTCTGGTCATGAATTTCTCTATAAATAAGCTCTCCTCCTTCTTCAGTTCTTTTGCTGAGCATTTTGGCTAAGTGAGACTAGAGAGCATATATATATATATATATCAGTGTTATTGAGATAGCAGCAAGCTTAAATCATTTACAGAGGTATAACTCCTCTTCCTGTGTTCTTCATTTCCGTTTTCTGTTTTCGAAGTTTCCTTGAAATTCTTGATTATGCTAAATTGGTTCATGATTGGGTTGTAGAACCCTTATATTGTTGTTATATGAACATACACACATGATAGAACCACTGAATAGTCTTTCATTTCCATTGTTCCTCTTTAATTTCTGTGAATACATGAAATTCGTAAATTAGTTAGAGTTCATGAAATTGGGAATTGATAATTGCTATTGACTGTTATATAAGCATAAATGTATGTGTTAGTAAGTTAAACAAGTCTAATAGCATCTGGGTATGTTGAAATCGATGAAATGGGAGGTTTTGGGTCGGTTTTCGCTGCCGTCTGAACCAGAAAACTACCTCGACGCCGCAGCGCCGCAGCCCGCGCCGCAGCGCCACACGCGCCGCAGCCCGCGCCGCAGCGCCGCACGCAGCGCCACTCGCGCCGCAGCGCCAGTAGTGAGCTGCTGTGCCGCGCCGCAGCGTCAGCCTCTGTGTTCAGTTTTTTTTGTATTCTGCAACAAAACTGTTATGAACTAATTGTTTGATTTTTGTTTAAACAAGCATGAAAGCATGATTAATACTTATGTATAAACCTAATGAGGCAATGTGAGCATGTTTTAGTATATTAGCATGCATGATTAACCAAACGACATATAGTTTGGAAACGAATTTAAAGTTTCATAAACGACGTTAACATATATGAAGCATGTTTACATACTGACCTTGCAAGCACGTTAGTACCACCTAGAGACACATGAAGTGCATGTTAGCTTATCTATATTGGTTCCATAATAAAATATGAACATGTGAACCTAACTAGTGCTCATTCCTAACAAGAATAGAAGTTTGAAGGTGGATATGATCATGTAAATGCTATATAGTCATTTTGATGTTATGAGCATGTTTAGATAGCCTTGAAATACATGAAAAGCATGTTAACTTACATATATAGGTTTCATAAGGAAGCATGAACATGATAGACCTTATTAATGAACTATACTAACAAAGTATAAGCTTTGAACGTGAACGTTGGTATGTTATGACGAGAATTAGAATTTGACATTTATGGACACATGTGATAGTACTCTTAGACTCATTCATGTGTCATGCATGTATATATACCATGATTAGTTGCCGTGATTAAAGTTTAGCATGAACAAAGCATGTTTTCAAGATAATAACAATGCTAGCTACATATATGCAATACGAGTACTCATGAGCATGACTAATACAAGTTATATGAATATCTTATGTGTTTAAAAGCGACCATGTTAGACCATATGAGTTCGTGTCCTTGAATGGCTTTAAGTATTAACTTAAGAACCTATACCATGTAACGATTGGATTTGGAAAAGTTATACAAGCATGAAAGTATCCTTTAAATATGAATACATGCTACGTGATATTATATGATGTTACTTGAACCCGATTTTGACGGTTAACTTAAGGAGATGCCGTAACTTGCTAAAATGAAATATATTTAGTATTGATTGTGGTCTTATGTGATATTAATAATATGCAAGCATGTTTGCAAATTGTTGAGATTTTATATAATATGAGAATGCGTTTAAACTCTAAAGAAGGAACGTTAAGGATAGAAATTATATTCTATATAACTGTGTAGCTAGGTAAAACTTAGCTTATGTGTTGATCGTATATTCAAAGAGAAAATGTGAAGTTAAATTATATGACTAATGAATATCATATATATACGTAACTGTATTACGATAGGAATTCGAAAGTGTTGAATTGCTTTTCGTGGATAAACTACGCTAAAGGCAAGTTCTCTTACTTACACTCTTTTAAAGTGCAAGTATCATAACCGACGCATTTACTTTATGCAAGGAAATCTATGATTGTGAAAGTTTCCTAACTTATACTCTTTTACTATGCAAGTATCCTATCTTGTGTATTGCGAACTAGTTTCCTATTTAATCGGTTGAATCGAATTAGCATACTTGAACTCTTATTTCATTAAAGCTATTATTCATGTTGAACTTAGTATTGTTCTTGAATATTGTGAAAGTGTCTATGCCATTTGATTCGGCTGGACTTATGTTATTGAAAAGCAACCCAAACTAATTGATTGGTGCGGGATCTTGTATTTGACTGAGAAGAACAACCTTCTTTGAAGGGAATATATAATTGTCGGAGAACCGACGTGCACACTTGAGTATGGTTGATTGTTATGCATAACAAGGGTACTTTAGGCTGATCACCTGTTGTACCTGTTTTTGTTGGATTTTCAGTTTATTACTGTCAATTCTAGTAGAAGTTCATAGTCCGTAGTGACTACTCAGTATTCAATTATTTGAAATCTTGAATTGACTTATTATTGAATCATATTGATATTATCCTGTCCTTAGCGACTGATATTGAGAACTGTTGATATTCTTGTTATTCTTGAACTATCAAATCTTGTTATACCCTTTCGAGAATTGAGAATCTTATTACTCACCCTTATTGTATATTACTTACTGGGCAATTTGTGCTCATTCTTGCTTTCCCTAAAATATTTCAGTTAAGGCAGAGCATGGTGAACCTTCGGGCGTTGATAAGGGCAAGGGCAAAGCTACCAACTAGCTTATGTCTGTTATGTTTTAAATATATTAATATTGTATGAAGATGATGTAGTAAGACTGGATTTGATTATGTTTAAGCTTAAGTTAGATTATGTAATAAGTCGTTAACTGATATTATTATGTAATCTATTAAGTACTGTAGGTTGCGAGACTTGGGGGAATAATTATAATAAATCATTGTAAATTATTCTAGAATAGATTTTCCGCTGTGATCGTATGATATTTAATTATTATTATTGTGATGTATTACCATGAGCACGTGATGAACCGAATTCAAGAGACCAAGTGGCGGTCCTGGAATTTGGGGGCGTCACAAGCTCGAAGAGAGTTGAGCAGTGTAGTGAATCTTTCATAAGTGGAAGTGATGTTTTCTCCTGGAACATGAGCAAACATCTCACACTATTGGGTCAGTAGAGATTGCTTGTTTTCTCTGACTTCTTTAGTTCCTTCATGCATGATGAGCAATGCATCCCAGACTTTTTTGGCAGTTTGGCAGTTGACCACGTTTTCAAATAGAACATCTTCTAAAGACTGGAACAGAATGTTCTTAGTCTTTTTGTCTAGCTGCACATTCTTCTTCTCGTTTACAGTCCATTCAGCTTTAACCTTAATCACCATGTTGTTTGGATCTTCTGGAGTTGGTGCAAGCCTTTTTGGAACATAGGGCCCATTCATAACTGTTTCAAATAGATCATCTTCTATTGAATCTATGTAAGCCTGCATCCGAACTTTTCAGTTGGCAAATTTATCTTTATTGCACATAGGTGGTTTGCTTCCTCCACCTGTCTTGGTCTCACTTATCAGTTGTGCCATTGGATCTACTCAAGCTTGTATGCTTAGATGTGAGAACCTGCTCTGATACCAATTATTAGTTCCCAAAGGCACGTTAGTTATCTAGAAGGGGGGTTGAATAGATATTTTAAAAATTCTTTGTTTAAAATACTTTGTCAGTATTGATTATACTGACAGCAGCGGAATATATGTTTTCTTCTCCTTCAAGATATTGCAGTTATGGTTTGATGAGCAGTTAATGCAGTTATAACAGATATGACAGTTTTAGCAATTAATGAAAGACAATGAGACACAAGATTTTAAGTGGTTCAGAGCACACAAGGCTCCTAATCCACTCTTCTACTCCACGGGTAGGAAATCTAATAAGGATATCTCTTACAACAGGACCACTTAGATCCCTTCAAGGCCAGCAGCCCTGAAACTTCTCTTAGTTCACTTTTAAACTCTTTAAGTCCTCTAACTTGGATCTGCTCTTAGTTCACTTTTGAACTCTTCAAGTCCTCTGACTTGGATCTTCACTTAGTTCACTTTTGAACTCTTCAAGTCCTTTAACTTGGTTCCTCACTTGGATTGACAGTAGTTGTTGAGGAGTGTTACTCAGTTGCAATTAAGCATTCGTTCTAAAGAACTGAGTAACAAAGCAAGATTTCCTCTTTCAGGATCGTAGAGTTGACCGTTGAGTGTTCTTGAGCTTTTCTCTTGATATTCTATCTTTTTGTATCTTGCTTACTTAGTCTGAATCTTTGTCTGATGTCCTTATAAAAGAACCATTCAAAATATATCCGTTTGAATGCTCTCATTGCTGTATTTAATGCTTCAGATGTTTCTGTGCAGTTGATGTGGACATCTTGCTTTCCTGCGGCACTGCAGACTGGCCCATTGACACAGCAGACTGCAACCTCACCTAACACCTGAAAAAGTGTTTTCTGCAGGCGATTTAGTCCTTTCCTTAGCTTATTCAATACGCTTCTTTGATTTGAACTAAGGATGAATATGGAATTATTGGGACTATCAAATTATCAACGACTATAAACCTTTCTTCATTTAGTGTTCTTCCTCCTTTCATCAGAACTACGATCTTTGATGCTGACTGGAGGAACACTACGATTATGGTCATTGTGACACAATCGTTGTGTGTTGGTTTGCACAGCTTGACTCAAACTTGATCGTAGAGAACACTACGATTTCTCTTAAGCTCTCTGGTAAACTACGATTCTTGCTTGCTTGTCTTGCAGACTTCACACTTCCAAGAGCACACTGCGTTTCTTGACTTGGATCGGATTTTCTCCATGATTCTCAGTGTGACTTCCAAGCGCAGACTACGATTTTGATACTTTCACTTAAGCTCCACGAATCTTGCCTTGGTCTCTGCAAGCTTGATTCTCTTGGCAGACTACGATTCTGGACATCTTCATTTAAGCTCCACGATTCTTCCTTGTCTTCTAAATGCTACCTTTGACAGACTACGATTCTGTCAAGGCTTTAACATTTACAGCACAAATAGATCAACCTAACAAATTTGATCTTTCCTTCTATACATTTATTTAAATAAATGATAAATATTAAAGCTCAGATCAACCTAACATTTCTGATCTATCATCTAAGTCCTTGTACATATGATCATTGAAGGACTGTACACTTAAGCATTTATATTTTTACTTTCAATATCAAATATGAATATGCAATTCCCAACAAAGTCAAGCAAGACTGGAAAAAGAACCCAGTGGTGGTGAAGGCTACTTATATATGCATATTTATATATAAAAGCAGTAAAAAGGCCACAGAATAATCCAGGCCTAACAGAAATGTAAATGTACAGAAAAGCATTCAACTAGGGACTGGGAAGAAAACCCAGTAATGGTGAAGGTTGCAAAAAATAGTATAAAGGCCATAAAATAATCCAGGGCAGACAGAAATGTAAATGTACAAAAAAATAGTCAACTAGGAACTGGGAAGATAACCCAGTAATGGTGAAGTGTGCAAAAATAGTATAAAGGCCACAGAACAATCCATGCAGCACAGAAATATAGACATATGTATATATATAGATAGAAACGTAGTCAACCAACACTAGGAAGAGAAACCAGTGGTGGTGAAGGCTGCTTATATATGCATAAATATATAAAAACAGTAAACTACCTCGGATTTGACATCCGGGCTTGACAGAATTGAAAAGTTAGTATATATACAATTAAATAAACACACACAAAAAAATCCAAACTCGGACTAGGAAGATAACCCAGTCCGGCGAATTTTCTTCAAACTAAGGTGCTAGTGCACTGAAGCTGTTAGAGCTGACGGATCATCAATTCGAGTTATAGAAATGCCAGGAAACGTAGTTATGTACAAAAATGTACCAATTTTTGATGAAAATGGCTACGGAACTATGTTCCGGGCATATTTAAAAAACGAAACTTGATATGCATGTGCAAAATAGTGCAAAGAAGTAAGAATAACTTTTTGATCATAAAAATACTCACAATGGATTGCTAGACTGGTTTTTTGCCAAATTGTAGGCTCTAAACGTTCAAATCTACCTGTTATTTTCTGATATGTGGTAGTATGTGGGTATATTTACGTGTTAGAGTGAAAAAATTTGGGTTTAGAAGAGGTGAAAAAGTCAGAAAATCAAACGGGCAGAGGTTCACTACGTTTTAGAATTCTTGAAAATGAGGGAGGGTCACCTCATATATATAAGCCAGGGAGCCTCAGCTCTATCGCCGCTACCGCAGGTAGAGGTACGGCTCCGCTGGTGCTGCCCACGTGTCCGGTTGAGTTGTCTCGAAGTACGTGCACTCCGAGCAGCGCTAGGTCAAAGTCGAAACTTTCTAACTTTTGATCGGAGCGTCCGTTTGAGGCGTGCTATACCTTTCTAGAATTCCCTTGCCGAGAGTGTCACAATGACATGGGATAAAACATTTTTTGGGTCCAGGAAGACGGGTTCATAACAGGGTCTTCAATTCCCCGCAGTTTATCCGTTGAGCTGTCTTGCGCTGTTTGCACTCGGGATCATCATTATAGTTTGTTCTAACCTTGGTGGCATCAATTTATCTTGAATTTGACTAAATCAGCTTAGAGTTGGTAAAATGACCATTTTTTCCCTCCCAGGGTTGTCCTTAGTGTCGGCATGGCCTTTGGTTGACTTCCTGGGGTTGTTTCCAAGACTTAGGTCTCATCCGAGTCTGTTTGTCCTCAGTACTATCTCTGAGGCTGAGTTGGTCATTCCAGGTTTTCCTCTGGAGATGTTGTGGAGCTTCAGGTTCATTCTCAAAGTTGACTTGGCTTCCCGGGTTGAGATCGGGGCTGATCTGTACCTCCCGGGTTGAGATCGAGGCTGTTCTGTACCTTCTTGGTTGAGACTGGGGCTGAGTTGACATCCCGAGATTGGTGATCGAGGCTATGGTTGTCCCGGTATTGGTGGTTGGGGTTGAGTTGACATTCTGATATTGAGACCGAGGCTTACTTGACGCCCGATATTGAGATCAGGGTTGACCTGTTGGCCCGATACTTTGATCGGGGTTGATCTGATGGCCCGATTGAAGATCGGGGTTGTTTTGATGGCCCGATTAGAGATCGGGGTTGATTTGATGGCCCGATATTGAGATCGGGGTTAATTTGATGGTCCGATATTGAGATCGAGGTTGATCTGACAGCCCGATTGGAGATCTGACGGTCCGATTGGAGATCATCGTTGATTTTATGGCCCGATATTGAGATCGGGGTTGATCTGACGGCATAATTGGAGATCAAGGTTGATTTGATGGCCCTATATTTAGATCGGGGTTGATCTGATAGCCCGATTGGAGATCGGGGTTGATCTGCTGGCTTAATTAAGATCGGGGTTGATTTGATTGCCCGATATTGAGATCGGGGTTGATCTGCCAGCCCGATTAGAGATCGGCAATGATTTGATGGCCCGATTTGAGATCGGGGTTGATCTAACAACCTGATTGGAGATCAGGGCTGATTTGATGACCCGATATTGAGATCGGCGTTTATTTTCTGGCCCGATTGGAGATCGGGGTTGATTTGATGGCCCAATATTGAGATCAGGGTTGATCTGATGACCCGATTGGAGATCGTGGTTGATTTGATGGCCCGATTGGAGATCGGGGTTGATTTTATGGAAAGTTTTGCCCTCCTATAGTGTTAATAATAGGAAAGGAAATTTTGAGTGTCTACAAATAATATAAATACCGATATATTATTTAATTCGGGTGCTACCAGTTCATTTGTGTCTAAAGAATTTTCTAAACGATTAAACTTACCCCAAGAACGATTAGGAAATCCTTTGAACATAGAAGTTGCGAATAAGGAAGTAATCCCCATAGAGTTCGTATACCGAAATTATTGTGCAAACCTTAGAGGACACTAACTAAGGATAGACTTAATTTCGATTCGATTGGGGGAGTTTGACGTGATACTGGGAATGGATTGGTTATATAACCACTGTAGACACTCAAAACTTTCTTTCCCTATTACTAACATTGTAGGAGGGCAAGAATGTCATCAAATCAACCCTGGTCTCAATACCGGGCCATCAGTTCAACCTCGGTATCAATATCGGGCCATCAGTTCAACCACAGTCTCAATACTGGGTCATTTGTTCAACCCCGATCTCAATACCGGGCCATCAAATCAACCCCGGTCTCAATACTAGGTCATCAATTCAATCCCGATCTCAATACTAGGCCATTAAATCAACCCCGGTCTCAATATCGGGTCATCAGTTCAACCCTGGTCTCAATACCGGGTCATCAGTTCAACCCCGGTCTCAATATCGGGTCATCAGTTTAACCCCGGTCTCAATACCAGGCCATCAAATCAACCCCGATCTCAATTTAGGGTCATCAGTTCAACTATGGTCTCAATACAGATGCCCCTTTTTATCATGCTCATGCAATGTAATGGAATGAGCATGATAAAGATTGCTAGACACTTGAAATGCAAAGGCAAAGGGGATGCATTGCAGGATATGATATGCAAGGAGTATCATATACCTTTGAGGAGGTGGGGATATCACTAATGGATTGCGTTAGTTTCTGCTGGGGATGATATTAATAGGCTACCACGAACTATTTTTCATCATTTTTTGCTGGGGATGACGTCACTCATGATAGCCTAGGGCTGACATTGTCAGACGACGACTGGTAGGGAAACCACTGACGTGCTTGTCAGAGTTGAGCTATCACAGATTGTTCTCGTCTTGCTCTGCTGGGGATGACATCCTCTGTGATAGCTTCATTGATTTAGATGGTAATGATATTATTGATGCTACCATGGTTTGAAACCAATGGTTTCCCTGTTCGGCGGTACTCTTTGCATGACTGATTTCCCTTCGGCCGGTGCTGTTACACATTTCTAAAGGCTCCTCCACTGGGGACAATTCTCGATTATCGGGTCTCCTCAATGGATGCTTCCACTGTCCATCCTAATGAGGGTTTATGCCATTATTTTGCAAAAGGCGGTTGAATCACCAATTCTTCTTGATGCTCCTTTTTAGGATGCTTATAACAAATTCCATCCTCTTGGATGGACTATTATATGGTTTCCGTCACCGCATCACTTCTGATGCTTCGCGATGGTTACTCCAACGGCTGAACTGTCATCGGTCAGTACCCGATGCTTCGCTAGGGTTGAGCCAACAGTTGAATTGGACTTGGTCTGTACCCGAAACTTCGCTGGGGCTGAACCAACGTCTGAATTGAACTAGGTCTGTACCCGAAACTTCGTTGGGCCAACAGCTGAATTATACTCAGCCTGTACACGAAACTTCACTGGGGGCTGAACCAACGATTGAATTAAACTCAGTCTGTATCAGAAACTTCGCTGGGGCTGAGCCAATGGCTGAAATGAACTCGGTCTGTACCCAAAACTTTGCTAGAGCTGAACCAACGGCTAAATTGAACTTGGTATGTACCCGAAACTTCGCTGGGGTTGAACCAACGACTAAATTGAACTCTGTCTGTACCCGAAACTTCACTGGGGCTGAACCAACGACTGAATTTAATTCAGTCTGTACCCGAAACTTCATTGGGGTTGAACCAACGGCTGAACTAAATTCGATCTATACCCGATAGTTCGATGGGGTTGAACCAACTGCAGAACTGGATTCAATCTCTACCCGATACTTCGCTGGGGTTGAGCCAACGGCTGAACCGGATTCGGTCTGTACCCGATACTTCACTGGGGTTAAACCAACGGCTGAACTGGATTCGTTCTGTACCCGATACTTCACTGGGATTGAGCCAACGGCTAAACTGGGGCTGAACCAACGGCTGAATTAAATTTGATTTGTACCCGAAACTTTGTTGGGGCTGAACCAACGGCTGAATTGAACTCGATTTGTACTGGAAACTTTGCTGGGGTTGAAATAACGGCTAAATTGGACTTGGTCTGTACCCGAAACTTTGTAGGGGCAGAACCAACGGCTGAATTAGACTTGGTTGGTAACCCGATACTTCGCTGGGGCTGAACCAATGGTTGAATTGAACTCGGTCGGTACCCGAAACTTCACTGGGGCTGAACCAACGGATGAACTGGATTTGATCTGTACCTGATACTTCGCTGGGGCTGAACCGATGGCAGAAATGGATTCGATCTGTACCTGATACTTCGCTGGGGTTGAACTAACGGCTAAACTGGATTTGGTCTGTACCAGATACTTCGCTGGGGTTGAGCCAATGGCTGAACTGGATTCGATCTGTACCTAATACTTCACTGAGGTTGAACCAACGGCTGAATTAAACTCGGTCTGTACCCAAAACTTCGCTGGAGCTGAACCAAAGGCTGAATTGAACTCGGTCTGTACCAGAAACTTCGCTGTGGCTGAACCAACGACTGAATTGAACTCGATCTGTACCCGAAACCTCACTGGGCATGAACCAACGGCTGAATTAAACTCGTTCTGTACCTAAAATATTGATGGGGCTGAACCAACGGCTGAATTAAACTCGGTCTGTACCTGAAACTTTGAAAGAGGTAGTTTTCAGGTAGTTTTGTGTAATTTTTCATCTGTTTTCTCGCAGTTGGCATTGTTGATCCCCGGATATGACTTCGGGATGAATACAAATGGTTTTTAGAGTGTCCCCCTTTCTGTCAGAATTACGCTACTTAAACGCAGGATTTCAGGACAAACCGCTCAATCGCGTAACGATTTTTCTTCAGATTTGACTAGGCAGCACATAGAAACTCTGTTTCAACCTGAACCGAACCGAGCCCGGGGGAGTGGGACCCACACTGAGGAGCCGTAGGGCAAAATTTTTCAAAACCTGAGCACTTAATAAACATGCAATTTTGACTCTACTGTGGATTTTTTGACTGACCCATGCACGGTTTTAGGATTTATGTTTTGAAAAATATGCAGTTTTAACTTTGCATGGTATTTTTGACTGACCCATGCATGTTTTAGGACTTATAAATGCATAGAGTACTAATTTAAAATAATTAGCCACAGGTTTTAGGCTTACCACACCCTTTCTGAGGTGATTTGGAGACTTTGTCCAGGTCGTCGCCAGAGCGTAGTCATGTATGAGATCATCTCTGGGTGGGTAATCCTTATTGACTTCTTGATCAATCATTTTGGTGAGCTTGATAGCTATGATCAACATGTTGGGGATTTTATTATTGCAGCAGAGGTGTGGCATCTGGCCAGGGTAAATATTCTGCTGATGTGCATTGTGGCATACGTCTACATGCTTCTACGCTTGGATCAGCTGGACATGGGATTGGTAGATGTTGTTCGGGCCCTTAGACAGGGTAGTACCATAATCCTGATGATATTGGCTGAGACGCTGCGGTCAGCTACTCACTGTATCACCCACCCGGAGGGGTTCTCCAGGGGTAGTTCGGTCTTGCTGAACATATAGATGATGTCCCATATCCGATCGATTGGATCTTTCAGGCATCATGGGTATTGTTTTTCCCATGATATATCTATGTCCTACTCTTTTTAGCAGACGGAGTGTACCGATGCAGCGACATGGTCAGCATTTTTGTCTGATATTGATCATCCGTTCGTGATTTTTCCATGCTTAGGGTTAGCCTCCCCATATAGTTTCATCACCCATGCACCTGGTACAGATTACTTTCCCCTAGCGGGTTTGAGGGGAGTGACCACTTATCATCCCCTGGCTATTATGAGCCAGTTTGATCTATTCCAGAGCTTGTACCGATTCGAGGGGTCTGCTGATCAGAGGATGTCGGCTTCATCCATGTCATCTGTTGACTTGGTTCGAGTGTATGAGTGTTGGACTCACAAAGAGAGGGTTAATTTCTCCAGTAGCCATCTGGACCGTTCTCCAGAGTATTCTACTTGGCTGGAGGCAGATATGGTAGCAGTAGCAGGTGCCCATTTATCTCCTATTATAGATTCAGATGAGGAGGAGCCTATGGAGGATCCTGAGTCTCCTACCGAGGATGAGTTATTCATGGGTTTGACAACTTCTTTGGTTAGCGACCCACCGACTATTCCTACAGGCACAGATTCAGCTTTGGCGGACTCGCTATTTAGGATGACCTTTGAGAGAGATTCGGATAGGGCGCAGATGTTGACCGCCTTGTCTGGCAGAGATATAGCTTTAGCTAAGAGAGACGCTCTTCGAGCCGCTCAGGATGCTGGCTTGATAGAGAGAGTGGAGCTCCGATCTGCCAGAGATGCAACTGTTGTGGAGAGGTATGAGATCCGCTCAGCTAGGGATGCAGTTTTTGCTGATATCGAGGATACTTTGATTGCTAGAGATGTAGCTTTTGTGGAGAGGGATGAGGCTATAGCTTCCCGTAATTTCCACATTGCTGACAGTATTGCTCTTCGATCTTATATTCACGGCCTGGTTACCAAGATGAGTGCATATATTGGCGACCACAGCGCCACACTGCAGATAATTATGGAGGTTTTAAGCCGTATGGAGGCTGAGGGTATTGCACTTGCAGCTGCTCCTCCATCTTCAAAGAGAGATGCTATAGGTGGCATTGTTGGCCCGCTTATCCTTGGGTTTATAGACTAGCTTTATTTTTTGCTGCACAGACTAGATCAGCCATTTTTGTCATGTACATGGCATTATGTATATATCAGACATTTTTATATCAGAGAAATATATTTTTGAGTCACTTCCCTGTTTGGAGATGTATCGTCATTGCTGAGTGATTACTACTTCTTTCATGACTCGTTGTTGTTGATGCATCTTGAGCTTCTCCTTGATGGACTGACAGTTGAGATGTTAGGGAATATCTTAGATGGGCTTGTTGACTAGGGTAGCTTCATAGGATTTAGCTTCTGTATGTCTTTGGTGTCTTGGGACTGGTTTTTATTGGGGTTTTTATTTTTCCTTGAAGGTCAAACTGCTTCATAAATGGCTGGCTACGTACTCCCGGGTTGAGGGAGATCAGGTCATTTGTAGTTCTGGCTTTATATGAGAAAGGCTTTGAAAAACTGTATCTCGGGGCTTTGAGTCTGGTTTCATGAGTTTTTGAATTTTTATTTGGTTAAAGGGTTTTTTAATATATTTTATTTATTATTATTTTTTGTTTTGTCCGCACCAAGAATGGTTGCCCACGTACTCCCGGGCTGAGGGAGATCAATGTTGGGTTTGTACGAAATTGTGACGCAATCAAATTGCAAATATTAGCGGAAGCATGGTATATCAGAGTTTAAAAAAATTTCTACAAAACCATTACCCGGATCATCCTTTATGCAAATTATTAATTTAAAACGATAAATAAGAAGTTATGGAATCATACCCTTGTAGAAGGAAGCTTCCACAGGTACTAGTTCAACTCCTTGTTCTTCGTGATCTCCTTGAATTTCCAGGTTAGATTCCTTCCTTTGATCAACGTTAGCCACCCAAGTGTTTGGCCTCTAGAGGTGATCCACCAATGAAGATGAATTATCAAGAAGGAGGGTGTTTGGCTAAACCTTAATTTTCTATCCTCTATAGAAAAGGAGTACTCTCCAACAATTGGAATTTCATCAATCAATATCTATTATAAGACTTCTCTTATATAGATATTGGTTAACCCTTCTAATCCTATTAGACATGGGATTTCTTTTAATTAATTAAACTCCTTTAATTAATTTAGGCTTCCCACCATATGGGAATAATTAATTAAATTCATTTAATTAATTTGTCTCCTAATCTTATTAGGAATAAATGAGAGTACTAATATTAAATTAATTACTAAACTCCTTTAGAAATTTAAATAATAATAATTGTAATAATATTAATAAGACTCCTCTTATTAATTTATATTTAATATTTCTAAAATATTAAATAATAAACATTAAGCTATTTAATTTATTCTATCACTATAGATTAAATTAATTATACTTAATGCATTATTACGATTATGCCATTACCTTCTTAAATAATTATTCTTCCTTTTATGGTGTGACCCTTTAGGTTCTCTATATTAAACCGGTTGTGAATAAATCAATTAGAACAATTCTAATCTTATTTAAATAAATAAATTAAACTAATAATCTATTTAAATACATAATATTTATTCTACAATAGGGATAAGCCTCCCTAGCGATCAACGACTTTCCAGATAATATAGATTTTAACATTAATCATAAAAGAACCTGTGAGTAAATAGTTACCATACAATTCAATCCTTCCACCATACAATGTCCCAATTAAATATAAGACATGAATTTACTGTCAAGTCTTATTTTATTTAATTATATGTATTTCGATTAGAAAATGCACAACTCCAAATAATGCAAATTAGAAACTCCTTTCTAATTTCATTTTACCTTGGCCAAGGATTCCTGGGTTGTCATTTAACGAATCACATAGGACATATCTCCTCTTTTACTAGAGGTGGTAGATTCTTTATTGATCATTCATTATCTCCATATGTAACTCATTATACCCAAGCATACCCTTTTATATACCTTAAAGGACTTTAAGGAATAAGTCAAAGTATAATTCATTACATACAAGATACTATGATGATCTCAAGTCCAAGGATCAGTTGTACTACTATCACATTAGGAATTCCTATTGACAGGCGAGTAAAACTCCATTAGGTATTCCATAGCGAGTCACGTTCAGTGAACTTATTCTCCAATAAGCACCTACATACTTGCTTTAGTGTCTCCACACAAATGATCA
Source organism: Panax stipuleanatus (assembly GCA_020205555.1). NCBI lineage: Eukaryota > Viridiplantae > Streptophyta > Magnoliopsida > Apiales > Araliaceae > Panax > Panax stipuleanatus. The sequence continues at coordinate 37,748,009 of CM035121.1, forward strand.
TGAGATCAATCATCCTCATCTAATGAGCAAGCAACATATGTACCAATCTATCCGGATTTACTAATCCCCTTTTTAGTAATCCTACGATTGGGAACTATTTTAGTTTTAGAGCTTTCTAAGAATTTAGATCTCATTAGCATGATCATCATCATGATTCTAAAAGCATTGCTTAAAACTATGGGTTATTTACATATTATAAAAACAGCACCATGTAGATAATTAAATGCCTTTAATAAATGAATATTTTATTAATAAATAAATAAGATTATTTATAAAGTACGTGCTTTATCATCATACATGATTGGCTTGTATGCACACTACTATCAATCAAGTCATTCGTAGTTCCGGCCTTCTAGTGAAAAATTGATCCTGATTTGATTTATAGGACCCGGATGCGGGTATGCATGTGCTTCAAACATAGTACCTTTTTATGGTGTCTGAGTTGATGAGTTGGGGAAATTCGCTCCTGTCCATTTCTTATAATCTGATAGCTCCCCTTGTCAACACCTCCTTGACAATGAAAGGGCCTTCCCAATTAGGGGCGAACTTTCCTTTAGATTCGTCTTGATTGACTAAAACCTTCTTCAGCACCAAGTCATTTTCTTTGAATTGTCATATTTGGACCTTCTTGTTGTAGGATCGAGCAATCCTTTGCTGATATAACTGTCCGTGGAAAATGGCTATAGCCCTCTTTTCATCGATCAGAGACAGTTGATGGTATCGGTCTTGCAACCACTGTCCTTCGTCTATCTGAGCATCGATCAACACTCGCAAAGATTCCATCTCTACTTCTATGGGGAGGACTGCTTCCATGCCATAGAACAATGAATAGGGGGTAGCCCCGATTGAGGTGCGCATTGATGTCCTGTATGCTAACAGGGTGAGAGGCAGCAGGTCAGGCCATTCTTTGTGATTGGCGGACATTTTTTGCATGATCTTTTTGATGTACTTGTTGGCCGCTTCGACAGTACCATTCATCTTGGGCCGATAAATAACGAAATTGAGATGCTTAATATGAAACTTACTGCACAGTTCTGTCATCATCTGATTGTTCATGTTCTTGGCATTTTTTGATTTGATCACCTCCGGTCGTCCATACTGATAGACGACATATTTTCTGATGAAAACAATGATGACCTAATTCGTGACTTTTGGAAAAGAGGCTGCTTTAACCCATTTAGTGAAGTAATCGATCATGGTGAAGATGAATCGATGACCATTGCTGGCTTTTGGTTCCACTGGGCCGATCACGTTCATTCCCCACATAGAGAAAGGCCATGGCAAACTCATGTTGTGTAGCTCATTTAGAGGAGCGTGTATGGCATTTCCATATTCTTGGCATTAAAGACATCTCCTGACGTGATCGTCGCAGTCAGCTTTGAGAGAGATCCAATAATGCCATGTTCTTAATATCTTCCTGGCCAACAGATGACCGCTCATGTGTGGACCACAGACTCCACCGTGGACTTCATCCACCAGTCTCTGGGCTTGATCTTTGTCAAGGCATCTCAACAGGCCTATTCCAGCATCTCTTTTGTAGAGGGCATCCCCGCTTAGATAGAACTTCATAGCCATCTTGTGAATCTACTTTCACTCGAATTGGCTTGTCCTAGTGGGTGTAGATCCATCTCGTAGATATTCCTTGATTTCTAGATACCAAGGCTGCTTGATAGGAGGTATTTCATCTAATACTTCTCCAATGTAATTCTCGTATATCGGGCTTTCTGAACTGTGAATTTGATATTGGGAAACCCACTCCTATCGGATATGCGGATTAATGAAGCCAACGTTGCCAATGCATCAGCGAAATTATTCCTACCCCGAGGAATATGGTTGAAAGTTATGTCTTCAAATTCCAGGGATATTCTGATGACCTGCTTATGATAGGGCAACAAATGCAGTTCTTTAGCATGATATGCCCCAGTGGATTGTTTAATGACCAACTCAGAGTCTTTAAAGACTAGTAGATATTTGATACCCATGGATTGGGCTAGTTTCAACCCAATTATATAGCCTTCATACTCGGCCGTGTTATTGGTGTTGCCAAATTGAAGTTTGGTAGCCACATGATATTGTTCTCCTGCACCAGAGATAAGGACTGCCCTAGCTCCGGCACCTTCCATGTTTACTGCTCCGTCGAAATACATTTTCCATGGTTATTAATTTGTCTTGATTCCATCTTCTGGGAAATAAGTCTCCAGGGGCTTGAACCCTCCTGAAGGTGATTTAGCTAATTGATCTGCAATGCCTTGACCCTTGATTGACTTCTAAGTCAAGTAGACAATATCGAACTGTTATAGGATCAACTGCCATTTAGACAGTCGATAGTTCAACATTAGTTTATTGAATACATATTTGAGTGGATCCATGCAGGATATGAGGTAGGTCGTGTGCCCATGGATGTAATTTTGTAACCTCATGGCGGCCCATGCTAATGCACAGCATATTTTCTCGATCAGAGTGTATTTCTATTCACCACTGCTGAATCTTTTGCTGATGTAGTAGATGACTCTTTCTTTGCTACTATCATCTTTCTATCCTAATATGTAGCCCATTGCGTTGGCATTGACGGAAAGGTACATGAACAAAGGAACTCCATCCCTCGAAGGTACCAAAACAGGTGCTTCGATCAGCTGTCTCTTGATGGCAAAGAAGGGGTGTTGACAATTCTCATTCCATTTGGTGGAGGAATTCTTCCTTAGTAGCTTGAATATGGGTTCATAGGTTGCTGTGAGCTGGGAAATAAATCGGCTTATGAAGTTGATCCTTCCCAGAAATCCAGGTATCTCCTTCTCTGTTTGAGGTACTGGCATCTCGGTGATGGCTTTGATCTTGGCAGGGTCTAGCTCGATGCCTCGATTACTCATCAGGAATCCTAATAGCTTGCCCACTTTGATGCCAAAAGCACATTTGGCGGGATTCGGCTTGAGGTTGTACTTGCGCAACCTGTTGAACAGCTTCCTGAGATGATCGATGTGATCATCCTCCCTCCGGGATTTGACGATGATATCGTCCACATAAACCTCTATCTCTTTGTGCATCATGCCATGAAATAGGGCCATCATGGCTCGTTGATACATGGCTCCAGTATAGATGAGGCCGAAGGATAGTCGCCTATAGCAGAAGGTTTTCCAAGGAGTGAAGAAAACTATTTTCTCCTGGTCCTCTTCAGCAACCATGATTTGATGGTAACCAGCAAAGCAATCTACGAAGGAATACATGTCGTACTGCGCAGTATTATCGATCAGGATGTGGATGAAAGGTACGGGATAGTTGTCCATAAGGCAGGCCTTGTTCAAGTCCCGGTAATCCACACATACTCGTACCTTCCCTCCGGGCTTAGGCACGGGAACTATGTTTGAAAGCCACTCTGGGTAGGTTGATACCATGATAATCCCGACTTTGAATTATTTAACAACTTCTTCTTTAACTTTCAGACTCCATTCAGGTTTCAATTGCCTAAGCTTCTGTTTGACTGGCTTGAATCCATCCTTGATGGGCATTCAATGGATGGCAATGTTAGTAGAGAGGCCAATCATGTCTTCATGTGACCATAAAAACACATCCTGGAACTGTGTTATGAGTTTAATCAGGTCGGCTTTTTGGTCTTGGGTGAGGTCTAAACCTATCTGGATTTCTTTAATGTTTTTGGAGCTTCCTATGTTGATTACGGTGGTTTGGTCAAGGTTTGGTTTAGGTTTATCTTCGACCCATTCTTTGATCTCCTCGGGCACCCCATAGTCATCTTCCTCCTCCTGATCAATATCTATCAAGTCAAAGTTTAGTTCTATATCAAAGTCGTAGTCACTTTGACAGATTGGCATCTCATCATCAAAGACAAATACATCCAATGCTTGAGTCCTGAAAACAAAAAGGCTTTCATCTTAGATATATACAACTACTTAAATATACATAGCATTCTGCAAAGCATGACAAAGTTACTGCTATAGCTGTGCAATAAAAAGTAAACAGTAAATGAAAGCATGATTAAAGGGCAGATTGACTCTCTCTGCCCCTTTACCCTTTTCGATTAAGGCAAGAGACACTACTTCAGTTATCCAAGGTCAGATACTCATGAACCTGGAGGATTAGGGATTTGTGATTATCTGTCTCGTCTTAGATGACGACTGAGACATCTTTTATAATAGGGTCGGGGATTTTCTTTGAATTGCACATTTTTTCCTTCCTGATGCGAGGAATTTGAATCTGATCCTCGTCTTCGCTTTTTGGGATCTCATCATTCATACCCTCGTAGTTTATGATGACCCGCATGTTAGCGAATGGGTCTCGTCCTTCGTACAGGATCTTTTCTTTTCCCTTTTCGCTATCTGCCTCATGCTTAAGGGCTTTTCTTTCCTTGACAAGTATAATTAGAGGAACCAGCACGGCTGATACCATAGTAGGGATCTTCCTCATTGGTTTTACCCATCCGGTGTTAGTAAGATTTAGCAAAAGTATGGTGGAAGCATGAGCCTTGGGATGCTTGTGAGGGTTCCGGTGGTTTGACCCGGATGAATATCCCAATCATGCTTTCCTAATTTGACTCGGTATTTGTATCGGACTCTTGATACCTTATTGATTCTTTCCTAACCCTGCTCCAGGTTGGAAACCTTAATATACCATTTCCTGGCCCACTGTCATTACTTTGGTGGAGACCTTAGGCTTCAGAGCCAGTGCCCCAATAGGTAGATACTGGGTATCACTCACCTCCAGGGCTTGAAAACTTGTAGGTTCAATCCCTGCATTTAGGCTGATCACTGGCATGTCTCCTTGTATGCAGACAGGGTATTCTGGTTCGGCGTTGACCGTGATTAAGTTGTCATTGATAATGTATTTGAGCTGTTGATGGAGGGTGGATGGCACTGCCCCTACCATGTGGATCCAGGGCCTGCCCAGCAATAGGTTATATCTAGTGGCGATATTGAGCACCTGAAATGATACGTAGAAAGTTTGTGGGCCAATCTCTATGGGTAGTTCTATTTCTCCCATAGCTTGGCGTCGCGATCCATCAAAATCTCGGATGACCACATGACTGGTTTTGATCCGGTTCGGGTTGATCTTCATTCTTTCCAAAGAATCACAGGAACAAATGTTGAGGGATGATCCTCCGTCGATGAGTACCCTTCCGATTACATACCCGGAAGACACCACAGCAATATGTAGGGACTTATGATGGCCCGTTCCTTCTGCAGGGATTTCATCATCAGTGAAAGATGTAATAACCGTGAATTTTAAGTCACTATATATGTATGTACATTATTAATATTTAAAAATTTGTGTTATACAGTGATTTAATATGTGACAAAATATGTGAAGTGGTGCATGGGTCAATTAACATGTATGCTATAGTTATGGATATATACATTTACAGATTTCATTAAAAATGAAAGCTTCGTAACCTAATTATACATTAGGTGAGACAATTAAATAACCTAAGGGTTATGGTGATAATGAGAGGTTAGTATTTAATATGTATACTAACTTAAGTGGATAATCTTATTATTTCAAGTCACTAATAATTTTAAACCTAATTCTTGTGAACCTAATTAGGTTATGAGCTAAAGTCACATGTATAGGTAATTAAATTTCATAAGATAAGGAATGAAAACCCTAAATAATCAAATTGGGTAACGCATATTAAAATTGCTAGACTATGTTTATTACATAGCCCAAAACAATTAAGGAGGAAGCCCAAATGAAATAAAATGCAAACCAATACTTAGCCCACTTGGTTAAGGGTATTGTAGACATTTGATTAATCAAAATTGGGCATTAAAAATAAAAGCAAATTGGGAGTTAAAATGGGACATAATGACAAGCCATATTAGGCCTTTTAAGGCAACTAATTAAGCTAAGCAATGTCCATTAGTAGTAACTCTTACACAAAAGGACATGGTTGTCAAGCTCCCATTGGTTGCCACTTTATTAAGCATCCTTAATCATGATTAGACTAATTAAAGTGATAAGGCAAAGCTTCTATCCATGGGGTAAAGAAAGTATGGGGGATAATAGCTAGATACACTAAGTGTATCTATATTTTTTGTAAGTATCCTTTTATTTCATTTCATTTCTTCTCTCATTCTTCCTCTTATAATTTTCTCCCAAGCTAGCCACTTCTAGAGAGAGAAAAGAGAGAGAGTTTTGGCCATATATATATAGAGAGAGAAGTGCTAGTTTGTTCATGCATCCAAAGTTCATCACTTACTTTGGTAAATCAAGGAAGGTTGCCATTAAATCAAGGTATAACCTAACCTTCATCTTCTTCTTCTACTTTGTTTTATAGCTTGAGTTTTGTTGGAGTTATGAACAAATACTCAAGATACCCTAGTCCTACATATCATCATGTATAGAACTAAGTATCTTGAGTGTTAGGTCAAAGGCTTAGAGGAAGGATATGAGCATATGTTCTCCAAGGGTGAAAACTCTTGTTTTCTTCCACTAAATCTTGTATAACTCAAGTTTTCCAACTTAGATTTGTGATCCGTCGAAGGGGGGTGCTAGATACATGAGTTATCTAGTAAACCCAAGTGATAGAACACAAATCTAGCAAGTTTTGAAACCTTTGGAACTGATTTCCCCAAAACAGCCCACTTGGAATGTTAAGGGTTCAAAAGAAAAGAAAAAAAACCTAAAATAGTTTCTGTCCCATTTTTCTTGGGTCTGTTTCGGACGGTTTCATATCTTTTAAAAATCTGGGAAAATTCACAGATGTACCTTGAGAAGTTATCTACATGTAGGAAAAAGAATGGGCATGTTTCAAGTTATAGATTGTACGTAATGACTATTTCCGTAAAGGACTCCTGAAACTTTACCTTCGAATATCTCACGGTGTATACACTGGAAAATTCCAAAAGTTTTACAGTAGGTTCACATATACTAGGAGAGCATACCCTGAAAATGTCAGAATTTTCTGAATAAAGATCAATTTATTAAAAATGAAGCAAGATCCGAGTGTTTTGGGAACTTTAAAAATAGTATATCATTTTCTAAAATTCCAGAAAAATTTGGGGATCCTTGTGGGTTCATATTCTGTCAAAATACAGAAGCAACGAATTTTTGGAATCAGTTTGCTATTTTTTCTAAAAATGATTAAGTTATGAATAAAAGGAAATAAATAGTTAAATGATGTCTTTAATAAGAAAAATGTGATTTTTATGCTTGAATACTCATAATATATCATATCATGACTATCTTAGAACACTTTGGTAATTTATGATAAGAAATATTATTTATGACCTTTTGTGGATATTAAATAAGAGGTTTAATAAAGGGTGAATAATTAGAATAAATTGTTTATTAATCTAATAAATTATTAAAATATTATTATGATATTAATAATATTAGAATATGATATTGATAAGTAAATAAAAATATTAAGATTAAAATTTCTTTAAAATATTATTAAATGGTTAATAATACTTGATTTAAGCATTGATAAATGATTAAAGTATTATTAAATGATTAATAGTATTAGTAATGGAACAAGATATTATTAAATGATTAATAATATTAGTGAATAAATAAAATATTATTAAATGATTAATAATATTAGTAAATGAATAAAATATTATTAAATGATTAATGATACTAAAGCATAAGTAAGATATTATTAAATAATAATGTTAATGAATAATTAAAATATTATTAAGAGGATTAATAATATTAGTAAGGTATTAAAATATTATTAAGATGTTAATAATATTAGTAAGCAAATGAAAGTATTATTAGGGAACTAATAATACTAAGAGATGAATTAGATATTATCAAGATTAATAATATGTTGTTATTTAGTAGTAACATTATCAAGACAGGATAATGTTTATAAGAACTAAATGTAATGTATAATATTTATGTGATTACATAATCTAATGTTATACTATGACTAATTGAAAGATTAAATATAGGTCTCTCAAAGGAAGATAATTTAACTGCATAGTGGATATAAATTAATTGCGTAGCCGTAATCTACAGACGAGGCAAGTTTCCTAACTCAAACTCGAGTTATTATTTTCAAAGCATATTAGTGAATAATTATTGATGATTATTTACATCTATAATGATTATTGAAATTCGCACTTTGTGCAATTGAATTCCTGTTCTACTATTATTGAACTGTGAATTAAATTTAAGTTCTTCATTCATGAACTGTTTATGAGATAGATCTATGCTAATTGTATCAGCTAGATCAAGCATGTTTAAATTTGTTAAATCAAATGTGTTTTAAAAAGCTGTTCTTATTAAATTGATATGATAAGAACTCTAGACTGAGAAAAGGACGAATTTGATTAAGGCATGATATCAATGCCAGATTATTAAGTGTTTATGCATAAATCACGAGGTATGAAAGGCTGATCCCCTTGAATACCAAAATTTATTAAGAGGTCCAGTTTAAATGACTGAGAACCTTGGCAAATGTTCATGGTTATTTCAAAACCACTCAGTTCATGTTATTCAATTATTCGAATATTCAATTGTTAATTATTAATTCATGTTCCTTCACAACCTTATATTATTGTTGAACATTGAAAGCAAAACTTCTTTCCAGTTATGATATATCTCCCTTGTATATAAACTTGCTAAGCAAATTAGTTGCTTACCCTTGCTATATCATGACATTTATTTCAGCTAAGCCTGAAGAATCCAATACGAAGGACAAGGGCAAGGGCAAAATCCAGGAATAGTTTAGAATGAATATTATTATTATCTAATGGAATTTCTTATGTAAACTTTTTGTAATATGAATGGTGTGTTTAAGTTAAGGTTAGGAAGACCTTGGGACCATGTTATGAAACTTTATTATAATGAATAATGTATGTTTATTATTCCGTAATAGTTATAGAATGCTTATGATGATGATAGATCGTGAGCACCGAATCTGAGGTTAGAGAACCTGGATTTGGGGGCGTCACAGGTTGGTATCAGAGCCGCAGGTTATAAACATTAGGAATGCGAAACCTAGGTTATAACCTTAGTAGAAAACTCTTATAGAGTATGTTAGGAGATGGATTGTGGAAATTCATTGAGTTTGTGTTGTGCTTAATAAAATATTATTTCATTTTATCAATGAATATATTTTATTGTGGTACTGATGTTGGTTTTATTTATGGTGTTTGTAGGATGTCTGACGAGCGCCAGGGCAGTCACTCAGTGGAGCAAGAGCTCATTGAGCGTGAGGTCGCGGAAGAAGCCCCTCAGGGTCCTCTGATAGGGGATTTGTTGAGGAGAATCAATCAATTGGAAGGCAGGGTGGGAGAACTGGAGGTTGAAAACCACACACTTCAGTTCACAGAAGGTCAATACATGGAGGCGGCTTATCAAGCCCATATGGAGGTAGTCGAGCAGAAAGGAAAGTTGGATGAGTCCCAGTTGCAAGTTGAGATGCTAAGGGTACAGCTAGAGCATGAAAAGGCTAAGTTCGGAGAGCTGAGCATAGAGCATCTGGCGATGCGGGGCGAGTTTGACGTGGAGATTGCAGACAAGATTCGCGTGGAGGAGGCATTTTATGGGTCAGCCCAGCGAGTGGACCAATTGGAGATAGCACTGCAGGCCATGAAGGTCAGGGCCGAGACTTTAGGACTGGCGCTAGACGCAGCGTATGAGGGCCTAGCGCAGTGGGACTAGGAGGGCGCAGTTCGAGATAGGAGAGTCGAGCCGATCCATTCGACGTAGAGTTATGGATGGGTGGTTTCCCCAGGAGCCTGTTCAGGTGACCCAGCAGGGCCACCAGTGATGATTATGCTATGGACTAGTTGTAGATAGATGCATTAGTACCCCTTTTGTGTAATAGGGTTTTATGATGATGTAAACCTCAGCAGGTGTGAGGTAGTAGGTAGTTAGGTAGTATCCCTATTTGGGTTTGTGGGGAAGTATCATTTTGAGTTAATCCCGTCTTTTGTGTTTAAAATGGGATAGTAGTATTTATAAGAATATACCTGTATTAATCATGTGAGACACTGAAGATTGGTATATGAATATAAATGCATTATTATGATATGTGTTGGAAAATTTAAATAGTAAATTATCTATTTAATGTTATGTGAATACAGTAGCGCATTGCATGCTAAGTACTTATATGATAATAAAACCCGAGTAACGTGTTAGAATTTTGTTTAATTAGATAATGCCGCCCAGACGTGTACTAAGGAACCAAGAGATCGAAGAGTCAGTTAATAATGCAGCGGGAGCCCAACCAAACCCAATGCAAGACTTTGTCAACATGATGGCTGAAGCCATGAGGAATCAAGCTCAACCCGGGGGAAATCAGGCAGGAAATCGATTAGCCAACTTTAAGGACTTCAAGGCAGTAGGACCGCCGGAGTTTAGAGGAACAACAGACCCGATAGAGGCCCAGACGTGGATGAAGGAGATGGAGAAGGCCTTCATTATTGCTAGAGTAGCAGAAGAACAGAAAATAATTTTTGCTACCTACTTAATGAAGGGTGAGGCTAACTATTGGTGGGAGGCCAACCAGAACAAAGCCGGGACTGAAATCGTGACTTGGGAAGCATTCAAGAAGTTGTTCTTTGAGAACTACTTCCCTGAGAGTACACAAGCGAGAATGGAGATCAAGTTTTTGGAATTGAAACAGGAGAATATGTCAGTGTCAGAGTACGCCGCAAAGTTTAATGAATTGGCCAGATTCGCTCCACATCAGGTAGACACGGAGGTTAGGAAAGCAAGAAGATTCGAAAATGGACTAAAGCCGTGGATTTACAGTAAGGTAGCGGTTCTACAAATCACGTCATTCTCAACTCTGTTGGAGAAAGCTCTCATAGCGGAAGGTGGAAGCGAAGCGGTCTCAAAGTACAATCGGGAGAAGAACAAGAAGAAAGTAGAAGGTGGGAATCAGAATGTTAGCAGCGGCGGTAGCAACAACAAGAAGCGAAAATGGAGCAGTGGGGGTAGTATTTAGAGATTCAGCAAGGAAGTGTGCAACAAAAGAAGTCAGTATGCGGAAACTGTGGAAAGGGTCACTCGGGAGAGTGCTTGAAAGGAAAAACGGTATGTTATACCTGTGGACAAGAAGGGCATACCTCACCCAATTGTTCTAAGGTGAGGAAGGGAGGTTGTTTTAACTGTGGTGAATTGGGACATCGGATCAAGGATTGCCCAAAGAAGAAAAGCACGGATGGCGGAAACGACAACAGGGGCAATAACACTAGGACAACCAGTGGAGGACCAGCCCAGCCAAACAAGCCGACAGCGAGGACATTCAATATGACAGTGCAAGATGCCATGGCATCCAGGGAAGTGGTGTCAGGTAAAATTCCGATCAACAATATAAATGCCTATGTGTTATTCGATTCGGGAGCTTCATGTTCTTTTGTATCTGATGATTTTGCTCAACGATTAAATTTACCTCGTGAACTATTAGAACACCCAATGAGTGTAGAAGTAGCAAACAAAGAAATTATCCCTGTAAACTACATACATAGGAACTGTTGTGCTGATGTTAGAGGGTTTAAGCTTAACGTGGATTTGATACCGATTCGTCTTGGAGAGTTTGATGTAATCCTCGGGATGGATTGGTTATCAAGTCACGGGGCGGTCATTGACTGTAAGAAAAAGTGCGTACACCTAAAGACTCCGAATAAGTCAAAGGTGGTATTTCATGGCAGTAAATTACCGAGACAATCTTGTTGTCTGACGATGATGCAAGCAAAGAAGTTGCTTAGGAAAGGTTGTATAGGTTATTTGGCTCACGTTGTGGATACCCGTAGAGTCGAGGGTGAACTGGGTCAGATACCCATTGTAAGGGAATTCGTTGATATCTTCCCAGATGAGATTCCGGGATTGCCACCAGATAGAGAGATAGAGTTTGTTATCGATTTGGCACCAGGGACATCACCGGTATACAAAGCACCGTATCGTATGGCTCCGGTAGAAATGAAGGAACTGATGATTCAACTACAAGAATTGTTAGATAAGGGATACATTCGACCGAGCGTATCACCGTGGGGAGCACCAGTCTTATTCGTAAAGAAGAAGGATGGGTCATTAAGGCTTTGCATCGACTACCGGGAGTTGAACAAGGTCACCATTAAGAACAAGTACCCGTTGCCCAGGATCGACGATTTGTTTGATCAGTTGAAGGGGGCGAAATATTTTTCAAAAATCGACTTGAGGACCGGTTATCACCAACTGAAGGTGAGGCAGGAGGATGTTCCAAAGACGGCATTCAGAACTCGGTATGGACACTTTGAGTTTCTGGTAATGTCTTTTGGGTTGACGAATGCGCCAGCAGCATTCATGGACTTGATGAATAGAGTGTTTAAACAGTATTTGGATAAGTTTGTTGTCGTGTTCATTCGATGACATTCTGGTATATTCAGAGACAGAGGAAGAGCACGCTGAACATCTAAGGATAGTGTTGGAAACGTTAAGGAGGGAGAAGTTGTATGCAAAGTTCTCCAAGTGTGAGTTTTGGTTGCGAAGAGTGCAGTTTTTGGGTCACGTTATCGACAAGGATGGTGTTTCGGTGGATCCAGCAAAGGTTGAAGCGGTTATCAACTGGGAACAGCCAACAACGCCGACAGAAATTAGGAGTTTCTTGGGATTAGCAGGATACTATCGGAGATTCATCCAAGATTTTTCAAAGATAGCATCACCGTTGACCAACCTTACTAGAAAGGCAGTGAAGTTCGTTTGGACGGAGAAATAGTGAAGAGAGTTTCATGGAATTGAAGAAGAGGCTCAGTCAGGCACCTGTGTTGACTTTACCAGACAACACGGGAGGATTTGTAGTGTATAGTGATGCGTCACACAAGGGTCTTGGCTGTGTACTGATGCAGTATGGCAAGGTCATTGCGTACGCTTCACGTCAGCTGAAGGACTATGAGAAGGGTTATCCGACTCATGACCTGGAATTAGCAGCAGTAGTTTTTGCCTTGAAGATTTGGAGGCACTATTTGTATGGCGAGAAGTGTGAGATATATACGGATCACAAGAGTCTGAAGTATATCTTCACGCAGAAAGAGCTAAATATGAGGCAGCGCCGATGGCTAGAATTGATCAAGGATTATGATTGTGAGATTCTGTACCATCCAGGAAAAGCAAATGTAGTGGCAGATGCTCTGAGCAGAAAAGGCAGAGAGAAGTTATTGAAGTTGACCATTCAAGAGGAGTTAGTGAAAGAATTCGAACGACTTGACTTAGAGGTTAAGTATCCGATGGAGACCAACGAGAAATTATTTACAGTGACAGCGAGCCCGACTCTATTAGATAAAGTTAAAGAGGCTCAAGAGAAGGACGAAGATTGCGACAACATCAAGAAACGGTTAGCTGAAGGGGATGAATTGAAATACAAGATTGATGGCACCGGACTGCTGAGATTCGAAGGGCGAATTTGGGTACCGCTAGTACCAAAACTAAGAGAAGAGATTTTGCAAGAAGCGCACAGTACGAGGTACTCGATACACCCAGGAAGCACAAAAATGTATCAAGATTTGCGTCAACACTTTTGGTGGCCAAATATGAAGAGAGAGGTTGCAGAATGCGTCAGTAGATGTCTAACTTGTCAGAGAGTCAAGGCAGAGCATCAACGACCGAGTGGATTACTACAGCCTTTAGAGATTCCAGAGTGGAAGTGGGAACACGTCACGATGGATTTTGTGGTGGGACTTCCAGCAACGCAAAAGGGACACGACGCCATATGGGTGATTGTAGATCGTCTTACGAAGTCGGCTCACTTCTTGCCGATCAAGATCAGGTATAGTTTGGACCAGCTAGCCAAATTGTATATCAAAGAAATTATCTCGAGGCATGGCGTACCAGTATCTATTGTGTCGGATAGAGATCCGCGATTCACGTCAAACTTCTGGAAGAGTCTTCAGGAAAGAATGGGGACGCAACTACGGATGAGCACTGCGTATCATCCGCAGACCGATGGGCAAAGCGAGAGAACGATTCAAACACTTGAAGACATGCTCAGAGCTTGTGTGATGGACTTTAAGGGTAGCTGGGAGGATCATCTTCCATTAGTAGAGTTCGCATACAACAATAGCTATCACGCCAGCATCGGAATGCCGCCGTACGAAGCACTGTATGGAAGGAAATGTAGAACGCCCTTATGCTGGGATGAAGTGGGTGAACGTCGACTGTTGGGACCAGAACTGGTACAGCAGACTATAGAGATCATCAAGGTGATAAGAGCCCGACTGGTAGCAGCTCAAGATCGCCTAGAAGAAGTATGCAGACTTACATCGCCAGAAGAGAGATTTTGAGGTGGGAAGCCATGCATTTTTGAAAGTATCTCCCTGGAAAGGGAAGATAAGGTTTGGAAAGAAAGGTAAACTGAGTCCGAGATTTATTGGACCTTTCGAGATCTTGAGGAAGATAGGCGAAGTGGCGTATGAGGTAGCTCTACCTCCTGAACTGGAACATATTCATAATGTGTTTCATGTGTCAGTGCTACGACCATACAAGCCTGATTACAAGCACGTGATATCGTACGAGCCAATTCAGGTAAAAAAGGATTTATCGTACGAGGAAATTCCAGTTGGAATTTTAGATAGAAAAGAACAGAAATTGCGAAATAAGGTTATACATTTTGTAAAGGTTCTTTGGAGGAACCACAATGCTGAAGAAGCTACGTGGGAACTCGAAAAAAGGATGAGGGAAAATTATCCACATCTTTTTGAGTAACCCTATAGGCAATTCCGGGGACGGAATTCTTATAAGGGGGGGAGGATGTAATAACCGTGAATTTTAAGTCACTATATATGTATGTACATTATTAATATTTAAAAATTTGTGTTATACAGTGATTTAATATGTGACAAAATATGTGAAGTGGTGCATGGGTCAATTAACATGTATGCTATAGTTATGGATATATACATTTACAGATTTCCTTAAAAATGAAAGCTTCGTAACCTAATTATACATTAGGTGAGACAATTAAATAACCTAAGGGTTATGGTGATAATGAGAGGTTAGTATTTAATATGTATACTAACTTAAGTGGATAATCTTATTATTTCAAGTCACTAATAATTTTAAACCTAATTCTTGTGAACCTAATTAGGTTATGAGCTAAAGTCACATGTATAGGTAATTAAATTTCATAAGATAAGGAATGAAAACCCTAAATAATCAAATTGGGTAATGCATATTAAAATTGCTAGACTATGTTTATTACATAGCCCAAAACAATTAAGGAGGAAGCCCAAATGAAATAAAATGCAAACCAATACTTAGCCCACTTGGTTAAGGGTATTGTAGACATTTGATTAATCAAAATTGGGCATTAAAAATAAAAGCAAATTGGGAGTTAAAATGGGACATAATGACAAGCCATATTAGGCCTTTTAAGGCAACTAATTAAGCTAAGCAATGTCCATTAGTAGTAACTCTTACACAAAAGGACATGGTTGTCAAGCTCCCATTGGTTGCCACTTTATTAAGCATCCTTAATCATGATTAGACTAATTAAAGTGATAAGGCAAAGCTTCTATCCATGGGGTAAAGAAAGTATGGGGGATAATAGCTAGATACACTAAGTGTATCTATATTTTTTGTAAGTATCCTTTTATTTCATTTCATTTCTTCTCTCATTCTTCCTCTTATAATTTTCTCCCAAGCTAGCCACTTCTAGAGAGAGAAAAGAGAGAGAGTTTTGGCCATATATATATAGAGAGAGAAGTGCTAGTTTGTTCATGCATCCAAAGTTCATCACTTACTTTGGTAAATCAAGGAAGGTTGCCATTAAATCAAGGTATAACCTAACCTTCATCTTCTTCTTCTACTTTGTTTTATAGCTTGAGTTTTGTTGGAGTTATGAACAAATACTCAAGATACCCTAGTCCTACATATCATCATGTATAGAACTAAGTATCTTGAGTGTTAGGTCAAAGGCTTAGAGGAAGGATATGAGCATATGTTCTCCAAGGGTGAAAACTCTTGTTTTCTTCCACTAAATCTTGTATAACTCAAGTTTTCCAACTTAGATTTGTGATCCGTCGAAGGGGGGTGCTAGATACATGAGTTATCTAGTAAACCCAAGTGATAGAACACAAATCTAGCAAGTTTTGAAACCTTTGGAACTGATTTCCCCAAAACAGCCCACTTGGAATGTTAAGGGTTCAAAAGAAAAGAAAAAAAACCTAAAATAGTTTCTGTCCCATTTTTCTTGGGTCTGTTTCGGACGGTTTCATATCTTTTAAAAATCTGGGAAAATTCACAGATGTACCTTGAGAAGTTATCTACATGTAGGAAAAAGAATGGGCATGTTTCGAGTTATAGATTGTACGTAATGACTATTTCCGTAAAGGACTCCTGAAACTTTACCTTCGAATATCTCACGGTGTATACACTGGCAAATTCCAAAGGTTTTACAGTAGGTTCACATATACTAGGAGAGCATACTCTGAAAATTTCAGAATTTTCTGAGTAAAGATCAATTTATTAAAAATGAAGCAAGATCCGAGTGTTTTGGGAACTTTAAAAATAGTATATCATTTTCTAAAATTCCAGAAAAATTTGGGGATCCTTGTGGGTACATATTCTGTCAAAATACAGAAGAAACGAATTTTTGGAATCAGTTTGCTATTTTTTCTAAAAATGATTAAGTTATAAATAAAAGGAAATAAATAGTTAAATGATGTCTTTAATAAGAAAAATGTGATTTTTATGCTTGAATACTCATAATATATCATATCATGACTATCTTAGAACACTTTGGTAATTTATGATAAGAAATATTATTTATGACCTTTTGTGGATATTAAATAAGAGGTTTAATAAAGGGTGAATAATTAGAATAAATTGTTTATTAATCTAATAAATTATTAAAATATTATTATGATATTAATAATATTAGAATATGATATTGATAAGTAAATAAAAATATTAAAATTAAAATTTCTTTAAAATATTATTAAATGGTTAATAATACTTGATTTAAGCATTGATAAATGATTAAAGTATTATTAAATGATTAATAGTATTAGTAATGGAACAAGATATTATTAAATGATTAATAATATTAGTGAATAAATAAAATATTATTAAATGATTAATAATATTAGTAAATGAATAAAATATTATTAAATGATTAATGATACTAAAGCATAAGTAAGATATTATTAAATAATAATGTTAATGAATAATTAAAATATTATTAAGAGGATTAATAATATTAGTAAGGTATTAAAATATTATTAAGATGTTAATAATATTAGTAAGCAAATGAAAGTATTATTAGGGAACTAATAATACTAAGAGATGAATTAGATATTATCAAGATTAATAATATGTTGTTATTTAGTAGTAACATTATCAAGACAGGATAATGTTTATAAGAACTAAATGTAATGTATAATATTTATGTGATTACATAATCTAATGTTATACTATGACTAATTGAAAGATTAAATATAGGTCTCTCAAAGGAAGATAATTTAACTGCATAGTGGATATAAATTAATTGCGTAGCCGTAATCTACAGACGAGGCAAGTTTCCTAACTCAAACTCGAGTTATTATTTTCAAAGCATATTAGTGAATAATTATTGATGATTATTTACATCTATAATGATTATTGAAATTCGCACTTTGTGCAATTGAATTCCTGTTCTACTATTATTGAACTGTGAATTAAATTTAAGTTCTTCATTCATGAACTGTTTATGAGATAGATCTATGCTAATTGTATCAGCTAGATCAAGCATGTTTAAATTTGTTAAATCAAATGTGTTTTAAAAAGCTGTTCTTATTAAATTGATATGATAAGAACTCTAGACTGAGAAAAGGACGAATTTGATTAAGGCATGATATCAATGCCAGATTATTAAGTGTTTATGCATAAATCACGAGGTATGAAAGGCTGATCCCCTTGAATACCAAAATTTATTAAGAGGTCCAGTTTAAATGACTGAGAACCTTGGCAAATGTTCATGGTTATTTCAAAACCACTCAGTTCATGTTATTCAATTATTCGAATATTCAATTGTTAATTATTAATTCATGTTCCTTCACAACCTTATATTATTGTTGAACATTGAAAGCAAAACTTCTTTCCAGTTATGATATATCTCCCTTGTATATAAACTTGCTAAGCAAATTAGTTGCTTACCCTTGCTATATCATGACATTTATTTCAGCTAAGCCTGAAGAATCCAATACGAAGGACAAGGGCAAGGGCAAAATCCAGGAATAGTTTAGAATGAATATTATTATTATCTAATGGAATTTCTTATGTAAACTTTTTGTAATATGAATGGTGTGTTTAAGTTAAGGTTAGGAAGACCTTGGGACCATGTTATGAAACTTTATTATAATGAATAATGTATGTTTATTATTCCGTAATAGTTATAGAATGCTTATGATGATGATAGATCGTGAGCACCGAATCTGAGGTTAGAGAACCTGGATTTGGGGGCGTCACAAAAGATATCACATTGTTGTTGAAAATGTGTTCTACCATATGATGGAATTTCTCGGCATCCATTGTCTTTGGCATATGGGCTTCTTCTAGTACCTTCACTAGAATGTTGCGATGATCCACCGATGATAGGACCAAATTTAGGATGAACATTTGCTTGGGTGCATCTTTCAAGTCTTGCACCACTTTGATTTCATTGTGTCCCATTTTGTTGAGGAACTCTTCAATTTTCTCATCAGCCACCTTTGTTTTGGCTTTGATGACTGGTTTGATCACCCGCTGAAGCAGGTATAAGGGATTATCCTTTGGCACAATGGCAATGTTATTTGAAGTGGAACCTCCGTCGCTCCCGTAGTTCCATGGGACCCTCTTCAGACTGATAATTGGATACTGGGGACTGAATGGAAAGATTAAAGGCTCGGGTGCGGCCACCTTCACAGGATTTTGTATTTCTTGGACCCCTTTCCCTGGCAGTACTAAGGGTTTGAGGGTCAATTCCCTATCGCAAGATATGACAGCCATTGTGTTCTGGTTCCATACAGTGGGGATCCAGAGAGTATCGTTATCTAGAAGGTTAAGAACTTGATTTCCCCTTATCAATTCACCTCTTTCAATCATGTCTTGAATCAGGTTACGAAGTGCCCTGCAATCCTTAGTATCATGGCCGGGTGAATTGGAATGGTACTGACATATTTGGTCAGGCTTAAATTTTCTACCTCGAGGGTTCAATGGTGGTAACATGTCTGAAACCATTCCCTCGTTGATTAACATCTGGAGGATTTCTTCCATCGACTGGTTTAGGTTGATGAAGTTCCTTTAAAATAGGAATTTTCTACCAGTTTAGACGCTTTCTTCTTTGGTCCTGTTGGCCCCGGGTTCATTCTCATGAGGTTGATATTGATTCCTAGGGGAAATGATCTCCTGTGTGGGAGGACAATCTATGTCAAACCAGTTGGCCCGTTTCATCATTTTCCTAGTGATCTGATGCTGATAGATGACCAGTTCTGCTAATTGTTTCAATTTGTTCCTTGATAGATTTTATTTTCTGCTCTATTAGGAACCTTCTTTCTGAGACCTCCCAACTGTCTAGGTTGCTATTACTGGATGGAGTTAATTCTCTCACATAACAGAGCTACTTGGATCCTTCTCCACTTGTGGTGCTGACCATATTGACATTCTCCTCTTTATGTTGTGGGAGAGGGTTGTCCTACACATGTGGTTGCTCAGGCTTTGTGACCACAATCTCTCCGTTTTCGATCAAATCTTGGATTTTGTGCTTGAGAGACCAACAGTCTTCTGTGTCATGGCCTGGAGATCCAGAATGATAAGCACATTTCTTGCTTGGGTCAAAATTTCATCCACTAGTGTTGGTTGGGGGAAGGAGTTGTACAATCTTCTTTTGACTTGTCAGAAGTTTGAATATATTCTCGAGTGAATCCCCTAGAGGGGTGAAAGTTCTTCGACGCCTGATCTCCATATTTTTCTGGAATGAAGGGTTTGAAGGATGTGCTAGATTTTGAAAAGGGGTATAATTCCTCCTTTGAATGGGCATACTATTTGACTCGCCCCTTGGATTTTGTCCTTGTAATACTAAGGACACTTCTTTATCTTTCTTTTTGTGTACTCTCCGAGGATTACTCCCGTAATTTTTGGACTGGATATGTTCAGCAACAGCTTCGAAGGCGGTCAAATCTTTTATCTTCCCGGACTTGAGCCCCATTTCTGCCATATCACCATGCTTGATCATTTCAGAGAATGGTTTTCCTATGCCTGCTAGGACCCTCTCATAATATGGAGCTTCTTGGATGTCGATGAAGGTCATGACTATCTCAGACTCAATCATGGCTGCGATGACTTGTGCTGCGACCCGTCTCCATCATTGAGCATACTCTCTGAATGATTCAGTGTTCTTTTTCTTGATTTTGGTTATTTGGTACCTGTCTGGAGCCAACTGAGATTGGAAGCTGTATTGACTGAGGTAGGCATGGACTAGCTTTTCCCAGCTGTGAATCTTAGAGTTGTTCAGACGGGCATACCAGGCTCTGGCTTCTCCAGTTAAACTTTTCTAAAATAGTTGCATTTGAAATTTCTCGTCCTCTACAGGAGTTCTAAATTTTTTGAGATAACGAGCCCCGGGGAAGATACAGTGGTCGGAGTAATTAACATGGCCGAATGCCCCAGTCCTTTTGATAGACAGGAGAGTTTCCTCCATTTATTGTACTTTCATTAGAAGGTCACTAGCTTCTTGTTCTTTGCTGAGGGTGGTGATTTCAGGGGTTTTGTTGGTTGTGTCCTACTTCCGTGGTCCAAGAATCTGAGTCTCGGCCTTTTCGGTCTCTTGACAACCACCAGGTGCTCCTGGTTCTGTGTGAATTTGGGCTTGCTTCCCTTTAAGGGCCTTGCTTTGTTCTGTTAGAAAACCGACTAGTTTAGCTATCTGATTTCTCAGTCGATACAAGAGTGGAATCTGTTTGAGCACTCGAGTCATGTCCGTGGATGGACTCTATGCTTTCTTAGACTTAGATCTAGTGACAGGACCAATTTTTTCACCTACACCAAATCGTAGGCGTGTTAATTCCCTGAGGTAGGTAGGGAAAGGATGCATGATGTGGTTTTTAATTTTATCCTGCAAAACAGAGGTCAGTTGTTTTGATGATAGGATGACAAGAGGTATTTACATTGGAATTGAAAACTAGACATTGAATTGAAGGAGGAAGGCATGAAGAAGCTTCCTGACGAATTTGGTTAATCAGAGGCTGACCTATCTTAGGCTACTCTCGCGGCTTTTTGGCATGAAGGTTCCCAGATCATCGCAATCTACTAGAGGGGAAATTAATCCGATCTTTCAACTGGAGTGAATCTGGGTGGTGCATTTTCATGAGCCCCAGAGACTTAGCCGATCCCAAGAGATGTTACTTATCACTGACGGGTTTTGCCTCCTTGTGAAAGGAACACAACATACATTCACATACATCGCCCTTACCGTATGTATATGATGACAATTCGTGCGAAGCACTAATATGGGTGTGAAGTACTAAAAACGCAGGAAAGCATTCACTCACATTCATTCAATGTAAAGACGCAGCATTCACGCATTCATTAATGTGGAGACGCAGAATTTCATGCATTTATAGTTTTGAAAGGGAAATATTTGAAAGCGGCTTAAGCCCTCTACTGTTCCCAGCAGAGTCGCCACCTGTCGACGTCGGGGGAAAAATCTGCCAGTCGGGTCACAACCCGGATATTTCATCTCTTCCTAAGTTATCTCTACCCTCACTCTTTTTATTGCGAAAAAGGTTTTGAAGGATTTTTTAGGAAAAGGCTAACATGTATCATGTCGACGATTTGAACGTTTTACAGAGTCACAAGTTGGTAGATTTGAAAATAGTTGTACCAACTCAATCGAGTTTGTTTGAAAGAGGCCCAATTGCTGGACACTGTCGAATGATCTTTGAAACCAAAGTTTTGAGTTCGGGGGCTTGGTTAAGTGTGGGGAAGGTGTTAGGCACCCCACAACTCCCGTGTAAACATGGTACTTCATCTTTTCAATATTTTCCTTAAAACTGAAATGCGTGTGTGAATGTTATTTGAAATTGGTCCTATGTTTGTTTGATTGAAAGCATGAAAGTGCTTCGTTGAACCTATATACGAAGGGTTTGATTTGATTAACAAAAGTCTTTGATTTGATTTGCAAAAGTATTTAATTTGATTTGCAAAAGCTTTTCTTTTGATTGAATTGAAAATGATATTTTGAAAGCTGGTTATCAAACCCTTATGCTAACATAGGAATTGAAGCATATCACTACTTTCAATTTTATCTTTTTAGCCTTAAAGCTCAAATTAAATGGTGATTGTCGAGCAGCGAAGCATCCTCGACCAGATAAATAAATACAAGTGTCAGTCTCCTCATGGGCATGATAGCCATCGGAGAGACTCTGACACAATAAACCATACTTTCACTATATTGAGACCTTAAATCCGGATAACCATTTTAAGGTCTTGTTGTCCGATTTATATAACGACAATTAACGAGCAAGTATACGCGGACCACAAGTAATATAAGATAAGTAGAGTGTCATACCCACGAGGATGAAGTCCTAAGTGCAAATCAAATACTAATGTAAGTTATATATTGTCTTATCTAAATAAGTGATTAGAGATGGTTTGTTAAACTATGTTATTACAACTAAAGGAGGTAAGAGAAGTAGTTGTACTAGGGAGTCAAGTTAGGACTACAATTCTCCTAATGCGTCGCCTAATCTCCTAACTCTCCACATTACAAACGAAACAAGGAATGGTCTACCGAGAACAAAAATACACATAAGCTTCTGTCGAAGGCCAAATGCACATCCCTAGCTAGATGAATCATAATATTTCTATTGGTGAAAATAACTGGACTAGGGTTATTAAGCTAGTCTCAAGGCTACACAAGGCAAATAGAGATATGTCTATCCTATTAAGCATTTTATGCACGCATTCCCATAGGCAAGGTCATAACAAGTGTTCGTGTATTGTAAAAGTTAGATACTAATATCCATTTTTCAATATCCATTAATAACAATACCAATTACTCTGTCAATCAATCAATCAATGAGCAAGAAATACAACAACCCATTCCAAAATGATTTATTAATATAAATAGGAGAGAAAGTTAATTAAGCTAAACAATTGGTTACATTGCAGTCCTAAAAAGGAATTAGTTCATAACCATGGTGCTAATACACATTTTTAAAACATCCAACATTGCTAAGTAATACACAAATAAATGAAAGATTTGGAATAAGAAAACTCCTGTTGTGAAGTTTTCTGTCTCCAACTCTTCTCTTCTCCGTGTAGCTTCTGAGCTGTGTAGAACACAATCACTATTCCTCCCTTGAAGCACAGCTTCTTTCTGTTCTAAAAAACCTAATTAATACTGTCAGCTATCTCTCTCTGTAATATTATATAATGGCGGTCGTACTTCTTTTTCTCTACGTCTCCTTTTTGTATATCCTTAATGCTCTTCTTTTAGGTCATTAAAAGCAAGTCTCTGTCTGGACACCGGAGGTGGCGCTGCGGCGCGGAGAATAAGCTGTTGGGTGGCGCTGCGGAGCCTCATAGGCATTAAAACACCGGAGATCGCACTGCAGCACGAGTTCATGAAGAAATTGTGGAGCTGCCGTTCCAGGTGATGTCAGCATACAATCTTGCCTCACGCTGCGGCGCCAAGCTGAAGCTTGATTACGGCGCTGCGGCGCCAGAGGGTGAGAATTAACTATTTTGCCCCTATGAGCTGGAAATGACCTGATCAGCCCTGCATCATACAGATGAAGCATAATAACAACAAAATATATATAAAAGCTAAACAAATAACATAATACAAGCAGCGTCTTAAGCTTCAGAGGATCTGATTCGTGATATAAATACCACTCATCAAATACCCCCAAACTTAAGCTTTTGCTTGTCCTCAAGCAAACTATCTAACATCCACACCTACATTACTATAAGACGTGAATGGAAACTACTCCTATAGAATAATATCATGGCTTCTAAACGCAATTATAGAGCCTCTCTGAGAATAGGACAAACACCGACATGAATGAGGGCTTAATATCAAATTTCCAAGTATAAGACTGTACTCGATCCATTATATGTGTGTGCGCGTGAACCAATCATCCAAACTAACCATAGCCCAAATTAAGATCACACAGTTAACTTGTGATAACCAATAAGCTTACTCTGCAACTCACACAATCAACAAGCACTAAGAACAAGAGGCAAATATAAGAAAGGATCAAAAGGTTTTAGTAATGAAGTAAAATCTGACTCCGACAGCGCTTAATTACCTTAGGCTAAACAGAGCATACCCATTAATAAGCTTTTGATCAGTGACTCCCAAGCCATAAGACTTTAGGGAACTAGGTGTAGAACACCCCTATGAATCTAATAACTCGAGCAACAAATGCCCCGTAATTAACTCAAGTCAAAAAAGACTTTACTAAATCCGAAGATTATTAAACGAGTACATTTTATGCTCCATCTCGCACAAGTCTACGTTTATGGGCTAGCGCGTTTTACGCTCCATCTCGACTCACTGTAAGACTATAGCTTCTTCTTTTTTTAAATCTGCGTTTATGGACGAGTGCGTTTTACGCTCCATCTCGACCCATCGTAAGACTAAAGTTTTACCAGAACAATAGATCCCAAAATGTAAAAGTGTCTACGTCTTTAATTACCTTGAAAACAAAGAAGTTTTTACCCGAGTACGCAAATTATCAAAACAAAAGCCAAACAATCTAAATACGAGAAAATAACTAGTTAAAACAATTGGTCAGTGCTTTGTTGAAAAGGATGGATCCATAACAGTCTTGACTTTACGAATTAACACACCCTTAGCTCATATATGCTTGACACGATTCTAAAAGAAAGATATAATTACATGGCTCCTGTCATTAGCCACAATCAAAAATTAATAGCTATAACACCCTCACCCAGCATATAAACAGTTACAGAACGGGATAAAAGGGTAAATAAAAATATTTAGGCAAAAAGAAGTAAAAGATAAAGTACCCTCGCCAAAATAAGGTAAAGCCATAACACATGGCATCAAGTATACCAATTATCTGTGCAATCCCCAAAATATGGCTATAAACAAAACAACCAAAATGACATGATATCTATCGCGATCGCAAAATATATTTATAAAAACAAAAGCATTCATATATTATAAACCAAAACATTCATATATATATATATAATAAAACCAACGTACTAATATGCATCCCAAAACAAACCATAAACAACCACAACCACAACATAATTAAAACATAGTCTGGGGCTATACCGCCCAAAAGAAACTCTCATCCTCACAGATTAAACATAAAAGTAATTCATATATAATAAAACTTAAAAGGAATCTCCCCCAAGCTTGAAATCTGCCAATGTCCTCAATGGCCTTCGTACAACCACATCAATCATCCGCATCATCAACATCATCACCACCTCTCTGGGCGAAAATGGCAGTGGATAAGGCGCGAAAATTGGAGGCTCTGGAAATTGAAAGGGCATGGACTCTGCGTCATCTCCTCCTTGGGCATAATAGATACTGGAAACTGTATTCGCGAACTCAGCATGGTAGTGATTGAATTGGCTCTGCCATTAAGCCACAGTATCAACCTTGCAGTGTAGAAAGTTAAGACTGGCCAATATCTCTGCTAGGGCCCCAGGTGGAATAGCCTCAGATGATGGGGGCTTAGGCGCTTGAGTGGAGGTACCGGCCTCAGAGGAGGGTGGTGGCTGAGGTCCTGGTAAATAGCCCTGACCCTTTGGGTGCGACAGAGGTCCCCCCTCCCATACTCCATATCGGGCGATAACATGATGATCAATGACAGCCATAGGCGGTTGAGTGATATCGTCTTTCTCCCATAGCACACTCACTCTTTTGCAGAGACGTGTAATTAAAGACGGGTGAGGGAGTTCAGAATTTACGTTGCTCCTGATGGCCTTCTTAATTGACTCCTGGATAAGAACCCCCACATCCACCTTCAGCCCCACGATGATTGCGTACAGCAGAACTGCCCTCTCTCTTATTACATCGCTTAGGTGGCATGTTGGCATGATATTTGCACAAATGAAGGAGTACCATGCCTTACCATAGCGACTTAAGGCTTGATGGGGGAAAGAGATCTTTCCACCGTGGAATTTGTTGGTTTTCCACACGATACCAGGCTTGCAGAACTTGGTTATTATCTCATCTGTATTGTAACTCCGCATCCCAGGCTCCAGGTAGTCGCTACCATCGTAGTTTGGAGTCCCATAAATATTATTGATGGTACGACTGTCAAATTTGATCAACTTACCCCAAACCGGCACCACCGAAGGACCATCATCATTAGCATTTTCTTAGAATTCCTTTACCACTGAAATAACTGCAGACTCAGGCGGCTTGGTTAACTGAATCCATTTCATAGCCGAAATTATGGAATTCATATCGCCGTCCGTCTTGTCATTTGGCCTTAGCCCTCTTTCACTAACCAAACTCCGCTTTGAAAAATTTTGTGTATAGCGCTTCCATACTTCCTCACTTGGGAATTTTACAACATCCTAACGGGAAGGAGGGTCTCTGGAATTCGGTGGAGGAGGGGGACCTATACTAGTGCGAGGATGCTTTGAACCCATTACACTGACACAAAGAAAAAGCCCAAGAAATTTTTCAGATACTAATTCCTTACCTCGTGCTAGCAACGGTCAGAAAAGTAACTGCACGATGGTTGGATGGCCGAACGGTAAGAAACTGAAAAGTGCGACGGTTAATTTTCCGAACGGCTCTTTGGGAGAAGGGGGATGTCTCTGAGAGAAAATAGGGGAACTGTATTGATGTGGTAGAACTGCTGCAAATGAATTGAAAAGTTGTGTTTAAAATCAAAATTTCAGTAGTGGCGCTGCGGCGCGATACTTGGCGCTGCGGCACGGTAGTTGGCCCGGCGACGCGAAACTCAATAAAAAAACTCGGCACTGCAGCGCGAGTCTCCAGTGTCTCCCAACTTGTAGTGGCGCTGCGACGCGGCTTATCCTTTGTTCTGTGGCGCTGCTGCGCGAGATAAAGAATTTGGATATTATGTATGGTGTTGCGGAGCGAATTTTACTGCAGGGAATAGCGCTGCAGCGCAGCTTCTGCACTTCAGTTCCTTAACTGATTTTCTGCATAGGCCAACATTCTAGATCAGTGAATCAACACAAAAATAGACTGCAAAAACTGTAATAAAAAATTCTAAACTATTAACCAAAGACTACTAACATACTAGTATGTGATACAGAAAAGTCAAAAACTAACAATTATACTAAAAAAAAAACAAGTGCACTAATGATAACTAAAGAAAACAACACTGAATGAAAATAATAAGGATATTTTTGATACTGAGATGGGGTTGCCTCCCCATCAAGAGCTTGATTTAGAGTCATCGGCTTGACTTTCACCCCTCCTTACACCGGGTCTCCCAAGGTGATAGAGGTGTTTTTCCGGTCGACCTCGCTGCCCCGATAGTGTTTCAAACGCTGTCCATTAACTTTGAAGGTTTTGTCTGAGTGAGGGTCTTCGACCTCAATAGCCCCATAGGGATACACCTTAGCAATTGTGAATGGCCCTGACCATCGGGACTTCAACTTCCCCGGGAATAATTTCAGCCGGGAGTTGAAAAGAAGTACCTTCTGGCCCTGTTCAAAATTCCTTTTGACAATTTTCTTGTCGTGCCACCGCTTTGTCTTTTCCTTATACAACTTAGCATTTTCATACGCTTGCAGACGGAACTCGTTTGATTCATTGAGTTGTAAAAGTCTTTGTTCACCAGCTGCATCAAGATCGAAATTGAGCTTTTGGATAGCCCAATATGCGTTGTGCTCCAACTCCACAGGAAGATGACAAGCCTTGCCATAAACAAGCCTATACGGAGAAATTTCGATAGACGTTTTATAAGCGGTGCAGTATGCCCACAAGGCATCATCAAGCTTCTTGGACCAGTCCTTCCGATTAAGGTTAACAATCTTCTCCAAGATACGCTTGACCTCTCGATTAGAAATCTCCGCTTGGCCACTTGTCTACGGATGATAAGCTGTGGCTATTTTATGGTCACCCCATACTTAGCAAGAAGGGCTTCGAAATATTTGTTGCAAAAATGTGGCCCTTCATCACTGATTATTGCTCGAGGAGTGCCGAAGCGAGTGAAAATATTTTTCTTTAAGAAATTAAGCACCACCTTAGCATCATTAGTAGGCAAGGCGACTGCTTCTACCCATTTGGAGACATAATCAACCGCAACAAGAATATAGAGATTATTGTAGGAAGACAAAAATGGACCCATGAAGTCAATACCCCAGACATCAAACAACTCTACTTCAAGGATATTCTGCAGAGGCAATTCATGTCTTTTTGAGATGGTTCCTACCCTTTGGCATCTATCGCAGTGCGACACATATATGTGCGCATCTTTGAACAGGGTAGGCTAGTAAAACCTAGATTGGAGTACTTTAGCAGCAGTTCTTTGGCCCCCAAAATGTCCTCCATAATTTGAGGAATGGCAATGATGAAGCACACCTTCAATTTCCTCTTCTGGCAAACATCTTCGCAGAATCTGATCTGAACACTGCTTGATTAAGAAGGGCTCATCCCACAAGTATTATTTTGCATCATTTAGGAATTTCTTCCTCTGTTGATAGCTCAAGTTGGGAGGAAGCACTTGACAAGCGACAAAATTGGCAAAGTTCGCATACCACGGGGCTTTGCTTTGGATGACAAAAAGTTGTTCATTCGGGAAGAAATCATTGATGTCTTTGGCTGCATCGCCCGAATGAGGTGGGTTTTCCAACCTCAACAAGTGATCCGCTACCTGGTTTTCTATCCCCTTTTTGTCGCGGATCTCCAGATCGAACTCCTGGAGAAGAAGGACCCACCTTATCAGCTTAGGCTTTGCATCTTTCTTCTCTATCAGATATTTGATGACTGAATGGTCTGTGTACATGATCACTTTTGTCCCAATGAGATAGGAACAGAATTTGTCGAATGCAAAAACCACTGCCAGCAGCTCCTTCTCAATCGTGGTGTAATTTAACTGAGCATCAGTTAATGTTTTGCTGGCATAGTAGATTATGTGGAACACTTTGTCCCTTCTCTGTCCCAACACTGCCCCAATTGCAAAATCTCTAGCGTCGTACATAAGCTCAAATGGGAAAGTCCAGTCAGGAGCTACCACAATAGGAGCTGAAATGAGTTTTTCCTTCAATAGATCAAATGCTCTGAGGCAGGCTTCATCAAACTGAAAAGGCATGTCCTTTTCCAATAGTGAACATAGCGATTTGGTTATCTTTGAGAAGTCCTTGATAAACCGCCTATAGAATCCTGCATGTCCAAGAAAACTCCTCACCCCTTTCACTGATGTAGGCGGTGGTAGACTATTGATGTCATCAATTTTAGCCTTGTCTACCTCAATACCGCCATCAGATACTCTGTGGCCCAGAATAATGCCCTCCTTAACCATGAAGTGGCACTTCTCCCAATTCAATACAAGGTTTGTCTCAACACATCTGTGGAGAATGGAAGTCAAATTCACCAGACAGTTATCAAATGAGCTCCCGAATATAGAAAAGTCGTCCATGAAGACCTCGAGGGTCTTTTCAACCATGTCAGAGAAGATGGACATCATGCAACGTTGGAATGTTGCAGGAGCGTTACACAGCCCAAAGGACATTTTTCGAAAGGCAAAGGTCATAACAAGTGTTCTTGTATTGTAAAAGTTAGATATTAATATCCAGTTTTCAATATCCATTAATATTAATACCAATTACTCTGTCAAGTAATCAGTCAATGAGCAAGAAATACAAAAACCCATTCCAAAATAATTTATTAATATAAATAAGAGAGAAAGTTAATTAAGCTAAACAATAGGTTACATTGCAGTCCTAAAAAGGAATTAGTTCATAACCATGGTGCTAATACACATTTTTAAAACATCCAACATTGCTAAGTAATAAACAAATATATGAAAGATTTAGAATAAGAAAACTCCTGTTGTGAAGTTTTCTGTCTCCAACTCTTCTCTTCTCCGTGTAGCTTCTGAGCTGTGTCGAACGCAATCACTATTCCTCCCTTGAAGCACAGCTTCTGTCTGTTCTAAAAAACTAATTAATACTGTCAGCTATCTCTCTCTGTAATATTATATGATGGCGGTCGTACTTCTTTTTCTCTACGTCTCCTTTTTGTATATCCTTACTGATCTTCTTTTAGGTCATTAAAAGCAAGTCTCTGTTTGGATATCGGAGGTGGCGCTACGGCACGGAGAATAAGCTGTTGGGTGGCGCTGCGGAGCCTCATAGGCATTAAAACACCGGAGATCGCACTGCAGCGCGATTTTATGAAGAAACTGTGGCGCTGCCGCTCCAAGTGACGTCAGCATGCAATCCTGCCTCGCGCTGCCGCGCCAAGCTGAAGCTTGATTACGACGCTGCGACGCTAGAGGGTGAGAATTGACTATTTTGCCCCTATGAGCTGGAAATGACCTAATCAGCCCTGCATCATACAGATTAAGCATAATAACAATAATATATATATAAAAGCTAAACAAATAACATAACACAAGCAGCGTCTTCAGCTTCAGAGGATCTGATTCGTGATATAAATACCACTCATCAGGTCTTGGTATGTACATTTTACAGATAAACTGGCAGGGTACATTTGTAAAGTGGAGTTTATCCATCGTGGGAATCAGATTCTGATCAATTTGATCATGAATCCCACGATTCCTAGGCTCACATATGAGTAGCCAATAAACCTGCACAGTTCAAATTTGTACAGAAATAGATATATATCACAAGATTGCCAGAACCGAGGATTCATTCAGTAAATCCTGGTTCGCACGGCCGAAGCGTCTCGTTCCCACTAGATAGCGATCTAAGGGACACAAGGTTGCTTTTGCGACTGAAAAATGCCGATTCATATCAAATGAATATTTAAAGCATCAATTTAATAAAAAGCAAGTAAAGCAATATATATATATATACAGTTATATCTACAAAAGCTATAAAGGGCAATGGGTTTTCACACCGGTGCCCAGACTAGAATTAAAATATATATATATATTGACAGAAAAGTAGTCAACCAAGACTAAGAAGAGAACCCAGTGGTGGTGAAGGCTGTTTATATATACATATT
Source organism: Panax stipuleanatus (assembly GCA_020205555.1). Classification (NCBI taxonomy): domain Eukaryota; kingdom Viridiplantae; phylum Streptophyta; class Magnoliopsida; order Apiales; family Araliaceae; genus Panax; species Panax stipuleanatus. The sequence goes on from CM035121.1 coordinate 37,779,069, forward strand.
TATATATAAAAGCAGTAAAAAGGCCACAGAATAATCTAGGCCGAACAGAAATGTAAATGTACAGAAAAATAGTCAACCAGGGACTGGGAAGATAACCCAGTAATGGTGAAGGGTTTAAAAAATAGTATAAAGGACACAGAATAATTCAGGCCGGATAGAAATGTAAATGTACAGAAAAGTAGTCAACCAGGGACTGGAAAGATAACCCAGTAATGATGAAGTGTGCAAAAATAGTATAAAGGCCACAGAATAATCCAGGCCAGACTGAAATGTAAATGTACAAAAAAGTAGTCAACTAGGGACTAGGAAGATAACCCAGTAATGATGAAGTGTGCAAAAATAGTATAAAGGCCACAGAATAATCCAGGTCGAACAGAAATATATAAATATATATATAGTGACAAAAACGTAGTCAACCAAGACTGGGAAGCGAACCCAGTTGTGGTGAAGGCTACTTATATATGCATAAATATATATAAAAGCAGTAAACTATCTCGAATTTGACATCCGAGTTTGACAGAATTGAAAAGTTAGTATATATACAGTTAAATAAACACACACAAAAAAGCCAAACCCGGATTGAGAAGATTACCCAGTCCGGCGAAGTTGCTTAAAATGAAGGTGCTAGTGCACTGAAGCTGTTAAAGCTGACACATCGTCAATCCGAGTTATAGAAATGCCAAAAAATACAGCGATGTATAAAAAATATACTAATTTTTGACAAAAACGGCCACGGAACTAAGTTTCGGGCATATTTAGAAAACAAAACTTGATATTTAAGTGCAAAATAGGGCAAAGAAGTAGGAATAACTTTCTGATCGTAAAAATACTCTCAATGGACTGCTACACAAGCTTTTTACCAAATTATAGGCTCTAAACGTCCAAATCTAACGGTTATTTTCTGATATGTGGTAGCATGTGGGTATATCTACGTGTTAGAGTAAACAAAATTGGTTTTAGAAGAGGTCAAAAAGTCAGAAAATCAAACGGGCAGAGGTTCGCTGCGTTTCAGAATTCTTAAAAATGAGGGGGGATCACCTCATATATATAAGCCAGGGAGCCTCAGATCTACCTGCTGCTACTGCAGGTAAAGGTGTGGCTCCCATTGTGGGGCCCACATGTTTGTTTGAGTCATCTCGAAGTACGTGCACTCCGAGCAACGCGAGGTCGAAGTCGAAACTTTCTAACTTTTGATCGGAGCGTCCGTTTGAGGCGTGCTATACCTTTTCGGAAAGCCCTCACCGAGAGTGTCACAATGACATGGGATAAAACATTTTTTGGGTCCAAGAAGATGGGTTCATAACTGGGTTTTCGATTCCCCGTAGTTTATCCGTTGAGCTGTCTTGCGCTGTTTGCACTCGGGATCATCGTTATGGTTCGTTCTGACCTTGGTTGCATCAATTCGGCTTGAATTTGACCGAATCAACTTAGAGTTGGTAAAATGAGCATTTTACCCTTTTTGGGGTTGCCCATAGTGTCGGCATGGCCTTCGGTTGACTTCCTGGGGTTGTTTCCAAAACTTGGATCCCATCCGAGTCTGTTTGTCCTCAATATTATTTCTGAGGCTGAGTTGGTCATTCCAAGTTTTCATCTGGAGATGTTGTGGAGCTTCAGGTTCATTCTCGAAGTTGACTTCACTTCCCAAGTTGAGATCGGGACTGACCTATACCTCCTAGGTTGAGACCGAGGCTACTCTGTACCTCCCAAATTGAGATCAGGGTTGAGTTGACATCCCGAGATTGGTGATCGAGGCTATGGTTATCCCAGTATTAGTGGCTGGGGTTGAGTTAACATCTGGGTATTGAGACCAAGGCTGATTTGATGGCTTGATATTGAGATCGGGGTTGACCTGTTCGCCCGATATTAAGATCGGGGTTGATCTGATGGCCCAATTGGAGATCAGTGTTGATTCGATGGCCTGAATGGAGATTGGGATTGTTTTCATATTTTGATTAGAGATCGGGGTTGATTTGATGGCCCGATATTGAGATCGAGATTGATTTAATGGCCTGATATTGAGATCAGGGTTGATCTGATGGCCCGATTGGAGATCGGGGTTGATTTGATGGCCCGATATTGAGATTGGGGTTGATCTAATGGCCCGACTGGAGATCGGGATTGATTTGATGGCCTAATATTGAGATCGGGGTTGATCTGATGGCCCGATTGGAGATCGGGGTTGATTTGATGGCCCAATATTGAGATCGGGGTTGATTTGACGGCCCGATTGGAGATCGTGGTTGATTTGATGGCCAAAAATTAAGATCGAGGTTGATCTGACGGCCCGATTGGATATCGCAGTTGATTTGATGGCTCGATATTGAGATCGAGGTTGATCTGCCGGCCCGATTAAAGATCGGGGTTGATTTGATGGACCGATATTGAGAACGGGGTTGATCTGATGACCCGATTAGAGATCGGGGTTTATTTGATGGCCCGATATTGAGATCGGGGTTAATTTGCCTGCCCGATTGGAGATTGGGGTTGATTTTATGGCCCGATTAGAGATCGGGGTTTATTTGATAGACGGTTTTGCCCTCCTACAGTGTTAATAATAGGAAAGGAAATTTTGAGTGTCTACAAATAATATAAATGCCGATATATTATTTAATTCGGGTGCTACCTGTTCATTTATGTCTAAAGAATTTGCTAGACGATTAAACATACCCCAAGAATTATTAGGAAATCCTTTGAACATAGAAGTTGTGAATAAGAAAGTAATCCTCTTAAAGTTCGTATACCAAAATTGATGTGAAAACCTTAGAGGACACTAACTAAGCATAGACTTAATTCCGATTAGATTGGGGGAATTTTACGTGATACTGGGAATGGATTGGTTATATAACCACTGTAGACACTCGAAACTTTCGTTCCCTATTACTAACATTGTAGGAGGGCAAGAATTTCATCAAATAACCCCAGGTCTAAATACCGGGCCATCAGTTCAACCCCGGTCTCAATATCGGGCCATTAATTCAACCCCGGTTTCAATACCGGGTCATCAGTTCAACCCCGGTCTCAATACCGGGCTTTCAAATCAACCCCGGTCTCAGTACCGGGCCATCAGTTCAACCCCGGTCTCAATACCAGGTCATCAGTTCAACTCCGATCTCAATATCGGGTCATCAGTTCAACCCCGATCTCAATACATGGTCATCAGTTCAACTCCTGTCTTAATACGAGGTCATCAGTTCAACCCCGGTCTCAATATCGGGCCATCAAATCAACCCCGATCTCAATACCGAGTCATCAGTTCAACCCCGGTCTCAATATCGGGTCATCAATTCAACCCCGATCTCAATACCGGGCCATTAGGTTCACCCCGATCTCAATACCGGGCCATTAAATCAACCCCGGTCTCAATACCGGGTCATCAGTTCAACCCCGGTCTCAATATCGGGCCATCAAATCAACCCCGGTCTCAATACCGAGTCATCAGTTCAACCCCGGTCTCAATATCGGGTCATCAATTCAACCCCGATCTCAATACCGGGCCATTAAATCAACCCCGGTCTCAATACCGGGTCATCAGTTCAACCCCAGTCTCAATACTGGGCCATCAGTTCAACCCCAATTTTAATACCGTGCCATCAATTCAACCTCGGTCTCAATATCGGGTCATCAGTTCAACCCCAGTCTCAATATCGAGCCATCAAATCAACCCCGGTCTCAATACCGGGCCATCAAATCAGTCCCGGTCTCAATATCGGGCCATTAGTTCAACTCCGATCTTAATACCGGGTCATCAGTTCAACCCCGATCTCAATATTGAGTCATCAGTTCAACCCATGTCTCAATACCGGGTCATCAAATCAACCTCGGTCTCAATACCAGGCAGTCAGTTCAACCCCGGTCTCAACCTGGGAAGTACATGTCAGCCCCGGTCTCAACTCGGGAGGTACAGGTCAGCTCCGGTCTCAACCCAGGAGGTACAGGTCAACCCCGATCTGAAACCGAGAAGTACAGGTCAGCCCCGATCTCAACCCGGAAGGTACAGGTCAGCCCCGGTCTCAACCCAAGAGGTACAGGTCAGCCCTGGTCTCAACCCGGGAGGTACAGGTCAGCTTCGGAAACAATCCTAAAGTATCAAAATATCTCCAGAGGAAAACCTGGAGCGACCAAGTTAGCCTCAGAGACAACCCTGAGGACAAACAGAATCAACTGGGATCCAAACCTTGGAAACTACCCTAGGAAGTCAACCGAAGGCTATGCCGACACTAAAGGCAACCCCGGGAGGGAAAAAATGGTCATTTTACCAACTGTAAGCCGATTTGGTCAAACTCAAGCCAAATTAATGCCACCAAGGTCAGAACGAACCATAATAATGGTCCCGAGTCCAAACAACACAAGACAGGTCAACGGACAAACTGCAACTAATCAAAGACCTGGTTATAAAACCGTCTTCTTGGACCTGAAATTTTTTTTATCCCATGTCATTGTGACACTCTCGATGAGGGCTTTTCGAAAAGGTATCGTACGCCTCAAACGGACGCTCCGATCAAAAGTTAGAAAGTTTTGACTTCGACCTCGCATTGCTCAGAGTGCACGTACTTCGAGATGATAGAACCCGCAGCAAGGCCCACGCTACGTGGAGCCGCACCTCTACCTGCGGCTGCCGCAGATAGAGTGGAGGCTCCCTGGTCTATAAATATGAGCGCACCCCCCGCTCTTTTGAAAAAAAAATGCTTCAAACCCCTGCCCGTTTGGTTTTTCAACTATTTTCTTGTCTTCCAAACCTAAATTTTTTCACTCTAACACGTAGATATACCCACATACTACCACATATCAGAAAATAACCGGTAGATTCGAACGTTTAAAGCCTACGATTTGGCAAAAAGCTCGTGTAGCAGTCCATTGTAAGTATTTTTATGATCAACAAGTCAATACTACTTCTTTGCACTTTTATACACTTGCATATCAAGTTTTGTTTTTTAAATATGCCCGGAACTCAGTTCCGTGGCCCTTTTTGTCAACTTTTGTTACATTTTTGTACATAAACATATTTTCTGGCATTTCTACAACTCGGATTGACGATCCCTCGCTTCCAGTAACTTTTAAATATTAATATCTGTGTTTTGAGCAACTTCGCCGTACTAGGTTATCTTCCTAGTACGAGTTTGAATTTTTTTATATATATACTAACTTTTCAATTTTATCAAGCCCGGATGTCAAATCTGCGGTAGTTTACTACTTTTATATATAAATATGCATATATAAGCAGCCTTCACCACACTTGGTTATCTTTTCAATCTTGGTTAACTACTTTTATGTCTCTATATATATATATTTTTATATTTCAGTTCGGCCTAGATTATTCTGTGGCCTTTGTAGACACTCGAAATTTCCTTTCCCTATTACTAACACTGAGGAAGGCAAAGCGATCAATCAAATCAACCCTGATCTCAATATCGGGCCATCAAATTAACTCTGATCTCCAAACGGACCATCAGATCAACCCCGATCTTAATATCGGGTCATCAAATCAACTCTGATCTCCAATCGGACTATCAAACCAACCCTGATCTCAATATCGGGCCATCAAATCAACTTCGATCTCAAATCGGACCGTCAAATCAACCCCGATCTCAATATCGGGCCATCAAATCAACTCCGATCTCCATTCGGACCGTCAGATCAACCCCGATCTCAATAACGGGCCATTAAATCAACTCCGATCTCCAATCGGACTGTCAGATCAACCCCGATCTCAATATCAGGCCATCAAATCAACTCCGATCTCCAATCGGACCGTCAGATCAATCCTGATATCAATATTGGGTAATCAAATCAAACCTAATCTCCAATCGGATCATCAGATCATCCCCGATATCAATATCGGGCCATCAATTCAACTCCGATCTCCAATTGGACCGTCAGATCAACCCCGATCTCAATATTAGGCCATCAAATCAACTCCAATCTCCAATCGAACCATCAGATCAACCCCGATCTCAATATCAGACTATCAAATCAACTCCGATCTCTAATCAGACTGTCAGATCAACCCCGATCTCAATATCGGGCCATTAAATCAACTCTGATCTCTAATTGGACCGTCAGAGCAACTCCGATCTCAATATCGGGTCATTAAATCAAAATCAACCCTGATCTCAATATTGGGATGTCAACTCAATCCCGGCCATCAATACCGGGACAACCACATCCTCGATCGTTAGCCTTGGGATTTTAAGTTAGTTCAACCCCGATCTCAACTAGGGAGGTACAGAGCAGCCCTGGTCTCAACCCGAGAGGTACAGATCAGCCCCGATCTTAACCCGAGAAGTCAAATCAACTTCGAAAAAAAACCTGAAGCTTTACAACATCTCCAGGAGGATACCTATAATGACCAACTCAACCTCAAAGACTACACTGAGGACAAACAAACTCGAATGGGATCCAAGTCTTCGAAACGACTCCCGAAAGTCAACCGAAGGCCATGCCGACACTAAGGGCAACCCCGGGACGGACAAAATGGTCATGTTACCAAACCTAAGCCGATTCAGTCAAACTCAAGCTGAATTGTTGCCACCAAGGTCAGAATAAACCATAACGATGATCTCGAGTGCAAACAGCGTAAAACAGCTCAACGGATACACTACGGGGAATCAAAGACCCAGTTATGAACCCGTCTTCTTGGACCCAGAAAATGTTTTATCCCATGTCATTGTGACACTCTCGGTGAGGCTTTCCGAAAAGGTATAGCATGCCTCAAACGGACGCTCCGATCAAAAGTTAGTAAGTTTTAACTTTGACCTCATGTTTCTCGGAGTGCACGTACTTTGAGATGACCAAGCTGGACGGGTGGGCCCCACCAGAGGAGCCGCACCTCTACCTGCGATAGAAGCAGGTAGAGCTGAGGCTCCTTGGCCTATAAATAAACGTGACCCCCTCATTTTCAAAAATTCTGAAACGCAGTGAAACTCTGCCTGTTTGAATTTCTTACTTTTTTAACTCTTCTAAACCCAAATGTTTTTCACTCCAACACGTAGATATACCCACATACTATCATATATTAGAAAATAACTGGTAGATTTGGACGTATAGAGCTTACGATTTGGCAAAAAGCCCGTGTAGCAGTCCATTGTGAGTATTTTTACGATCAGCAAGTTTATATTACTTCTTCGTACTTTTATACACTTGCACGTTAAGTTTCGTTTTCTAAATATTCTCTGAACTAGGGGTGCTCATCGGTAAAAAACTGAACCGGTACCGAAAAAACCAAACCGGTACTGAACCAAAAATACCAAAAAACCAAGGACCGATACCTGTACCGAATAACCGATTTCGGTACCGGTTCGGTACAAAGTTAGTTTTGGTTTTTTTGGTTCAATTTTCGGTTTGGTTTTCGGTTATACCGCAATAATTAAATAATTTTTTAATATATAAATAAATTTTTTTAAAACTAAGTATTTTCCCTTCTGTTTTTTTTCTTTGCTTGAAATTTCCTAGTTTACAATTGTAAGTTTGTAACATTCTGATTTTGCACTTGAAAGTGAATGTGATGTACACTTGAAACTGTAACATTCTGTATCAATTTCATGTACACCTGAAAGTGAAGTGATGTACACTTGAAACTGTAACTTTCTGTATCAATTTTATGTACACTTAAAAGTGATCTAAGCTTGCGTAATTTTGTTATTGATCATTATTCATTTGCTGAACTGTTGGCTATTTTGTGAACTGGACAAATAAAAAGGAGCAGTAACACACTAATATACCCCAGAACTAAACCCAAGTTTCTTCCTCAGATTTTATTCAAGTCAGCAATCTATTTTGTAATCTTCTTGTTTCTTTATCCCCTAGAGCTTTGGGGACTATCATTCTATTGTTTGTTTGCAAAGGCCATCCATCATAAGATTGAAACATCAATATGTTGACTGCCAACAGAATTTGGCCATAACTTATACATCAATAACTGTATATATGAAAACCAGATTATATATAACAACCTCTCTGACTAGTGTGGCTGCTGTAATATAAAAAGGATAACTTTGAATCATGGCAACTAAAGTCAAATGTATTCATCAATATGTTGGCTGGCAATAGTTAGAATACATCAATATATTGGCCACCAACAGGTTTTTCAGTTTTTTATTTCTGTATTTCGGTAAAACCGAATTCAAAATTTTAAGTACCGCCACTGGTACCGAAAAGTATAAAAAATCAAAAAACTGGTACCGAAAAAAATCAATGCGAGGTAACGGATACCTTGCAACTGGTTGAACAGGTCATCTGTAATACCCGAGAATTTCCATATATTATTAAATAAATATATTAATGGAAATGAGAATTTATTTGAATATAAATAATTTTGTGTTATGAGATGAATTAATTCAATTATATATAATTGAATAATTATAATAATTGAGAAATTGGTGGAGTTTGTGATAAACTCGTTGATTGCCTTGTGTGGCACAGTGACGTAATATAAGAATGATTATATTAATTTAAGCGAACAATTAATCTATATTAATTGTTAATCGAAGAATATTAATTAACTGTTATAAAATACTAATGAGGATTGATTAATAATAAGTGATTATTATTATTGCAAGAAACATAATAATAATGAGCAACGTGTTTATAAATACAATAAGATTTATATCAAAGTGATAATTAATCATATAAGGGTTAATTAAATTGTTATGGAGGTTAACAATTATATTGATTGATGTAGGATATGTGTATATTATTAATTAATATTCAATTTATAAGATGAGAAATTATATGTGCAAGCATGCGAATTAAATGTATAGTAACTATATGTTATATGTGTAGGTGACAAATGATGTGTGGATATACATTAAAATAATGTATCATGGATCTATTATAAATAATTGTTGAGTAATACAATTTATTAATATATGATATAATGTAATGTGGTAGTATCCGATTGTATTATATCGGTAAGATAAAATGTACATAGATTATATGTATTCAAATTGCATTTATTACATTATGGGGAGAACATTGTAATTATAACCTAAGAGTACATATAATATATAACATAAGTATATGGTGTATATATATATATACAAGTGTAGCATATAGTCCATTTGTAAGAATGCTGAGGTTTGTTTGGCTTGTCCCTAAATGATAGTCACTATCTCTTCACACGTGAACACTCATGAAGCTAGCCTACTCTCTTCTCTCAAACTCAGCATTCTAGCCATCATGAAGGGAGTGGGCAGAATAGTGGAAATCACCAACTATTTACCAACTCCTTCTTATCTAGCATGCAATCCTTCAATCCGTTGTTTTGATTTGGAAGGAAAAGGCTTTGTCTGGTCATGAATTTCTCTATAAATAAGCTCTCCTCCTTCTTCAGTTCTTTTGCTGAGCATTTTGGCTAAGTGAGACTAGAGAGCATATATATATATATATATCAGTGTTATTGAGATAGCAGCAAGCTTAAATCATTTACAGAGGTATAATTCCTCTTCCTGTGTTCTTCATTTCCGTTTTCTGTTTCCGAAGTTTCCTTGAAATTCTTGATTATGCTAAATTGGTTCATGATTGGGTTGTAGAACCCTTATATTGTTGTTATATGAACATACACACATGATAGAACCACTGAATAGTCTTTCATTTCCATTGTTCCTCTTTAATTTCTGTGAATACATGAAATTCGTAAATTAGTTAGAGTTCATGAAATTGGGAATTGATAATTGCTATTGACTGTTATATAAGCATATATGTATGTGTTAGTAAGTTAAACAAGTCTAATAGCATTTGGGTATGTTGAAATCGATGAAATGGGAGGTTTTTGGTCGGATTTCGCTGCAGTCTGAACTGCAGAAAACTGCCTCGACGCCGCAGCGCCGCAGCCCGCGCCGCAGCGCCACACGCGCCGCAGCCCGCGCCGCAGCGCCGCACGCAGCGCCACTCGCGCCGCAGCGCCAGTAGTGAGCTGCTGTGCCGCGCCGCAGCGCCAGCCTCTGTGTTCAGTTTTCTGCATTCTGCAACAAAACTGTTATGTACCAATTGTTTGATTTTTGTTTAAACAAGCATGGGAGCATGATTAATACATATATATAAACCTAATGAGGCAATGTAAGCATGTTTTAGTATATTAGCATGCATGGTTAACCAAACGACATATAGTTTGGAAACGAATTTAAAGTTTCATAAACGACGTTAACATATATGAAGCATGTTTACATACTGACCTTGCAAGCACGTTAGTACCACCTAGAGACACATGAAGTGCATGTTAGATTATCTATATTGGTTCCATAATAAAATATGAACATGTGAACCTAACTAGTGCTCATTCCTAACAAGAATAGAAGTTTGAAGGTGGATATGATCATGTAAATGCTATATAGTCATTTTGATGTTATGAGCATGTTTAGATAACTTTGAAATATATGAATGAAGCCTTAACTTGTGTTTATATAGTTCGTAAGGAAGCATGAACATGTTAGGCTCTATTAGTAAGATTCACCAATAGAAATACAAGCCTTGCACATGAGCATTAACACGATACGTGGAGATTTAAATTCTGATATTTATGGACACATGTGATAGTACTCTTAGACTCATTCATGTGTCATGCATATATATATATACCATGATTGGTTGCCGTGATTAAAGTTTAGCATAAACAAAGCATGTTTTCAAGACAATAACAATGCTAGCTACATATGCAATACGAGTGCTCATGAGCATGACTAATACAAATTATATGAATATCTTATGTGTTTAAAAGCAATCATGTTAGACCATATGAGTTCGTGTCCTTGAATGGCTTTACGTATTAACTTAAGAACCTATACCATGTACGATTGGATTTGGAAAAGTTATACAAGCATGTAAAGTATCCTTTGAATATGAATACATGCTACGCGATATTATATGATGTTACTTGAACCCGATTTTGACGGTTAACTTAAGGAGATGTCGTAACTTGCTAAAATGAAATATATTTAGTATTGATTGTGGTCTTATGTGATATTAATAATATGCAAGCATGTTTGCAAATTGTTGAGATCTTATATAATATGAGAATGCGTTTAAACTCTAAAGAAGGAACGTTAAAGATAGAAATTATATTCTATATAACTGTGTAGCTAGGTAAAACTTAGCTTATGTGTTGATCGTATATTCAAAGAGAAAATGTGAAGTTAAATTATATGACTAATGAATATCATATATATACGTAACTGTATTACTATAGGAATTCGAAAGTGTTGAATTGCTTTTCGTGGATAAACTACGCTAAAGGCAAGTTCTCTTACTTACACTCTCTTAAAGTGCAAGTATCCTAACCGACGCATTTACTTTATGCAAGGAAAGCTATGATTGTGAAAGTTTCCTAACTTATACTCTTTTACTATGCAAGTATCCTATCTTGTGTATTGCGAACAAGTTTTCTATTTAATCGGTTGAATTGAATTAGCATACTTGAACTCTTATTTCATTAAAGCTATTATTCATGTTGAACTTAGTATTGTTCTTGAATATTGTGAAAGTGTCTATGCCATTTGATTCGGCTGGACTTATGTTATTGAAAAGCAACCCAAACTAATTGATTGGTGCGGGATCTTGTATTTGACTGAGAAAAACAACCTTCTTTGAAGGGAATATATAATTGTCGGAGAACCGACGTGCACACTTGAGTATGGTTGATTGTTATGCATAACAAGGGTACTTTAGGCTGATCACCTGTTGTACCTGTTTTTGTTGGATTTTCAGTTTATTACTGTCAATTCTAGTAGAAGTTCATAGTCCGTAGTGACTACTCAGTATTCAATTATTTGAAATCTTGAATTGACTTATTATTGAATCATATTGATATTATCCTGTCCTTAGCGACTGATATTCAGAACTGTTGATATTCTTGTTATTCTTGAACTATCAAATCTTGTTATACCCTTTCGAGAATTGAGAATCTTATTACTCACCCTTATTGTATATTACTTGCTGGGCAATTTGTGCTCATTCTTGCTTTCCCTAAAATATTTCAGTTAAGGCAGAGCATGGTGAACCTTCGGGCGTTGATAAGGGCAAGGGCAAAGCTACCAACTAGCTTATGTCTGTTATGTTTTAAATATATTAATATTGTATGAAGATGATGTAGTAAGACTGGATTTGATTATGTTTAAGCTTAAGTTAGATTATGTAATAAGTCGTTAACTGATATTATTATGTAATCTATTAAGTACTGTAGGTTGCGAGACTTGGGGGAATAATTATAATAAATCATTGTAAATTATTCTAGAATAGATTTTCCGTTGTGATCGTGTAATATTTAATTATTATTATTGTGATGTATTACCATGAGCACGTGATGAACCGAATTCGAGAGACCAAGTGGCGGTCCTGGAATTTGGGGGCGTCACAGGTTGGTATCAGAGCCGTAGTTATAAACCTTAGGAACGAGTGTCCTTAGACTATAACTTAGGCGAACTTAGAAGTTCGGAAGGAGATAAAACTCATGTAGAGTTTTCCTTGAGAGACTTAGTCTGTTATGAAATGTAACTTCATTCTATACAATGAACTTATATTTTGTTTAACATTCTAATGGAGATGCTATTTCTTGTCTTATGTTTGTGAGTGTAGGATGACAGACACAGGGGTACCTAGTAGAGTTGCAGAGGAGGAGCCCAGGGATATACACGTAGTATACGAGGCACCTCTAGAGGCTGTGCCAGTGCAGGCAGTTGCACCATCCGAGTTTGATGACGAGGATGAGATCGAGATTGAGATAGAGACTGATCCAGAGGAGGAGCCGATGGAGGATGAGCCAGTAGAGGACTCTGATGAGGCTACTATAGAGGAGCAGATGTTAGGAGAATACGAGGAGCGGATCCTAGAGTTAGACTGTAGAGTTCAGGAGCTGGAGGCAGAGGCCCACGAGAGAGAGTCTGAGTTCCAGAAGCTGAGGGACGAGGACCACCAGAGGAAGCTGGCTATGCAAGAGTTAGAAGTGGAGATTGCCTACCGTAGGGAGGCAGGGATCCAGATGGGGACTCTATTTCACAGGTCAGTGGCTAGGAATGTAGATTTGGCAGAGAAGCTAGAAGAGGTTGAGCAGAGGGAGCTGAGTGAGAAGACTGAGAAAGAGGCACTCCGTACTCAGCTAGAGTTGGAGGTGATGGATAGGTTACACTTCGAGGAGAAGTGGGAAGCGTCCAATGAGAGAGCTGACGACCTTGAGGACGAGGTCAGGTGCAAGAAGAGAAAGATGAACAAGATGGGGTATGTGTTCCGTTCAGCTTTTGAAAGGGTGATTGATGGTGTGTACCACTACCCGGCAGAACAGGGACAGACTCTACATACCTTGAGCCGAGAGCTGGTCGCGTATATAGCACAGTTGGAGTACAAGAGCGCAGTGGAGCGCGGGATGATGGGATGAGATTTCCTTAGCCAGTCTAGTGGTAGTACTAGTTGTGTCTTTATGTATTGTATATACTATGTTGTAATCCCTATCTTTTGTGTAAGATGTGGGATGATGATGTAAACCCCGAGTTAGCTTTTGTTAGAGGGGTAGTATGGTAGTAGGTTGGTATATTCCCCGTCTTTTGTGATATTAGGGGATATATGTGATAACATTTATAGCAGTATGCTAGGGAAATCATGTAATGAAATGAAATGGCATATGAATATAAATGGAGTTGATTTTAGAAACGTGTTATAAATTTATTCTTTTAGTATTAAAAGAAATACTTAAGTGATATACTTGAATAATAATAAAATGAAAAAAATTGTGATGCAGATAATGCCGCCCAGACGTAGATTGACAGCACCCGAAGAATCTGTTAACAATGAGAGAGAACAAGTAGACCCGATCCAGAAACTGGTAGACTTGTTAGGAGAAGCCTTAAGGGGAAGGAACAATGAACCCGTTCGCCCGAACCCTCAAACTGTGCCAGTAACAACCTTTAAAGACTTTAAGAGTGTAGGACCCCCGGAGTTCGAGGGAACTACCGACCCAATCGTCGCACAAACGTGGATCAAAGAGATCGAAAAAGCTTTCACTATAGCTAGCGTAGGCGAAGATCAGAAGACGGTGTTTGCCACGTACATGATGAGGGGAGAAGCGAACTACTGGTGGGAGGCTAATCAACAAAGAGCTGGAGAAGGGATAATAGCTTGGGATAAGTTTAAGACACTGTTCTTCGAGAATTACTTTCCAAAGAGTATGAAGAATAGGATGGAGGTGAAATTCCTAGAGTTAAAACAAGGTGAGATGACAGTGGCGCAATACGCGGCTAGGTTTAACGAACTAGCGCGATTTACGGAGCACCAAGTTGGTGATGAAGAAAGAAAGGCTAGACGCTTCGAACAAGGGTTGAAGCCGTGGCTGTTCAATAAGGTATCAGTTCTTCAAATTGATTCCTTTGCAACATTACTGGAGAAGGCAATCATTGCAGAAGGAGGCAGTGAGGCCTTAAGTCTGTATAACAAAGAAAAGAAAGGAAAGAATACTGGAGGAGAGAATCGTACGGGAGGAAGCAGTAGCGGAGGAAGCAACTTGGGAAAGAGAAAGTGGGAGAACAACAACAACAACAACAAAAACAACAATAATAATCAATCAGGGAATTTTCGTGGAGGTTTCAAGAAGAGGGCTGAAGGATGCCCGAAGTGTGGGAAGAATCACCAGGGCGAGTGCTGGAAGGGACGTGGCACCTGCTACAACTGCGGACAGGAAGGGCACATCTCGCCCAACTGTTTGAAACCAAAAAAGATACAAGGATGCTTTGCGTGTGGCTCGACGGAGCACCGGATTAAGGACTGCCCAAAGAAGGGAAGTGGCGGGGGTAGTAATCAGCAAGGAGGCAACAAGCTGATGATCGGTGGACCGGCACAATCCAACCGCCCAACCGCCAGAACCTTTAACATGACCGTCCAAGACGCAGTGGCTGCGAAGGATGTGGTGTCAGGTATAATCCCAATCAATGATATAAATGCCTATGTATTATTTGATTCGGGTGCCACCTGTTCTTTTGTATCTGAAGAATTTGCTAGTAGACTTAGTACACCTCGAGAACTATTAGAAAATCCTTTGATCATAGAAGTTGCTAATAAGGAAGTGATCCCTGTAGAATACGTTTATCGAAATTGTCGCGCAAATATTAGTAAACATGAACTGAGCGTAGACTTGATTCCTATTAGACTGGGAGAATTTGACGTAATACTGGGAATGGATTGGTTGTATAACCATGCTACGATAATTGACTGTCAGAACAAATGTGTGAACCTTCAGACTCCGAGTAAGTCTAAGGTAGTGTTTTATGGTAGCTCATCGCTTAAGCAATAGTGTTGCGTTACGATGATGCAGGCCAAGAAATTGTTAAGGAAAGGATGTGTAGGTTATTTAGCTTACATCGTTGATACTCGAAAAAAGGGAGTAGAAATTAAGGATATATACGTAGTTAATGAATTTCAAGACGTGTTTCCAGACGATCTGCCTGGTCTTCCGCCAGACAGAGAAATCGAATTCGTAATAGACTTAGCACCGGGAACGGCACCGATTTCGAAAGCTCCATATCGTATGGCGCCAGTAGAAATGAAGGAATTGATGATACAATTGCAAGAATTATTGGATAAGGGTTACATTCGACCGAGTGTTTCTCCTTGGGGAGCACCAGTACTATTCGTTAAGAAGAAGGACGGATCAATGAGGCTCTGTATCGATTATCGAGAATTGAATAGAGTAACGATCAAGAACCGATATCCGCTACCGAGGATAGACGACTTGTTTGATCAACTGAAGGGAGCAAAGTGTTTCTCAAAGATCGACCTACGAACAGGATATCATCAACTGAAGGTACGGGATGAGGACATACCAATGACTGCGTTTCGAACCCGTTATGGACACTACGAGTTTTTGGTAATGTCATTCGGATTGACTAATGCTCCGGCAGCATTTATGGACTTGATGAACCGAGTTTTCAAGCCATACTTGGATAAATTTGTAGTGGTTTTTATCGACGACATTTTGATCTACTCAAAGACAGAGGAAGAACACGCCAAACATCTAAAGATTATTTTGGAGGCACTAAGGAAGGAGAAGATGTATGCAAAATTTTCTAAGTGCGAATTTTGGATGGAGAAGGTTCAATTCTTAGGCCACGTGGTGGACAAGAATGGAATCTCTGTAGACCCTGCGAAGGTTGAAGCAGTAAGTAATTGGGAACAACCGAGAACACCGACGGAGGTGAGAAGCTTTCTAGGGTTAGCTGGGTACTATCGAAGATTCATCCAAGATTTTTCTAAGATAGCAACCCCATTGACCAATTTGACTAGAAAGACGGTGAAATTTGTATGGACCGACAAATGCGAAGAAAGTTTTCAAGAACTGAAAAGGAGATTGAGCGAAACACCTGTGTTATCATTACCAGATGATGCGGGAAATTTTGTGGTGTATAGTGATGCATCGCACAAGGGGCTTGGCTGTGTGCTCATGCAACATGGCAAGGTTATTGCATATGCGTCACGACAATTGAAGGATTACGAAAAACGATATCCTACTCATGACTTAGAGTTAGCGGCAGTAGTTTTTGCGTTAAAGATATGGAGACATTATCTATACGGAGAAAAATGTGAGATATACACGGACCACAAAAGTCTGAAATATATCTTCACACAGAAGGAGTTAAACATGCGGCAGAGAAGGTGGTTAGAATTAATCAAAGACTATGACTGCGATATTCTTTATCACCCGGGAAAGGCAAATGTGGTTGCCGACGCTCTGAGCAGGAAAGGAAGGGAGAAGTTGTTTAATTTGACGACTCAGGAAGAGTTGATAAGAGAGATGGAGAAATTGGAGATAGAAGTGAAAGGACCAGAAAAGTCTGGTGAGAAGTTAATTGTAATGGAAGCTTGTCCGACGTTGTTGAATAGAGTAAAGGAAGCTCAGGAAAAGGATGAAGAGTGTGAGAAAATCCGAAAGAGGATCACAGAAAGTGAGGAAGAAAAATTTCGAATGGATAAAGACGGTATTTTGAGATTTGAAGGGAGAGTGTGGGTACCAGCGGTAACCGAGTTGAGGGAAGAAATTTTGCACGAGGCACACAATACGACGTATTCCGTTCATCCTGGAGGCACAAAGATGTACCGAGATCTAAGGCAACATTTTTGGTGGCCTAATTTGAAACGGGAAGTCGCAGAGTGCGTCAGTAAATGCTTGACTTGCCAACGCGTTAAAGCAGAGCATCAGCGGCCAAGTGGTTTACTACAACCGTTAGAAATACCAGAGTGGAAATGGGAGCATATTACCATGGACTTCGTGGTAGGACTTCCAGTTACACAGAAAGGTTATGATGCTATTTGGGTTATCGTGGATCGACTAACGAAGACCGCACACTTTCTACCAATCAAGATCCGCTACAGTTTGAACCAATTAGCAAGCCTATATGTAAAAGAAATTATTTCACGACATGGAGTGCCGGTGTCAATTGTCTCTGATCGAGATCCGCGCTTCACGTCCAATTTTTGGAAGAGTTTGCAGGAAAGAATGGGAACGCAGTTGAGGTTGAGTACAGCTTATCATCCTCAAACAGACGGACAAAGTGAGCGAACAATACAAACGCTAGAAGACATGCTTAGGACTTGCGTGATGGATTTTAAGGGAAATTGGGACGACCACCTACCCTTAGTAGAATTCGCATATAATAATAGCTACCATGCAAGTATCGGCATGCCACCGTACGAAGCTCTTTACGGGAGAAAGTGCAGAACGCCGTTATGTTGGGACGAAGTCGGAGAACGACGAATACTCGGACCAGAGTTAGTTCAACAAACCGCAGACGTGGTGACAGTGATAAGAGCCAGACTTGTAGCAGCTCAAGATCGCCAGAAGAAATACGCAGATTTGCATCGGCAGGACCGAGACTTCAAAGTCGGCAGTTTCGTATTCTTGAAGGTATCTCCATGGAAGGGAAAAATCCGTTTCGGCAAGAAAGGAAAATTGAGTCCAAGATTCATAGGACCGTTCGAGATACTGAAGCGAGTGGGCGAAGTGGCATACAAAGTTGCGTTACCACCCGAGTTGGAGCACATCCACAACGTGTTTCACATTTCCGTGTTGCGACCGTACAAGGCCGACTACAAGCACGTGATTTCTTACGAGCCCATTCAAGTGGAGAAGAACTTGGCGTATGAAGAAATTCCTGTCCAAATATTAGATAGGAAAGAACAAACCTTGAGAAATAAAGTTATTTCATCTGTAAAAGTACTTTGGCGTAACCACGATGTCAAGGAGGCAACGTGGGAGTTAGAAGATAGGATGATGAAGGACTATCCCCATCTATTTGTGTAACCTTGTAGCAATTCCGGGACGGAATTTTTATAAGGGGGGGAGGATGTAATACCCGAGAACTTCCATATATTATTAAATAAATATATTAATGGAAATGAGAATTTATTTGAATATAAATGATTTTGTGTTATGAGATGAATTAATTCAATTATATATAATTGAATAATTATAATAATTGAGAAATTGGTGGAGTTTGTGATAAACTCGTTGATTGCCTTGTGTGGCACAGTGACGTAATATAAGAATGATTATATTAATTTAAGCGAACAATTAATCTATATTAATTGTTAATCGAAGAATATTAATTAACTGTTATAAAATACTAATGAGGATTGATTAATAATAAGTGATTATTATTATTGCAAGAAACATAATAATAATGAGCAACGTGTTTATAAATACAATAAGATTTATATCAAAGTGATAATTAATCATATAAGGGTTAATTAAATTGTTATGGAGGTTAACAATTATATTGATTGATGTAGGATATGTGTATATTATTAATTAATATTCAATTTATAAGATGAGAAATTATATGTGCAAGCATGCGAATTAAATGTATAGTAACTATATGTTATATGTGTAGGTGACAAATGATGTGTGGATATACATTAAAATAATGTATCATGGATCTATTATAAATAATTGTTGAGTAATACAATTTATTAATATATGATATAATGTAATGTGGTAGTATCCGATTGTATTATATCGGTAAGATAAAATGTACATAGATTATATGTATTCAAATTGCATTTATTACATTATGGGGAGAACATTGTAATTATAACCTAAGAGTACATATAATATATAACATAAGTATATGGTGTATATATATATATACAAGTGTAGCATATAGTCCATTTGTAAGAATGCTGAGGTTTGTTTGGCTTGTCCCTAAATGATAGTCACTATCTCTTCACACGTGAACACTCATGAAGCTAGCCTACTCTCTTCTCTCAAACTCAGCATTCTAGCCATCATGAAGGGAGTGGGCAGAATAGTGGAAATCACCAACTATTTACCAACTCCTTCTTATCTAGCATGCAATCCTTCAATCCGTTGTTTTGATTTGGAAGGAAAAGGCTTTGTCTGGTCATGAATTTCTCTATAAATAAGCTCTCCTCCTTCTTCAGTTCTTTTGCTGAGCATTTTGGCTAAGTGAGACTAGAGAGCATATATATATATATATATATCAGTGTTATTGAGATAGCAGCAAGCTTAAATCATTTACAGAGGTATAATTCCTCTTCCTGTGTTCTTCATTTCCGTTTTCTGTTTCCGAAGTTTCCTTGAAATTCTTGATTATGCTAAATTGGTTCATGATTGGGTTGTAGAACCCTTATATTGTTGTTATATGAACATACACACATGATAGAACCACTGAATAGTCTTTCATTTCCATTGTTCCTCTTTAATTTCTGTGAATACATGAAATTCGTAAATTAGTTAGAGTTCATGAAATTGGGAATTGATAATTGCTATTGACTGTTATATAAGCATATATGTATGTGTTAGTAAGTTAAACAAGTCTAATAGCATTTGGGTATGTTGAAATCGATGAAATGGGAGGTTTTTGGTCGGATTTCGCTGCAGTCTGAACTGCAGAAAACTGCCTCGACGCCGCAGCCCGCGCCGCAGCGCCACACGCGCCGCAGCCCGCGCCGCAGCGCCGCACGCAGCGCCACTCGCGCCGCAGCGCCAGTAGTGAGCTGCTGTGCCGCGCCGCAGCGCCAGCCTCTGTGTTCAGTTTTCTGCATTCTGCAACAAAACTGTTATGTACCAATTGTTTGATTTTTGTTTAAACAAGCATGGGAGCATGATTAATACATATATATAAACCTAATGAGGCAATGTAAGCATGTTTTAGTATATTAGCATGCATGGTTAACCAAACGACATATAGTTTGGAAACGAATTTAAAGTTTCATAAACGACGTTAACATATATGAAGCATGTTTACATACTGACCTTGCAAGCACGTTAGTACCACCTAGAGACACATGAAGTGCATGTTAGATTATCTATATTGGTTCCATAATAAAATATGAACATGTGAACCTAACTAGTGCTCATTCCTAACAAGAATAGAAGTTTGAAGGTGGATATGATCATGTAAATGCTATATAGTCATTTTGATGTTATGAGCATGTTTAGATAACTTTGAAATATATGAATGAAGCCTTAACTTGTGTTTATATAGTTCGTAAGGAAGCATGAACATGTTAGGCTCTATTAGTAAGATTCACCAATAGAAATACAAGCCTTGCACATGAGCATTAACACGATACGTGGAGATTTAAATTCTGATATTTATGGACACATGTGATAGTACTCTTAGACTCATTCATGTGTCATGCATATATATATATACCATGATTGGTTGCCGTGATTAAAGTTTAGCATAAACAAAGCATGTTTTCAAGACAATAACAATGCTAGCTACATATGCAATACGAGTGCTCATGAGCATGACTAATACAAATTATATGAATATCTTATGTGTTTAAAAGCAATCATGTTAGACCATATGAGTTCGTGTCCTTGAATGGCTTTACGTATTAACTTAAGAACCTATACCATGTACGATTGGATTTGGAAAAGTTATACAAGCATGTAAAGTATCCTTTGAATATGAATACATGCTACGCGATATTATATGATGTTACTTGAACCCGATTTTGACGGTTAACTTAAGGAGATGTCGTAACTTGCTAAAATGAAATATATTTAGTATTGATTGTGGTCTTATGTGATATTAATAATATGCAAGCATGTTTGCAAATTGTTGAGATCTTATATAATATGAGAATGCGTTTAAACTCTAAAGAAGGAACGTTAAAGATAGAAATTATATTCTATATAACTGTGTAGCTAGGTAAAACTTAGCTTATGTGTTGATCGTATATTCAAAGAGAAAATGTGAAGTTAAATTATATGACTAATGAATATCATATATATACGTAACTGTATTACTATAGGAATTCGAAAGTGTTGAATTGCTTTTCGTGGATAAACTACGCTAAAGGCAAGTTCTCTTACTTACACTCTCTTAAAGTGCAAGTATCCTAACCGACGCATTTACTTTATGCAAGGAAAGCTATGATTGTGAAAGTTTCCTAACTTATACTCTTTTACTATGCAAGTATCCTATCTTGTGTATTGCGAACAAGTTTTCTATTTAATCGGTTGAATTGAATTAGCATACTTGAACTCTTATTTCATTAAAGCTACTATTCATGTTGAACTTAGTATTGTTCTTGAATATTGTGAAAGTGTCTATGCCATTTGATTCGGCTGGACTTATGTTATTGAAAAGCAACCCAAACTAATTGATTGGTGCGGGATCTTGTATTTGACTGAGAAAAACAACCTTCTTTGAAGGGAATATATAATTGTCGGAGAACCGACGTGCACACTTGAGTATGGTTGATTGTTATGCATAACAAGGGTACTTTAGGCTGATCACCTGTTGTACCTGTTTTTGTTGGATTTTCAGTTTATTACTGTCAATTCTAGTAGAAGTTCATAGTCCGTAGTGACTACTCAGTATTCAATTATTTGAAATCTTGAATTGACTTATTATTGAATCATATTGATATTATCCTATCCTTAGCGACTGATATTCAGAACTGTTGATATTCTTGTTATTCTTGAACTATCAAATCTTGTTATACCCTTTCGAGAATTGAGAATCTTATTACTCACCCTTATTGTATATTACTTGCTGGGCAATTTGTGCTCATTCTTGCTTTCCCTAAAATATTTCAGTTAAGGTAGAGCATGGTGAACCTTCGGGCGTTGATAAGGGCAAGGGCAAAGCTACCAACTAGCTTATGTCTGTTATGTTTTAAATATATTAATATTGTATGAAGATGATGTAGTAAGATTGGATTTGATTATGTTTAAGCTTAAGTTAGATTATGTAATAAGTCGTTAACTGATATTATTATGTAATTTATTAAGTACTGTAGGTTGCGAGACTTGGGGGAATAATTATAATAAATCATTGTAAATTATTCTAGAATAGATTTTCCGCTGTGATCGTGTAATATTTAATTATTATTATTGTGATGTATTACCATGAGCACGTGATGAACCGAATTCGAGAGACCAAGTGGCGGTCCTGGAATTTGGGGGCGTCACATCATCAATGCGAGGTAACGGATACCTATTCTTAATGGTGACATGGTTCAACTCCCTATAGTCAATACAAAGTCGCATACTCCCATCTTTCTTCTTTACGAATAAAACAGGAACACCCCAAGGAGACGTACTAGGACGAATAAAATCGATGTCCAACAACTCCTGTAGTTGGACCTTTAACTCCTGAAGTTCAATAGGAGCCATTCGATATGGGATTTTAGAAATGGGTTTGTACCGGGTTCAAGGTCAATAAAGAATTCAACTTCACGTTCTGGGGGTAGACCGGGAAGTTCTTCGGGAAATACATCAGGAAACTCATTAACAACAGAAATATCATTCAAATTTGACGTATTCTGGTTTAAATCAGTGACATGAGCTAAGAAAGCTTGAAATCCATTTTTTAATAAATGAATAACTTTATGACTTGAAATGACAGTGATTGATTTTAGTGGTTTGGTTGTTTGAATTCACACAACAGGTTGGTAAGGAATATGAAAACTAACAACCTTACGAAAACAATCAATTTTGGCATGATAAGTGGTTAACCAGTCAATTCCTAAAATCACATCAAATGCAAGTATTTTCAAAGAGATAAGATCAATAGGTAATGTGAGGGTGCCAATTTGAATCAAGCAAGATTTGTAAACTGTGGATGTAACAAAGGTTTCTCCTAACGGAGTTTCAACAGATAAGTCAAAGTCTAATTTCTCATAAGTCAATTTCAAACATTGAGCACAAGCAGGTGAAATAAAAGAATGGGTAGCACCGGTATCTAATAAGGTATAAACTTCACAAGAGTTTATGGTTAGCTTACCAGTGATCACCTCGTTCGGGTTCCTCGTGTTTTGGACAGTCACGACAAACGCTCTTCCAGGAACTACCGACTTTGACTTGTCCGGGACAGCCTTTGGACTCACCATCCCTGCTAGACTTAACTTTGCTATAAAGCACATTCCACCCTCAATTGCTTCGTCGCACTCTTGATCCATGATTTGAATCAATACTCTTCGATCCATATCGAATTGGGGTTGACCGCTATGCACAGGGTAATTCCAAACTCGATGTTGGATTCTCCCAATTGCTGTCTAAAAAGTGAAATCCATATTGTCTATTTTGGCCTTCTTGGATCGGACGTCTCTTTCTAAAATATCAACGCGTCGTGTGGCTTTTACCCATGCATCCTCCATTCTCATTCAGTTGTTTCTTCTTTGCTCAGAATTTTGACAATCGCATTCTCAGCTTCTAGCTCTAATATCATATGCTCTGCCAGAGATAGCTTCTGTTCAAGCCTTGCATATCGAGTAGCAAAATCTTGAATTGCTCTATCCTTTTGTTCCACTGCCGCCTACCGTTCTTCTTCTCTAGACATCACATTACCCTGATTGGTGATTAGCGGTGCCTCAATGGTCTCAAATGCTCCATTGTTTAGATTTTTAGCTGCCATTCTCAAATACAGCCATAAACAAGGTTTAATTAAACAAATTAACATATCACATATTAACCCTATGTTTCGACCGACCAATTAAATACCAAATAAGCTTAGGTAGGACACACTAGTGAAGGATTTACTATTCTCTCCCCTCCTAGTTCTATTCCCAGAACTCCGCCAGAGATCATATCCCTAAGCTTTGATACTAACTGTGACACTCCCAAAATAGGTTCAATCCACCCAACCCATTCTGGGTCGCCAAACACATGGTACATAATTCAAATACAATCTTTTATATCATATGGTCGTGCAAAATACGACCACACAACTGTGAGTGTCAATACAAACATGTAGAAAATATAAACACTCAAACTAAGTCTTCATTACAATTATTATCACACTATTTTACAAAAATAGTGAGGACTACTACTACTCTAACTCGGACCATCACTCTGTGCCCCAACAAGTCCCTGCGACATTCTCATTTCCTGAAGAGGACAATAGAAGAAAAGGGTGAGCTCAACTAGCCCAGTAAAGAATATTATGACTAAGATAATGAATTATAAATTATCGTTAGTCTTCAACAAATCAGAAAAAATATTATGGACAACAAGTTTTAGATCAACAATTGCAGCGGAAATAACAATTCATTAGAAGAGTTAAGTAGAGAATGATGTCTACTATCTTCTATAATTTAAAAGTCCATCATCAATATTTTATCCCTGTAACATCAATAAATATATATCTCAAATCAATATTCATCTTTGCACTACGGGCCAAAGATATTCATTTGTATCACCAGTGGTCATGATCATATCAGCACCTGTCCATCTTTGCACTACGTGTCAAAGATATTCATCAGGTAATCATTCATTTTTGAACTACAGGCCAATGATATTCATCAAGTAATTATTCATCTTTGCACTACAGGCCAAAGATATTCAGTTATATCACCATTTAGGACTGAGAATGATGAAAAATAATATAAATAACGAATCTAGTGAGATAAAGGACAAATAGTAGGGATTCGTAATTTAGTTTATCCAAGTTCAATAATACTACATAATAATCAATTGTGGAGAAAAATTCAAAAATAAAGTTCAAAACTTGGATCCAATCAAAGATAGGAACCATAACAGATAACTTGGACAAAGCATAGAAAATTTAATTTTTCTGTGAATAGTATCGTATTCGTGAATAGTGTCGTATACGTGAATAGTAATCCCGACATGAAAAGGTAAAAATTTTATAATAAAATTCATACCAATATTTCGATGAAATGATATTGAAAGAAATAACATCATTTACAAGAAAAATAATATCCCTTACAAGAAAATAGCATCCCTTACCGCAGTATAATACTCGATCTGACTGGAATATCGGATTTTACGATGAGGAAAACTTGCACTGTTATCAACACTCAAAATATCTAAACACTCACAAGAAATATGCTTGATACTATAGAGAGAGAATTTTCTGATTCTAGTGTGATTTTCATTTCTAACAAAGCACCCTATTTATAGGAAAATGCTTAGTACACCAAAGCTAACAAAACATTTCCTACGGTTGATTTTGAAGAATTTGCATCATCTCAATTTGGAATAATCAATCTCAGCAAAAACACACCAAACAAGGATAAGTAGGGCCCACACATGTTTTAAATTTAATCGATATTCAGAAACTTCAATAATTCATAATAAATTGCCCATTTATCAGAAAAATACGAACGTTATGTCCATTCCGTATGAAATTTAATTCTCTACAACTTTGAAGAAGAAAGATTTTCTAAATTCCGAATGAAAAATGACCAAAATTTACATATGGATGAAATTTCAATTTCCTTCTCTCCCCTTTCTCTTTCCCCCACTTTCTTTCTTTCTTCCTTTTTCGTCATTTTCCACTAACTCTCTCTCTCTCCCCCCTTTTCTTCTTTTCTTCTCTCACCTCCACCAACCACACACATATATATATATATATATATATATATATATATATTAAAATATTTATAATTATATAAAAAAAAATTAACTTTATTTTCTCTCTTTCACCTCATTTTATCCATATACCATGAATAAATTATAAAAATATTACCATTTAAATTATACTATTATATTATCACATTATACACTTATAATGTAATATTATAATAATATATTTGAATGAATTATTTTATCAAAAAAGATAAAATATCAATTTTCAACAATTGTCTCTTTTGCTAAAAATTCCTCCATTTATATCAAAATTGAATAAATATTTCCTTATCATTTTTATCAATAATTAATTATTATTCATATATAATATTATAGAATCACAATAATGACTATCGGGTCGTTCCTAGGAAAAAGGGGGCTTTCCGATAAGGATTTCTTCTTACTGGCACGCAATTAAGTGAACAAACTCCTTTCCTAGACAGAACTTCCTAGACATTGCCAATAATGCTATATAATAATATTATTCAAATAATATGAATTATTGATTTGATAATGTAAAATACTGTGCAGTGACAATTATTAAAACAACAACAATAATATAAAATACTGTGCAATACAGTGTGCTACTGTGCAACAACGCGTATTACTTTACTTTAACCACCGGGTATTTCAACAGTTTAACGATAACTGTTATGCCGTTATTTTTAGAAAACTTACTCTTGTTATTTTTTTCATCCGACAGTTTTCCGTTATGGAGCCCACAAATGGCTGCGCCGTCGTACGAATATTTCCTCGACAACAAGAATATTCCACGACCAATTGAATATTTCCCGACAACAATGAATATTTTATAACCACTTGCTTATCTTGTAAACTTTGCGCATATTACCTATAACTTACCACATTTATCAAATCAACCCTTACTATTTCAAAATAATATATAGAGGAAATTCAATTTTATTCATAAAAAGTTGGGGTCTTACAAAACCAACTTTCAAAACATCATTTTCAATTCAATCAAAATAGAACCTTTTGCAAATCAAATTAAATGCTTTTGCAAATCAAATCAAAGACTATTTTCAAAACAGGTCAAACCCTTCGTATATAGGTTCAACGAAACAAAGCACTACTTTCAATCAATCAAATATAGGCCCAATTTTCAAGCAGCATTCACACACGCATTTCAGTTTTAAAGAAAATATTGAAAAGATGTGGTACCATGTTTACACGGGAGTTGTGGGGTGCCTAACACTTTCTCCACACTTAACCAAGCCTTCGAACTCAAACTTAGTTTTTAAAGATTAAGTTTCGAGAGTGTCCAGTAATTGGACCTCTTTTCAGACAAGACTCGGTTGAATTGGTACAACCATTTTTAAATCTACTAACTGGCGACTCTTTAAACGAACAAATCGTCGACATAATACATGTTGGCCTTTTTTCTAAAAAAATGCTTCAAAACCTTTTTTGCAAAAAAAAAAAGTGAGGGTAGAGATAACTTAGGAAAAGAGATAAAAAGTTCTGGGTTGTGACCTGACCCGCAGGATTTTTTAACTTACGTCGACAGCCTTTTTACTGCTTATATATATATATTTATGCATATATAAGAAACATTCATCACACTGGGTTATCTTCCCAGTCTTGGTTGACTACATTTATATTCTAGTTCGGCCTAGATTATTCCATGGCCTTTTTACTGTTTTTATATATATCTGCAATATTCACCACATTGGGTTATCTTCCCAGTCTTGGTTGACTACTTTTCTGTCTATATTTAAATATATATATATATATATATATATATTTCAATTTCAGTCCGGGCACAGGCGTGAAAACCCATCTCCCTTTTTTCTGTTTTTCTATATATATTTCAATTATGTTCAGCCTGGATCATTCCGTGGCTTTTTTCCAGCTTTTATATATATATATATATATATATATATATATATATATATATATATATATATTTCAATTCCAGTCCGGGCACCAGTGTGAAAACGCATCGCCCTTTACAGCTTTCGTATATATAATTGCATATATATTGCTATACTCGATTTTATTAAATTGTTGTTTTAAATATTCATTTAATATGAATCAGCATTGACATTTCTGCAGGCGAACTAGATTTATTTTGATAGGTCTCCAAATCTGAGTATTTTATTTTGATGATAACAAATTAGGTAAATAGGTCAAAAGGGTAGAATCCTCTCCATAGGATTAAAAATATTAAACTTGTTTTTAAATACGTCTAATATTTTGACCAAAATTATTTATTTTCTAAACTTCTTTTGAATTTATTTTATGACCTTGATAAATCTAATATCAAGTGTTAATAAAATGAGTTCATATAGTAACATTTCCTAAGGCAAGGAGATTCCTATTTCTATTCTAAAATGATTTTAAAATCTTCATGGGCAAAAATTATTTCTATATATATATATATATATATATATATATATATATACTAAAATATACTATATATGTTAATATATATATATATATATATACAAACCGTGTGTGCATGTGTTGGTGTGTGTGTGCCGAACACTTATGTGCATGGGAGTGCGTGACTTAAATGTGTAGTGCATAAGTGACCGTGTGTGTGTGTGCTGGAAATTGGAGCTAATATGTTTACTAAGCATTTGGGCAAGTTGGCAAGATTATAATTATATGCAATGAGTCATAGGTTGAAAACAAAATTGATGGGCATGTAGTGACTCACATGTACTAAACATAATTGTTGGGCCAAATCATTTCTCAAAACCGGCAAAAATCAAAGTGATCCGAGCCCTTCATTTTTGAATCATGCAATCCGGACCTTCCATTTCAAAAATAAATTTCCAAAATTATGATTTTGCCCTAACCTCAAAAATCTTATAAATAGGGAGCTATTTCATTCATTTCAATTTATCAATTTACATACCTGAAAAGCTTACTCTCCTTGCCTACATTCTGTCCGATTAAGATTTTACTCTCTTCTTCTAATCAAAGTTCTAATTCTATATTGGAAGAGAAAAATTGGTCAAAGTATCTGAAATAAGTTGTTAAATTATTATTATTCATATTATCTCATACTTGCTTATATATATATATATATATATAATCAGATATAAACTACGATACACATTTATATATCTATATTTCATATATTATATCAAGTAAAAAGTCAGTACTTAGATACCGATATAATTCAAAAGCTATTTCTTTGAAATTCTCTGAACGGTCTTTAAAATCCTATGTGGCCTTTTACTAATATAAATAATCTATATAAATATTGTATAATATTTATGTACAATTATCAAGTTGTGAATCGAAAAATTTAGTCAGTACTTAGATACCGATATTCAGAGATATTTCTTAACAAAAAATATTATCTAACGGTCTTTGAAATCTTAAGTGGCCAAATTATTCACAACGTCGATCAAATATAATATAATATATATAAATAGGTGAAACAAGTTTATTAAAGTATTATCTTAATTGATCAAATTATTATACTTGATAAACTGTCATCAAATATACTGCTCATATAATTGTTCATAAATTATTGTTGCATTATATCAGTGTATATGGTTATTTAAATCCAAAGTTACATGTGTTTAAAACCATAGAAACACACTCGAATAGCAAAATCTTTTTCTTAAACCATAGAAATACATTCTTTATTAAAGAAAAAGAAAATCTTTATTAAAAGCACTTAAATCTTTTATCTGCTTTAAAAGAAACACATCACATAAAAGTTTTTGAACTTTTATCATGTACTTAAATTCTATATCTACTTATCTAAGAAGTATTTGTTCTACAATTTTATCTGCTTACTATTAGAAGCAAATATTCAAACAAAGTTTTTGTAAAAAGGAAAAGGTTGAGTTAGTTTATTTTATACTTGTGAGAAAGACGAGAATTCTTTGACCAAGACCAGAGTCTTAGAGAGGTTAGCTGGGAGTGGAGTCTCTAGTGTACTTGTGAGGTGAGGAAGAGATTGTTGTTTCAAGACCAAGCTATAGAATAGTTCTAAGCTCAAAAAGAAGATTCAACTAAGCTTAAGAAATGAGCTGGGAGTTTGCTGTCCAAGATAGTTAGTTGTGGATAGTTGTGACATCCCGGATTTTTAAGAATTAATAAATGAGAATTTAATAAATAAAATTCTTATTTTAAGATGTTCGAATACGAGTATATGTATATGTGATATATATTGTGAAATATGTGAATTGGTGTGAAGAGAATTTAAATGTTAATTTAATATTTATTGAAATAAATAAATATTTTAATTGAATTAATTATTGAGATTATGTGATTATTATGGAGTAATATAATAAAGCGTATTATATTAATTAAATGAAGTGAATAAATATTTTATTGAATTTATTTGTTGAGTTAAATAAATTAAGTATGTGATGATGTGGATTGATTTAATTAAGTGTCATATATTTAATTAAATTGATATATTAGCATTGGTGTAGAATAATTCTAATTTAATTAAGAATAATTGAATTAGATTTAATGTTATGTGCTACGTGTTAATAATAATTTGTTACATATATTATGTTTAATAAAGAAATTATAATTGTGTAACAATTTAGTATTGTGTGTTTTTATTATTAAATGGGTGTTAGTTTTATTTAATTAGAATATGGTAATTTAATTAAATAAGTGTAGTAATTAAACTATAGAGTAAAAGATTTATTAAAATAATGGGAAAAGATTTTAAATGGTTTTACCAAACAAGGCCCTTGTACTTGATTAACCTTATTTCTCCAAACAAGACCTTAGCTAAAAAGTGGTTTTTAAAATAGCTTTGTTTTACCAAACATGGCCTTAAGCTCAAAAAGTTGGTTTTTTAAAAAAATGTGGTTTTGCCAAACATGGCCTTAGACTTTTCAAATTTTGTAACCTATGTAATAAGTGGTAGTTAGCATAGCAATTAGTATATTATTTATTAGCTATATTAATAATATAAGCTACATATATATTATATATGTATATGTATATTGTATATTGTATAATATATGCTAAGTTAAAAGATACATTAGTTTTTAAAAGCCTAAGTCAAAACAAAGAAAGAAAAAGAAGAAGAGAGTTAGAGAGAATTGTTAGAGAAGAAGGAGAGAGAAGAGGAAGAAAAGCATGAGAATGCAAGAGAGGATCATCATCTTCATCATCTCTTTAATTAAAACTAGTAAGATTATAATCTTAACCCTTGTACTCAATTCTTATGTTTTATAATTAGTCTTTGTCAAATTAGGTTTTCATGATTATGAATTTATATGTATATATGGTGTTCATATGTAATTGTATGCCATAAAAAGATTTTCAGAAATCAGTTGTTGTAAAAACAAGTTTTAAACTATGTTCTTCTATGTTTTCATGGTTTTAGAGTTTCTTGTAAAGTCTTGGTGTGAAAGCTCTTGATTTTGATATATGTATGGGATGTGTACATACATATATATATATATATATATGTGTGTGTGTGTGTGTGTGTGTGTGTATATATAGGTTACATATGATTTTATAGTTATATAAGTGTTTTAATTCACAAAGATAGGATGAACATGGAGAAATCATGTTCATAGTGTTTTATCATGAAGTTATCTTGAAAATAGTTCTTAAACTATCAAAGGAATTGAGGAAAGCATGAAGTTATATGTAATATGTGATATAACATGATTATATATGAGTTATATGGTTGTTTTAACAATTTAATTCATGGAATTTTGATAAACAAGAAGAACGGGGTTCATAGTGATTTTATGAAAACTAATTTCTGAAAAATAGCTTTTGAAACTATCAAAATTGATGTTGATTATGAGTTATTGTTAAAATTGATTAAGTATTATGTTAGTATGTTAAGAATAGAAGTGATTACAATTGGAATCACTTGAATTGGATGAAAAATGAATTCGTAGTAGCAATTTTCGTCAAGAATGCTTAAAATTGTGTTTTTCTTCAAATTCCATGAAATCTTGGTTGTGATTATGTGTTTATATGAAATTTTTATGTTATAAGCATGTTAATAAGCTTAAAATATTGTTTGTCACATGTTCCATGTTTGTCATGTTGGAAAAATTCGAATTCGGTGTGACGGAATAAGCCACATTGGCTTATTTCTCCACCAGTTCGCGAACCAGCCCCTGGACCTGCCCCAACGGGTGTTTTTGCCCTGTGGGACCTGCCCCAGCGGGTACCCTTGCTGTCCGGGGTAGTTTAGTTGTTGTAATACAAAATTATTTTGACATCTGTTAGTAAAATGGCCATAAAGTTTTCATACGAACTCCGATTGAGGAGATTCAAGATGATCCGGAACGAGCACGAGTAGACCTACAACTTTTGTTTTTTAACTTGTTTGATTTGAGGTCGTTAGCAAGGGTCAAAATGGTCATCTTTGTGACTGATACGTATTCAGAGGCAATCGAAGGGCGTCGGACATGCACATACGCAAGTATAGTGCTGTCGACTATAATAGATATTGTTCTAAGTTATAAAATATGAATGTTAGTAAATATAATGATGTTTAACTTGAAGTGTAATTTGATTGACGTAAGATGTAATTATAATTGATTAATTATGTGAAATGTAATATGATTATGTGAGGTGATTAAATTACGTGGTGATTAATTATTAACTTATTAGTTATTGAGGTATGAGTTAATCTTAATTGGTTAACTAACAATGAAGATTAGCTATGTAATAATTATATATATGTTTTGACAGCGAGTGTCAAACGAGTGAATGGAAGAGAATTACGAAGTATAAATTAGAAAGTGTAAATTAGAATTTTCTTAGACGTTTGATAAGTGTTGCTAAGTCACTAATAATTGATGCGTATGGTGATACGTTATGTAGGATCATGAAGCAGATTATATTAAGAAGTTTTTCGATAATTGGTAATCTACGAGCCAGGCAAGTCTTTCGGTTCCTACTTCTCTACGTGAATTTGATGAATTATTTTAGATTGCATGATATGTTATATATGTTGTAAGCGAGCATGATATGTTATACATGTTGAAATCATGAAATGTTAAAGTCAATTTATGACTACACTGTTTTGGTTAAATAATGTTGATTGAGTAAGGAACTCAATCGTTATATTAATTTGTTATGTGAATTAAAGCATGTATGCTATGTTACTTTAATTATTATGAGATTTATGTTGAGCATGTTTATTATGTGATACGTGATGCATGAAAACTGTTAGACCTTGCTGAGCTGTCGAGCTCACTCTTGCAAATAACAATTTTTGCAGGTCAAGGATGCAAGGTAAAGATACGTGTTAAGTGATTTATAGAGATCAATGTTCAAGAATATTAGTTATGTTCAATTTCAAATTGTAGTTAATGTTTTGAATGAAATATGTCGCTGAGTTATAAATAGAGTTATCCAATGTAGATGGATATTGTTTTATTATGAAAGACTTTGTATAGTCATTTTATTGTAACGATTCATGATATAAATTTGAATCGAAGAGATGTAATGTAAAGGTTGCGATTCAGAGCAATATAGAAAGAAAGTTTATAAAAGTTTTAAATATTCCGCATTTTTAGTGATTTTTAATATCGAATAATGATGTAATGAGAGATTAAAGTTGTATTGTTAACGATCGAGAAGGAGAATATTATTGTATGAATTTTGGGGTCGTTACAGTTGGTATCAGAGCTGTAGGTTATACACCTTAGGTAAGAGTACCTTAGGCTATGACCTTAGAGAATGAGAAGTTAAGTTAAGTTACGTATAATGAAAAGGTGATTCTTTTCACATACGTAGAAGTATAGGATGAGTTAAGTCCTAGAAATGTTATAAGAAGAAGATTAGAATGGCGAGGAATAAAACTCGAATAAAATATTGAGCAACAGGAATGTAATTAGAAATTTTTTTAAAGAACGACAATTGATTATTAAACAAGAAGAATCAAAGAAAAATCTTGAAGAGATGTAGAGATAAAAACCAGGAGTTGCCTAACTCCAATGATCTAGATGACGAATAACGATGAATAGACGAAGTCTATAAGATTAAGAGCATAATGAAATCATGTTATGACATGATGATAAGTAGAGATAAAAAGTTTTAAAACAAAACGATAATGAGATAAGGAAGAATCATAAGGGAGATGATTATAGAATAAGATCACGACGTGATATCTTTTAAGTTGTAAAAGACAGATGGTCTTTAATGATTGAACGGTTATAGTTTGAGACTATAACGAGAAGGTACTATGATATAGTACGAGATTAACTCACGAGGAGTTATAAATGATGAGATACAGAACGTCTGTATCGAGCATAGGATAAGAAGTTATAAGTAAGATAGAGGTAAGTGGGATTTCAACTGAGGACTCATGTTGTGGCTG
The DNA here is from genome assembly GCA_020205555.1 of Panax stipuleanatus. Classification (NCBI taxonomy): domain Eukaryota; kingdom Viridiplantae; phylum Streptophyta; class Magnoliopsida; order Apiales; family Araliaceae; genus Panax; species Panax stipuleanatus. The sequence continues at coordinate 37,813,187 of CM035121.1, forward strand.
AGTTGTACAAATCTTTGTATGGGCAGGGTTTTGTGCTTACACTTGGTTTATCATATTGATAATCGTTGGAAAGTTGGTGTCGCGTTATCGATATATATATGACGAGAAGGTGATTCTTTTCTCATATTATATTTGATAGTTAGAGTCAATAGAGGATAGATTAGATGATATTAAAATTACATTAGATGATCTTAAGGTTAGGCGAGTTCTTAAAACTCATACTTATGGTAAGTTCGTGACTCATAATCATATGTATGTTTTTGAACCCCTAAGCATATGGACAGTCTCTGATCAGTTCTTTGACTACGTATTGCTAGGACAAGTTCCTAAACTCATATTATTGTGGCAAGTTCCTGAACTTCCAAAGTGTGGTAAGTTCGATGAACTATACTGGGTATAGAAAGGTTATAGTTTATAGAGCTTTGATGTTGTTTAAGATTAATAGAATGTTTAAGTAATGGTGGAGTAAAGAGTTATATTGATGAAGAAAGTTTTATATTCTAAATCTCCTAGCTTTGCTAGATTTTTGAAATTTATTGATTTCGTGCTGATGTTTCACTTTTGTTTTCTTGAAAAATATTGGATCAAATGATGGAACCAATGATTTTTTTTTAAAATAGTGCTATTAGTCACATGTCTATGCTAATTGCTTCAGCTAGACAAAAATAATTTTAAATTCCTCAAAATGTATTTTCTATACATCATTTGATATGATGTACAAACAATAATCGAGGAAGTTATCAATGCAGTTAAACCTAGTGTTGAATGTGATCGTATGATCCTCAGCCCACTATAGTATGATGTAGTATGACGACGTCATGTAATGACGAAATCCTCAACGTACCATTACTACGGTACGGTATCAGGAAATTATGAAAAGATTGATTTATTTATTTTTGGTTTCCTTAAACGAAACAAAATATATTTTTTTGAGTTGGTTAAAGATATATATATATATATATATATATATATATATATTTTGATTGATGTCCGAATTGTTGCTAGAAGTCTATGCTACTTGATTCAGCTAGACAAATATTGAAAGATGTTTATAAAATTCGACCGTTTTTGGTCAAACTATGCCAAACTAAATTGTTTTGGTGCGGATTCAGATGTTAAGAAGCTGAGGTGAACAACCCTATAAAAGGGGACATGTTATCGGAGATAATAGTTCTGAGTGTAATGCATATAGTCGTTACGATGTACTACGTTTGGGCCCTACGTAGGGGTATGATAGGCTGGCCACCTAGAGTACCGATGCGGTTTATAGTGTGAAGTACCGGGGGTGAAGCACTATTAAACCTAGAAAGAAGTTCAAGGTCTTGCGACCACTCAGCATTATTGCAATCTTTTAACTTCCTGAGTTATTTATATCGCTTCCCAATTATTGAGCAATTATGGAAGATTCTTATTATTCTGAAGATGAATGTAGCGAGAAGGATATTCCTTAGAAAGAAGTAGTTGTAGAACACTTTAATCCAGTGAATAGAGATTAACGTAAAAACTATTTGGATAGATTGATATATAAAGATTGATAGACTAAAATTTCGAGGACGAAATTCTTAGAAGAAGGGGTAAATGTGATAACCCGAATAATTATAGATGGTGAATTACGTACTATATTAATTCGACAAGTAGAGTATTCGGTAATGATCCTTAGAAAGGAATGAACGAGTTAAAGATATATAATATTTGATATGTGATTTTGTTTGATTGAAGGTTGTGTAATAAAACCTAATAGTTGTTGTAGAAATGAATGAAGTATATATATATGTAAAACTTTTTGCTAAGTTAACGTGTTGAAGTTATTCAACGATAATTGTGAAAGAGATTTTGCAAAAACTGAGTAAGGGAGGTTTCGTTGATTCCGATGACGGAATCCTTATAAGGAGGGATGGATGTGACATCCCGGATTTTTAAGAATTAATAAATGAGAATTTAATAAATAAAATTCTTATTTTAAAATGTTCGAATACGAGTATGTGTATATGTGATATATATTGTGAAATATGTGAATTAGTGTGAAGAGAATTTAAATATTAATTTAATATTTATTGAAATAAATAAATATTTTAATTGAATTAATTATTGAGATTATGTGATTATTATGGAGTAATGTAATTAAGCGTATTATATTAATTAAATGAAGTGAATAAATATTTTATTAAATTTATTTGTTGAGTTAAATAAATTAAGTATGTGATGATGTGGATTGATTTAATTAAGTGCCATATATTTAATTAAATTGATATATTATCATTGGTGTAGAATAATTCTAATTTAATTAAGAATAATTGAATTAGATTTAATGTTATGTGCTACGTGTTAATAATAATTTGTTACATATATTATGTTTAATAAAAAAATTATAATTGTGTAACAATTTAGTATTGTGTGTTTTTATTATTAAATGAGTGTTAGTTTTATTTAATTAGAATATGGTAATTTAATTAAATAAGTGTAGTAATTAAACTACGGAGTAAAAGATTTATTAAAATAATGGAAAAGATTTTAAATGGTTTTACCAAACAAGGCCCTTATACTTGATTAACCCTATTTCTCCAAACAAGACCTTAGCTAAAAAGTGGTTTTTAAAATAGCTTTGTTTTACCAAACGTGGCCTTAAGCTCAAAAACTTAGTTTTTTAAAATAATGTGGTTTTGCCAAACATGGCCTTGGACTTTTCAAATTTTGTAACCTATGTAATAAGTGGTAGTTAGCATAGCAATTAGTATATTATTTATTAGTTATATTAATAATATAAGTTACATATATATTATATATGTATATGTATATTGTATATTGTATAATATATGCTAAGTTAAAAGATACATTAGTTTTTAAAAGCCTAAGTCAAAACAAAGAAAGAAAAAGAAGAAGAGAGTTAGAGAGAATTGTTAGAGAAGAAGGAGAGAGAAGAGGAAGAAAAGCATGAGAATGCAATAGAGGATCATCATCTCTTTAATTAAAACTAGTAAGATTATAATCTTAACCCTTGTACTCAATTCTTATGTTTTGTATTTAGTCTTTGTCAAATTAGGTTTTTATGATTATGAATTTATATGTATATATGGTGTTCATATGTTTTCATATGTAATTGTATGCCATAAAAAGATTTTCAGAAATCAATTGTTGTAAAAACAAGTTTTAAACTATGTTCTTCTATGTTTTCATGGTTTTAGAGTTTCTTGTAAAGTCTTGGTGTGAAAGCTCTTGATTTTGATATATGTATGGGATGTGTACATATATATATATATATATATATATATATATATATGTGTGTGTGTGTATATATATATATGTTACATATGATTTTATAGTTATATAAGTGTTTTAATTCACAAAGATAGGATGAACATGGAGAAATCATGTTCATAGTGTTTTATCATGAAGTTATCTTGAAAATAGTTCCTAAATTATCAAAGGAATTGAGGAAAGCATGAAGTTATATGTAATATGTGATATAACATGATTATATATGAGTTATATGGTTGTTTTAACAATTTAATTCATGGAATTTTGATAAACAAGAAGAACGGGGTTCATAGTGATTTTATGTGAACTAATTTCTGAAAAATAGCTTTTGAAACTATCAAAATTGATGTTGATTATGAGTTATTGTTAAAATTGATTAAGTATTATGTTAGTATGTTAAGAATAGAAGTGATTACAATTGGAATAACTTGAATTGGATGAAAAATGAATTCGTAGTAGCAATTTTCGTCAAGAACGCTTAAAATTGTGTTTTTCTTCGAATTTCATGAAATCTTGGTTGTGATTATGTGTTTATATGAAATTTTTATGTTATAAGCATGTTAATAAGCTTAAAATATTGTTTGTCACATGTTCCATGTTTGTCATGTTGGAAAAATTCGAATTCGGTGTGACAGAATAAGCCAAATTGGCTTATTTCTCCACCAGTTTGCGAACCAGCCCCTCCACCAGCCCCTGGACCTGCCCCAGCGGGTGTTTTTTCCCTGTGGGACCCGCCCCAGCAGGTACCCTTGCTCTCCGGGGTAGTTTAGTTATTGTAATGCGAAACTATTTTGACATCTGTTAGTAAAATGGCCATAAAGTTTTCATACGAACTCCGATTGAGGAGATTCAAGATGATCCGGAACGAGCACGAGTAGAACTACAACTTTTGTTTTTTAACTTTTTTGATTTTAGGTCGTTAACAAGGGTCAAAATGGTCATCTTTGTGACTGATGCGTATTCAGAGGCAATCGGAGGGCGTCGGACATGCACATACGCAAGTATAGTGCTGTCGACTATAATAGATGTTGTTCTAAGTTATAAAATATGAATGTTAGTAAATATAATGATGTTTAACTTGAAGTGTAATTTGATTGATGTAAGATGTAATTATAATTGATTAATTATGTGAAATGTAATATGATTATGTGAGGTGATTAAATTACGTGGTGATTAATTATTAACTTATTAGTTATTGAGGTATGAGTTAATCTTAATTGGTTAACTAACAATGAAGATTAGCTATGTAATAATTATACATATGTTTTGACAGCGAGTGTCAAACGAGTGAATGAAAGAGAATTACAAAGTGTAAATTAGAAAGTGTAAATTAGAATTTTCTTAGACGTTTGATAAGTGTTGCTAAGTGACTAATAATTGATGCGTATGGTGATACGTTATGTAGGATCATGAAGCAGATTATATTAAGAAGTTTTTCGGTAATTGGTAATCCACGAGCCAGACAAGTCTTTCGGTTCCTACTTGTCTACGTGAATTCGATGAATTATTTTAGATTGCATGATATGTTATATATGTTATAAGCGAGCATAATATGTTATACATGTTGAAATCATGAAATGTTAAAGTCAATTTATGACTACACTGTTTTGGTTAAATAATGTTGATTGAGTAAGGAACTCAATCGTTATATTTGTTATGTGAATTAAAGCATGTATGCTATGTTACTTTAATTATTATGAGATTTATGTTGAGCATGTTTATTATGTGATACGCGATGCATGAAAATTGTTAAAACTTGCTGAGCTGTCAAGCTCACTCTTGCAAATAACCATTTTTGCAGGTCAAGGATGCAAGGTAAAGATACGTGTTAAGTAATTTATAAGATCAATGTTCAAGAATATTAGTTATGTTCAATTTCAAATTGTAGTTAATGTTTTGAATGAAATATGTCGCTGAGTTATAAATAGAGTTATCCAATGTAGATGGATATTGTTTTATTATGAAAGACTTTGTATAGTCATTTTATTGTAACGATTCATGATATAGATTTGAATCGAAGAGATGTAATGTAAAGGTTGCTATTCAGGGCAATATAGAAAGAAAGTTTATAAAAGTTTTAAATATTCCGCATTTTTAGTGATTTTTAATATCGAATAATGATGTAATGAGAGATTAAAGTTGTATTTTTAACGATCGAGAATGAGAATATTATTGTATGAATTTTGGGGTCGTTACAATAGTTGTAAGTTTATCTTTAAAACTTTGTAAAGGCTTCTCCGCCTATTGAAGGAGCATTTATTACAGGGAGTAATAGGATCCCAAGTCCTGGAGAGGAGCTTGAGACTGGACATAGCAACATACCCGAGCTGTATGTTGTGAACCAGATAAATATCTGTGTATTGTGTGATTGAATTTTAAACTGCTTATTAATTTCTTAAAATTAACTCACTAAAATTCAAAAAGGCCAAAGATAATTTTTTAAACAGTGATAATTTATTCAACCCCCCCCCCCCTTCTAGATTTTTATTGAACTTTCAATTGGTATCAGAGCGGTGCTCTTTAACTTGTTTATTGAGTAATTACAGACATATCTAAGAGTAGATCCATCTATGGCCTACACAAATGCTACTGGTTGCGGAGAAGGACTATCAATGCCCAGCCCTCCACTATTTGATGGCACAAACTTTGCCACCTGGAAAAATTGATTCAAAATCTACGCCAAATCACAAGGAATCAAAATTTGGCTAGCAATAGAACGAGGTGTAAAGATTCTCACAAAAATCGAAGATGAAAAGATCGTCAAAAAAGATGCCGGGGAATTCATTACCGAGGATGAGGAGATTATGAATATCGCCTCCAAGGCTGAACAAGTGCTAACTAGTGCTCTTATAGAAAAAGAGTTAGCAACTGCAAAAATGCTAAAGAAATATGGAAAAAATTGATTGTAAGATATGAAGGAACCAGTCATATCAAAGAAACTAGAAAAGATGCTCTAATCCAAGAGTATGAAAGCTTCAAGCTGGAAGAAGGTGAGAAAATCATTGATATGGAAACTCATTTTTCCAGAATCATTGATGAGCTAGAACAACTGGGAAAAGATTATACAACAAATGAGAAGAACAGAAGAATTCTCAAAACCCTTCCATCTGTATGGAAAATGAAAGTTATAGCCATCAAGAAAATGCAGAATCTAACTGCTTATTCTTTTGATAGCCTCATTGAAAATCTTCGTGCCCACGAAGTCGACATGTTAGTCCAAAAAACAGGATCAGACACAGACCTCAAAAAGAAAGGAATCACTTTCAAAGCCTTACTCGTTGATCAAGAAAGAGATGATGATAAATTGAATGAAGAACACTTGAGTCTAGATAATAACGAAGTTGCATTATTATCAAGACAACTCAGGAGAGTAATCCAAAGACAAAGCAAAGAGATATGGCAAAGGCTTTATGAAAACAAATAACAACTTCAACAACTTCCGAAATAAGCAAGTCTTCAAGCCAAAAATTCCATGAGGGAATTTTAAAGCTACCAACAGCAACTTCATAAATGCTGGCTCAAATGAAAATTCAAATAACTGTTTTGAATGCAACCAACCAGGACACTTCAAGAAGGATTGTCCAAAACTAGTCAACAACAAAGTTCTAGTAGCTGAAGAAGGCTGGGATCTAAGTGATGAAGAAGAACCCACTGAACCAACAGAGGAAACCGCAAATTTATGTTTAATGGCGGACAATGACTCATCACCAATATCTGAGGTAAATTCAGAACATCAATTACCTAGCATCTCATTTGCCACACATAATTTAGAAAACATAAATGAAGAACATCATGAATTACAAGAAGCATATAATTTTCTATATGAAGATAATGAAATTATTAAAGAAGATTTTATTAAATTAAAAATATCATAAAAAAAATTAATTAAAACCAATAGAAATCTTGAAATAGAAAATTTAAATTTAATTATGATTAATGATACCTTAAAAGAAGAAAATGAGAAACTAGAAAATGATTCTTTAGAAATTCTTGCAGCAAAAGAAGAACTAGAAAAATTAAGAAAAATAAATAGAAATTTTGAAATAGAAAATTCAACACTTATTATTTCTATTGAAAATCTTGAAATTGAAAATTCAATGCTTTTTGTGATTGTTGAAGATTCTCAAACACGAAATCAAGAAATAAGTAAAAAGGAAAACTTATCTCAAAAATTAGAAAAAAAAAATGAAGAATCTATTCTAATGGATCAAATTAGGATATTGACTCTAGAACGTGATGACTTAAACTCTACAGTTATTAAATTTATGAAAAGAAAAAAAAAATCTTGACGTTATGCTTAGTCAACAAAGATGTAGTTTTAATAAAGAAGGATTAGGGTATATCGGAGAATCCAGTAAAACAAAGGATAAAAAACTCTATTATGTTAAAAGTAAAGTAAAAGGCCATGAAACTCATTTTGATAAATGTTCTTACTGTAACAGAAATGGTCATTTGATTTACTCATGTAATGCCAAGAATGGAAACTACAAAGGAAAAATGATTTGGGTGCCAAAAGGAAGTTACACTACACCTATTATCACAAGAAGAGAATTTCTTTCTCATGAAAGACCATCTAGAAACTCTCATCAAAATTCTTCAAATAAAAGAGTTAATCATACATATTATAAATCTGCTACCCATAGAACATATGTGTCTACCAGTGATTATTATCCTGTACCAAACTTTATAAAGGAAAACACGAATGATCCTTATACAAAATGAAAAACTTACCCAAATGACCTTTCTCATTAAAGGGTACCAATTTGTGAATTTAATATAAATTGCATGTATGTCTCACAGCTGACTCTAGTAAAAATAAATGGTACCTTGATAGCGGTTGTTCAAGACACATGACAAGCGACAAAATAAAATTGAGCAATCTACAAGCTACACACTGTAATGAGATAACGTTTGGAGATAGCAACAAAGGTAAAATTGTTGGGATTCGAAATGTGTACAGTAAACACATAACAATCTCTAACGTTCAATTAGTCATAAGACTTAGGTACAATCTTCTATCCATTAGTCAACTGTGTGATAGTGGTTTTAAATTAACATTCAGTCCTCATAATTGTTCAATATATGATCAAACTGGAAAATTAATTCTACTTTGTCCTAGAAGTAAAAATGTGTACACGTGTGATTTAGATACATACTCACACCTGGACAATGTGTGTCTTGTATCTGCAAATGATTATCCTTGGCTTTGGCATCGTAGCCTAGGACACATTAACATGAAATTAATTAAGAACATATCTTCTAAGGAACATGTTCGTGGCCTTCCTAAACTTAAATTCCTTAAAGACCATATCTATGAAGCCTGTAAATTAGGAAAACAAATTCATGCATCTCATAAACCTAAACTTACAGTATCAACCTCTCGACCACTAGAACTCTTGCATATGGACTTAGTAGGACCTATCCCTAAACATAGCATGGGTGGTGCTGTCTATATTTTAGTCCTAGTTGATGACTATTCAAGATTCACTTGGGTTGACTTTCTAAAATTTAAAAATGAAGCGATATTGTTTATATTCAGTCTGATCACGGAAGAGAATTTGACAATTCTGATTTCATAATGTTCTGTGATGAGCACGGTATAAGTCATAACTTTTCTGCACCTTACACACCTCAATCAAACGGTGTTGTTGAAAAGAAAAATCGTACTCTACAGGAAATGGCCAATACTATGCTTAATGAATATCGACTTCCTAAATATTTTTGGGCCGAAACAATTGCAACATCATGTTATATTTTAAATCGAGTCTTGCTAAGACCAATGTTACTCAAAACTCCCTACGAACTTTTTTATAAAAGAACTCCAAAAATAAATTATTTTTGCGTCTTTGGGAGTAAATGCTTTATTCTAAATACTAAACAATATCTAGTGAAATTCGATCCCAAATTTGATGAAGGAATATTATGGGATATTCACTAAATAGTAAAGCATATAGAGTCTTTAATAAAAGAACTCTAGTCATGGAAGAGTCAATGAATGTAACCTTTGATAAATCTAAACCTCCTCGAAAATACAAAGAACTGGCAGAAAATGATACAGTCATTGAAGACATTCTCAGAAATATGAAAGAACTAAAAATAGATGATATATCTCCACCTGTCACTATTAATCCTCTTAAAAATCCTAATCCTCAGTTAAATGACTTGCCCAAAGAATCACATACTATAATAAATCATCCAATAGAAAGCGTAATTGGTGATATCGATAAAGGGATTCTTACAAGATCACAAGCACAAAACATGGCCAGTCATCTATCCTTTCTGTCACAAATTGAGCCTAAAAATATAAAAGATGCATTGCTTGATGAAGACTGGATAATAGCTATGCAAGAAGAACTTGAACAGTTCACAAGAAACAAAGTCTGGAAATTAGTTCCAACTCTCGAAGAAACCTCCATTATTGGAACTCGATGGGTGTTTCGTAACAACCTAGATGAAAATGAAACTGTTATACGTAATGAGTCACGATTAGTTGCACAAGGGTATAATCAACTTGAAGGAATAGACTATGATGAAACATATACTCCCGTTGCCAGAATTGAGTCTATACGTATGTTATTAGCTTTTGCATTCCATAAAGATTTGAAATTATTTCAAATGAATGTGAAATCTACTTTTCTGAATGGTGTTATTGAAGAAGAAGTCTATGTTAAACAACCCCCTGGCTTTGAAGACTTTGATCATCTTGATTATGTATATAAACTACACAAAGCTTTATACGATCTAAAACAAGCTCCCAAGGTATGGTATGAGAGACTAAGAAAATTTTTGTTAGAAAATGGTTATAAAAGTAGCACAGTAGATACTACTCTTTTTACAAGATGTAAAAATGATGATATTCTTATTTTACAAATATATGTTGATGACATCATTTTTGGATCTACTAACATAACTATATGTAATGATTTCTTTGAAAGCATGAGTAAGGAATTTAAAATGAGCATGATGGGAGAATTGAATTTCTTCCTAGGACTACAAATCAAGGAAGGAGAAAAAGGTATTCACATCTCTCAATCCAAATATCGCAAAGAAATAATTAAAAAATTTGGTCTAGAATTTATGAAACCTCTTAATACTCCCATGTCAACTACTGATAAACTAACTGCTGATTAAAATGGAAAAAGTGTTGACACAATAAAATATCGAGGAATGATTGGCAGTCTCCAATACATTACAGCTAGTCGACCTAACATTATGTTCAGTGTCTGCAAATGTGCCAGATTTCAAGCAAATCCTAAAGAATCTCATTTAGTTGCAGTAAAAAGAATATTTCGATATCTTAAAGGAACTACAGACTTAGGTCTATAGTATCCTAAAGGTCAACCATTTGACCTTGTGTGTTTTTCTGACTCTGACTATGCCGGTCATCATGTTGATCGAAAAAGCACAAGTGGCATTTGTCAGTTCGTAGGCGGATGTTTAGTTTTCTGGTTCTCTAAGAAACAAAACTCGGTATCTATTTCAACCACTGAAGCCGAATATATAGCTGCTCCACGATGTTGTGCACAAATATTGTGGATGAAACAGACTCTTGCAGATTATAATATAAAATTTAAATGTGTCTCAATCTTATGTGATAATACATGCACTATTAACTTGAGTAAAAATACCATATTACATGCTAGATCAAAACACACTGATGTTAGACATCATTTGTTACGAGATCATGTAAACAATGGTATTATTAAACTAGAGCATATTGACACAGAATTAAATATTGCTGATATATTTACTAACCCACTAAGTTCTGATAGATTTTGTAAATTACGTTTAGATTTGGGAATGTTAGATATTATCTCATAAAATATTAAATCTTTCTCTTATTTAAAATCTATTTTTTATTATTTTTCTAGTAATATATAAATATAATTTTCTTGACTTATATAGTCAAAATTATTAATATTATTAGTTTTATCCTTTTTTCATATTTTTTAACTTATTTAATCACATTATTAATATTAATTCATATATATATATACTCATAATTATACATATATATATATATAATTTATTTGTTTCCTTATATATGTTAATATACTTATATTTTTTATTTAAATATGCATTATATATATTAAAACTTCATATTTATAATCTTTTCTAATTATCAAAAATTCTACTATTATAAAAATTTTATTAAAAAATTTACATATATACATAATAATGAAAATTATTAATTTATAGATTTTAATATAAATATTTTAGTATTTTTTATTATTAATTATATCAAAAATTATATTTTATTTCATTTATTACATATTTAATATCTGATCTGATCTGAGCCGTTCAGCAACAAACTCATCTAACGATCAAATACAAGCTCAATCTGTGTCTGTTAACTCCACCCAATCAGAAGCCAGATAGCCAAAGTACACGGATCAAGCACATCAGCCGCTCGATCAATAAACAAAAGCACAAATCCATCTCAGCCGTCCGATTGAAGTCAAATGGTCTGCTGAACTGGTTCAAACGATCGACTTCATCCCGACCGTTGATCAATTCTCAGATCAAACCTCAACCTTCCGATCATTCTAATTAACCTAAATATAAATACCTAAAATTAATTTTTATTTCATTTCTCACTCTCTCTTTCTCTCTCTTCTACCGGCTCTCATTCTTCTCTCTCTCTCTCTCTCTATCACTCAAACACTCTCAAACCCTAACTTTCTCTCGGCATAAATCTACCAATCTCTATGAGTTGTATTTCTCTTTCAAGTTTCTGAATCTTCTTTGTCTTCTTAACTTTTGTACCGATTCGATTTTTCTTTCTTCATATTTCTGGGTTCAATTTTGTTCTTAAAAGAAAATTTCTTTTGAATATCGTTGTGTTCTTAAACGATTTCAAACTCTAGATCTATAAAAAAAATTTAAAAATTTATATATATAAATATTTTGTTTACCGATTGGTTTATAAGGTTCAATTTAAAAAAAATTATGTTCTTTTTGTTCTCTTCTTCTTTTTCTGTGTATTTTTCTATCAAACAATTTTTTTTTTAAAAATGTGTGTTTTCGAAACCCTAGATATATATTTTAAAAAAAAGGTTTTATATATATATTTTCGATTTCATAAATATTATGTTTACCGATCTTCAAAGGTTCAGTTTTTTTAAAAAAAGATTTAATATATATGTTCTTTTCTGTTTTTCTTCATCTTCTTCCCCTTCTGTTTATTTTTTATTTTTTATTTTTAAATTTTTTATGAAACCCTAAAAGTTCGTCTATATATTTCTTATATATATATATATATATATATATATATATATATATTTCAAAAATCTTATTTATGTTTAAGTGTATAAATATTTTTCAAAACTCTATATATACATATGTGTATGAAATACTAAAAATTTGCATTTAATTTTTTTTTAATATACTTGCATATATGTGTTTAAAGCCTAATTTTTTTCGTTCCGAAAATTTTCTGTCAAACCCTAATTTATGTTAACAAATTTATTTTTGTCAAACTCTAATTTCTGTTAAACACTTATTTTTGTTAACAAATTTAAAGATTATATAACTATATATTTTATCAAAATATACATATTTAACGATATATTTGAAAAATAATATATATATGTGCAATAACTGTTATATACACTATATTTATCTACATAAATCCAGTCTGTTAGCCTTTATTTTCTACGTGTATATATACAAATATATGTGTGTGAGTGTGGTTTCTTATTCTACTGATACACTGTGCTATACTGTGGATAAACTGAAAGCTGCTTATATACAGTTCTCAAGTGATGACTGTGCTCTGATAAACTGTGAGTTTGATATTATTGGGTGACTGTGATGAGTCTCATGCGTATGTTCTAGAATTTGGCTGTCTATTTGAATATAGGCATTGGGTGAAAATAATAACTTTCATGTCTAAATTTTGCAATTTTATTGTCTATCTGAATATAGACATTGGGTGATATCCTGGTATGTATAATTGTTATATGCTGATATATAACATTGTTCAACAACTCTGTTATATGACTATACCATTAATATATGCTGCTATATATAATAGAGATCATGTGTACTATATCAGTGTTATAGAGATCATGTGTACTATATCAGTGTTATAGAGATCATATGTACTATATCAGTATTATGTAACACTGACTTGTTGAATCTTTGTGTTGATTTGTAATAGTCTGATATGGGCATAGAAGTAATGATAACATATCTATGTGCTATATTTCACACTGACTAGATGAATCTCTGTGTTGATTTGCTATAGTCTGATATGAGCCAATAAGTAATGATATCATATCTCTTTAGTGGTATTGGACCATACCTGTTATGTCAATAACCTACATATTTCTGAAATGTTTTTTGTGTCTTCTGATTGGACATCTGGGATTTTTTTTATAAAAAAATTGATTTAGTCTAATCTATCATTCCTACCCATCTGCTTTTTTTAAAAAAGGGAGAAAACTGACAAATGATTTAAATCTACTACAGTACTAAGCATATCTGTCTCTTACTGCTCACTGTGCACAGTCATCACTTGAGAACTGTTTTAGTTTTGATATTCAAGTCATGTCATATTACTTAAACTGAGTTTTAGAAATATACTTTTTCTATAAAAGGATAGTTTTTCAAAAACCAACTACTTCAAATTATAAGTCTTACTTTTCTATAGTCGTTGAACTTCTATTTTTCTGCATTCACTATCTTTCAAAAATGCCTCTTATCTATTCTTCAAAAAGAAAGAAACTTGAAATGCTTTCTGAGTCTCACCCTAATATTTATACCCATATTGTAAGACCCCAACTTTTATAAATAAAGATGAATTTTCTCTATATATTATTTTAAATAGTAAGGTGTTGATTTGATGAATGTGGTAAGTTATGGGGTAATTTGTTCAAAATTTGCAAAGTAAGCAAGTGGTCATAAAATATTCATTGTGTCGGGGAATATTCGTTCGGTCGGGGGAATATTCTTTTTGCCGGGGAATTTTTGTACGACGACACAATCATTGGTGGGCCCATAACGAAAAACTGTCGGATGAAGAAAACGACAAGAATAAGTTTTCTAAAAATAACGGCAAAACTTTTACAATTAAAACTGTTGAAATATCCGGTGATAAAAATACAGTAATACGCGTTGTTGCACAGTAACACATGGTATTGCACAATATTTCTGATTATTAATTTTTACGTAAGAAGTCACTCAGTTTCACTCAATAATTGCCATAGTAATTGTTGCACAGTATCTCATATTATTGATTCAATTATTGTCACAGTATCATCTGCATAATATTTTATATTATTAAATCAATAATTGACATGACACAATTATTCATATTATTAGTTAGTATTATTGGCAATGCCTAGAAAGTTCTGTCGAGAAAAGGGGTTAGGTTATATAATTGCGCGCCAATAAGGATATATCCTTATCGAAAAACCCTCTCTTTCGTGAGAATGATCTGGTTGTTAATATTGTGAGCTTATAATATTATTTATGAATAATTATTATGTGGTGAATATTGGTTCAATTTTGATATAAATGAAGGAATTTGTTGAAAGTTTGGCAATTATTTTCTTTGATAAAATATTCATTCAAATATATTATTATAATATTATATTATAATAATGTGATAATATAATAATATAAATTTTTATAATTTAAATGGTAATATTATCTTTATAAAAAAAAAGTGGAGTGAAGGTTATCATCTTTATTTTGAATTCCTTCCGTGCACTCCTCCTTTGCAAATGGGTGGAATAATTGCCTGCAAAGCTTTTGTTGCCAAATTGTGTGGGCCCTTAAGGAAGTGATGGTTGGCAGGAAAATTAGGCTGAGAAAGCGAGAGGTTAGGCGGAGAGGAGAAAGAAAGAAATGTTAGGCAGAGTGCTTTGTTTTTTCTCCCTTTGTTGCGCTATAAATAGAGGGGTAACCCTCCTTCCTAAACACACCTTCAATATCAGAAATTTTTATTCTATAGTATTGTGAGTATTTCTCTTGAGTATAAGGATACTTTGAGTGTAGCTTTTTGTGCAAGATTTTCTCAGAATAATATCTGATATTCCAGTTAAATCCTGTTTTTTACTAAGATAAGGGATATTATTTTTCTCGTAAATGATGTTACTTTCTTTCAATATTCATAAAGAATATTATTTTCTTTCATATTCCATATTATGAAAGCGATAATATTTCATTTCATATACCCAAATTAAAACTTACTACGGTAAGTATTGCTTCTATAATTTCTCAAATGATCAGAAATTATTCAAATTTTGCATTTCATCTAGTATCATTTCATTGGAATGTTGATATGAATTTTATTATGAAATTTTTATATTTTCATGGTGAGGTTAATATTCATGTATACTGCACTATTCACGTATACGGCACTATTCACGAATACGGCACTATTCACAAAAAAATTAAATTTTCTTTTCTTTGTCCAAGTTGTCTGTTATGGTTCCTATCTTTGATTGGATCCAAGTTTTGAACTCCATTCTTGAATTTTGCTCCACAATTGATCATTACGGAGTATTATTGAACTTGGATAAACTAAATTACGAATCTCTAATCTTTGTCATTTATCTCACTTGATTCGTTCCTTATATTATTTTTCATCATGCTCAGTCTTAAATGGTGATACCAATGAATATCTTTGGCCTATAGTGCAATGATGAATGATTATTTGATGAATATCTTTGGCCTGTAGTGCAAAGATGATTACCTAATGAATATCTTTGGCCTGTAGTGCAAAGATGAATGATTATTTGATGAATATCTTTGGCCTGTAGTGCAAAGATGATTACCTAATGAATATCTTTGTCCCGTAGTGCAAAGATGGACAGGTGTTGAGATGAACATGACCACTGGTGATACAAATGAATATCTTTGGCCAGTAATGCAAAGATGAATATTTGATTCGAGATATATATTGATTGATGTTACAAGGATAAAATATTGATGATGGACTTTTAAATCATAGAAAATAGTATACATCATTCTCTACTTAACTCTTCTAATGAATTGTTATTTTCGCTGCAGTTGTTGATCTAAAACTTGTTGTCCATAATATTTTATCTGATTTGTTGAAGACTAACGATAAATTGTTCTTTATTATCTTAGTCATAATATTCTTTACTGGGCTAGTTGAGCTCACCCTTTTCATCTATTATCCTCTTCAGGGAATGAGAATGTTGCGAAAACTAGTCGGGGATCAGTGTGATGGTAAGAGTAGAGCAGTAGTAGTCCTCACTATTTTCATAAAATAGTGTGATAATAATTATAATAAAAGAGGTCTGAATTTGAGTGTTTATATTTCATATTATATACTATTTGTATTGAAACTCACAGTTTGTGTGGTCGTATTTTGCACGACCGTATGTTATAAAAAATTGTATTTGGATTCTGTACCATGTATTTGGCGACTCAGAATGGGTTGAGTATTGAACCTATTTTGGGGACGTCACACCTATGCTTCTTACTCTTACTGCCAAGACTAAATATAAACATATGAGGCATACCCTGCTTCCTGGGTTAGGGACTTCTTTCAACAGTTTTCCAAATCTGTTAGAAAAAATAACAAGTATAGGATGTGATTGTCTTATTTCTTTCACAAATAGAGAAATATTTCCTAGTTTGATTGCAGAATTCTATGCTCACATATCATTTGTTCATGATTCAACTGGTTTCTTGTCTAGTATTAAAACATGCATCCAAGGTCAAGATTATGTGATTGATGAAATTCTTCTTCTGCATGCCCTTAGTCTCAGAAATAAGTTCTTAGATTTTCCAAAGATAAATGAATACACTTGTCCTATAGGAATTTCTACTACTGAATGCCTTACTTTCAAACACAATCTCTCACTCACCACTGATCAACTTATGCCTGCAAACTTGTTTGAATATCCATGCAAAGTGCATCTTGATTACTTCATTGCTGAGTGTCAGTTTTTGGGAAAAATTCTTAGACACAATTTCATGCCTGTCAGAAATGATAAACTGTTGAGTCCATTTGACATAGAACTCATAAAATGTGTTTTGACTAAATGTATGCCATATAGTCTGTAATATTTTCTCTTGACATCTTTTGAATTCTGCCACTCTAACAACTGCATGGGATATGGACTTTTATTGACTAGAATTTTTATACATCTGGGCATTCCTGTTCATTTTCATAAAGCTCAAATGGTTCACAATAGTAATATTGTGTCACACTTGAACCTTCCCCATAAGCCTTTGATCATTTTTCAACCAAATGACACTGATCATATTGAGACACACTTAAACCTATTGTCACAAATTGACTCTCTAAACAGTATGAATCAGCTGTCTTTGAAGAATCAATATGCCATTATGAGTCAATTAGAGGCTTTGCAATTATCTGTGCATCACATACAAGACATGATGAGTGTGTTAATGGAGCACCAAAATGTATCAATCCCTCCCTATAATTTCACTGCCACTACAAGTTCTGCACAGCTTGATCATACTGATCAAACTCCAACTGATCCCCTTCTTACAACCCTTGGTTTGAACTTCTCTCCATTTAACTTTGATAAACTGTAACTATTCAGGATGAATGTATCCTTAAATACTTGACTAATTATTCAGGATTACTGTATAACTATACTAATATACTAATAACTTAGGAATATCTATTATATGTTCAATTATTATTCTGACTTGTAGGAAGATATTGAAACTAATAGTTTCTGCAAGTACTTTGGTATCTTTTCTTTACCCCTCCATTTTGTTAATGACAAATGGGGAGAAGAAAAATATCAGATTATATGAGTATACTACTTAATATATGAGAATAGCAGAAATGAGTCTGCTGGTTATAATTATTATAACTGCCTGGATGGTTTGGATTATAACTGCCTTGATGGTTTGGATGAGATTGACAGGATATAACTGCTATAACTATCTGTCTGGATGGGTTGAATAGCTTGTATGTTGGATATAATCTGCATACTGGATATATCTGTGATACAGCTGTCTAGATGGGCTGAATGGTTTGCATACCAAAAATAACTGCTATATAACTTCCTGGATGGTTGATATGTCTGTCTGATGGTTTTTCAAATTTTAAATTTCTTTTAAAAACCTGATTCATAATCCAAGGGGGGGCATCATGAATTAAGGGGGAGTTCTGAAAACCAAAATATTTTTACTTATTGTCATCATCAAAAAGGGAGAGATTGATAAGTCTCCAAATCTGAGTATTTTATTTTGATGATAACAAATTAGGTAAATAGGTCAAAAAGGTAGAATCCTCTCCATAAGGTTAAAAGTATTAAACTTATTTTTAAATATCTCGAATATTTTAACCAAAATTATTTATTTTCTAAACTTCTTTTGAATTTATTTTATGTCCTTGATAAATCTAATATCAAGTGTTAAAAAAATGAGTTCATATAGTAACATTTCCTAAGGCAAGGAGATTCCTATTTCTATTCTAAAATGATTTTAAAATCTTCATGGAAAAAAATTATTTCTAAATATATATATATACTAAAATATATTATATATATTAATATATATATATATATATAAATATATATATATATATATATATATAAATATATACAAACCGTGTGTGCATGTGTTGGTGTGTGTGTGTCAAACACTTATGTGCATTGGAGTGTGTGACTTAAATGTGTAGTGCATAAGTGACCGTGTGTGTGTGTGCTGGAAATTGGAGCTAATATGTTTACTAAGCATTTGGGCAAGTTGGCAAGATTATGATTACATGCAATGAGTCATAGGTTGAAAATAAAATTGATGGGCATGTAGTGACTTACATGTACTAAACATAATTGTTGGGCCAAATCATTTCTCAAAACCGGCAAAAATCAAAGTGATCCGAGCCCTTCATTTTTGAATCATGCAATTCGGACCTTCCATTTCAAAAATAAATTTTGAAAATTACGATTTTGCCCTAATCTCAAAAATCCTATAAATAGGAAGCTTTTTCATTCATTTCAATTTACCAATTTACATATCTGAAAAGCTTACTCTCCTTGCCTACATTCTGTCCGATTAAGCTTTTACTCTCTTCTTCTAATCAAAGTTCTAATTCTATATTGGAAGAGAAAAATTGGTCAAAGTATCTGAGATAAGTTGTTAAATTATTATTGTTCATATTCTCTCATATTTGCTTATATATATATATATAATCAGATATAAACTGTGATACACATTTATATATATATATATATATATATATATATATATATATTTCATCTATCATATCAAGTAAATTGTCAGTACTTAGATACCGATATAATTCGAAAGCTATTTCTTTGAAATTCTCCGAACGGTCTTTAAAATCCTAAGTGGCCTTTTACTGATATAAATAATCTATATAAATATTGTATAATATTTATATACAATTATCAAGTTGTGAATCAAACAATTTAGTCAGTACTTAGATGCTGATATTCGGAGATATTTCTTAACAAAGAATATTATCTGGACGATCTTTGAAATCCTATGTGGCCAAATTATTCACAACGTAGATCAAATATAATATAATATATATAAGTGGGTGAAACAAGTTTATTCAAGTATTATCTAACTTGATCAAATTATTATACTTGATAAACTGTCATCAAATATACTGCTCATATAATTGTTCATAAAGTATTGTTGCATTATATCAGTGTGTATGGTTATTTAAATCCAAAGTTACATGTGTTTAAAACCATAGAAACACACTCTAATAGAAAAATCTTTTTCTTAAACCATAGAAACACATTCTTTATTAAAGAAAAAGAAAATCTTTATTAAAAGCACTTAAATCTTTTATCTGCTTTCACAGAAGCACATCACATAAAAGTTTTTGAACTTTTATCATATACTTAAATTCTATATCTTCTTATCTGAGAAGTATTTGTTCTACAATTTTATCTGCTTACTATTAGAAGTAAATATTCAAACAAACTTTTTGTAAAAAGGAAAAGGTTAAGTTAGTTTATTTTATACTTGTGAGAAAGACTAGAATTCTTTGATCAAGACCAGAGTCTTAGAGAGGTTAGTTGGGAGTTGAGTCTCTAGTGTACTTGTGAGATGAGGAAGAGATTGTTGTTTCAAGACCAAGCTATAGAATAGTTCTAAGCTCAAAAAGAAGATTCAACTAAGCTTGAGAAATGAGCTGGGAGTTTGCTGTCCAAGATAGCTAGTTGTGGATAGTTGTAAGTTTATCTTTAAAACTTTGTAAAGGCTTCTCCGCCTATTGAAGGAGCATTTATTACAGGGAGTAATAGGATCTCAAGTCCTGGAGAGGAGCTTGAGACTGGACATAGCAACATACCCGAGCTGTATGTTGTGAACCAGATAAATATCTGTGTATTGTGTGATTGAAATTTAAACTGCTTATTAATTTCTTAAAATTAACCCACTAAAATTCAAAAAGGCCAAAGATAATTTTTTAAACAGTGATAATCTATTCATCCCCCCTTCTAGATTATTATTGGACTTTCATATTTAAATCTCGCCAACTCTAGCTTTTAAACGGTTCAAAATAGGTTCAGACAGAACCGAGAAACTAGAATGGCTGAGATTTATTTAAATCTAGTATTTTTCTAGTTTCAGTTACAAAAGCAATCTCGCGCCCCTTAGATCGCTATCTAGTGGGAACGAGACGCTTCGGCCATGTGCGAACCAGGATTTACTAAATGAATCCTCTGTTCTGGTGACATTTGGGATATATCTCTTTTCTGTACAAATTTGAGCTGTGTAGGTTTATTAGCTACTCATATGTGAGACTAGGAGTCGTGGGATACATGATCCAAATGATCAGAATGTGATTCCCACGATGGACAAACTCCACTTTACAAATGTACCCTGCCAGTTTTTTTGTAAAAATGTACATACAAAAGACCTTAAAACGATTATCCAGAATTAAGGTCTCAACATAGAGAAAATATGGTTTGTCATATCAGAGTCACTTTGATGGCTGTCATGCCCATGAGAAGACCGACACTTGTATATATTTTATGGTCGAGGATGCTTTGCAGCCCGACAATCACCATTCAAATTGAGCCAAAAGGCTGAAAAGATAAAATTGAAGTATTAATATGCTTCAATTCCTATGTTAGCGTAGGGGTTTGATAACCTGCTTTCAAAAACTCATTTTAAAAATTTTATCGAAAAAGAAAGCTTTTACAAATAAAATCAAACACTTTTGCAAATCAAATCAAAGACATTTTGCAAATCAAATCAAGCCCTTCGTATATTGGTTCAACGATGCATAAACATGCTTTCAAATCAAATATAGGCCCAATTTTCAAAATAGAATACACACACACATTTCAATTTTTAAAAGAAAATATTAAAAAGATGCGGTACCATGTTTACACGGGAGTTATGGGGTGCCTAACACCTTCCCCATACTTAACCTAGCCCTCGAACTCAAACTTTGTTTTCAAAGATCAAGTTTTGACAGTGTCCAGCAATTGGGCATCTTTCAAACAAAACTCGGTTGAGTTGGTACAACCATTTCAAATCTACCAACTGGCGACTCTGTAAAATGTTCAATCGTCGACATTATACATGTTGACCTTTCCCTAAAAAATCCTTCAAAACCTTTTTCGCAATAAAAAGAGTGAAGGTAGAGATAACTTAGGAAGAGAGAAAGATCCGGGTTGTGACCCGACCCGTGGATTTTTCCCCGACGTCGATAGGTGGCGACTCTGCTGGGGACAGTAGAGGGCTTAGGCAGCGTTCCAATCTTTTCAAAACATTTCCCTTTCAAAACTACGTATGTGTGAATGCTACGTCGCTACATTGAATGAATGCGTGAATATTGCGTCTTTTCATTGAGTGAATGTGAATGAATGCCTTCCTTCTTTTTAATGCTTCGCACTCATATTAGTGCTTCGCACCAATGTCAAAATATACATACGGTGAGGCACGATGTATGTGAATGTATGTTGTGTGATTCCTCCTACGAGAGGCAAAACCCGTCAGTGATAAGTAATGACTCTGGGAACGGCTAAGTCTCTGGGGGCTCATGAAAAAGCACCACCCAGATTCGCTCCAGTTGAAAGATCGGATTAATTTCCCCTCTAGTAGATTGCGATGATCTGGGGACCTTCATGCCAAAAAGTCGCGAGAGTAGCCTAAGATAGGTCAGCCTCTGATTAACCAAATTCGATGGGAAGCATCTTCATGCCTTCCTCTTTCAATTCAATGTGGATTTTTCAATTCCAAATGTAAAGGAGCACAATAATATCATAATTAAAGATTTACATTTCTTGTCATATACATCCTGTCATCAAAATAACTAACCTCTGTTTTGTAGGATAAGAATAAAAAACCACAAAAACACATCATGGCATGCATCCTATCCCTACCTACATCATAAAATTAACACGCTTACATTTTGTTGTAGGTAAAAAATTGGTCATGTAACTAGATCTAAGTCTAAGAAGGCACTAAGTCCATTCACGGACATGACTTCCATTGCTCAACTAGAATCCACCCCTGTATCTAGGGAAGAGTTTGAAGGACTGAAGAATCAGATAGCTGAATTGGCCAATTTTCTGAGAGAACAGAGCAAGGCCCTTAAAGGGAAGCAAACCTAAACTCACACAGAACCGGGAACACCTGGTGGTAGTGATGGCAGTCAAGAAATCAAAAAAGTCGAGACTCAGATTTCTGGACCACAAAACCAGGACACAACCAACAAAACCCCTGAAATCACCATCCTCAACAAAGAACAGGAAGCTGGTGACATTCTGAAAAATGTACAGCAGATGGAAGAAACTCTCCGGTCTATCAAAGGGACTGGGGCCTTTGGCAGTGTCAATTATTCAGGCCTCTGTATCTTTCCTGGGGCTCGTTATCTCGAAAAATTTAGAACTCCTGATTTTGAGAAATACGATGGATTGGGAGACCCTTATACTCACCTGAAGGTATTCATCGGAGAACTTGGATCCTATGCAGAGGATGAGAAACTTCGAATGCAGTTTTTCTAGAAAAGTTTAACCGGAGAGGCAAGAGCCTGGTATGACCATCTGGATAACTCTAAGATTCACAGTTGGGAAGAACTGGCACATGTTTTCCTCAGTCAATATAGCTTCCAATCTTAGCTGGCTCCAGACAGATACCAGATAACCAAAATCAAGAAACAAAATACTGAATCATTCAGAGAATATGCCCAACGCTGGAGGCGGGTTGCAGCACAAGTCACCCCAGCTATGACTGAATCTGAGATAGTCATGACCTTCATCGACATCCAAGAAGCTCCATATTATGAGAGGGTCCTAGCAGGTATAGGAAAACCATTCTCTAAGATGATCAAGCACAGTGAAATGGCAGAAATGGGGCTCAAATTCGGGAAGATAAAGGATCTAACAGCCCTCGAAGATGTTGTTGAACATATCCAGTCTGAAAATTATAGGAGTAATCCCCGGAGGGTACACAAAAATAAAGATGAAGAAGTGTCCTTAGTATTATAAGGACAGAATTAAAGAAGCGAGTCAAACAGTATGCCCATTCAAAGGAGGAACTACACCCCTTTCCAAGAATCAGCACAGCCTTTAAACCCTCCATTTCAGAAAAATATGGAGGTCAAGCGTCGAAGAATTTTCACCCCTCTAGGGGATTCACTCGAGAATGTGCTAAAGCTGTTGACGACACAGAAGAAAATAATGCAACTCCTTCCACCTACCAACACTGGTGGACGGAATTTTGACCCAAGTAAGAAGTGTGCTTACCATTCTGGATCTCCGGGCCATGACACTCAAGACTGTTGGTCTCTTAAGCACAAAATCCAAGACTTGATTGAAAATGGAGAGATTGTGGTGACCAAACCAGAACAACCACATGTACAAGGCAATCCCCTCCCTCAGCACAAAGAGGAGAATGTCAACATGATCAATACCAAAAATGGAGTAGGATCCAAGTACCTCCGTTATATTGGAGAATCAACTCCATCCAGCAACAACAGCCCAGACAGTTGGGAAGTCTCACAGAGGCGGATTTTTGATAGAGCAGGAGATAAGGACTATCAAGGAACAAATTAAACAGTTAGCAGAACTGGTCATCTACCAGCATCAGATCACCAGACAAATGGTGAAACAGGCCAACCAGTCTGACGCCGATCGTCCTCCCACACCAGAGATCAGTCCTATCTCCAGGAAGGATTACTATCGGTCTCATGAGAATGAACCCTGGGCAGACAAAATGGTTAAAGATGAGAATTGTCGAGATGGCAGAAAGTTCTTATTTCAAAGGAACTTCACAAACCTGAACCAGTCGATGGAGGAAATCCTCCGGATGTTAATCAATGAAGGAATGGTTTTCAATTTATTATCTCCATTGAACCCTCGATCCAAGAAAATCTAGCTTGACCAAATCTGTCAGTACTGTTAGTTCCCAGTAAGCACATAATAGATCTAGAAGGGGGGTTGAATAGATCCTTTGCGTTTTTAAACTCTTTTCCATTTTATTTTGTATTACTAAGAAGATAGCACATGACAAATATAAGAATCATTTCAAGCATAGCGGAATAAGTTAAATGTCCCCTTCATTGATATATTGATAAACATTGATACATTGTTCTTGGAGTTAGTTTAGATGTAAGTAGTTAATACAAACATAACAGTTATAGCAGTTAAGTACATAATGTAAATACAGAATGTAAATGACAGAATGTAAAAGACACAAGGGGTTTTAAGTGGTTCAAAGACTCAAGCTCCTAATCCACCCTTCTGCACTCTCGCAGGAAATCCACTAAGGAAGGGCAGCACCCTGAATCACTAAGATTCCTTCAAGACCCGCATCCCTGGAACTTCAATTCACTTAAACCTCTTCAAGTCCTCTAACTTGGAACTCCTTTAGTTCACTAAGAACTCTTCAAGTCCTCTGACTTGGAACTCCTCTAGTTCACTAAGAACTCTTCAAGACCCACAGCCTTGGAACTCATTTAGTCCCTCTGGACAAGAACCCCTCAGGCCCTGGCTACTCGTTGGTGTAGTTATTGTTGTTGTTTGTGCTTTGCTGCTAAGATGTCTTTAAGCTTGATCATCTTTGTATTTAGCAGCTTGGCTTTGTCCTCAGCATTCTGCTATGAGTCTGGACCTTTTCTTCTCTGGTGCAGCTGATCTTCACTCTGTTCAGCCCATCTTCATCCGATGTTAGCTGTGCACCATCACCACATAAGACTGTAAAGGCTTTTTATTGTGGGTCACCTTCTTCTGTTCCCTAGCATTCCTTGAACACTTCTTCATAGAAAAGAAGACATGGTTCTGCATCCTTTCCTTTTCAGCTTTTTGTTCTTCATGGTGATCCAAAGAGTGGCTCTTCTGATCTTCATTATACTTAGCCACTTTCTTGAATGATATCTTCAAGGCTTTCTCAGCTCTCAACTTGGCTGCCATCTTCAATGGCATTCTCATCCTTGTTGAGTGAAGCTTTAGTCTGTTCAATCCTTCTTCAAGTCTGCTTCACTTCCACCTTCATAGTCTCACTGCCACTGAAGACTTATTCTGTTCAGTTCTGGTGGAACTCGTAGAGTCAACAATATAGCATTCCAACAACTCAACGATTCTACAATGTAGCAACTTTTTTATCCTTGAAGCTCTATCCATTAAATACCCTTCCATGATCTTTCCGTTGAAAAGTAGCCGTTGGAAGCTATTTGAATTGCTTCGTAGATGTTGAGTTATTTGGTGCAGACTGCTGATGTGATGTGATAGCTCCTTTTTGACTTTACTGACACAACAATCTGCTTTCTCACCTACTTCTTCAGAGATGTCACTATTTCGTGTCAGGCTGGTAGTAGTCTTTATATCTCCTTTCTAATTCTCTGATTTGAATCTACAGGAGTTGTCCTTTTGCATCGATGCTCTCAATTAGCAACGTTCGGATGTCAGTCTTCATATTGAGACGTTGCCAGTGCTTCAACATTCAGATGCCCTAACTCTACGATTCTGATGCAAATGTTCTTGGACCTTGATCGTAGTGTGTCTTATCGAATGTTGCTCTTTGACTGATTAAGACAACACTACGATTCTAAAGAGTGTTCTTTGGGTCTGCATTGTAGAACACTTCTTCCTTCACTTTTGCAGTGCTTCAACACTTCTTCTTGCCTTGACTGATCTCAGGAACAGATAGCTTGACTTGTCGTTCTGGCCTCCTTCTGAATAATAAGATACATCAGATTAGTGGCATACCCAGGTCTCTTTCTCCTGGTGATCATCCCGTTCACCTATCAATAATGGTCTGACCCATGCTTAATCACTTCTATCTTGTTCTTCATAAGTTGGCCAGTATCTCTGTGTAAACTAAAATTGGTTCCTACTTGTTTGGCAAACACTACGATCCTGGATAATCCCAAGACCGTTGTTTTTTGTTCTCTTGGCAGCTACTGCACTTGCTGACTTTCTCTAGTCAGTTACTTTATCTGAAGTCTTCTTCTGATCGGCTTGTGGAAGACTTTATCTCGAATGGCTTCACAACTCATCCTGGATGATGATTGAGTTGGTGCTTAGATCTTTCATTAGCTTGCATGCCATTCGTTGAGTGCTCTCTGGTTTCCTTCAGGTGGAATATATCTTTGCAGCTCAAACCAGAGGCTTCATCTTTGGATTGTATGGGAGTGCTCATCTGTTGAGAATTATGTTGACACTACGATTCTGCCTTGGCATTGTGAGCAACCTCTGTAGACACCTTAGTCTTGCAGACTATGATTTTGCCTTATTTCTGTAGACACTACGACTTTGAGATCAGATCTTGGCAGACTATGATTTCTGCCTTCATGCTTGCTGTCCTCGTCTAATCTGGCTCAACTACGATCTCTGCCTCTGATATGATCAGTAGACTCCACTACTTCAAGTGTGATCTACGATTCTTGACTTAGCTCTGGCAGGCGCTCGATCGACTCATAGACAGGCTGTCTCTACGATTCTAAACATGACTTCCTCAGCAGACTATGGCTCTGAGAAAGTTCTTCTCGACACACTACGATCCTTTCTCGTCTCTCCTGGTAGACTACATGCTCCGAGATCTACTATCCTTACAGACTACGATTCTACCTTGATAGTTCTCGAGTCTTCTTTGTCTCTCCTGATAGATTACGATGCTGGTGCAGTGCTCAATGATCAGACAAGCCTATCTATTACACTTTATAAGATCAACCTAACAAGCTTGATCTTTCTATATTTATAGTCCTTGTACATGATTTCTTTTTAAGGACTTTACAAAGCTGTTTTGTTTATGTAGGATCAACCTAACATATTTGATCATTTCAGTCTAAGTCCTTGTACATATATTCCTATGATCTATCAAAGGACTTTATAGCTTTTATCAATGCAAGCATACTTGCATATTCATTCATTTATATCATAATCAAATCATATAAAATAGGAATACCATTCTTCTGAATATTCCTAACAATCTCCCCTTATTTGATTATGACAAAAACAATCAGTGCACATGTATGAGATGAATGAATCTTATATACAGTGAGCAGCTGTATTTCTAAAGCAGATAATCATGAATGCCATTGATGAAAAATATGAACTTTACATAAATTATGACACTCTATATCCTGGATCCAGAACATACCTAACTAGATAGAGATGTACTTTTTCTGCTCCATGTATATCTCCAGAATGTCTGTTGATCAGCTTCTGCTACTGCTGCTCATCTTTCTTTCTTTTTTTTCTTCTTTCCCCTGCTCCCCCTCAGATGCATGCTTCACTTCTCTATCTAATCAGGTTCTGGTTCAGTTGTATGCTCTTCTTTGTTTGGCTCCTCCTCAGATTCTGTGTTCATGGGGTCATCATCTTTTGGCTCCCCCTCAGATGATGACTCTGTTTCTGCTGCTGCTTTCATCTTCTTCTTTTTCTTCTTCTTCTGCTCCTTTGTCTCTCTGCTCTTGGTCTTCTTTTCTTTCTTCATTCTTCTCTCTTTGCTCTTTTTTGATTGCCACTTTCTATGCCTCTTCTGATGTATCTTTTTCTCCCCCTTTTTGTCATTAATCACTTGAGACAGCTGCTTCATGTTTGACATAAGCTGCTCCATCAGGTGAGATGAGCTACCAATCTCAATTTGAGTTCTTGTTGGCTTAGCTCAAGTTGGAGGGAGAGAGACTATTTTAGATCGTCAATCTTATCAGAGAGAGATATGATTTTCTCTTCATTAGCCTTCTGAGCTCGTAGAGCTTCTTCCTTCTGATCACTCATAGCCTTCAGAAAAACTTGATCCCTTAGTTGAAGCTTGAGGGATATATCTGAGAGTCTGGCTTAAAGCCTTTTTGACAACTCATTGTCTTCTCCTGTTGACATGTCCTTGACTTTTGCAGCTATAAGAGAGATCTCCTCAATCAGTTCTTCAGAGTTCTTTAGCACCTCTTGCTTTTGAAGAGATCTGGCATCAAGTTGTTCATCCTCTTTCGGAACAGTTGTTTAGTCAGCCTCCTACTGAGCGACTGGTTGATCAATCTCATGTTGAGAACCAGATTGGACTCCACGATTTTCACCCTTGGATTAGTTTTCAAAAGTAGTGAGAATCTGATTGATCGTTGAGTATCTATCATTGTTGAAGGATGGAGGAATATTAGTCAGCACTGCTGGATCAGCATAGAGTTTTTTAAACTCAATTTGATCATCTTCATTGGTAGAGTGAAAGGATTCTACTATTGTAGACTTGGGCAAGATCCTTCCACCATCTGAATCTGCTAGACAATCGTAGGGGATGTAATGACTTTCAGCATGTCGATAGACCTTGAAATAAGATTGGTCTTTCATTAGAAGAGCTGCAAATCTCTTGACCCTTGGAAAGTTCTGTGCCACCAGCTCTAGGTTGGGAAAATGAGAGAAGCACCATGAGAGATAGCTGTTGTCTTCAGTGAGGGATGCCTTTGCCCATGGCATGTGAGGATGAAACCATCTTATAGCATGATCCTTGATTTAAGTATCATAAATAAAGGTTGAAGAGTCTAGCTTTATAGTTTCACGATGGATGAGTAGATGTGCTGCAGTCATTTTCACTACATGCATCCTTCCATTCCCATGATTAATCCATTTCTCTGGAAGTGCATCTAGTGGTTCTTCATCAATTTCTACCACTATTCTCCTCTTGCGTTGAACAGGACAAGGGATGTGAAAATCTTCTTGCACGTCATCCTCAGGATTGGAATCTCCTTTATTTTCTTCATGATCTGAGTTTGAGTCAGACTGGTGTAGACTTCCTTCAACTGACTCATCAGTTTGTTTCAGCATTTGATCATCATCAGCATTAACATCAGCAGAGCTTGCCTTTGCAGATTCACTAGCCTCTTCTATCTCTTTAGTCTTCAGCCTTTTGCTGCTATTCTTTGTAGACATCTTCATTTGTCTTCCCTTTGATACAGCCTCATCATCACTGAGTTCTATGATAACTGTAGACGATTCTCCTCTCTTTCTGAGAATAGCTTGATCACACAATCTGTTGCTCTTCCTCCTTTTTGGGGGTTCAACTGCATGAGTTTCAGAACTTTCTTCATCTTCAGTCTTTGAAGTCTCTGATTCATCAGACAGACTTTCTTGAGATTCAACAGCAGGAGTGACATATACTTCTTCAGACCCTATGTCATTTGACCTATCATAAGGGCTCCTTGATACTTCAGCACTAGGAGATCTAACTGTTTCAGGATTAGATTCTCCTTTATCAGCAGAATGGCTACTCTGAGGATTAACCATAGGACTTACAGCTTTTCCTTCATTATCAGACTTGCTCCTTGAAGAATCATCCTTAAAGTTCTCAGTTCCCACTTTATCTTCTAACTCTACGTTTTCTTCTTCAGTAGATATACTTCTTTGTGGAACTAACTTTTGCCTTTACACCACTTTGGCTTTCTTCTTTGCAGGCTTTACAGACTTGAGCTCTGGGATAATTGCACATTCAGAGGATGAAGACTCTTCTTCTATCATGGCAATTGCCTTCCTCTTCCTTGAAGTACTTTTGCTAGTGCTGCCATGGGTCAACCGTTTATTTTCCATTGGATATTTTTTCCAGTTTGCAAACAGTTGTGTAGTCAATATCTTATGGCTATTAAGGACTACACCTTCATCATACTTAATTTTGTTCCTCAGCCTCTTCTTTAGAATGATGCTCAGTAATCTTCCATGAAAAACCTTTGTGAGTGGTTTTCCTGTTAACCTTTTCTTCTCCACCTTGTTCAGCCATTTGGACATTTGATCAAGCAGGATAGCTCTAAAATTGATTTGCTTCTTCAAAACTATGGCAGACCTAATCTTCAGCAGTTGATCAATCACAGTGTCATGTGCAGTGTCCTTGCATAGTATACATTTGCCTACAATCTCTGCAAGGAACTCAAACTCTTCAGGAAACTCCTTTTTCTTCATATCTTTCAGACTAGGATTTCTTTTGTATCCCATAATCTTCTTGGCTCCTTCGACATCAACTTCATTAAGACTTTTCAGTCCTAGGTCAGGAAAACCTAAGCACTGATTGATGTCAGAAGACTTCAGCTTTAGAATTTGCCCTTTTACCTTGGTAGAAAGAGTTCCAGAACTCATAGTTGCATTTGAGTGAAATTCTTTAACCAGGTCAACATATATTTGAGTGTTTGATTTAAGATATTCTGAGAATCCAGCCTTCTTCACAAGTTCAAGAATATCTCTGAACTTCTTCTCAAATTTCTCGAACGTCTTTGTTCCGAGCTAAATGACAGTGATTACTCGCCAGTTTGCCATTTGGAGAGTTAGGGTTTACTGAGTTTATGACTGTGTGAGAATCTTATGAGATATCAGGAAGCGATTCAAGATTTCAAAGCTGTTTGAGAAGATTTGGTTGTTTGGAAGTTTAGGTTTTGGCTTGAGAGGATGAGTGTATGTATTTTACATGTTTACAGCTTTTGATGAACTCTCTAAAATGAAACTTCCAATAATTTAAATTTCCCTCTTGTAACTGTTCCCTCCACGTTTCTTAGTGGGATAGTTGTAAGACGTTGATAGGTCACAATCTGTAACTTCCCCATCGTGTCAGCTAACCAGATTTGACTTTTCTTCTGTTGACCATTAACTTATTCAATCCGTGGAGTGACTTATGACTTAGCTTAGTACTCCACGATTTCCCAGACTGATATATATCCTTTGCATCTTCTTTGAAGATTGTAGTCTGTGGTCATGCTTCAATAGACAGCTTCTCCATTAGCCTATGAGGGATTGGCAATTCTCATTTACAGCTTGTAATCTTCTGATGAGATGCTGCTTGCTTCAGCAAAGATTCTTGTGATGCATTCCACATTAGCATTCCTTCTAAAGTAAGGTAGCTCAAGAAGGGCCAACCTCTTAGCTCAACGCTAAGGATCAGGTTTGTCCCTGAGGTGCTTACTAGATGAAAAGACATATACTAGGTTAGTATTAACATCACATCTGACCTCTCTGCTGGGGAGTTCATTTACCAACTCTGGATATTCATTGGTGTTGGTTTTCGTAAAGGTTGTAATCGTGGTGACCTTCTGCTCTTATACTATGATCAGATGTTTGATCATAGGCACTCCACGATTTTGAGGTGGGTGGCTGATATAACTATCAGAAGCATGTTTTGGGACATTATTATTGACTATGATGAATATTCATTTGGTTCATCAGTCAGAAAATTTTGGGACTCTGTAACTGGAATTTTTCTATTTTGGATTAGCTCCTGTTCTCTATGATCTTTGGCAGAAGTGGCCTTGATAATCGTTGTATACACCATGATTGACTTATCTTCTGAGATTTTCTCACAACTTCTGGTAAGAATTCCACTTCTTCATTTTGCTCCCTAAGCTACACCATCTCCATATCTTCATCTGTCAGATCAAACTCCTTGATAAATTTGTGATCCTTTTCTTTGATTTGGATATAGCCTTTGTACTTACTTCAGATTTAGCCCTGATAATTGTTCAGGCTGAGAGGCTGTAGAAGCTTCTCCATCTGCAGTCATTATTTATCTGGACTCTATGATTAGTGATTCCTCTTCAATCATAGTGAGTGAGAACTTCTTTGTTCTGTGACTGATTTTCTTCTTCTGATGAAATTCATAGCTTCTTCAGCTTCTCACTTGATATTTCTGAGTCAATCAAGCGACTATCTTTTCTGCTTGGAAGATCTGAAGATTTTGCTTCATTAATCATCTTAGACACCTTTAGTGCTGTTGCTCTTAGCAGATCACTGCTCCCCCATAGATGATGTTATCTTCTCAAAGAAGCATGAATTCATCTTCTTTATATTCATCAGAAGGCAGTCTTACATATCTCCTTCTGATTGAAATCATCTGTATCATAAAAGCTTCCTTGGATCATGGAGAGAGATATCTTCAGGACTGATCTCTCCATGATTGTTGATAGAACTGCGAACGTAGTTGTCTTTATCTGATACCTGAACAGGCATTTTTAGTAAGCTTGTTGTCCTTCCTTAGTTTTATCAATATACACTAAGGATGAATGAAGACTCATTTGGGACTATTAATTTGTCAACATCTAACAGCCTTCCTTCAGCTAGTTTCCCTTTCTTCTTAATCAGAATTGCAATCTTTGGTGCTGACTGGAGGAACACTACGATTGTGGTCCTTATACCATAATCGTTGTGTGTTGATTTGCACAGGCTTGACTCAGTCTTGATCGTAGAGAACACTACAATTTTCTTTAAGCTCTTTGATAGAACGCACTCGTGTAGTTCTACTTCTATGATGCATTCTTCATGATCAATACTTGATGATCCTCTGATGTGAATTTCTTTGATGTTCCCTTTGAGTTGATATTCTTTGTATGAATAAGCATAGAGGATCTTTTTCATCTTGGCATGAATGGTCAGCTTCCATATGTAGATCAGTAATCTTGTGAGCTTTGTTCATGTGGGCTCAACAAATCTTCAGAAATCGGCTTTAGAATAGGATGAATTTTGACAAGAACATTGATGAAATGTCTTGAGCCTCCAGCTGGATGAATCTTCATGACTGAAGTTATCTCCTTCAGCATTCTTTAGTGTGGTCAGATAGACCAAGTACCTGCAGGTTTAAATAATTTATATTTTGGTACCCAAGCTTGATTGGGTCCTGCTAGGTTAGTTTTCTCAAAATCCCTATTCCTCATATATTTGAATTTACATCAAATTTAGCATCAATGATCATATCCATGCATGTATTAGATTTAGCTATGACATTTAAAATGCATGATGGTGAGTGTATGTAAGATTAATCATTTTAATAATACACTCTTTTTCTTTGATGGTTTCATTCCTTACTTGGTTATGTTCACAGATCTTGAATGTTCGCAGAGTAGGAATCAACTCTATTACTTATTTGTATCTGGTAGATTCATGGAGATGATCAGTTTCTAAGAATCTTCAAGATACTCCTCTAGAACTGATCATACTCTATGTATTATCAAAAACCTAGAACATAGGTTTGCATATACATACTAACCCTTTAGCAGGGATTACTCCACTTAAGATCAATTAAATCTTGATATGCGTATGACCTATTTTAGACATCTTTCAAGATGTTATCTTCAACCTAAGACTTGTATGGAGAGAAAGTTTGTTAGCAATTAAGTTTCCACTTTTAGTGTACTTTCTCTCTTCCCCTTTTTAGGACGAGTATGGTCTCTTGATAGAATACTGTTATAGTACATAAGGTGATGCAACATGATGTACACATTTATAATGAATGAGGAACCGTACCTTTACACTGTCAGTCTCTTGACAGTCATTTACCTTGCTATAATGAGGTTAGGCATTGATCTGCATATCTTTATATTTATTTCTGACAACTTGTTGCTCCAGTTGTCCTTCGATCAATTAGTCATAGCCTTGAAGAGGTAAGCTAAGAACGTCTTGACATCTTTAGTTCTTTAATCACCTTGAACCTCAGGGTTCACATCCAACTACTGGTTAGCCAAATACATATTTTAGATTCTCCTCTGTATAAGCGTTTCTTAGCATGTATGGACTTTCATATTTCAAAATGGAGGATGCTTGATTCTTTACTGTTGATACCTCTTGACTTCCCACTTCTGGTCTTCAGACTACAAGATTGACCGTGGACAAGGATTGGACTTGTTGCTATAGCATTTGAGAACATGGACAAATCTGTGCAGCTTCAGGTGTATATACGCATTTACCTGTACACAATATTTTTAACTTGTGAGCTCATCTGCATTTACAAGTGACTTACTACTAAACTACGTTTAGAATAATGTTTGTGCCTAGGATCAGACTCAAAGAGATTAGCTTTTGAATATAGCATGAGAACCTGCTCTGATACCAATTGTTAGTTCCTAGTAAGCACATAATAGATCTAGAAGGGGGGTTAAATAGATCCTTTGCGTTTTTAAACTCTTTTCCATTTTATTTTGTATTGCTAAGAAGATAGCACATGACAAATATAAGAATCATTTCAAGTATAGCGGAATAAGTTAAATGTCCTCTTCATTGATGTATTGATAAACATTGATACATTGTTATTGGAGTTAGTTTAGATGTAAGTAGTAAATACAAACATAACAGTTATAACAGTTAAGTACATAATGTAAAGATAGAATGTAAATGACAGAATGTAAAAGACACAAGGGGTTTTAAGTGGTTCAAAGACTCAAGCTCCTAATCCACTCTTCTGCACTCTCGCAGGAAATCCACTAAGGAAGGGCAGCACCCTGAATCACTAAGATTCCTTCAAGGCCCGCAGCCTTGTAACTTCAGTTCACTTAGAACTCTTCAAGTCCTCTGACTTGGAACTCCTTTAGTTCACTAAGAACTCTTCAAGTCCTCTGACTTGGAACTCCTCTAGTTCACTAAGAACTCTTCAAGACCCGTAGCCTTGGAACTCATTTAGTCCCTCTAGACAAGGACCCCTCAGGCCCTGGCTACTCGTTGTTGTAGTTGTTTGTACTTTGCTGCTAAGATGTCTTTAAGCTTGATCATCTTTGTACTTAGCAGCTCGGCTTGGTCCTCAACATTCTGCTTTAAGTCTGGACCTTTTCTTCTCTGGTGCAACTGATCTTCACTCTGTTCAGCCCATCTTCATCTGATGTCAGCTGTGCACCATCACCACATAGGACTACCAAGGCTTTTCATTGTCGGTCACCTTCTTCTGGTCCTTAGCATTCCTTGAACCCTTCTTCATAGAAAAGCAGACATGGTTCTGCATCCTTTCCTTTTCCGCTTCTTGTTCTTCATGGTGATCCATAGAGTGGCTCTTCTGATCTTCATTATACTTAGCCACTTTCTTGAATGCTATCTTCAAGGCTTTCTCGGCTCTCATCTTGGCTTCCATCTTTAATGGCATTCTCATCCTTGTTGAGTGAAGCTTTGTCTGTTCAATCCTTCTTCAAGTCTTCTTCACTTCCACCTTTG
Organism: Panax stipuleanatus; assembly: GCA_020205555.1. Taxonomy (NCBI): domain Eukaryota; kingdom Viridiplantae; phylum Streptophyta; class Magnoliopsida; order Apiales; family Araliaceae; genus Panax; species Panax stipuleanatus. Next base: position 37,848,772 of record CM035121.1, read on the forward strand.
TAGTCTCACTGCCACTGAAGACTTGTTCTATTCAGCTCTGGTGGAACTCGTAGAGTCAACAATATAGCATTCCAACAACTCAACGATTCTACAATGTAGCAACTTTTTTATCCTTGAAGCTCTATCCATTAAATACCCTTCCATGATCTTTCCGTTGAAAAGTAGCCGTTGGAAGCTATTTGAATTGCTTCGCAGATGTCGAGTTATTTGGTGCAGACTGCTGATGTGACGTGACAGCTCCTTTTTGACTTTACTGACACAGCAGTCTGCTTTCTCACCTACTGCCTCAGAGATGTCACTATTTCGTGTCAGGCTGGTAGTAGTCTTTATATCTCCTTTCTAATTCTCTGATTTGAATCTACAGGAGTTGTCCTTTTGCATCGATGCTCTCAATTAGCAACGTTCGGATGTCAGTCTTCATATTGAGACGTTGCCAGCGCTTCAACATTCAGATGCCCTAACTCTACGATTCTGATGCAAATGTTCTTGGACCTTGATCGTAGTGTGTCTTATCGAATGTTGCTCTTTGACTGATTAAGACAACACTATGATTCTGAAGAGTGTTCTTTGGGTCTGCATTGTAGAACACTTCTTCCTTCACTTTTGCAGTGCTTCAACACTTTTGCTTGCCTTGACTGATCTCAGGAACTAATAGCTTGACTTGTCGTTCTGGCCTCCTTCTGAATAATAAGACACATCAGATTTGTGGCATACCCAGGTCTCTTTCTCCTGGTGATCATCCCGTTAACCTATCAACAATGGTCTGACCCATGCTTAATCACTTCTGTCTTGTTCTTCATAAGCTGGCCAGTATCTCTGTGTAAACTAAAATTAGTTCCTACTCATTTGGAAAACACTACGATCCTGGTTAATCCCAAGACCGTTGTCTTTTGTTCTCTTAGCAGCTACTACACTTGCTGACTTTCTCTAGTCAGCTACTTTATCTGAAGTCTTCTTCTGATCGGCTTGTGGAAGACTTTATCTCGAATGGCTTCACACCTCATCTTGGATGACGATTGAGTTGGTGCTTAGATCTTCCGTTAGCTTGCATGCCATTTGTTGAGTGCTCTCTGGTTTCCTTCAGGTGGAATGTATCTTTGCAGCTCAAACTAGAGGCTTCATCTTTGTATTCTATGGGAGTGCTCATCTATTGAGAATCGTGTTGACACTACAATTCTTCCTTGGCATTGTGAGCAACCTCTGTAGAGGCCTTAGTCCTGTAGACTACGATTTAGCCTTATTTCTGTACACACTACGACTCCGAGATCAGATCTTGACAGACTATGATTTCTGCCTTCATGCTTGTTGTCCTCGTCTGATCTTCCTCGACTAAGATCTCTGCCTCTGATATGATCAGTAGACTCCATTACTTCAAGTGTGATCTATGATTCCTGACGTAGCTTTGGCAGACAGTCGGTCGGCTCATAGACAGGCTATCTCTACGATTCTGAACATGACTTTTTCAGCAGACTATGGCTCTGAGAAAGTTCTTCTCGACACACTACGATCCTTTCTCGTCTCTCCTGGCAGACTACGAATTCCGAGATCTACTATCCTTGTAGACTACGATTCTGCCTTGATAGTTCTCGAGTCTTCCTTGTCTCTCCTGACAGACTACGATGCTGGTACAGTGCTCGACGATCAGACAAGCCTATCTATTACACTTTATAAGATCAACCTAACAAGCTTGATCTTTCTATATTTATAGTCCTTGTACATCATTTCTTTTTAAGGACTTTACATTGCTGTTTTGTTTATGTAGGATCAACCTAACATATTTGATCATTTCAGTCTAAGTCCTTGTACATATATTCCTATTATCTATCAAAGGACTTTACAGCTTTTATCAATGCAAGCATACTTGCATATTCATTCATTTATATCATAATAAAATCATATAAAATAGGAATACCATTCTTATGAATATTCCTAACAAGTACCACTCCAATTCACACGGCCATGATAATGAGGATTGTTGGGCACTTCGTAACCTGATTTAGAACATGATTGAAAGCGGTGAATTGATAAGAAGGAATCGGGATTATGGCCTCCCAGATGAAGATAATCTCTTTATTCCCAATGCGTGAAATTAGGATACAGTGGTTGTTGTGTCTTGTGACAATGAACTAACCCTCACACCCTTAGTACTACCAGGGAAAAGGGTCCAAGGAACAAAAAATCTTGTGAAGGTGGCCTCACCCGAGCCTTTAATCTTGCCCTTCAGACCTCAGTATCCAATTATTAGTCTGAAGAGGGTCCCATGGAACTAGGGGAATGATGAAGGTTCCACTTCAAACAACATTGCCATCGTACCAAATGATAATCCATTATACCTGCCTTAGCGGGTGATCAAAGCAGTCATCAAAGCCAAAGAAAAGGTGATCGATGAGAAAATCGAAGAGTTCCTCAACAAAATGGGACACAATAAAATCAAAATAGTGCAAAGCTTGAAGGAGGCACCCAAGCAAATGTCCATCCTAGATTTGGTTTTATCATCGGTGGATCATCACAACATTCTAGTGAAAGTACTAGAAGAAGCCCATATGCCACATACCGTGGATGCCGAGAAATTCCGTCACGAGGTGTAACACATTTTCAACAGCAATGTGATATCTTTCACTGATGATGATATCCCTGCAGAAGGGACGGGCCATCGTAAGTCCCTACATATAGTTGTGATGTCTTTCGGGTATGTGATCGGAGGTGTGCTCATAGATGGAGGATCATCCCTCAACATCTGTCCCTATGATACCTTGGAGAGAATGAAGTTCAACCCAAATCGGATCAAAGTCAGTCATGTGATCATCCGGGCTTTTGATGGGTCTCGCAAACAAGCAATGGGAGAAATAGAGCTTCCTCTGAAGATTGGTCCGCACACTTTCTATGTGTCTTTTCAGGTGCTCAATATCGCCACTGGATACAACTTGTTGTTGGGCAGGCCATGGATTCACATGGCAGGGGCAGTGTCATCCACCCTCCATCAACAGCTCAAATACATTATCAACGACAACCTAATCACGGTCAATGCCGAACCAGAATACCCTGTCTGCTTACAGGGAGACATACAAGTGATTATCCTGGATGCAGGGATTGAACCTGCAAGTTTTCAAGCCCTGGAGGTGAGTGATACTCAGTATCTACCTATCGGGGCACCAGCCCTGAAACCAAAGGTCTCCATTGAGGTGATGACAGTGGGTCAGGAAATGGTATCTTTGGGTTTCCAACCTGGAGAAGGGTTAGGAAAGAATCATCAAGGTATTAAGAGTCTGGTACAGATCCCGAGTCAGACTGGGAGATCAGGATTAGGATATTCATCCAGGTCAAATCGCCGGAACCCATACAAGCATCCTAAGGCTCATACTTCCACAATTTTGCTGCCAAACCTTACGGGTGTCAGATGGGTGAAACCCATGAGGAAAATACCAGCTGTGGTATCAACCATGTTATTTCCTCCAATTATACCAACAAGTGAGAGAACAACTCCCAAATCCGAGATGGATAGCAAAAAGGGAAAAGAAAAGATCCTGTACAAAGGACGAGACCCATTTGCTAACATGCGGGTTATCATAAACTACGAGGGTATGAATGATGAGATCCCAGATAGCGATGACGAGAATCAGATTCAAATTTCTCGCATCAAGAAGGGAAAAGAGGGCAATTCAAAGAAAAACCCCGACCCTATTATAAAGGATGTCTCAATCGTTATCCGAGACGAGAGAGATGATCACAAGTCCTTGATCCTCCCTATTTATGAGGATCTAACCTTTGATAACTGGAGCAGTGTCCCTTGCCTCAGTCGAAAAGGGACTCAAGCATTGGATGTGTTTGTCTCTGCTGATGAGATGCCAATCGGTCACAGTGATTATAACTTTGATGTAGAATTGAACTTCGACTTAATGGATATTGATCAAGAGGAGGAAGATGACTATGAGGTGCCCGAGGAGATTAAAGAATGGGTTGAAGATAAACCCAAACCAAACCTCGACCAAACCACCACTATCAACATAGGAACCTCTGAAAACATCAAAGAAATCCAGATAGGCTTAGACCTCACACCAGACAAAAAAATTGACCTGATTGAACTCCTAACAAAATTCCAGGATGTATTTTTATGGTCATATGAAGACATGATTGGCATGTCCACTGACATTATCATTCATCGAATGCCCATCAAAGATGGATTCAAGCCAGTCAAACAAAAGCTCAGGCGATTGAAACCTGAATGGAGTCTGAAAGTCAAAGAAGAAGTTGTTAAAAAATTCAAAGCCGGAATCATCATGGTATCAACATACCCAAAGTTGCTGTCAAACATAGTCCCCGTGCCTAAGCCCGGAGGGAAGGTATGATTATGCGTGGATTATCGGGATTTGAACAAAGCATGTCTCAAGGATAATTTTCATGTACCTTTCATCCACATCTTGATCGACAATACGGCACAGTACGACATGTATTCCTTCATAGATTGCTTTGCTGGTTACCATCAAATCATGGTTGCTGAAGAAGACTTGGAGAAAATAGCTTTCATCACTTCTTGGGGAACCTTCTGCTATAGACGATTGTCCTTCGGCCTCATTAATGCCAGAGCCACGTATCAGCAAGCCATGATGGCCCTGTTTCATAACATAATGCACTAGGAAATAGAAGTCTATGTAGATGACATCATCATCAAATCCTGGAGGGAGGATGATCATGTTTACCATCTCAGGAAGTTGTTCAACAGGTTACGTAAGTACAACCTCAAGCTGAATCCAGCCAAATGTGCTTTTGGCTTCAAATCAGGCAAGTTGTTAGGATTCTTGGTGAGTAATCGAGGCATTGAGCTAGACCCTGCCAAGATCAAAGCCATCACTGAGATGCCAATACCTCGAACAGAGAAGGAGATGCGTGGGTTTCTAGGGAGGATCAACTTCATAAGCCGATTCATTTTCGAGCTCACAGCAACCTGTGAACCCATATTCAAGCTACTAAGGAAGAATTCCTCCACCAAATGGAATGAGGATTGTCAACAAGCCTTCTTTGCCATCAAAAGGCAGCTAGTCGAAGCACCAGTAATGGTACCATCGAAGGATGGAGTTCCCCTTTTCATGTACCTATCAATCAATGCCAATGCAATGGGCTGTATGCTAGGACAGAAGGATGATAGTAGCAAAGAAAGAGCCATCTACTACATCAGTAAAAGATTCAGTAGTGGTAAACAAATGTACACTCTGATAGAGAAAACATGTTGTACGTTAGCATTGGTTGCCATGAGGTCGCAACACTATTTGCATGGGCATACGACCTACCTCATATCCCGCATGGATCCCCTAAAGTATGTATTTAATAAACCAATATTGAATTGTCGACTGTCCAAATGGTAGTTAATCCTACAATAGTTCGACATTGTCTACGTGACTCAGAAGTCAATCAAGGGTCAAGGCATTGCAGATTAATTAGCTGAAGCACCTACAGGAGGGTTCGAGCCCTTTGAGACCTATTTACCGGAGGATGGAATGATTACAATTTAATAACTCCAAAAAAAGAATACAGTCCAACCATGGAAAATGTATTTCGATGGAGAAGTAAACATGGAAGGTGCCGGAGCTGGGGCAGTCCTTATCTCTGGTATAGGAGAACAATATCTTGTGGCTACCAAACTTCAATTTGGCAACACCAACAACACAGCCGAGTATGAAGGCTGTATAATGGGGTTGAAACTAGCCCAATCCAAGGGTATCAAACATTTACTGGTCTTTGAGACTCTGAGTTGGTCATCAGACAAACCACTAGGGCATATCACACTAAAGAACTGCATTTGTTGCTCTATCATCGGCAGGTTGTCAAAATATCACTGTAGTTTGAAGACATAACCTTCAGCCATATTCCTCGGGGTAGGAATGACTTCGCTGATGCATTGGAAACATTGGCTTCATTAATCCGCTTATCCAATAGGAGTGGGATTCCCTGCATCAAATTCACAATTTAGAAAGCTCCGATATATGGAAATTACGTTGGAGAAGTATCAGATGAAATACCTCCTGTCAAGCAGCATTGGTATTAAGACATCAAGGAGTATCTCCGAGATGGATCTACACCTGTTGGGGCGAGCCAATCCGAGTGAAAGCAGATTCACAAGATGACTATGAAGTTCTATCTGAGCAGAGATTCACTCTATAAAAGAGACGCTGGAATAGGCCTGTTAAGATGCCTTGATATAGAGCAAACCCACAGATTGATGGATGAAATCCACGGTGGAGTCTGTGGTCCACACATGAGCAGTCATCTGCTGGCCAATAAGATATTAAGAATAGGACATTATTGGATCTAGCTCAAAGCTGACTGTGACAATCACGTCAAGAGATGTTATCAATATTAAGTACATGGAAATGCCATCCACACTCCTCCAAATGAGCTACACAATATGAGTTCGCCATGGCCTATCTCTGTGTGGGGAATGGATGTGATCGGTCCAGTGGAACCAAAAGCCTGCAATGGTCATTGATTCATCTTCACCATGATCGAATACTTCACCAAATGGGTTAAAGCAGCCTCTTTTCCCAAAGTCACCAAAGAGGTCATCATTGGTTCCATAAAAAATGATGTCGTATGTCGGTATGGACAACCGGAGGTGATCATATCAGACAACGCCAAGAACCTAAATAATCAAATGATGAAAGAACTGTGCAGTAAGTTCCACATCAAGCATCTCAATTTCGTCATCTATCGGCCCAAGATGAATGGTGCTGTTGAAGCGGCTGACAAGAACATTAAAAAGATCATGCAAAAAATGTCCACCAATCACAAGGAATGGCCTGACCTGTTGCCTTTAACCCTATTAGCATACAGGACGTTAATGCACACTTCTACTAGGGCTACCCTCTATTCATTAGTCTATGGCATAGAAGCAGTCCTTCCCAAAGAAGTAGAAATGGAGTCCATAAGAGTTATGATAGACGCTTAGATGGACGAAGATCAGTGGTTGCAAGACCGATACCACCAATTATCCCTGATAGATGAAAAGAGGGCTACAACCATTTTCCACTGACAGTTATATCAGCAAAGGATTGCTCAGTCCTATAACAAGAAGGTTCAAATACAAAAATTTAAAGAAAACGACTTGGTACTGAAGAAAGTTTTGGCCAATCAAGATAAAACTAAAGGAAAGTTCGCTCCTAATTGGGAAAGTCCTTTTCATTGTCAAGGAGGTGTTGACAGGAGGAGCTATCAGATTACAAGAGATGGACGGGAGCGAATTTCCCCAACTCATCAATTCAGACACCGTAAAAAGGTACTATATCTAAAGCACATGCATGACAGCATCCGGGTCCTACAAATCAAATCAGGTTCAGTTTTCACTAGAAAGCCATAACTACGAATGACCTGATCTCCCTACACCCGGGAGTACGTAGGCAGCCATTTCTGGTGCGGTCAAACCAAATAAAAATTCAAAACTCATCAAACCAAATTCAAAACCTAAGAAAAATACTTTTCAAACCTCTCTCACAGAAAAATTAAACTACGAATGATGTAGACTCCCTACACCCGGGAGTACGTAGGCAGCCAATTACGGCGCGGTTTGACCTTTAGGAAAAAAACAAAAACCAATAAAAAACCAGTTCCAAGACACAAAAACTATATAAAGGCTAAGTCCTATCAAGCTACCCTGAGCAACATGCCCCTCTGAGATACTCTCTTACATCTCATCTGTCAGGCCATCCAGGATAAGCTCAAGATACATCAACAACAGCGAGTCATGAAAGAAGTGGTAATCACTCAGCAAGGACAATACATATCCAAACAGGGAAGTGAATCAAAAATATATTTCTCTGATATATAACACTATTTGATATATACATAGTGTTTTGTACATGACAAAAATGACTGATCTAGTATGTGCAAGAAAAAAAAGTTAGTCTATGGACCCAAGGATAAGCGGGCCAGCAATGCCAACATAGCATCTCTCTTTGAAGATGGAGGAGCAGCTGCAAGTGCAATACTCTCAGTCTCCATACGGCTTAAAACATCCACAGTCATCTGCAGTGTGGCACTATGGTCATCAATATATGCACTCATCTCGGTAACCAGACCATGAGTATAAGACCGAAGAGCAGTACTGTTGGCAATGTGGAAATCCCAGGAAGCTATGGCCTGATCCCTCTCCACAAAAGCTGTATTCCTAGCAATCAAAGTCTCCTCGATCTACACAAAAGCTGCATCTCTGGCAAATCTGATCTCCTTTCGCTCAAAGTCTCCTCGATCTACACAAAAGCTGCATCTCTGGCAAATCTGATCTCCTTTCGCTCAATCAATCTTGCATCCTACGCGGCTCGGGCTACATCTCTCTCTGCCAAAGCTATATATCTGCCAGACAAGACGGTCAACATCAGCGCTATAGCCTGATGCCTCTCAAAGGTCATCCTAGTTAGTGAGTCCGCCAAAGCCGGATCTGTCCCTACAGGAATGATCGGCGGATCACTAACTAGTGCTGCTGTCAAACCCATAAAAAGCTCACCTCAGTAGGAGAATCAGGATCCTCCATAGTCTCCTCCTCATCTAAGTCCACTATCAGAGCTGACTGAATGAATGCAGCTGATGCGATACCTGCCTCCAACCACGCTGAGTACTCTGGAGAACGATCTAGGCGGCTACTAGAGAAATCAGCCCTCTCCCTATGAGTCCAACACTCATACACTCGAATCAAGTTAGCAGATGACATAGCCGAAGCTGACATCCTCTAATCAATAGCCACCTCAAACGGATGCAGGCTCTGAAACTGATCGAACTGGCCCATAATAGCCAGAGGATGGTAAATAGTCACTCCCCTCAATCCCACTAGAGGTAAATAGTCTATGCCAGATGTGTGGGTGATGAAGCTATAGGGGGAGACTAGCCCTGCGCATGGCAAAATCAAAAATGGATGCGCAATGTCAGACAGAAATGCTGACCATGTCTTCAAATCGGTACACTCTGCCGGCTGAAAGGAGTAAGATATAGCTATATCATGGGAAAAACAATACCCCTGATGCCTAAAAAATCCAATCGGTTGAATATGGGACATTAGCCATATATACAATAAGACCGAACTTCCTCTGAAGAACCCCTCCTGGTGGGTAATGCAGTGAGTGGCTGACCTCAGCATCTCAGCCAATATCATCAGTATGATGGTGCTACCCTGCCTAAGGGCCCTAACCACAACCATCAATCCCACATCCAAATGGTCCAAGTGTAGCGGCATATAGACATAGGATACAATGCACATCAGCAAAATGTATATCCTAGCCAAATGCAATGCCTCTACCGATACAATAAAATCTCAGGCATGTCGATCGTAACTGTCGAGCTCTCCGAAACGATTGATCAAAAAGTCGATGGAGATCACATGTCCAGAGATTATCTCATCAATCACTATGCTCTGGCAGAGACCCAACATCAGTATAAATGGTCTCCTCATATCACTGATCGTCGTGCGAGCGCATGGCGCCTCTAAAGCTAAAGCAAGTAAACCACTGGTACTCCTCAAGGGTCGGAGTCAACCCATAATGTCTAAAGCAAAAGACCTGTCTAGCGGGTATCCAACAGGATAAGATGTCATCCAAAAATTTGTATTGCACCTGAAAGTCTACGAGGGCCAATGAATGACCCAACATATGATCCATTGTCCCTCTGGCTGAGAAGGGCAGGCTCTCGAACCACAATGTCAATGATGATTAATGAGTAGGTGTCATACCTACGAATTAGATATTGTTTAAGCTTATTTATTATTATCTTTAAGTGTTTTTAGGATCTATTAATTTGTTTTTGTGTTTATTTCTTGTAGGTGGAGCTGGAAGGGCAGTTATGTCATTTTGGAAGAGAAAAGAATTAAAAAAAAGTTAAAAATAGGCTTGATGGCATTTTTACAATTACTTGGTCCTGGTCAAGAGCCTAGGCGCTTGGATTTGCCCTAGGATGAGTGCCTAGGCGCTCATGCACGTTTTTGGAAGCTAATTTATGCGGCTGAGTACAACGGAGGCCAAGGAGAATAGATATTAGGGTTTAAAGTAAGATACAGTAGGGGAGATACAACGTAACAAAGATTTGTAGAGATAGATTGAAGGAGAACACAAAGGAGATTTACAAAAGGTTGAAGATCAAGTTAGAGATTTAAAGCGACTTAATTAGTTTCTTCTATCCCTTTCATCTATCTTTAATTTTGTAATCTTTGGGATGTTTGGATTCTTAATTTGGATGATGTTTTCCTCTATCATTATGAACTAACTTTTTATTAAGATCGCAATAGAACTTAGTATATAATTTGAATTTGATGCTTCTTATTTAAATTTAAGTTAATTACTCTTGAATCGTTTATCATATCTTGTGTTCATTGATTAATTACCTGATCAACAATTACCGGGATAATTTATACGAAATTAGAAAATGGAGTATGAGTTAGATCTAGATATGATAGCATTTGTTCATATAATCTGAATAAGATTAATATGATTAGCGTAAAGGATAGGAATATACCTATATGTCTTTTGTAACCATTGAAAGAATCTGTGCTTGAAACCCTATTTATCTTAATTCACATAGGAATATAGTGGATTAATTAGTTGGGGTGTTCCTTGTAATTCTGTTGCATAATTGCCAGACTTACAATGATTCGTTTATGTGTCTTCGGAAGAAGTACTTTAATATTATAAAGAATTCTTGGTTAATAATTCATAGTGATTAAATAATTAAATGAGGAGTGTGTTGATTTAAATGAAATATTAAGGGAAGTTGTGATCTTAACCTATTCCATCTGCATTCATTCTTGTGACTTTATATTTTAGTAGTTAATTTTAATTCTCTAAAACACAATCATTATTCGTAGTTTAATTTAGGATTAATTGAATTAAAATTGGTAGTTGATAATATTAATCTATTTCCTCGTGGGAACGATATCCTTTCTTGCTAAATATTACAAACGAACACGTATACTTGCGTGTTTAATTGCTGTTTATAAAATAGGCAACAACGATGCAACCTCAGACGGTGGTAGGTGCTCGATACGGCTAACGGTAGACGATGTCATTTGTATCACCGTATCACAAGACTATCCAGGAGTCAAATCTGAACTCAAATGTCTAAATGCATACACATGACATAATAAATGCATGATGATAAATATAAACATGATGCGATAGATAGGAAATATCATGCATATCTACAACAAATTATCTACTACAATCATCATCCCTGTCTGATAATACAAAGAAAAATAAAAGTACAGGAACATGGGGCACCACCACCCAACTACTAACAATGGTCTATCAAAATGGGGCACATCCGCCCAAATAGCCAAAACAGTGGCCGACCAAAAGATATAGCTGCCATAGCCATCCAAAAAGATCCAGATAATCTACACTCAGGCTATTAACCTGCTCCATCTCCTCCGTGGACACAAAGTCGCGGCCATAAAGCATGTCTGGGCGGTACAAGGGAGGATCAACCTCTGCAAAAATGCTGGAAAATGGACCTGAAGAAGGGCCTGCTTCTGAGCTGGAAGGGTTAAAAGAAGATGCCTCTGACGGATCTCGGCCAAGATGCCTGATAAAAAAGCGAGCTCTCTCTAACTCCTGAGTCAACTCTGCGATCTGGTCTGAATGAGTGGGCTCCCTAAGGTAAGCTATCCAGTCTGTCATCATAATAGACCCAGGCACCATATCTGCCATAAACTGGGTAGCCCGAGTCTGAGCTCCAATAGTGCGAGGACTCCACCAGTTGCTAAATGTCTCCTGGCTATAAGGGACCTCTGATAGAGTAAAGCCATCAATGCCCTCCATAGGGATATCTGTCAATGGCAGGATCAACGGCCAATGATGCTAAGCAGGAAGAATAATGGGAATGCGGATCTGACCCGTAATACTCCTGATAGCACGCTCTCCCAAATAGAGCTCCCAGCCTCCCTCAAATCCAACGGTCAAAAACTCGGAGGTATACGACATCCAGAATATCGATCCAGCTGTCAATAGCTCTAACTGTAGGCAAAAATGGGTGAATCCCTCCGCAACAGGGACCTTCATCAGAGTGGAGTGATGCCAACGCCGTCCCCGGGGATAGGTCTCCAGACCTAAAATAGTGGCGGGCTGTAGGCAAGGAAGCCTCTCATACGCCCAGAACTAGCCATATAAATATCAAAAGTCCTTAGTGACCAAGACTGACAAATGTATATGCAGAAATTAAAAAGATATAAGAAAGATGTACTCACCAGCAGAAATGGGTAGAACCCTAACCAAGCCTCCGTCAAACCCTCTGAAAGCATGCGCATTCCCCAAAGAAAATAGGCAAAGGTGTAGGAACCCCAATCAAAGTCATTGAGGCGCTATACATGCCAGGGTAGCGCTAACCAGGGCAAAGGACACAATCGATGAGTTGTCTGCCACAAAACAACCCCTGATGATCACCAGAAACAATTGCCTCACGATGTGATCCTTAACCCTCTGATCATCAGGCAGAGGCTCAAGTAAAGCCCCACTCTAGGCATCTATACTCAAGGGACCAGATCGAACCGTCCAACCCTTAATTGCTATCTCATGAATGCCTAACAGGGACCAAACGGCAGTAGGTGTGATATCAACCACGACAGGCACTGGCTCACCCTCGAACTCAATGTCGGTGATAAACCTCCAGTCCATAGGGGTCATCATCACCTCACAATCCAACAAATGAAGGGACTGAGTCTGGTGGAACCAGAGCTCAAATAAAGCCCTCATATACCCCCAGGGGCAACTGGAGGGGAAGAATAGAGAAGAAGGCCTGAAACCCCCAGCCATCAATGATATTCATGTAGTCCTGATGCAAAGTATGGTATAGGGAGTTCACATTGAACCAATTCCCTCAAGGCTGCGTAAAGCTGGGAACCTGCATCAAAAACAAATCCATGTCAAAAAACATATGCCCCGAGAATGGGAAAAGAAAGAAAGAGAATCCAAAAAGAAGAAAACTTCAAGTCACCTAATTGGCGTGGAGAAATCTCGATGGATGACGACTCAAGTCTCCCAACAGCTTCTAGGTAGGCACAATAATGCCAGGAACCTCCGCACGTGATGCCTGAGTAGGGGCAGGAGCAGCAAAAGGAGCCTGTTCATCATCAATATCAATCAGCGGCTCGTCTTGGGCTGGATAAATCACCAACTCTGCCAATCTTCGTGGCGATCGAGCAGGACGTGGCTGAGGAATGTCAGAAGCTCGCCTACGTCTAACGCCTAAAACTACCCTGCTGGCACTAACGGGTTTATCTCGATCCATCACCTGGACAAAGTCTCCAAATTACCTCAGAAAAGGTGTGGTAAGCCTAAAACCTATGGCTTATTATTTTAAATCAGTACTCTATACATTTTTAAGTCTTAAAACATGCATGGGTCAGTCAAAAAATACCCAGTAAAGTCCAAACTGCATGTTTTTCGAAAGATAAATCTTAAAACATGTATGGGTCAGTTAAAAATCCCCAGTAAAGTTAAAACTGCATGTTTTTAAATGCTCGGGCTTTTGAATTTTTTTTGCCAAGGTCTCTTTTGCAAAACGGACTGTCCGCATGCACACAGGCATGTCTAGGTGGCCATTCAGTAGCACACCTACCCAAAAATAGGAACAACTCATATTTATAAAATAAAATCAAGAGTAAACTTCACATGGTAGCCAAATTACCACGGACATTTTTAGTTAAAAATCCAGGCTCACTAAGCCTCAAAAAGGATGAGTAAACTGATCAAAAAGAGCAAAATATAACTGTCTCAGAATCTAAATTTTTTTACATCCAAACGTGCATTACAGTAAGATATGCATACATATGAAGTCAGAAAATTTTTAGTAGGTCATATAAGCATACATTTTTCATACATTGCGTCTAAAAGCCCCCACGTGGTTTACATGCTTTTAACGGTCAAAACTTACAAAAAAGGACGTAAAACGTTACCTGCGATGCGCTGAACGCGTAGAAGCTAACGGAATCAGAAAAAGGCTGCCCGAATTCCGTAGATTTAAAAAAGAAAATTAGATTCCATTTAAAACTCGAAATGAAACTTGAAAATTATGAACTCCCGCTGCCCAATATAAAGCCACAGGTGAAAGCAAGCCCACCAGTGGCAGCCGCACCTCTACTTACGGCTCCTCAGGTTGGGTCCCACTCTCCTGGTCTCGGTTCGGTTTGAGTTGAAATAGAGTTTATATGAGCTGCCAAGTCAAATCTGAAGAAAAATCGCTACGCGATTGAGCGGTTTGCCCTGAAATCCTGCGTTTAAGCAGCGTAATCCTGACAGAAAGGGGAACTCTCTGAAAACCCTTGGTAATCATCCCAAAGCCATATATGTGGATCAATAAAGCAAACTGTAGAAAAACTGCACAAAACTGCCAAAAACTGCCACTTTCGAAGCGACGGGTACAGACCGGTGACAGTTCAGTCGTTGGCATAACCCCAGCGAAGTGTCGGGTACAGACCGAGATAGTTCAGCCATTTTCACAACCCCAGCGAAGCGTGGGGAACAGACCGATGACAGTTCAGCCGTTGGCACAACCCCAGCGAAGTGTCGGGTACAGACCAAGATAGTTCAGCCGTTGGCACAACCCCAGCGAAACGTCGGGTACAAACCGGTGAGGGTTCAGCCGTTGGCACAACCCCAGCGAAGCGTCTGGTACAGACCAAAAATAGTTCAGCCATTGGCACAACCCCAATGAAATGTCCGGTACAGACTGGTGACAGTTCAGCTGTTGGCACAACCCCAGCGAAGCGTCGGGTACAGACCGGTGATAGTTCAGCCGTTGGCACAACCCCAGCGAAGCATCGGGTACAGACCGATGACAGTTCAGCAGTTGGCACAACCCCAGTGAAGTGTCGGGTACGGACCGGTGATAGTTCAGTCATTGGCCCAACCCTAGAGAAGCGTCATGTACAGATCAGTGATAGTTCAGCTGTTGGCATAGCCCCAATGAAGTGTGGGGTACTGACCGGTCACAGTTCAGCCGTTGGCACAACCCCAACAAAGTGTCGGGTACTGACCGATGACATTTCAGCCGTTGGCACAACCCCAGCGAAGCATTGGGCACTAACCGATGATAGTTCAGCCGTTGGGACAACCCCAGCAAGATGTCGGGTACTGACCGAGACAGTTCGGCCGTTGGCTCAACCCCAATGAAGCGTCAGAAGGGATCTGGTGAAGGAAGCAATATAATAATCCATCCCCGATGATGGAATCTATTATACACATCCTCAGAGGGAGCACCGAGATGAAGTGGTGATTCAACTTACTGTAGCGAACTACCGGTGTAGATTATCGTTAAGATAGGCATCGGGAGCACTCATTGGAATAACTCGGTGGCAACAAATGTCATCCCCATCAGAGTTACCTAGGCTATCGTGGATGATGTCATCCCTAGTAGAAAGTGACAAAAATAGTTCGTGGTAGCCTATTAGTGACTTCCCCAGCAAGACGATATGAGAATAGTCTGCGATAGCAGCCTAACTTTGATAACCTGTCGGTGGATGTTCTACCAACAACCTACTAATAATGCTGCAACAAGGGTTATCACGGGTAACACAGCAGAAACTAACGTAATCAATTAGTGATAACCCTACCCCCTCGAAGGTATCTGACACTTATGACATACCATATCATGCATTGTCTCCCCTTTGCATTTGCATTTCTAGTGTCTACTAATCTTTATAATGTTCATTCCACTGCATTACATGAACATAATAAAGAGGGGCATCTGTAAAAACTTAACATTTTCTTTCCTAGTTACTAACACTGTAGGAGGGCAAGAATGTCATCAAATTAACCCCAGTCTCAATATCGGGCCATCAGCTCAACCCCGGTCATAATACCATGCCATCAGTTCAACCCCGGTCTCAATATCGGGTCATCAGTTCAACCCCAATCTCAATATCGGGCCATCAAATCAACCCCAGTCTCAATACCGGGTCATCAGTTCAACCCCAGTCTCAACCCGAGAGGTACAGGTCAGCCCCAATCTCAACTCGGGAAGTACAGGTCAGCTCCGATCTCAACCCAGGAGGTACAGGTCAGCCCCGGTCTCAACCCGGGAGGTACAGGTCAGCTTCAAAAATAATCCTAAAGCATCACAACAGAGGAAAACATGGAGCGACCAAGTCAGGCTCAGAGACAACCCTGAGGACAAACAGAATCAACTTGGATCAAAACCTTGGAAACAATCCCAGAAAGTTAACCAAAGGCCATGCCGACACTAAAGGCAACCCCGGGAGGGGCAAAACGGTTATTTTACCAACTCAAAGCCGATTCAGTCAAACTCAAGTTGAATTGATGCCACCAAGGTCAGAACAAACCATAATAATGATCCTGAGTGCAAACAGTGCAAGACAGCTTAAAGGACAAACTGCGAGGAATCGAAGACCTGGTTATGAACCCGTCTTCTTGGACCCGAAAAATGTGCCTCAAACGGACGCTCCGATCAAAAGTTAGAAAGTTTTGACTTCGACCTCGCGTTGCTCTGAGTGCACGTACTTCGAGACCACATAACCTGTCGCGTGGCCCATGTCACATAGAGCCGCACCTCTACCTGCTGCTGTCCCAGGTAGAGTGTAGGCTCCCCGGTCTATAAATATGAGCTCACCCCCCACTCATTTTAAAAAAAATGCTCCGAACCCTTGCCCGTTTGGTTTTCCAACTATTTTCTTATCTTCCAAACCCAAATTTTTTCACTCTAACACGTAGATATACCACTTCTACCACATATCAAAAAATAACTGGTAGATTCGGATGTTTAAAGCCTACGATTTGGAAAAACGCCTATGTAGCAGTCCATTGTGATTATTTTTACGATCAGCAAGTCAATACTACTTCTTTGCACTTTTATACACTTGCACATCAAATTTCATTTTTTAAATATACTCAGAACTGAGTTCCGTGGCCGTTTTTGTCAACTTTTGGTATATTTTTGTACATAAATGCATTGTCTGGCATTTTTACAACTCGAATTGACGATCCGTAGCTTCCAGTAGCTTTTAAATACTAATATCTACGTTTTGAGCAACTTCGCTGGACTAGGTTATCTTCCCAGTCTTGGTTTGTCATTTTTTTTGTATATATTTAATTGTATATATACTAACTTTTCAATTCTATCAAGCCCGAATGTCAAATCCACGGTAGTTTACTGCTTTTATATATAAATATACATATATAAGCAGCCTTCACCGCATTGGGTTATCTACCCAGTCTTGGTTGACTACTTTTCTGTCTCTCTCTCTATATATTTTTATATTTTAATTCGTCCTGGAATATTCTGTTGCCTTTTTACTACTTTTATATATATTTATGCATATATAAGCAACATTCACCACACTTGTTATCTTCCCAGTCTTGGTTGACTACTTTTCTGTACATTTAGATTCAAGTTCGGCCTAGATTATTCTGTGGCCTTTTTACTGTTTTTATATATATCTGCAACATTCACCACACTGGGTTATCTTCCCAGTCTTGGTTGACTACTTTTCTGTCTATATTTAAACATATATATTTCAATTTCAGTCTGGGTACATGTGTGAAAACTCATCGACCTTTTTACTATTTTTTATATATATTTCAATTCTGTTCAGCCTAGATCATTCCGTGGTTTTTATCCAGCTTTTATAAATATTTATATAAATATTTCAATTCCAGTCCGGGCACCGGTGTGAAAATCCATCGCCCTTTACAACTTTCATATAAATAATTACATATATATTACTTTACTCGCTTTTATTAAATTGTTACTTTAAATATTCATTTGATATGAATCGACATTGACATTTCTGCAGGCGAACTAGATTTATTTAAATCTCGCCAACTCTAGCTTTCAAAAGGTCCAAAATAAGTATAGACAGAATCGAGAAGCTAGAAAGACTGAGATTTATTTAAATCTAGTATTTTTCTAGTTTCAGTTACAAAAGCAACCTCGCGGCCCTTAGATCGCTATCTAGTGGGAACGAGACGCTTCGGCCATGTGCGAACCAGGATTTACTGAATGAATCCTCGGTTCTGGCTACATTTGGGATATATCTCTTTTTCTGTACAAATTTGAGATATGCAGGTTTATTGGCTACTCATATGTGAGCCTAGGAATCGTGGGATTCATGATCCAAATGATCGGAATCTAATTTCCACGATGGACAAACTCCGCTTTACAAATGTACCTTGCCAGTTTTTTTTGTAAAAATGTATATACAAAAGATCTTAAAACGGTTATCCGGATTTAAGGTCTCAACATAGTGAAAATATGGTTTGTCTCGTCAGAGTCACTCTGATGGCTATCATGCTCATGAGAAGACCGACACTTGTATATATTTTGTAGTCGAGGATGCTTCGCAGGCCGACAATCACCATTTAAATTGAGCCAATAGGCTGAAAAGATAAAACTAAAGTACCAATATGCTTCAATTCCTATGTTAGCGTAGGAGTTTGATAAACTACTTTCAAAAACTCATTTTAATAATTTTATCGAAAAAGAAAGCTTTTGCAAATCAAATCAAACACTTTTCCAAATCAAATCAAAGATATTTTTAAAATCAAATCAAACCCTTCGTATATAGGTTCAACGATTCATAAACATGCTTTCAAATAAAATATAGGCCCAATTTTCAAAATAACATACACACACACATTTCAGTTTTTAAAGGAAAATATTAAAAAAAATGCGGTATCGTGTTTACATGGGAGTTATGGGGTGCCTAACACCTTCCCCATACTTAACCAAGCCCCCGAACTCAAACTTTGTTTTTAAAGATCAAGTTTCGACATTGTCTAGTAATTGAGCCTCTTTCAAATAAAACTCAGTTGAGTTTGTACAACCATTTCAAATCTATCAACTGGTAACTCTGTAAAACGTTCAATCGTCGACATGATACATGTTGGCCTTTTCCTAAAAAACCCTTCAAAAACTTTTTCGCAATAAAAAGAGTGAGGGTAGAGATAACTTAGGAAGAGAGAAAGATCCGGGTTGTGACCCAACCCACTGATTTTTTCCCGACGTCGACAACCACGCTGCAATGATTGACTATCAAAACAAAAGTGTGAACCTTCAAACTCCAAATCTGTCTGTGGTGATTTTTTATGGTAGCTCATCGCTTAAGAAATTGTGTTGCCTTACGATGATGTAGGGCAAGAAATTGTTAACAAAAGGATGTGTAGGTTATTTAGCCTATATTATAGATACTCAAAAATATGGATTAGAAATGAAGGATATATCCGTAGTGAGGGAATTTTAAGACATATTTCTGAACGATCTGCATGGTCTTCCGCCGGATAGAGAAATCGAATTCGTAATAGACTTAGCACCGGGAAATGCACCAATTTCGAAAGCTCCATATCGTATGGCACCGATAAAAATGAAGAAATTAATGATACAATTGCAAGAATTGCTAGATAAGGGTTATATTTAACTGAGTGTGTCTCCTTGAGAGCATTAATGTTGTTTGTTAAGAAGAAGGATGGATCGATGAGGCTCTATATCGATTATCGGGAATTGAATAGAGTGACGATCAAGAATAGGTATCTCGAGGATAGATGACCTTTTCGACCAATTAAAGGGAGCGAAGTGTTTCTCAAGAATAGATCTGCCAATGGGTTATCATCAATTGAAGGTACGGGAGGAAGACATACCAAAAATGGCGTTCTGAACCTGATACAGACACTACGAATTTTGGTGATGTCATTCAGTTTGACTAACGCTCCAGCACCATTCATGGACTTGATGAACTGAGTTTTCAAGCCATACTTGGATAAGTTCGTGGTAGTTTTCATCAACGACATTTTGATTTATTCATGGACCAAAGAATAGCACATCCAACATCTGAAGATGGTTTTAGAAGCGCTGAGAAGGGAAAAGATGTACGCAAAGTTTTCAAAGTGTGAATTTTGGATGGAAAAAGTTCAGTTTCTAGGACACGTGATAGACAATAATGGAATTGCGGTGGACCCTACGAAGGTGGAGGCAGTGAGTAATTGGGAACAACTAAAGACACCAACTGAAGTAAAGAGTTTCTTAGGGTTAGCCGGGTACTATCGAATATTTATCCAAGATTTTTCTAAGATAGCGACCCCATTGATTAATATAATAAGGAAGATGGTGAAGTTTGTTTAGAAGGAGAAATGTGAGGATGTTTCAAGGAATTAAAAAAGAGGTTGAGCGAGGCGCCTGTATTATCATTTTCGGGTGATGCGGGAGGCTTCGTGGTGTATAGTGATGAGTCACACAAGGGACTTGGTTGTGTGCTAATGCAACATGGCAAGGTCATTGCGTATGCATCACGACAGTTAAAGGATTATGAAAAACGATACCCTACCCATGACTTAGAACTAGCGACAATAGTTTTTGCGTTAAAGAGTTGGAGGCACTATTTGTATGTAGAAAAATGTGAGATATACATAGACCACAAGAATATAAAATATATCTTCATCCAGAAAGAGTTGAACATGCGACAAAGGAGGTGGTTGGAATTAATCAAGGATTATGACTGCGAGATTCATTATCATCTTGGAAAGCAAAACGTAGTAGCCGACGTATTGAGTAGAAAAGGAAGGGAGAAGTTATTTGTGTTGACATCTAAGGAGGAGCTAATAAGAGAAATGGAGAAATTGGAAATAGAAGTCAAGGAACCCAGAAGTCCAGAGGGAAAATTATTTATAATGGAAGCTCATCCAACATTGTTGGATAGAGTAAAGGTATCACAAGAGAAGGATAAAGAATACGAGAAGATAAGGAAGAGAATAGTAGAAAATGAAGAAGAAAAGTTTAAAATGGATAAGGGTGGTATATTAAGATTTGAAGGTTGAGTATGGGTGTCAGCTGTAACTGAACTGAGAGAGGAAATCTTACATGAAGCACACAATACGACGTATTTTGTTCATCCAATAGGCACAAAAATTTATCGAGATCTTTGACAGCATTTTTGGTGGCCCAATCTGAAACGGGAAGTCCTAGAGTGCGTCAGTAGATGTCTCATTTAACAACGAGTCAAAGTAGAGCACACTACTAGAAATTCGACCTATAGCGATGAGCTATAGCAACGGTCAGAATAGAACCGTTATTATAGGGTATCTATACCCATGGTCCCGTGCTGGCCGTAGGAATAAGCTTAAAAATGTATCCTATAGCGAGGGTCTTCAATGGGCCGTAGCTACAGTTTTGAGAATGGATATATAACTTATTTTACTAAATATTATTTCACTCAATCCCCTCCATCTCCCCCAATCTCATGTGAGAAAGAGGATTTACCCCTCGATATCTCCCCTCGACATCTTACTACAGATTATCATCGATGAATTCAATTGAATCACGATTTACCCCTCGACATCTCCCTGACTCTCTACGTCAAAACCTAAATCCTCTAATCTCCCTCATCAGCTACCCTAAATCGCCAAAACCTAAATATTCATAATCGAATCACACCCTAAGTAGAGGGTCACTCTTAATTGAATTAAAGGTCACTCTTAATCGAAGGTCAATCAAATCGAAGGTTCCTCCAATCGGCATAGTGGATACTATGTCTTAGTTTTCTGATCATAGCGTTGAACTGAAGGTAGTATGCCGACCAAGTGTCACATTTTCCAAATGCGGAAGGGGAAAATAAATACTACTACTAGTAGTAGAACTCCATAAACTAGAAATTGTTATAATTTTCTTTGATCTTCCCAAAACCCTAGTTATCGGAGCACACAAATCTTCTGAGCTAACTAACCATAGAGGTGAGTCTCTTTGTTCTTTTTTTATTTTGACTCTTTCTCTAAAATTTTAAAAATTATTTCCTTTCTTTTGGTTTGCCTTCTCCCCCCCCCCCCCTCAAATCTCCCTTTCAACTGTGTTATGCACCTGTCTGTTATGTTATGTTGCCCTCCACATGTTTGATAAAATGTCCCAAAAAAATTGGAGCTCGTGTACGAAATGAAACTCATTTTGGACTTGTATAAATAAGGTGTTTTTTGTCCTACTATATAGAAAATGAAGAAAACGATTATGGCTGTATTATTGTTGTTCAGAATATTGATTTAGCATTGCAGCTGGGTGATATCTTCTTCTGGGATTAAATTAGTTTGTTAATTTGTTGTCCTTAGGTTAGGAATTGTTTTGTAGGAAATGAAGAAAGGGGTGCATCCTCAGTTGCAATGGATATCTTATGTTACATAGAGTGGCCGATTGATTCCAGTATTGATGACCAACATTCACCAGGTTGGCAAAGTGTATCACATTAGAGTCAGACGTCAGATGTCTAAAAATCTTGGGCAACTTGCTAAATTTAAGCGTCGCTATGGGCTAAAGGAAGAGGAAAATGAAGAGGCAAAGTGAGCTTCTGATAAATTTTAAGTATGTGCTTCAGATTTTCACAAGAACTTGAAAAAGACTTTTTTCTATATCTATCTTGAAAACCTAGTGAAGCAATGTTTTAAGTCTGTTTTATTAGTTGGCATTTTTTGAAGTTCTCTGTTTTGATAAATCAAAAGAGTAGACTGGTGCTATGATTATATAGTATCTAAGCATATTTACTTTCATTTGTTTGCATGAATTAAGCTAATAAAATCATTTTCTCTTGTGCTCCTCACTAAAGGAGGCCTTAGCTTTCAATGTTAGGATTTTGTACATGTACATGCGGACCAAGTGTTAAAGTTTCCAAGATGATTTGGTTTTTGTTATGTATTTTGTAATATATTTTAATTGGGTTATATTGTGGATTTTCCATTCTGTCTCGGACTGAGGATGATGGAAGAGTATTTCCTATCAGCAACAATTCATCTTCTGTAATTGATTGCCTCGTGTCCGTAGCAAAGAAAATGGAAGGTATGTGTTTTTACACACTACCATAAGTATGTATTTACAGTTTATGTTTTCATTATTATAGTCATTATGTTAAGGGGTGAGGGTTTTGGTTGTATCGAGGAGGCTGAAAACATGAAAACCTGTTAAACTTCTGTTTTGCCTCTTTATAAATATTTTTGGAGAAGTTATATGCAAGTTTAGCAATAAAAAATTATTCATCAATATAAAAGGGGAACAAATAGTTTAAGAATTCTATAATGGGTTTCTTTTAAATATTCTAAAATTAAGACTTAGCAATACAAAATAAATCAAAAGAGTAAATATTAATACTACTGTTGGTGTCGTTTTTACTACTGAAATGATTTGCGAGGCAACAATTGATAGAATTGTTGAACTTTTGAAGTTGACAAATTCAGGCAATATGCGCATTCTTAATCCTTCAGTTATTCATGGCCAAAATAAATAAATGAATAAAATCTTTTGGTAATTGAATGTTTCTGTTTTTACTATATACTGCTTATTGACTAGTGTGACTCTAATGCTGCCTTCAATCTGTTCATGTGATGATTATGTATCTTCTTAAGCTTAAAGACTGCAATTATTCTCATGCACTCATTTAAGGTTGAAACTTGCTGGTATAACTTAATCTTTTTTTGGGTGTGAATTTTTTTATTAATGGGTGCTAAGGATAGTCATATGAAGCATTATTCTTTTTTCTCTATTCGTCGTATTTTCTTTTGTATATTCGGCATGCATGGTGGGACCCCACTTTTTCTCCTTACAAAGATTGAATATTAAGTTATTTCAAGGAGACTAGAATGCGAAAACTATGAAATTTCCAAGTTTCGTTTGTCACTTTCTAAAGTTAATTGAAACACCTATATCCAACTGAGTGCTAGACATGGATGGCCAACTCATATTAGTATTTGGGAGTTTGGTTTTTTTAAGCTCTTATGAAGCATATGATCTTTTCGTATCTTAGATTAGTGGGGCATAGTCTGTAGTGGTAAGCATGCGGCTTTCAGTTTTAATAGGATCATGATTTCTCTGGTTGTTTGATATCACTGAAAAATCTGAGGATCTGGACTTAAAGATCAAAGATTTTCTAAGCTTCTTCTTTTACAATAATTAAAGCAAAGTATTCAGTGTACTTGCTCAGAGATCAGAGTGATCAGTGGTCTTCAATATTTCTTGTAATTGTTAAAAACTTTTAAAGGTGCTATAGATGTGCAATAGAATATGTGCATACTCCTGAATCTTGACATTGCGTACCTTGTGGGTTCCTAAAGATTAGAGGAAGTGGAACTTTTCCTTCTAACAATAGTAAAACCAACTTTGAAAGCGAAAGATTTCAAGAATGATTATGAAGACTGTACGAGAATTACACTACCTTTTGATGGAAAAGGATGAAAGTTTTCCTAAGATTCATGGTTTATTCTTCTTGCTTTATGTAAAGGCAAATTGCAGTGAAATTTGTTTCTTCTTCCATTTTATGCTAATTTTATTTTACTCTTTCTTGCAGGTGTAAATTCCTGGCATGAATGGGTTATCTTTTCAGACATATTATTTTTTCTCTTGAAAAGTGGGTGCGTTGATTTTGTTGATTTTGTGGACAAGTTAGTTGGACGCCTTGCAGAGGCCGATCAACTTATTCTTAGAACAAATCATGTTACATGGTTGTTTGCACAAATTATTCGGATTGAGCTTGTGATGAATGCTTTGAATACAGATTCCCGAAAGGTAGTGCATAAAATGTTTATATTTATTACCTTTGAACTCCCATTTAATTATTACAAGCTTCTGTTCTTAGACTTCTAGAATAGTATCAATTGTCTTTCTGTTTTATTACTATATCTATATATAACTTTGACAATTCGATAAATGTTTTCAAATGGATAATTCATAATTATATTCGTTATTGTTTTTGGGTTTAGAGTTGGGATGTTAGTATGTAACTAGCATGGCCTTGTGGGAGTTCTAATGCCTGGCCAAACAATTGGACTAATGTAGTTTTGATTAGGAGTGGCAATTCTTCTTGTAGGTGGAGACAACCAGAAAGATTCTTTTGTTTCATAAGGAAGAGAGAAGCTCTAACCCTAATAATCCCCATAGCATCCTGCTTGATTTTGTAAGCAGCTGTCAAAATCTACGTATCTAGTCATTGAATACAACAACCAGGGAATATTTGAACAATGAGCAGCTTCAAAAAGGAAAGCAAATAGATGATTGGTGGAGGCAAGTAAGCAAAGGTATGAATACACACACACATATAAATAATATTTTAATTTGGAGGATTGTCTTCCTTGTTCATGGTCCTCCCATAGATCCTAACATTTATTACATGTAATATACTAATGTTGGATAACTATAAGAAACTTGTGGTTTATGCAGTTGATTTGTGGCGTGAAAGTGTTATAGTTTTTTGGGGATGGAAACATTGAAATTAACTTGATCCGAAACATGAAAATATGCTAGGCAACTTAGAGTGGTTTTATTGATAAATCAAAACAGTAGACTGGTGTTCGTTTTTTTTGTTTTTCCCCTTCTTGCTACCATTATCTACAGAGTTGCTCTTTTTTTGTTGATGACATTGATTTTTTTTGCAGCTCTGGAGAAATCTAAGGGTAGCTGATGCTGCTTCTGGAGTTTCAAGAACTTAATTGCAGTTAGACTTTTAGGCTCTTCTCATGATAGGAATTTAGTTTCGTGGTGTTTGTGTTTGGATGAGATGTAAACAACAATTACTGAAAATATACGATTAGTGTGATATTTACACTTCTTTAGAGCTATTGATATATATAATTTTTTTATGTTTTATGTTATATTATATTATGTTTATTCAAGAAATATTTGCAGCACTATTTAATTTTTTTTAAATCTAAAAAGGCTATAGCGAGGGTTGGCGACCGTCACTATAGCTCCATCCTATAGCGACGGTCTGGACCGTCGCTATTGATATGTATTTACCGTCGGTAAAAACCTTCAAAATGCATTTTTGAGTTGCTTTTTAGCTACGGTTCGACCGTCGGTATAGATATGTAAGACCGTCGCTATAGGTTTTAGCGACGACAGCTAAGGCGAGAGTCGACGACCGTCGCTATAGCCTATATCGACGGTCTTTTAGCCTATAGCGAGGGTCGGCGACCGTCGCTATAGGTCAATTTTCTAGTAGTGGCACCAGAGGCCTAGTTGTCTACTTCAATCGTTGGAAATACCGGAGTGGAAATGGGAGCACATTACGATGGACTTCGTAGTGGGACTTTTGGTCACGCAAAAAGGTTATGTTGCCATTTGGGTTATTGTGGATCGACTAACAAAGACAACTCATTTTCTACCAATCAAGATCCGATTCAATCTAAATCAGTTAGCAAACATGTACGCTAGGGGAATCGTTTCACGACATGGAGTGCCGGTATCAATTGTCTCTGATCGAGATCCGCGCTTCACGTTAAATTTTTGGAAAAGCTTGCAAGAGCGGATGGGAACACAGTTAAGATTGAGTACCGCTTACCATCCTCAGACCGACGGATAGAGTGAGCGAACCATACAAATGCTAAAGGATATACTTAGAACGTGCGTGATGGACTTTAAAAGGAACTGGGACGACCATCTACCCTTATTAGAATTTTCTTACAATATGAGTTATCATGCTAGTATCGGTATGCCACCGTACGAAGCTCTCTACGGTAGAAAGTGCAGAATACCGTTGTGTTGGGACGAAGTCGGAGAACGACGAATTTTGGGACTGGAATTAGTTCAAAAAATAGTCGATGTAGTGACGCCGATAAGAGCCAAATTAGTAGCAGCTCAAGATCGCCAGAAGAAGTACGCAGATTTGCATCGTCAAAACCGAGACTTTGAAGTCGGCAATTTTTTATTTTTAAAAGTATCTCCTTGGAAAGGGAAAATACGATTCGTCAAGAAAAGGAAATTGAGTTTGAGGGTCATAGGACCGTTCGAAGTTTTGAAGAGAGTAGGTAAAGTGGCGTACAAGGTAGCTTTACCGCCCGAACTGGAACACATCCACAACATACTTCACATTTTCGTGCTACGTCCGTACAAGCCTGACTATAAGCATGTGATATCCTATGAGCCCATTCAAGTAGAGAAGAATTTGACATACGAAGAAATCCCTGTCCAAATAGTAGATAGGAAAGAGCAAACTTTGACAAATAAAGTTATATCTTCCGTAAAAGTAATTTGACGAAACCACAACGCCGAGGAGGCTACGTGGGAGTTAGAGGATAAGATGAGGATGGATTATCCCCATCTATTTGTGTAACCTTATACCAATTCCAAGGATGGAATTTTTATAAGGGGGGATGTAAATAATATCCGTAAAATTCATGAATAATATTAATAATTAAATTAATAAAAGTTGAATATTTATTTGAATATAAGTATATATTTTTGAGTCACAGGATGTGATAATTCAATTGAATTGAATAAGTATATGATAATTGGGTAATATGGCAGAATTGATGAAAAGCTTAATTTAAAGCTTATGAGAATTGTCTAGTGTGGCATAATGAATGACTAAGGAATTCATTAAGTAAATTAATGAAAGAATAATTTAATAATGAGATTGATTAGCGTAATTATATTAAAGTTATGATTAAATAATTAAATAATGTGATAGACTTATTTCTATTGTTTTAAATTATTTGCTAGGTGCAATAACATGTATTATGTGGCTATATGTTATAAAGTTTCTTCATTCATTAATTATATAATAAAGTGTGACATTTAAATGTGAATAAATGTTATACAAAACTATATGGTAAAAGTAAGTGAATCATATAATTTTACTAAGTTACATAAAGGAGCTTATGTGACATCATAAGGTATGGTGGGACAATTAAATATGTACTCTAAAATTATGGGAGAGAATAAATCTAAGTAGATAATATTTTCTATTAAATATTTATTTACATAGTCATGTGTAGTTGAAATATTAAAGTTTTATGAAAATCATGGGTTGTTAGTACCCAACTGAATTACATTCAAATATTAATTGGACTAAATCAATGTACATGAATTATATGATTATGTGTATATGTATCCCTAACTTATCATGTGGTAATAACATTAACTCATTTAAAGTGAGCTTGTAAGTCCAAAGGAGAGTAAAACCTAAGTAAACTAATGTCATTTTGCAAATGTTGAGTGTTAGGAGAGCTTTGTCCCAAAATCACTGTCCCATTTTCTTCTTCACATGTGAACAGACTAATAGCCTATGCTACACCTTCCATCTCTCAGACTCAGTAGATGGAAATGATGAAGAAGGGAGTGCCCCAACAGTGAATTGACACTGTTCTACCAAACCTTGAATGACCATCATCTTTTTCCTTCTTCCATTAGTTTTAATTCTTGGGCAAAGCCATTGTTCGGTTAATGATTTTCCTATAAATGAGAGTCTCCACTTCTCAAATTGGATTGCACAAATTATCTGACAGAATATAAGTGTTGCAACATTGGAGAAGCAATTAGCAGCAAGCTTAGAATATTAACTTCACAGAGGTATAACTCTTAAACTATGTTCTTGATTTTAATTTGAAAGAATTCTAGAATTTCTTGAATGCTTGTTAATTGATTTAAAAATGGAATGTCACTGTGTTATATGAGTTTACATGCATCCATGATAGCAATGTGATTGATTTTCAGTTTGTTACGTAAAGAATTTGGTGAATGGGTTTGAGTTCTGCAGGAGCAGAGCTCTTCCAGGTCTTGCCCAGGAAGGGTGCAACTGCGCCCATCCGGCAGCTCAAATCGGCGCAGCTGCACTGTGCACCAGCAGGAAATTCTAACTTCTGTTGCAATCTGATAATTTCTAACATGTTAATATAACTTAGACATGCATAGAACTAAACTTGGCTTATAGTCTATAGTCACCTTACATAACATGAGTTGTTTTAATATGTGTAATGAATGTTTCCTAAAGAAATTGGTACCTTGATAATGAATATGACGAATCTTATAGTTTCCAAGTTCGGACTTTGTTAACATGTGTACATGACCTAACTATACATGAAAAGTGATTTGAAGTTGCTTCGTATATGCTAGATTGGTTTGGCTTGGTTAAAAAGACTTTTAAAAGTAAAATTTGATGTATTGCAAACTAATAACTATAAGCATGATGTTATGTATGTTCTGAACTTAGAGTATGTATGTTAATACTCCCTATGTGGCCACACATAACCTATACGTACGCCCATCTTGATAGACACAATGTGAGTTAGCCAAGCATGGATTTAGACAAATTTTAAAGTAATAAACGCTACTAACATTGTATAGCTGAAGTTAATGCATGTAAGCATGCATATTATAGATTGTATAACATCCTTATGTTGTTAAATAGCTAATGAGGTTAGCCCGTTAATTTCATGAACGTATTTGGCCTTAGTCATTAGGATCTTCAACAAGAGTCATAACATGAAGGGAGATGAACTTGAATTGGACTTGGATGAATATAAATCTCTGAACATATGTGTATAAGATGTAGTAGTATCCATGCATGCTAGAAAACCAAAATGGAACCAGTAATCAGGAACTCAACTCTGGTCTGGCCAGGGAAGGGCGCAGTTGCGCCCATTCCAGGCCAAACTGCAACGCAGTTGCGCTGTAGGGCAGAGTGACCAGACTATTTTGTTTGTGATTTGAACTTGACAGCTTTCTTACATTGCTATTCTAAGGTATAAAACAGAATTGGAATGATGTTTTAAGTATTCAAATAGGTATTAATAGTATAACATTAAGATTTTAAGAAATGTAAACGATTTATAAGTGAAGTTTTCAAAACGTGGAGATAACGTTGATTTCAAAGCTACGTGGCTTGGTAGTATGATGATATATGACCTAATTGTATAATATAGATGGGAACCGTACTTGTCCTATATATTAGAATATTTTTTATATAGGTGCGTGGGATGACTACTTTATATAGCAAGTATGTGTAACTAATGAATGTGTATATTTACATAACTATGATACAATAGGACATTGAGGTGACGTTAAGCTTTAGATTCGTAAACTACGCATAAGGCAAGTTCCCTAACTCTATTAACTTTACATATTGTATAAATCCGAATTGTTACTATATCAAACCGTGTTTGCATCGAGCAAATATCTATTACTATTTAAAAATCAATTTTATATCTTCATGTTGTTGCAAGCATTGAACTTATCATTCCTAAATGCATTATAAAAGTTGTCAAAGCCATTTGTTTCGGCTAGACTAATATCATGTGTTAGAAAGTTAACCAAACCAATTGACTTGGTGCAGACTCTTATAAATTTACTAAGATGAACAACCCTCATTGAAGGAGAAATTATATAACTGTCGGGGAATCGACGTGCGCACATACTAGCATGTTTAAATGTTATGCATAACGTAGGGTATTTTAGGCTAATCACTTGTTGTACTTGTTTATATTGGATTTTCAGTATAATATTGTTAATTCTAGCAGGAGTTCTTGGTCCCTAGCGACTGCTTAGTATTCATTCTTCTTGAACTTTGAAATGATTAAACCTTTGAATCTTGATGATATCTTTCAGTCCATAGAGACTCTTATTTAGAATAATCGATACTTTTTGTTATTCTTGAACTATCATTTACTGTTATACCCTTTGTCGATGTCGGTGAAAAAAAATGCGCGGGTCGAGTTGGACCCTGATCTTTCTCTTTTCCTAAGTTCTGTTTTCTACCCTTATTTTTACTTGTTTTGAAAAGGGTGAAGGTTTTAGGAAAAGGCCAACATGTATCATGTCGACGATTTTGAACAGTTTACATAGTCGACAATTGGTAGATTTGAAATGGTTGTACTAACTCAACCGAGTTTTGTTTGAAAGTAGGCCCAATTTTTGGACACTGTCAAAACTTGATCTTTGAAACTGAAGTTCTATGTTCGGGGGCTTGGTTAAGTGTGGGGAAGGTGTTAGGCACCCCACAACTCCCGTGAAAACACGGTACCGCATCTTTTCAATATTTCCCTTTAAATTTGCAATGTGTGCGTGTGTGAATGTTGGAAGAAATTGGGCATACGTTTGTTGATTGGAAGTAGTGTTTTGCTTCGTTGAACGTATATACGAAGGGTTTGATTTGATTTGCTAAAGTCCTTTTTTAGACAAGATATGAAAATAATGTTTTGAAAGTTGATTTTCAAACCCTTACGCTCTCATAGGAATAGAAGCCTATTGATACTTCCATTTTTATCTTTTCAGCCTTTTGGCCCAATTTTGAATGATGATTGTAGCGCTGCGAAGCATCGTCGACCACAAAATATATATAAGTGTTGGTCTTCTCATGGGCATGAGTGACTCTAGCACGACAAACCATTATTCCACTATGTTGAGACCATAAACCCGGATAACCGTTTTAAGGTCTTTCGGATGTACATTTTTAGAAAAATTGGCAGGGTACATGTGTAATGTGGAGTTTTTCCATCGCGAGAATCAGATTCTAATCAGTTTGATAATGATGAATCCCACGATTCCTAGGCTCATAGAGGGAAGCCAAGAGAACCTACACAGCTAAAATATACACAAAAATGGATATTTACATCCAGACGTCGCAACAACCAAGGATTCATCAGTCAAATCATGGCATGCGCGTAGCCAAAGCTTCTCGTTCCCAATAGATAGCGATCTAAGCGTTGCGAGGTTACTTTCAAATGAATAAAACTAGAAAGAAAGCCAGATTTAAATAAATCCCAGCCATTCTAGCTTCTCGGTTCCGGTTGGACCTATTTTGAACCGTTTTAAAGATAAAATTGGCTAGATTTAAATAAATCTAGTTCACCCAAATAGATATCAATGTCGATTCACATTAAATGAATATTTACAGCAGATATTTAATATATATATATAAGAAAGCTATAAAAGGCGATGGGTTTTCACTCCGATGCCCAGACTGGAATGTATATATATATATATATAATATTTATAAAAAGCCACGGAGTAATCCATGCTTAACAGAATGGCAATATATATATATATATATATATATATATAAGAAATAAAGGGTGACAGATTTCAAATCCTATGTCAAGACTGGAATGAAAAAATATATATATATTTATAGAAGCCGTAAAAAGTCACGGAGTAATCCAGGCTGGACAAAAATGGAAATATATATATATATATATATATATGCAATAAAGGGCGACAGATTTCAAATCCTATGCCCGGACTGAATGAAAAAATATATATATATATATATATATATATTTATAAAAGCCGTAAGAAGCTACGGAGTAATCCAGGCTAGACATAATTGAAATATATATAAAAGCTGTAAAGGAGCCATGAATTGATTCAGGCTCAACTATATGTAAATATATATATAAAAGCTGTAAAACGCCACGGGATGATCCAGGCTTAACCTAATGTAAATATATATATATATAAGCTATAAAGGGCAACGGAATTGTGATACTATAATCGGACAGAAATATAAATATATATATATATATATATATATATATATATATAAAAGCGAAAAAAAGGCCACGAAATGATCCAGACCAAACAGAAATGTAAATATTAATATATACAGTTAGTATATATATAAAAGCAACAAAAAGGCCACGAAGTCAAAATTCAGGCCAAATGAAGTCAATATATATATATATAAAAGTAGTAACTACCATGGAATTTGTCATCCGGGTTTGACAGAATTGAAAAGTCAGTATATATATAGTTAAATATATACATAATAAAGCCAAAACGGACCTTGGAAGATAATCTAGTTCGAAAATGGGCATATATATGTATATATATATATAAGCGGTTAAAAGCCGCGGATAGATGATCCGACCTGTAAAAATGATAGAAAACATGTTTATGTACTAGAATGTACGAAAACGTAAGCAAAAACGACCACGGAACTGAGTTTCAGGCATAATCAGAAAATGAAACTTATCGTGCAAGTGTATAAATGCGCAATGAAGTAGTATGAACTTTCTGATCGTAAAAATACTCACAATGGACTGCTACACGAGCTTTTTGCCAAATCGTAGGCTTCAAATGGGCATTTTCACCGCTTAGTTTTAGATATGTGGTAGTATACGAGTATACCTAAGTGTTAGAGTGATAAAATCTGGGTTTGGAGTACTAGAAGTCGGGCTAGAAAATGAAATAAGCGGAGTTTCAGAGCGTTTTCTATTTTTTTTTCTTTTTTTTGCTTGGGGTTGCACTTATATTTATAAACCCGATGGAAGCGGGCCTACAAGTGACAGTCATGGGTCTACCTGCAGCGCCATATGGCAGGCCCCATGTGGTGGGTCCCGTCGCCTCGAAGTACTTGCACTCTAAGCAACGCGAGGTCAGATTCGAAACTTTTTGACTTTTCATCGGAGCGTCCGTTTGATGTGTGCTATACCTTTCCCGAAAGCCCTCGCCGAGAGCGTCACAATGACATGGGACTAAACCTTTTCTGAGTCGAAGAAGACGAGTTCATAACCGGGTCTTCGTTTCTTCGCAGTTTGTCCGTTGAGCTGTCTTACGCGGTTTTCACTCGGGATCATTGTTATGGTTCTTTCTGACCTTGATGGCATCAATTCGGCTTGATTTTAACCGAATTGGCTTTAAGTTGGTAAAATGACCATTTTGCCCCTCAAGGGGTTGTCTCCTGTACTGGCACGGTCTTTGACTATTTTTCAGGGTTGTCTTTGAGGTTTTGATCCCAGTCGATTTTGTTTGTCCTCAGGGTTATCTCCGAGGTTGACTTAATTTCCCTAGGGTTGTCTCTGGGGATGATGAGATGCTTCGGGGTTGTCTCCAAAGGTTGATATTGCTTCCCAAGGTTGTCTTTGAGGCATCTGTACCTCCCGAGTTGTGACCAAGGTTGACCTGGCATCTCGGTATTAAGACTGGGGTTGATTCGGCATCCCGATTTTGAGATTGGGGTTGATTTGTACCACCTAGGTTGTGACCGGGGTTAACTTGTACCTCTCGGGTTGTGATCAGGGTTGACTTTTACTTTTCGGGTTGTGACTATGGTCGACCTGTACCTTCCGGGTTATGAACGGGGTGCAAAATTTTGAGTGTCTACAGATGCCCTTCTTTATCATGTTCATGCAATGCAATGAAAAGAACAAGATAAAGATTGCTAGACACTGGAAATATGATAGATGCAAATGTAATGCAACGCATGGCATGGTATGTTATGAAAGTTAGATACCTCCGAGGGAGTAGGGTTATCACTGGTTGTTTACGTCATTTTTTGTTGGGGATAACATTATCTGTGATCACCCTTGATGCCAGGCTATCATTATCTGATTACGCCATTTCGCTGCAATAGCCTTCAACAGCTGATGTCACCAAACAGTTTCCAATGCTTCGCTAAGGTGGTGCCAACGGCTGATTGTGTCAGGCAATCTGACCTTCGCTGAAGTAGCCTTCAACGACTAATGTCACCAAACCATTTTTGATGCTTCGCTGGGGTTGTGCCAACGGCTGATCGTGTCAGACAATCTGACCTTCGCAGAAGTAGCCTGCAATGGTTAATGTCACCAGACCATTTCCGATGCTTCGCTAAGGTTGTGCAAACGACTGATAGTGTCAGGCAAGCTGACCTTCGCTGAAGTAGCCTTCAACAACTGATGTCACTGGACCGTTTTCGATGCTTCACTGGGGTTGTGCCAACGGCTGATAGTGTCAGGCAATCTGATATTCGCTGAAGTAGCCTTCAACGTATGATGTCACCGGACCATTTTTAATGCTTCGCTGGGGTTGTGCCAACTGCTCATAGTGTCAGGCAATCTGACCTTCGCTGAAGTAGCCTTCAACGGTTGATGTCACCAGACTGTTTCCTATGATTCGTTGGGGTTGTGCCAACGACTGATAGTGTCAGGCAATCTAACCTTCACTGAAGTAGCTTCAACGACTAATGTCACCGGACCATTTCCTATGCTTCTCTGGGGTTGTTCCAACGGCTGATATTATCAGGCAATCTGACCTTCGCTGAAGTAGCCTTCAATGACTGATGTCACCGGACCGTTTTCGATGCTTCGCTAGGGTTGTGCATACGGCTGATAGTGTCAGACAATCTGACCTTCGCTGAAGTAGCCTTCAATGACAGATGTCACCGAACCGTTTCTGATGCTTCGCTGGGGTTGTGCCTGTAACGACCCCAAATTCAGACCGCCACTTGGTCACTCGAATTTGGTTTTTCACGTTCTAATATCTAGCAGCACAATAAATATTACGACTAAATGTCGCATCATACAGTGAAATAATACACAACTACTACCGAATAGATTATATTTAATTAATATAATTTATTCACGTCCCAAGGTCTCGTAACTTAAACATCGATTACATAGCTTAACATACCTTAAGCATATATAAATCTAACTAATACATAATATCATAAGTTCTCATTACAAATAATAAAGTTTTACATAATAAAGTTACTTAGTAGCCTTTCCCTTGCCCTTGTCGGTACTGGAGGGTCCGCACGGCTCTACCTTAACTGAAATGTTTTAGGGAATGCAAGAATGAGCAACAAGTTTGCTCAGCAAATAATATAACAACAACGGTAAGTAATGTAGTTCTCGAATCTCAAAAAGGTTATAACAGGATATGATAGTTCAAGGATAACAAGAATATCAACAGTTCTCAATAACAGTCGCTAAGGACAGAATAATATCAATATGATTCAATACTAAATCAATTTAAGATTTCAAGATAACTGAATACTGAGCAGTCACTATGGACTATGAACTCTTACTAGAATTAACAGTAATATACTGATAATCCAACAAAATAAGTACAACATGTGATCAGCCTAAAGTACCCTATATTATGCATAACATTTAATCATACTTCAGGGCGCACGTCGGTCTCCCGACAAATATATTTCCCCCTCAAAGAAGGTTGTTCAACACAGTTAACACAAGAATTTCGTACCATTCAATTGGTTTGGACAGCTTTCTAATCATGTTATAAGTCTAGCCGAATTAATTGGCATAGACGGCTCTTTAAATGAATAAGCGAACAATTATAAGTTCAATACTCGAATCAAAGTTCAATAATAAACAACTCTATTCTATTTATGAAGCATTATATTATAGGTTAAGAATCATGCTTTCAAATATTTACTTGTATAACCAATAATAATACTGTGACAACCCAGATTTTTAGAAATTGTTAAAATAAGAATTTAATGAATAAAATTCTTATTATGATGTGTTTTGTGTGTAAGTAAATATATATATTCATATATTGGGATGATGAGGTTTAGTAGTTAATTTAACTATTGAAGAAATTAAATAAAATTATTACGAAAAGGATATTAACTGAATATTATTAGTTAATTTAATTAAGTTAAAGATTATATTATGAAATAATATAATTTGGTTATTATTCCTTGTTGGCAGTGGAGTTATTATGAATTAAATCTCATAAATAATATGAGTATTCACATAATTAAAATAGTGAATTACTATAAATAAAATTGTTTTAATTAAATATGAAGGTAATATATTACATGTAAGAGTAATACGTTTATGTAATGGCTTAATATATTATATTTAGCCAAGTGAATGTAAATGGTGTATGAGAATGAGAGGAACCAATATAACTAGAAATAAATATTGGTGTAAGGATAAATGAATTAAATAAATATTTTAGTTAGAATATTTATGGAATAAGATAAATATTCGATGAAAATTATTATGAAATAATTTATTCAAGTATGATAATATAGAATAAAATTATGGGGAATGATTTGGAATCAGTGCGTATTTTATTACGCTAATGGAATAGAAATATTCTAATTTAATTAAATAATTGAATTAGAGCGTTAATGATTTATTAAATAAAATTATAATTATATTAGCTAATTAAATATTGTGTTGGCTAAATAGAGATTATAATTTAATTAAATAAAGGTGCGACAAATGGACTTTAGAATAAGAGAATTATAAAAATAAGTAGAAAGGAGTTTTATTTGAGTAAGCCAAACATGGCCTTGTGGCTTTTGGTTATTATAACTGATGAAACGTTTGGCTGTGTAACTGATGAGGCTATAATGTATACACATTATGTTTATATCAGTTTTGTTCCTAAAGCCAAGAACAAAAAAAAAATAAAGAAGAACAAATACCGAGAAGAGAGGAAGAGAGAAATTGAGAAGAGGGAGCTTAGGGAAGAAATTCTCTGTAATTGAAGAGGAGTTTTAGAATCAAAGAAGGGAGAATCAAGATGAAAAAGAGGATTAAACAAGGACTTCCAATCATCTATTCTAAATTTAAAGAAGAATCAAAGGTAAATTTTTGGAGTTTCTAACTTTAGTTATTTTCTAAAAGTTCTTCTTTGTAATTAGTTTTGAGGGTTGAATTGTTAAGAGATTGATCATATATGTTAATTGGTATGTATAATTTGTTATATGTAATCTATAACAGGTTTTCATGTAATCAAATTCGTGGAAACATGTGTTAGAAGAAGAAATTTGGTTTATGGCTTAGTATATGTATTTTGGTCTATTTTAAGGCTTAAATTGATGGTTAGATCATGTATATAACCTTAACTTGATAATATATGTTGTTAGTATATTGAAATATGAAAACAACAAAGTTTAAACGGATTGATTCGGTTAGGAATCGAATCCGTGGTGAATGATTTCGCTAAAACATGTTAAAACATGAAAATAGAATATGAATATGAGTTTTGGGTCAAGATTTAGGTTGGTTAGTGTTTCTGTAAATTATTGGTTCTTTGATATGTTGTAGTTCTATGAATTACGAATCCATAGAGTCAAAAGTGGACTCAATCGAATGTGTATAACTCAAGTTATGAAGATTTGAAGGAGAAAACGTCCAAAAATCACGAGAACAATGATCTGTAAAGTCTGGTTCTGCTACCAGGCGCAGCTGCCCTGTGCCCTAAGCTTTTTGGGGCGCAGCTGCCCTCTATTACGCAGCTGCACAGGTACTAAGGCTTAAAGGGGCCCAGCTGCGCTCGACACATGTCAGGCGCAGACCTGCCCGAATGGACTGTTTTGACATCTTGTAGTAAAATGAGTATAACTTTCTCATACGGACTCGGATTGAGATGATTGAAGATGATCCGAAACGAGGAAGAGTAGACCTACAACTTTTATTATTTAAGTTTTTGGATTTGAGGTCGGGATTAATTTTCAAATTGACCATTTGTAGGACTAATGTGTTTTTGGAGGCAATCGGGGGCAGTCAGACATGCACGTATGCACATGTAATGGTCCCGACCATGTAAAATGATGTTATAACTTCCATAACATAACTAGTATGTATTATAATGAGACTTGACATTAACCATTGAGTATTAGACAATTTGTATAGGCGTGCTAAGCGTGCGCAAATGCGTGTTGTTTGTACGTTCGAATATGCAAGTTTGGCGTACGGGCGTGCAAGCGTCGTAACGCCGTAACGAGTGTGTATAAACTTGGTTAATATTATATTTCTAATAAGAATGAAACATTATAGAGTAATGTAACCAACATAGGAGCATGCTAAACACATGCAAAAGAGGCGAATTAGGTGTGTGACGTATAAACGTCAAAACGCCGTGTAATGTGTTAATAGACTTAAATAGTGTTTCGATTCTAATGGAATGAACATTATAAGATATGAAATGGGGTTAATATAAAAACAATAAGTAGTCCTAGCAAGACTTACTTGAATGAATTTTAAATATTACTAAAAAGAAATATAGTGAGATATAAGTCGAAAGTTAACACATCAAATTGAACATTGTGTATTGATTAATAAGAAGGGTTATGGGAAGTAGATTAAAGTTTTCATTATAACTACTATACATTGCTATGTGACTAATAGTTTATGTACATGATTATATAATTGTGTAGGGCACGTGAAGTGTAGATAGCTGTAAGCTGTTAAATTGTTATTGGTAAACAACAATTAAGGCAAGTCTTTCAGTTCCTATTTGCTATGTGAACTTGATGATGAAATGTTTTAAATCTTTATTTCAAATAGCAAGATGTGTTATATATATGTTGAAAGTATGAAACTTTAAAGTCAATTTATGACTATGTTGATTGAGTAATGAATGCTGATTGAGTAAGGAACTCAATCTTTATACTTGTTATATGAATTGCAGCATGTATGTTATGTTAGTCCAATGTTTATGAGATGTATCTTGAGCATGTTGTTATATGCTATGTGATCCATGAAAGTTGTTAGATCTTGCTGAGCTGTCGAGCTCAATCTTGCAAATAATTACTTTTGCAGGTCAAGGATTCAAGGTAACGCTATGTGCTACTTGAAAGCAATGAATCAGATGTAATGCATGAAGATTTATATACTTTGGCTGAATTGTTATTGTGTTGGACCGTGTTTAAGATTGTAGATAATGTATTTGATAATGTATGATGGTTAACCGATGTTGAGTTGTAAAGTTTAAATTTTATCCGATGTATAAAGGTCATTGAACCTGGTTGTATGTTTTAGTTTATAATAACTCTGACGAAGCGATTCATGAAATAAATTTGAATCAAAGTTATGTAATGATAAAGGTTGAGATTCAGGGTAATAAAGAAAGAATAATATAAAAGTTTTAAATATTCCGCATTTTTAGTGATTGTATCATCGAATAATGATGTAAAGTGAGAAGTTCGTTGTATTGTTAACGACCGATGTCGAGAATTATATTGTATAAATTTTGGGGTCGTTACAGTTGGTATCAAAGCTGATAGGTTATACACCTTAGGTAAGAGTACCTTAGGCTATGACATTCGAGAATAAAAAGTTAAGTTTAAGTTACGTATAATGAAAAGGTGATTCTTTTCACATACGTAGATGATAGGATGAGTTAAGTCCTATAAATGTTATAAGAAGGAGATTAGTATGACGAGGGATAAAACTCGAATAAAATATTGAGTAACGTAAATGATATTAAATTCTTAAAGGAAGAGTTATTAAATAAATAGGAGGATTCAAAGAAGAATCTTGAAGAGATATGAAGATAAGAAATAGGAGTTGCCTAACTCCAATAATCAAGATGACGAATAACGATGAATAGACAAAGTGTATAAGATTAAAAGCATAATGAAATCATGATATGACATGATGAAAGAAAAAGATAAGAAGTTTGTAAAATAAAATGATAATGAGATAAGAAAGAATTATAAGGGAAATGATGATAGAATAAGATCACGGCGTGATCTTTTAAAGTTGAAAGACAGATGGTCTGTAATGATTGAATGGTTATAGTTTGAGACTATAACGAGAATGGATTATGTTATAGTACGATTAACTCACGAGGAGTTATGAATGATGAGATATAGATGTCTGTATCGAGTATAGAGCAAGAAGTTATAAGTAAGATAGAGTTAAGTGGGATTTCAACTGAGTACTCATGTGGTGGCTGAGTTGTACAAATCTTGTATGGGCAAGGTTTTGTGCTTACACTTGGTTTATCATATTGATAATTATTGGAATATTGGTGTCGCGCTATCGATATACATATGGTGAGAAGGTGATTCTTGTCCCATGTGTATATTTGATAGTTAGAGTCAACAGGGATTAGATTAGATGAAATTAAGATTACATTAGATGATCTTAAGGTTAGGCGAGTTCTTAAAACTCATACTTATGGTAAGTTCATGACTCATAGTCGTATGCATGTTTTGAACCCCTAAGCGTATGGACAGTCTCTGATCAGTTCTTTGACTACGTATTGCTAGGATAAGTTCTTAAACTCATATTATTGTGGCAAGTTCCTGAACTTTCAAAGTGTGGTAAGTTCGATGAACTATACTGGGTATAGAAAGGTTATGGTACAGAAAACATTGATGTTGTTTAAGATTAATAGAATGATTAAGTATTGATGGAGTAAATATTTAATTGATGGAGAAAGTTTTTATATTTTAAATCTCCTAGCTTTGCTAGATTTTTGAATTTATTGACTTCGTGCTGATGTTGCACTTCTGTTTTCTTGAAAAATATTGGATCAAATGATGGAACCAATGGATTTTTTTAAAATAGTGCTATTATTCACATGTCTATGCTAATTGCTTCAGCTAGACAAAAATGATTTGAAAATTTCAAAATATATTTTATATACGCATCATTTGATATGGTGTAAAAACAATAATCGAGGAAGTTATCAATGCAGTTAAACCTAGTGTTGGATGTGATCGTATGATCGTTAGCCCACTATAGTATGATGTAGTATGACGGTGTCATATAATGACGAAATTCTCAACGTACCATTACTATGGTACGGTATCAGGATAATATAAAAAGATTTACTTACTATTTTCAGTTTCCTTAAACTATAAAAAAAAAGAGATTTATCTACTTTTGTTTCCTTAGACTACAAAAAAAAATATTTTTTAAAATAAATAAATAAATATTTATTTTGTTGGTTAAAAATATATATGTATATATATATATATTTCGATTAATGTCTGAATTGTTGCTAGAAGTCTATGCTACTTGATTCAGCTAGACAAATATTGAAAGATGTTTATGAAATTCGATCGTTCTTGGTCAAACTATGCCAAACCAAATTATTTTGGTGTGGATTCAGATGTTAAGAAGCTGAGGTGAACAACCCTATAAAAGGGGACATGTTATCGGAGACTATAGTTCCGAATGTAACGCATATAGTCGTTACGATGTACTACGTTTGGGCCCAACGTAGGGATACGATAGGATGGCCACCTACAGTGCCGATGCGATTTTATAGTGTGAAGTATCGGGGGTGAAGCACTGTTAAACCTAAAAAAAAAGTTCAAGGTCTTGTGACCACTCAGCATTATTGGAATCTTTTAAATTCTTGAGTTATTTATATCGCTTCCCAATTATTGGACAATTGTGGAAGATTTTTATTATTCTGAAGGTGAATGTGGTAAGAAGAATAGCCTTAGAAAGAAGTAGTTGTAGAACGCTTTAATCCAGTGAATAAAGATTAACGTAGAATCTATTTTGATAGATTTAACGAACAAAGATAAAAAAAAAATCGAGGACAAAATTCTTAGAAAAAGGGGTGAATGTGATAACACGAACAATTATAGATGGTGAGTTACGAAGTATATGACTTCGACGAGTAAAGTATAATGCAATGATCCTTAGAAAGGAAATGAACGAGTTAGAGAATATATAATATTTGAAACCTAATTGTGTTTAATTGAAGGTTATGAAATAAAACCTAAAAATTTATTGAAGAACTGAATGTAGCTGAATATATATATAAAACTTATATTAAGGTAATTTGTTGAAGTCGTTCAACGATAAATGTTCTTAAAGAGAGTTGATGGAAACCTGAGTAAGGTAGGGTTTCGGTGATTCCGAGGACGGAATCCTTATAAGGAGGAAAAGGATGTGACAACCCGAATTTTCAAAAATTGTTAAAATAAGAATTTAATGAATAAAATTCTTATTATGATGTGTTTTGTGTGTAAGTAAATATATATTCATATATTGGGATGATGAGGTTTAGCAGTTAATTTAACTATTGAAGAAATTAAATAAAATTATTACGAAAAGGATATTAACTGAATATTATTAGTTAATTTAATTAAGTTAAAGATTATATTATGAAATAATATAATTTGGTTATTATTCCTTGTTGGCAGTGGAGTTATTATGAATTAAATCTCATAAATAATGTGAGTATTCACTTAAATAAAATAGTGAATTAATATAAATATAATTATTTTAATTAAATATGAAGGTAATATATTACATGTAAGAGTAATACGTTTATGTAATGGTTTAATATATTATATTTAGCCAAGTGAATGTAAATGGAGTATGAGAATGAGAGGAACTAATATAACTATAAATAAATATTTGTGTTAGGATTAATGAATTAAATAAATATTTTAGTTGGAATATTTATGGAATAAGATAAATATTCGATGAAAATTATTATGGAATAATTTATTCAAGTATGATAACATAGAAAAAAATTATGGGGAATGATTTTGCAATCAGTGCGTATTTTATTACGCTAATGGAATAGAAATATTCTAATTTAATTAAATAATTGAATTAGAGTGTTAATGATTTATTAAATAAAAATATAATCATATTAGCTAATTAAATATTTTTTTGGCTAAATAGAGATTATAATTTAATAAAATAAAGGTGTGACAAATGGGCTTTATAATAAGAGAATTATAAAAATAAGTAGAAAGGAGTTTTATTTGAATAAGCCAAACATGGCCTTGTGACTTTTGGTTATTATAAGTGATAAAACGTTTGGCTGTGTAACTGATGAGGCTATAATGTATACACATTATGTTTATATCAGTTATATGAATTTTACGTATTTTGTTCCTAAAGCCAAAAAAAAAAACAAAGAAGAACAAATACCGAGAAGAGAGGAAGAGAGAAATTGAGAAGAGGGAGCTTAGGGAAGAAATTCTCTCTAATTGAATAGGAGTTTTAGAATCAAAGAAGGGAGAATCAAGAAGAAAAAGAGGATTAAACAAGGACTTCCAATCATCTATTCTGAATTTAAAGAAGAATCAAAGGTAAATTTTTGGAGTTTCTAGCTTTAGTTATTTTCTAAAAGTTCTTCTTTGTAATTAGTTTTGAGGGTTGAATTGTTAAGAGATTGATCATATGTGTTAATTGGTATGTATAATTTGTTATATGTAATCTATAACAGGTTTTCATATAATCAAATTCGTGAAAACATGTGTTAGAAGAAGAAATTTGGTTTATGGCTTAGTATATGTATTTTGGTCTATTTTAAGGCTTAAATTGATGGTTAGATCATGTATATAACCTTAAATTTATAATATATGTTGTTAGTATATTGAAAGACAAAAACAACAAAGTTTAAACGGATTGATTCGGTTAGGAATCGAATCCGTGGTGAATGATTTTCGCTAAAACATGTTAAAACATGAAAATAGAATATGAACATTTATTTTGGGTCAAGATTTAGGTTGGTTAGTGTTTCTATAAATTATTGGTTCTTTGATATGTTGTAGTTCTATGAATTACGAATCTATAGAGTCAAAAACGGACTCAATCGAATGTGTATAACTCAAGTTATGAAGATTTGAAGGAGAAAA
This sequence comes from Panax stipuleanatus, assembly GCA_020205555.1. Lineage (NCBI taxonomy): Eukaryota > Viridiplantae > Streptophyta > Magnoliopsida > Apiales > Araliaceae > Panax > Panax stipuleanatus. The sequence goes on from CM035121.1 coordinate 37,892,567, forward strand.
CGTCCAAAAATCGCGAGAACAGTGATCTGTAAAGTCTGGTTCTGCTACCAGGCGCAGCTGCTCTGTGCCCTAAGCCTTTTGGGGCGCAGCTTCCCTCTTTGGCACAGCTGCGTCGGTTCCAAGGCTTAAAGGGGCGCAGCTGCGCTGGACACATGTCAGGCGCAAACGTGCCCGAGTGGACTATTTTGACATCTTGTAATAAAATGGGCATACCTTTCTCATACGAACTCGGATTGAGGTGATTCAAGATGATCCGGAACAAAGAAGAGAAGACCTACAACTTTTATTCTTTAAGTTTTTGGATTTGAGTTCGGGATCAATTCTCAAATTGACCATTTGTAGGATTGATGTATTTTTGGAGGCAATCGGGGGCCGTCGGACATGTACGTATGCACATGTAATGCTCCCGACCATGTAAAATAATGTTATAACTTACATAACATGACTATTATATATTATAATGATACTTGACATTAACCATTGAGTATTAGACAATTTGTATGGGCATGCTAAGCGTGCGCAAATGCATGTCGTTTGGACGTTCAAATAGGCAAGTTTGGCGTACGGGCGTGCAAGCGTCGCAACGCCGTAACGAGTATGTATAACCTTTGGTTAATATTATGTTTTAATAAGAATGAAATATTATAGAGTAATGTAACTGTAGCGCCTGAGAAAATCGAACGTTTATGTAAATGAATTTTTATTTGATTTATTGAATAAAATTTGGATTATTTGTTTATTAAACTGAGTAAGTTAATTGTAGGTCATTTTATGACCTAGAGAATACAGAAATGAGTAGGATTCTGGCTACGTGCTAGGAATAAATGATATGAATTTATAAGACGAAAAAAAAGGTTTTCGAGAATAAAAATATTTTTGGGAAAAGACAAAATAAACATTGTTTAACCCTAAGGGTAGGGTTTGACCCTAAAGGTTAGGGTTTGAGACCCTATGCCATTCCGAGAGTTCGGAATGTCAAAATGACGTTCTGTCGAATGATTTGACGGTAATATACCGTGAAAAGTTATGCTAGCCGAGAAAAGTTTTCTCGGGAGAAAAAGTACGGGAATCACTATTCATCCGTTTCTGCTCAGGAATTTATTTTGAAATTCTGAGAAACGCGTAATGATAGGATTTTGATACGAGATGGAATATGTAATAATATTTCATTTATGACTTACGAAGTTTTCGCGTAGGGACTTAAAATCCTAACGGTTAGGGAAAGTGATCTAATGAAATAATTATTTACGTATAATAATAAATGGTTATTGTACGGAAAGAATATGTGTATAATACGAGGTATTATACAAGAATAATACGGAGAGAATACGAGAATTAATACGACATATAATATGAATTTTATACGGAGTAAATAAGTTAAAATAAAGTGAATTATAATTAATTAGAATTAAAAGTTAATAAGTTTGACCTGTGGGTCGAACCATTGGGTAAACGGGTGGTTTTAACCCATGTTTCAACCAACAACCCATGTTGGACATGGGGGAACAAGGCTACATGGGAGCATGTGGGAGCACAAGGGGGGACATGGTTGGCCATGTGCTAGCACATGGGCTCAAACTTGGTGGGAAAGTAATTGAGGAGGTGGGAATAGTAGAGGAGATTGGGCCTAAATGACTCTTCTACCCTAAGTCTTGCCAACTTCTATAAATATAAAGCTTGCTCTTCATTATTTTGTTGTTTGACAATTCCTCCAGCAAAGAGATAGAGAGAGAAGAAGAAGAAGAAGCTAGATTGAGCTTTGCCTAGTTAACTCATCAATCAAGAAGGAAGAAGACCATTGAGTCTCCATACTCACTCCACAAAGAACACAAAAGGTATAACCATAAGAAAGTATATAAACATCATCTTTTCTTTCAAAAATAATTTTGATAGAGAGGTGTTAGAGAAAGCATGAACCCTAAAAAGTTATAAGGATGGCTTAATGAGTAACTAAGAACCTTAACAAGCTATGCATGATGGAAGACTAAGAATTCATTAGGTACTAATAATGGACTTAATGAATTCATAGGAAATGGACTAATGAACATGTGAAACCATGAAAAACTTAAATGTTTTGAATGATTAGAATTAGTAATAATCAACCATGGGATTGATTCCAAGTGGTTTGGAGTAATAATAATGAAGAACGAAGATTCGGCGAAAGTTACGCGATTAGACGACAATCGTCGAAAACGTAAATTTCTCGGATTAGAAATCAAAAGTAGCCGTGAGCATCGAAAAAAATGGTTTTTGATTGTAACACGTGAATTTAGGTAAATAAGACTTGCGAGGGAAAGAACGGATTGATTCCGACTTAAAACAAAGATTTGAGCGTCGAACAGTTCACGAACGTTTAACGAAAATAAAAAAAATAGACTAATCCGCGAATTTCTTGCCGACGAATTCAGAAATGAATTCTGACTTGATAAGATGGTAGAGCATGTCGTTTATGAACTTTTGTCTTTGGAACGAACCAATTTCGAGTTATAACGATGAAGTTACGGACTTCGAAATTTTAGAATTTTCAAAGACTTAGAAAAATTTTCTAAGTTGCAGAGCTAGCGCCGCAGCACCAGCCAATAGACTTAAATCCGGCGCCGCAACGCCACTCCCGGGAGAAATCTCTGGAGAGTAGCGCTGCAGTGCCACTCCAAGGGAAATATCTGGCGCCGCAACGCCAGCATGTGAGAAAATTTGACATTGTTAAATAATTACTTAACCTTTTGAATATCATTAAGGGGCTAGTAAATGATGTAATGTAAACCCTAAATAACATGTTTAAGTAAGAGTTTATGAAAATTAAGTGTTAAATAAATGTAATTAAACTTAAGTTTTGGACGTTAACCAAAACTAAGTTAAGGAACAAGTTAAATACTCGTTTAATCATCATGCCTAGTGATGATTAAGAAGAGTTGGTTTATAATATAGGATGTTAATAAAATGTAATGAACATTAAATAACTTAAATGAATGTTATTAATTTAACATTTTGATTAAGTTATACAAGAAGGAGAAGTTAGGCTATACTTGGTATATCGATGATGAGTTCTCATAGGTATGCTTTGTGTTATGCTTTGTAGACATTGTAAAGACTAAATAGACTACGTGTAAAGGTTTAGAAGACACAAAGGCAAGTTTTCCAACTTCGTTCATACTTTACTTTGAATGCAAGTTTTCTAAACTCTTGTCTATACATTATGGTTGGACAAGAGGTCATTGTGCATAATTGCTTATGCATGAACTGTTACTGAATAGTCGATGCCATTTGATTTGGCTAGACTGAGATTTAGCATATTTTGGTGGGTTTCCCACAAATCTTTCCAAAATATATATAATGTTGTGATCCTATGCCAATTGCTTGGTACGGATTCTCAGGTAAACCTGAGTATGAATAAAACAAAGGTTTTAAACATCGTTAATTCGACAGGCACGTGAGGTTGCCACCAATTAAGCGTAAACACATTTAATGTATGAGTGTTGATCAACATAGAGTACTACAGGCTGATCACCTGGATGTGCTCGTAAGCTATATCGAACTTATGGCCTTCGTGCCGGGTTGTTCCTTTCATGAATGAGAACTAAAATATATGGTTCATGGTCGTTGACCAAGATGGATTCCGAAGAGGCTATAAAGTCCTTGGGAATGGTTTTAAAGGAATCAAAACGATATTTTGATTATTATTAAGTACTTCATAACTATTGTACAGTTATTGAAGACCAAGGAATAAGATTTTTGATTTTGTGGTTTCAAGATAAACTGTTTAACTTGCTGAGCTGTTTATGCTCATTCTTACTTAAAACTAAATGATTTCAGCTAAGAACGAACGGACTGAAGGATCCGGTAAAGACAAAGGCAAGTCCAAGATGGACAAGTATTGACCTTTGTAATAGTATAGCATTAGTATTGTATTTACTGATATTATGACACAGAACAATGTATTGGTTACGAATACTTGGGAAGGAATTTAATAGAATGTAATAATTAGTAAACTTATGCATTGATATTGATGTCCTCAATTGAATGTATGAGTAGATTGTAGCACCGTGTAGCACCATGTCTTAGGTTTGAAGGTACCCAGATTTGGGGGTGTCACAGTAACCCAACATAGGAGCATGCTAAGCGCATGCAAAAGAGGCGAATTAGGTGTGTGACGTATAAACGTCGAAACGCCGTGTAATGTGTTAATACACTTAAATAGTGTTTCGATTCTAATGGAATGAACATTATAAGATATGAAATGGGGTTAATATAAAACCAATAAGTAGTCCTAGCAAGACTTAAACACTTGAATGAATTTCAAATATTACTAAAAAGAAATATAGTGAGATATAAGTCGAAAGTTAACACATCAAATTGAACATTGTGTATTGATTAATAAGAAGGGTTATGGGATGTAGAGTAAAGTTTACATTACAACTACTATGCATTGCTATGTGACTAATAGTTTATGTGTATGATTATATAATTGTGTAGGGCACGTGAAGTGCAGATAGCTGTAAGCTATTAAACTGTTATTGGTAAACAACAATCAAGGCAAGTCTTTCAGCTCCTATTTGCTATGTGAACTTGATGATGAAATGTTTTAAATCTTTATTTCAAATAGCATGATGTGTTATATATATGTTGAAAGTATGAAATGTTAAAGTCAATTTATGACTATGTTGATTGAGTAATGAATGCTGATTGAGTAAGGAACTCAATCTTTATACTTGTTATATGAACTACAGCATATATGTTATGTTAGTCCAATGTTTATGAGATGTATCTTGAGAATGTTGTTATGTGCTATGTGATGTATGAAAACTTTTAGATCTTGCTGAGCTGTCGAGCTTAATCTTGCAAATAATCACTTTTGCAGGTCAAGGATTCAAGGTAACGCTATGTGCTACTTGAAAGCAATGAATCAGATGTAATGCATGAAGATTTATATACTTTGGCTGAATTGTTATTATTTTGGACCGTGTTTAAGGTTGCAGATAATGTATTTGATATTGTATGATCGTTAACCGATGTTGAGTTGTAAAGTTTAAATTTTATCCGATGTATAAAGGTTATTAATCTTAGTTGTAAGTTTTAGTTTATAATAACTCTGACGAAGCGATTTGTGAAATAAATTTGAATCAAAGTTATGTAATGATAAAGGTTTAGATTCAGGGCGATAAAGAAAGAATAATATAAAAGTTTTAAATATTTTGCATTTTTAGTGATTGTATCATCGAATAATGATGTAAAGTGAGAAGTTCGTTATATTGTTAACGACCGATGTCGAGAATTATATTGTATGAATTTTGGGGTCGTTACAAATACAAGTTCCAGTAATGCTCAATAAAGAGTAGGGTTCAAGTACTTGCACTTTAAAAGAGTGTAAGTTAGAGAACTTGCCTTATGCATAGTCTATCCAAGATATTAATCAACACTTTCGAATCCTATCGTAATATAGTTACGTATATGATATCCATTAGTCATATATTTCAACATCATATCTTATCTTGGATATACAATCAACACATAAACTAAGTTTTAACCTAGTTACCCCGTCATACTATATATAGCATCATATTAATTCACAAGTCTCGACTAATATACTTTTATCCTTAACGTTTCTCTTTTCGAGTTAAACAAGTTTACATATCATCATTATCACATACGATCACAACAAATAGCAAACATACTTTTTTTTAGCACGTTATAGCATTATTATAAGTTAACCGTCAAATATCGGATTCGAGTATCAACATATGATATCACATAACGTATATGCATATTAAAGGATACTTTCATGCTTGTATAACTTTTCCAAGTTCAATCATTCATTATATAGTATTAAGTGAATACCCTTAATAACTTAAGGTCGTTCAAGGTCATGAAATTACAAAGTCTAACATGCTCGCCTTCTAAGCACATAAGGTATTCATATAACTTGATTTAGGCATGCTTATGAGTATTCGCATCGCATGTATGTAGCTAACATTGTTATTATTTTGAAAACATACTTCGTTTACGCTAAACTTGAATCACTACACCTAATCATGGTATGTACACATGTACGATACATGAGTGAGTCTAAGAGTGCTATCACATATGTAAAAAAATTTCATAATTCAAATCTCAAAGTAGCACGTTAACGTTCACGTTCAAAGTTCGTATTTTCATTAGTAAAGCTCACTAATAAGGTTTGCATGTTCACATTACATTATGAAACCTATATACATAAGTTAATATGACCGACATGTATTTCAAGGCCATATAAACATGCCTGAAAAATCAGAATACATACTGATCTCTACATGTCAAAGTTCGCTTTTAAAACTCACATTTTCGTTAAAAATATTCACTAGTGAGGTTTAACATGCTCTTGTCATACTATGAAACATATATACGTAAGACCACATGTCTTTCATGCATGTCTAAACCATTCTAACATGTATCAAAAATCAGAACATAGTCATGCTTCATAATGTTAATGTGACACCCCCAAATCCGGGTACTTTGTTTCCACATGATTTGATGTTCACTTTCTAATATAACATACATCTACCCAACGAATAATGCAAAGTAAACTACAACTTAAATTAAAATAAATAAATCTCCCTTACAACAAGGGTTACAACCTTTTTTAAAATAATCCCAGGTTACTCTAACCCTGACATGAATATAATAAAGTGCGAAAATAAAAACATAACATTCAAGTCTTATTACAATCATTCTCAATTAAGTAAAACAAGTCTTCACTTGCTTTGCTTTCCCTTGCCCTTAATTGTAGACGGAGCATTAGCGTTATCAACCTTAATTGAAATTGTTATTTAATGCAAGAGTGAGCAAACCACAGCTCATTGGAGTTTAACAATAATATATACATGAAAGGATATCTTTAAAAAGATTTGAATAACTTAGCTTACTTCAAAAATAAAGAATTAAATAATAATTCTCTATCAACATTAAAATTCGAATATAGAATTTATCTGAGTATCATAAGACCTTTGAACTCTTGTCCTAGGTTATAAATATTTCTATTTAAACCTTTAACAGTCAATAAGACTATGGACCTTAACTCGTACTTAGGGGGATCAGCCCTTTCGTACCATGTATTGTGCACAAACATCTTAACGCTATGCGTAGTAACCTCCCCTAGTAAATAGGGTTGTTCAACTCAGTAATTTGAATTCAAGTCTGCACCAAAGAAAGTTTGGTTTGGATAAGCTTACAAGGGTAATTTAGAATTTACGTTCATCAACTAAGGATTAGTTGAATCGACTTTCAATAATTCATAAATAACAGAATTATGAATTAACATATGCTTTAGAAGTAAACTTAAAGCATTTAAAATAATAACTGGATCTTACTTGAACAATAGGTCAAGATCATTTCAATTAAATAACCAATTGTCCAATACAGAAATGAAAAGGACATTCTCAACAATGAATATATGAACTCACAGAACTTGCGTAGAAATAGCGAGTTTAGGGTTTAGAAGACTTGCATAAAAATTAATACAAGATTAGGGTTTAGAAAACTTGCCGTACGCGCAAGCTACTTAACTCAACCACATACTTAAACACTTCCTATATACATTCAATTATAATAATCTAAATCAGTTAACACATAACTAATTCACATAAGTGGTTAACCCTCATGGTTAACTCACTCTAATTAAATAAATAATCATAATCAACTATCACATAGTTAATTATATCACACATACTCACATAATTAAATTAATTATGTATTTTACTAAATTATAATTAAACAATTATAATTCAAACACTTAATCAAATTATAATTACCATTTAAATTATAAACAAATTATAATTTATAATCAATTAAACTATATCATGCATTATAATTACACAAATTATAATTAATCATGGAATTATCAATTTATAATCCATTATTAAACATGCATTTATTAAATTATAATTACATAAATTATAATTTAAATTAACATCTAATTGATTAAAATAAATCAACTGCTATACATTATAATTTCACATAATTATAATTTAAATTAAACATTTACTCCTAATTATAATTAATCAAATTATAATTAAGTAATTCATTTACAATAAAATATTTATAATCTAATTAAAGTTTTCAAAATTTCTTTTCTTTTCCAAATTATGAAATTGTCAATTTCATATAACAACATGTTATATCATTTAAATATATATCCACTATAGATGAATAATTAAACTAGGGCTTTAAAAATAAACTGCACAAGAAACTAAAGTCACTGCCTCTGCCCAAGACACGGCGCAGCTGCGCCACCTTTAGCCTTGACACCTGGCGCAGCTGCGCTGGCAGCGGACAGAAATAGAGCAGCTTCGCGAACAGTGCAGAGAAAAGCCAAATTGGCTTAATTCTCTACAATGAGTTCTCAATTCAGCCAACAATTTTCATATAAAACTTTACAGAAATAAAGTGCAAAGCTTCTAACATGTTTTGAACACACTAATACATCAATTAACAAGATTACAACGTTTAATTTTTTACAAAAATTTAAAGAAAATACCAATGTCAGTGTTCTAGATGAAATTAAACACTATGAATTTGTTTTGAAACCAATTCTCACGACTCCCAATCAACCAATTTCTAAACATAATAACATATTCCACCATTCATTTATACAAAAATCAACATTCAACATATATTTTGATTTCTATGAGAAACTTTATTTTTCCTAGACACTTCAGTGTGACTTTTGAAAACATAAATTCTCCATTTATATCATATATATTCATGAATTAAACAACTAATTAAGCATACCATCACATATAGACATGATATGAACACAATTACATATGAAAACATATGAATATCATATATACATAGTCATAATTATACAACTTCATGAAAGCATAATTTGACAAGAAGAAATACAATACATAAGAATTGATTCTATGGTTAAGAGTATAATCTTACTAGCTTGAATTGGAAGAAGAGATGGAGATGATGATGTAGAGTTTTTCTCTTATTTTTCTCAAAGTTTTCTTCTTTGTATTAACTCTTCTCTACTCTTCTTTCTCCTTTGTTTTCTTCTAGTTTAGACTTAGGTTTTAGAAAAACTAATGTACTGATAGTATATACATATAATATATAACACAAGTAATATATAATATATGTAACTCCCATATAATAAATATATGCACTAACTACTAATTACAACGTAAGTTACAAAATTCAAAAGCCAACTTGGCTTGTTTGGGTACAAGAAAAATTAGAAACTAGTTTTTATTAACTCCAAATATGGTTTAGATAATTTAGGTTTAAGCTAGTGTAAGGGCCTTGTTTGGCAATAGTTCTTTAAAATAAAAGCAAGGGCCTTGTTTGGTAAAATCATTTAAAAAATATTTTAATACACACACTTTAACGTCACACTTTAATTAATTAAATATTAATCATCTAATTTAATCAATTAAAATCTAACATCAATTAATCACATAAAACTGTCACATAATTATAATTACTCGCTAATTATAATTTATATAACACCTCATCACATATCTCATCTAATTTAATTCTCTCAATTAAATTAGAACTATAATATAAAATTAATATACATTAATTAAATTAAATATTACACATTCATTTAATTAATATATACACTTAATTAAATCACTCCATAATTCATATAATTTATTTATTTAACTCAATAAATAAATCATATAAAATATTTATTTACTCAATAAATATTTAAAATTAAATATAAAATCTCAATCGTTACAGTTAACGTTCGTTTATGAAATTTTAAGTTCATTTCCAAAACTATGTCATTTCATATACGTTGCATGCAATCATAGCCAAATCATGTTTACGTTACCTCCATATACTCATATAAGCATGTCCAACCTATTAGCATGCTCGTTTAAGCCATATTAAACAATTAATACTTAACCACTTTGTATCAGAATGCAGAAACTAGAATCAGTGACCGGCGCAGCTGCGCTGCGCTGCAGTGTAATGCCGGCGCAGCTGCGCCTTATCTAGTTCGTACCAGACTACAGCCAGCAACGACAGAATCCCAGCCCAAATCACAGAAACTTTACACAAATTTGATTTAAAACATGCTACATTTTATACTAACATGTTTATAAGCTAATATAATGATTAATAATCATTCTATAATCCAATTAACATGCCTTACAACCAAAATTAAGAATTCAAGAAATCTTAGAATCTGCAGAAATGGAAAAATGAAGAACATGTGATGTATATTATACCTTTGCTATACGTTAATTGGACTTGCTGCTAATTCTTAGAATGCTCAACACTGATATATATATATAACTCTCAACTCAACACTCAAGCAATTCTCAGCAAATTGAAATGTGAAGGAGAATGGGCTATATTTATAGGATTTCAATTACACAGACAATGCATTTGTTCTTCAATTTAAACCAACATGAATTAGGATTGCATGTTGGTTATGAAAGAGTAGGTAATTGGTTGTTAGAACCCATCATCAAAACCACTCCCCATTGCATGATTGCTAGTTTATGTTACTGAGTTTTAAGGTTATAGGAGACTAGGATAGCTTGAGTATATCACGTGGAGGAGAATGAGCCTTTCAACACCTACAAGTCTCAGCATTTGGACAACATACAACACTTAGTTATTCTACACATACTATAGACTTAAGTTATATTTCACTTAGAGTCACACTGTAAGTTTAATTAGACCATATAGCAATGTAGTAAAATTAATTTACACATATATAATCCATGTACATTTTATCTAACCGGTATAATTTTATCATATATTACCACATTACATCATCTCCTTTATTATTACAATCAACAATTGATTACAATATATTCATGATATATTATTTTAAGGTATACTCACATACCTATTGTCACATAAGCATCATGTAGCTTATATTTTTTTTTTCAATCTTAATATATTGTTTCTATGTGTAGTATAATCACATTGCACTATATAATATAGTTTATATATACTTGCATGGTCACACTTAAGTGTTTCTCTACACTATATAATATAGTTGTATTCCATATACTTTATATTTTTAATTATTGCATACCTGCACATAATAATTAATATAATCTTATTATATTAATAACTTACTTACTTGTTTTATCATTCATAATGTCAAATAAATAAATTATTCATCATATTGATTAATTAATAATAATATTAATTAATCCATTCCTCATCAATTAATGTAATTATTAATAACACTTAATTAATATTCATTATAAATATAACTCTTATTATATTTATAAACAAGTTGTTTATTATTCTATTATTGTAATAATCAACATATTATTAATCACCATTAATATTTCATCTTTTATAATAACAATTAATATTGATTAATCGTTCGCATAGTAATTCCTTATCAATTATTATTATGCTATCACTCGCAATAATAATAATTCAACATACCATTATTATATTAACAATTAATATAAATTAATTATTCACTTAATAATTCTTTCGTTAATTAATATAACCATTAACATTTCTCATCACTGTGCCACACAAGGCATTCAACGAGTTTATCGCAAACTCCAAAATTTCTCAATTATTATAATTATTCAATTTAATAAATTGAGTTAACTCATCTCATAACACAAAATCATTTGTATTCAAATAAATTCTCATTCTCATTAATATATTCATTTAATAATGTACGAAAATTCTCGGGTATTACATCCTCCTCCCCTTAAAAAAATTTCGTCCCGGAATTGCTACAAGGTTACACAAATAGATGGGGATAATCCCTCATCATCCTATCTTCTAACTCCCACGTAGTCTCTTCGACATCGTGGTTACACCAAAATACTTTTACAGATGAAATAATTTTATTTCATAAGGTTTGTTCTTTTCTATCTAATATCTGGACAAAAATTTCTTCGTAAGCCAAGTTCTTCTCCACTTGAATGGGCTCATAAGAAATCACGTGCTTGTAGTCGGCCTTGTACGGTCGTAACACAGAAATGTGGAACACGTTGTGGATGTGCTCCAACTCGGGTTGTAATGCAACTTTGTATGCCACTTCGCCCACTCGCTTCAGTATCTTGAACGGTCCTATAAATCTTGTACTCAAATTTTCTTTCTTACCGAAACGGATCTTTCCCTTCCATGGAGATACCTTCAAGAATATGAAACTGCCGACTTTAAAGTCTCGGTCCTGTCGATGCAAATCTGCGTACTTTTTCTGGCGGTCTTGAGCTGCTACTAGTCTGGCTCTTATCACTGTCACCACGTCTACGGTTTGTTGAGCTAACTTTAGTCCGAGTATTCGTCGTTCTCCGACTTCATCCCAATATAATGGCGTTCTGCAATTTCTTCCGTAAAGAGCTTCGTATGGTGGCATGCCGATACTCTCATGGTAACTATTATTATACGCAAATTCGACTAAGGGTAGGTGGTCGCCCAAGTTTCTCTTGAAGTCCATCACGCAAATCCTAAGCATGTCCTCCAGCGTTTGTAAAGTTCACTCACTTTATCCGTCTGTCTGAGGATGATAAGCGGTACTCAACCTCAACTGTGTTCCCATTCTCTCTTGCAAGTTTTTCCAAAATTTTAACGTGAAGCGCGGATCTCGATCAGAGACAATTTACACCGGCACTCTATGTCGTGAAACAATCTCCTTTACGTAAAGGCTCGCCAACTGGTTCAAACTATATCTGATCTTGATCGGTAGAAAGTGTGCGGTCTTCGTTAGTCGATCCACGATAACCCAAATGGCATCATATCCCTTCTGTGTGACTGGAATTCCCACCACGAAGTCCATCGTAATGTGCTCCTATTTCTACTCCGGTATTTCCAACAGTTGTAGTAAACCACTCGGCCGCTGGTGCTCTACTTTGACGCTTTGGTAAGTCAAACATCTACTAACGCAGTATGTAATAACCGAGAATTTTAAACTCCATTATTAATTTAATATGTGATTTAAATTTTTAATGAGTTAGTTTTGTGAGCATATTTAAACCTTATGTGGTTATGTGATTATGTGAGTTGAGCCTATGCGAATAAATGCTAGGATGTTATTTAAGGGAGTCACTAATGATTTATTTAAATTAGTGGACTAGCCCTAAGTTTTAATAACAAAAGAATTGATAGTAATTAAATATTCAATTACTTGAATATAGTGTAGAGGTTTAATCGTGATTGATTAATTGGTATTTGAGTAATTAATCGATAATATATGAAATTACTGTTGTTGAGAATAATAAAATATAAGTGTGTAATTTATTAATAAATATAATATGGTTATATTTACTTGATTAATTAGTTTGTGCAAGCATGCGATATATTAAACCTTTAATATATAGTACTTAACTATATATTATATATAGTACAAGGTGACACATTAATATGTCTATATATTATATATATATAAACTATATAGTAAGATTAATTGCATTATGTGAGTTACATATTATTGATTATGTGGCATGAGGTGTGTGGGTAAAACTTAATGTATACCCTATTACCTTATATTAATATCAATAAACAATTGATAATTGATAATGTTTTCAAATAAGTTATTATAATTGTAATAATAACCGTTATGGGATAATGAGTAATAATAATACCCAATTAAATTATAGTTGGCATTAAGGAAAATGTACATGGATTATATGATTGGTGTATAGGTACCTATTGATACATTATATCATTATTTGCTCATTAGAAATAACATTGTAGCACCCATTTAAATGTATATGGAATGAATACATGTATCTCAAGTATATACTATATGTATATATGTGTATAACATAAGTATTGTAATTACTAGTTGCTGAGTAATTGGTTTGTTCCAATACGAGTGCCCATTTCATTCTTCACACGTGAACTCCCACATGGCTACACCACTCTACTTCTCCTCAATTTCTTCACAAAGCTAGCCAATGATTTCAAGGGGTGTGGAATCCATGATGAGAATCACCAACTCTCAACCACCCTCTCTTATCCATTGAACATTCTTGCAATCCTTTGAATTAATTTGGAAGATAATTGAGTTTTCTGGATATCCATTTGCCTATATATAAGACATTCCTCCTTCATTGTTAACATTACTAAGATTTTCATAAGTGTATGTAATTTGGAGAGATACAGTGAGGAAGAACTAGTATATTAGCATGTCTATCTCCTTAACAGAGGTATAACTCCATTTTCAATTTGTGTAAAATTTCTAGTTCTTGATTATTGAATTGATCATGGGTTGGCTAATTAATGGATTTGGATATGTTGTTAAGTGTTATATAAAGTTATAATCATGTTAGTAGCTGCAATAGAATAGAATTCATGCGAAATTTTTGAGTTGGGTTTAAGCTTCTGCAGAGCAGAAGGCAGTTCCTGGTCGGCCCAGGCAACTGCGCAGCTGCGCCAGTGTTGCACTGGCCAGCGGCGCAGCTGCGCCAGGCCTGCACCAGACCTTTTGCTTTTTGTTTCATTTCTGATCATGCTAACTTGTTGGTACCCTTTGGTCAAGCATGGAAACTGGTATTAAACCATATTATAAGCTTCTTGGTACTACGTATATGCCATGGCCATGTTAGTATGTGTTATGAAAGGAAAACATATGTTTAAAAAAGAAAGCTTGTAGTTTCGAAAGTGAATCTTGTCACGAACACATCATGTGAACATTCTAATTTTTATAAACATGATAGTATGGTTTGTATTGACATGAAATGCATGTTTAAAGTGTTGATCATGCACTAGCATACTTGATTTAAAGATTCAAAAGGTTTTTCAAGAAAAACTTAAGGACTTTGAAAGCAAACTTGACCAAGACTTATGTCTTTTAGATTCCGATCATGTGAGAATGTTTATATGGTTTAGATATATGTTCCAATTGCATATGAATTATATGTTGAGATGCTTTACATGTACTATGATGCTTTTGTCGACTTAGTGTGATTTGTAATGAAAAGTTTAGAATGTGAAAGGTTTTTATCATCGATCACCATGTGGATTACGTAGTAATCATGCAAGCATGTATATTAGAGTTCATTATGCCTATAGACATATTAATATGGACCTCATTTGTTTATACATGAATTTCACATATGCACAAGTATCCAAGAAATGAATTTCTAAGGCATAAACTATGTGATTAAAGTATACATGTGTTGTTTATGCACAAGCATAACTACTTAACATTGTTTAGCCTCGTTATGTGGTAATATGACTTTAATAGTTGACCTTGAGGCATGAACTTGATTTACTTAAGGTTTACCGGCATTAAACCATGTAACCTTGAATTATGGACAGAACCTTGTAATATGTGTATCTTAAACTGTATTGCATGCTTAAATTGAAATGCTATGTGTTCAAGCCTATGTTGATGCCTAGAGACTAAATATTCTAAAGTTATTAAATCAAGGACAGAGTTAATTGATTATAGACCCAGTCATAGTGATTGACTTGCGTGATCTATATGCTAGAATTATATGATGACTAGATTCTTGTAAGTATAGACGCATATTAGTTTACACGTACTAATTGGAAGACCGACTTGTTAATGTTAGGTCGTTTCAACGCAAGTTAATTAAAGCTAGAATTATTTGTAGTTGAGCAAACAGGCAAGTATCCTAACCCTACTTTTATTGTGTTGCAAGTATTCTAAAACCTTGCATTACTTTATTCGATAAATCTTGTGAGCAAGTTCTTTTGAACTCGTTCTTGTATTATTATTTGCAAGTTCTATAACTTACACAAACTCTTTATTGTGCAAGTTTCATATCCTTCTCATATTGTCTTGAGCAGGATTATTGTTGAATTGAAAGTTGTTCATTTAAGCTTGAACTTTATTTCCAAGCATGCATTGGGTGGTTTAATTTCTTTACAATTATTCCACATCGATCTTATTGATATTCGCACTTGGTGCACTTGAGTTCATACAGTCTTAGACTTGTACCTTATTTAATGTTTTATAATTCTTGAACTGCGTTAGATAGAGTCTGAACCTTTGTTCGGTCAGACAATTGTATAAGTTTTATAAAAGCTATCCAGACCAATTGATGGTATGGATTCTTAGACTAAAAAGAACACCCCTTATATATAGGGGAGTACCCCAGGCATCTAGTATAAAGATACAAACAGCAGAGTTGAATATTATGCATATACATGGCGTACGCGAGGCTGATCCCCTCAAGTACTTATTCTGTAGCCAGTAACCAAAGGGTCAATCAGCTATTGATTCCATTTGAGTTTTATAGTTCAAAGTCTACTTGACTATCAATTATTCTAAAAAGCAATTATTATTCTTGCTTCCAATATTCATATTGTTGAATTCATTGTCTGATATTTTCCATTCGTCATAATGTATCCTTTATTATTGTATTTAAACTTGTTGAGCAAACTTGTTGCTCATTCTTGCTATATCATGACTTCTATTGCAGTTAAGCCCGAGACTTCAGGCAAGGACAAGGGTAAAAGAAAGATGTATTATTAGTTGGCAAGGAACATACATTACTTTATGCTTACTGTAATTACGATTAATGTAATTTGAACCCTAATGACTATTCTAGGGTATATCTGTATGGTTGTATTAAGGTTATCGAATCTTGAGACTAGTAACACCTTTTGAATGAACGACATACATTTATTATATTTCGCATTTTGTTATTAAATGTTGTTTAGAGGTGGATATTTGTATTGTATCGTGACGACCGAATCGGGGTCAGAGAACCCGGATTTGGGGGTGTCACAGGTTAGTATCAAAGCAGTAGGTTATAAACGTTAGGAATGCGAAACCTAGGTTATAACCTTAGTAGAAAACTCAAGTAGAGTATGTAAGTGATGGGTTGAGGAGATCTATCGAGTTTTATTGTGATACTGAAGTTGTTTATTTGAACCAAATATGATTGATAGACGTCCTAACTTCTTAATGCTAACACGAATAGCATATCACGTAAAGCCTAAAGTTTTCTTCCTTTCGTCAGATCATGCCGCCTAGGAGACTACCACGAAACTAGAGGGAGGAAGGATTCGTTAACAATGGAGGAGGGGAAAATGCAGATCCAATGCAGAACTTCGTTAATCTATTAACAGAAGCAATGCAAAATAAACCCCCGCCAGCAGGGCAGCCAGGACAGCACTTGGCTAGCTTCAAGGATTTTAAGTTGGTAGGACCTCCGGAGTTCCGGGGAACCTTAGACCCAATCGAAGCCCAAACCTGGATAGAAGAGATGGAGAAAGTGTGACACCTCCAAATCCGGGTATTTCGTTTCCACATGATTTGATGTTCACTTTCTAACCTAACATACATCTACCCAATGAATAATGCAAAGTAAACTACAACTTAAATTAAAATAAATAAATCTCCCTTACAACAAGGGTTACAACCTTTTTAAAATAATCTCGGGTTACTCTAACCCTGACACGAATATAATAAAGTGTGAAAATAAAAACATAACATTCAAGTCTTATTACAATCATTCTCAATTAAATAAAACAAGTATTCACTTGCTTTGCTTTCCCTTGCCCTTACTTGTAGACGGAGCATCAGCGTTATCAACCTTAACTGAAATTGTTATTTAATGCAAGAGTGAGCAAACCACAGCTCACTAGAGTTTAACAATAATATATACATGAATGGATATCTTTCAAAGAATCTGAATAATATGATTCGCTTCAACAATAAAGAGTTGAATAATAATTATTTCATCACAATTACAATTCAAAAGTAGATTTTATCTGAGTGTCATAAGACCTTTGAACTCTTGTCCTAGGTTATAAATATTTCTATTGAAACCTTTAATAGTCAATAAGACTATGGACCTTAACTCGTACTTAGGGGGATCAGCCATTTGTACCATGTATTGCGCACAAACATCTTAACGCTATGCGTAGTAACCTCCCCTAGTAAATAGGGTTGTTCAACTCAGCAATTTGAATTCAAGTCCGCACCAAAGAAAGTTTGGTTTGGATAAGCTTACAAGGGTAATTTAGAATTCACGTTCATCAACTAAGGATTAGTTGAATCGACTTTCAATAATTCATAAATAAAAGAATTATGAATTAACATATGCTTTAGAAGTAAACTTAAAGCATCTGAAAAGAATATACAGACCTTGCTTAAACAATAAGCCAAGATTACTTTAGTTACATCATAAACTTTCAATAGTTTCTTGTCCAATAAACGAACAATCTCAAACAATGAATAATTGAATTAAAATAAATAAACGAGTTTAGGGTTTAGAAGACTTGCATAAAATTAATACAAGATTAGGGTTTAGAAAACTTGCATAAAATTAATACAAGATTAGGGTTTAGAAGACTTGCATAAAATTAATACAAGAATAGGGTTTAGAAAATTTGTATAAAATTAATACAAGATTAGGGTTTCGAAAACTTGCATAAAATTAATACAAGATTAGGGTTTAGAAAACTTGCCTTACGCGTAAGATACTTAACTCAACCACGTACTTAAACACTTCCTATACACATCCAATCATAATAACCTAAATTAGTTAACATATAACTAATTCACATAAGTGGTTAACCCTCATGGTTAACTCATTCTAATTAAATAAATAATAATCAACTATCACATAGTTAATTACATCACATAATTAAATCAATTATGTATTTAACTAAATTATAATTAAACAATTATAATTCAAACACTTAATCAAATTATAATTACTTTTTAAATTATAATTTATAATCAATTAAACTATATCATGCATTATAATTACACAAATTATAATTAATCATGCAATTATCAATTTATAATCCATAATTAAATATGCATTTATTAAATTATAATTATATAATTTATAATTTAAATTAACATCTAATTGATTATAATTTCACAGAATTATAATTTAAATTAAACATTTACTCTTAATTATAATTAATCAAATTATAATTAAGTAACTTATTTTACAATTAAACATTTATGGCTTATAATTTAAATACTATATTAGGTTTTCAAAACTTCTTTTTCTCAAATTATGAAATTCTCAATTTCATGCCACTTAATACATGGTTATTATTCTAGCAACAATTAAACTATGGCAAAAATATAAACTGCACAACACTTAAAATAAACTGCACAACACTTAAAATTTACTGCCTCAGTACTGGGCACGGCGCAGCTGCGCAACCAGCAGCCTTGGTACCGGCGCAGCTGCGCAGGGGTCGAATCTGGGAAGGGCAAGCGGCGCAGCTGCGCTGCTTCTGCCTTTGCTGCCGGCGCAGCTGCGTAGCAACTCGGCCAGACACAGACAGCCACGATACTCTGCTTCACCGATTAACCCATACAAGCCAACAAACGGAAATACACAACAACACAGACAATGTAAAGCATACATATGCAGTAATACTCATGTTATATATGATACCAATCACATAATTCATCTAACCAACGAAAATTAAAGATTTTAAAACTCAACTTCTGACATTTTATAAAACTCATATTCTAACAAAATAATCTACTGTAAATAAATTTCTCAACCAATTAAATCCATACTACAAGCATTATTTTTGTTATTGAAACTAGCATCATGCACAACTCTCAATTTGCACAAATCACATATGAAATTCATCAATTTCCATTCTAAAATCAACCAATATATGAAACTCATAAGAACACTATTCCCTCATGTAAAAACTTATTTTTATAGTACTTTGATTTTTTTGAAAAAAACATTTATAGCATACATATAATGGATTACAACATCTATCAATTCACATAACATGAAATCCACTAATTCATCAATTGCAATTCCAATTATTTAAAAAAACTCCAGACTACAAGAAAACTAAGAACAAGAGGTGAATTATTACCTTAAATCCTTAATTAATCTTTGTTTAGATGATGAGAATAGCTTTGGTAGTCTCCTCTCAATTCTCAATATCCCCAAGTTCCTCTCTATCATGCTCTTCAAACTAACAGAGTGTTTTCTCTCTTTCTTTGTTCTTATTCTTCTAGTTAACGTCTAATGTAAATTGATATACGTATATAATAGACATAATAACATGCAACGTAACTGACAAATATATAATGTCTAAATTAAATAATTAGCAGTTATAATTTATTTTGAATTTTAAAAGCCATAAGGTCATGTTTGGCAAACTTTTTATTTAAAAACAGATTATTAGCTATGGCCTTGTTTATTTAAAATAATTTAATTTTTTTTTCTTTTATTTTAACATATCATTAAACACCTATTTTAAATGTCACATTTTAATTAACTAAATATTAATCATCTAATTTAATCAATTAAAATCTAACATCAATAAATCACATAAAATTACCATATAATTATAATTACTCTCTAATTATAATTCATGTAACACTTCATCACATATCTCATCTAATTTAATTCTCTCAATTAAATTAGAATTATTATATAAAATTAATAAACATCAATTAAATTAAATATTACACATTCATTTAATTAATATACACACTTAATTAAATCACTTCCATAAATCACATAATTTATCAATTTAACTCAATAAATAAATCGCATAAAATATTTATTTAACTAAATAAATATTTAAAATTAAATATAAAATCTCAATCGTTACAATCTTCCATCCTTAAAAGGATTCTGTCCCCAAAATCACACAAAAAAATTCTCGTGTATTACATTCTTTCCTCAAAAGGATTCTGTCCCCAAAATCAGTATATAAGGGGTTACACACAACTAAGCACATAAATGCGGATAAAATTTCATCATAACATCTTCGAGTTCCCACGTAGCTTCTTCAGCACTGTGGTTCCTCCAGATTACCTTAACAAAAGGTATCACTTTATTCCTATGTACTTGTTCCATCCTTTCAACTATTTGAATAGGCACTTCTTCATACGTTAAGTCTTTATCAAATAGCAAAGGTTCATATTCTATTACATGTTTATAATCATGCTTGTAAGGTCTTAACACAGAAATATGAAAGACATTATGTATATTCTCGAGCTCCGGAAGTAATGCAATCTCGTAAGCAACCTCGCCCACCTTTCGTAGTACCTTAAAAGGTCCAATGAATCGGGGACTCAGTTTCCCCTTCTTATCGAATTAAATTTTCCCTTTCCAAGGAGATACCTTCAGGAAAACGAAACTTCCTGGTAAGAATTCTCGGATTTGTCGATGTAAATCGGCATACTTCTTCTATCTGTCTTGAGCAGCAAATAATCTCGTTCGGATAAGCTTCACAATTTTGGCGGTTTGTTGTACCAATTCTGGTCCCAACAATTGACGTTCACCGACTTAATCCCAGCACAAAGGAGTTCTGCATTTTCTGCCGTATAATGCTTCGTAAGGCGGTATGCCAATACTCGCATGATGATTATTGTTGTAGGTGAACTCCGCCAATGATAGATGATCCTCCCAGCTTCCTTTGAAGTCCATCACATAAGCTCTCAGCATATCCTCAAGTGTTTGAATCGTTCTTTCGCTCTAGCCATCGGTCTGAGGATGATACGCTGTACTCATTCGCAATTGCGTTCCCAGACATTCTTGCAATCGCTTCCAGAAATTAGACGTAAAACGCGGATCTCTGTCTGACACAATCGACACCGGAACACGGTGTCTAGAAATAATTTTCTTGACGTATAGCTTTGCTAGCTTTTCCAAGTTGTACTTAACCTTGATCGGAAGAAAGTGGGCTGGCTTCGTTAGTCGATCCACTATAACCCATATCGCATCAAATCCCTTCTGAGTCGGTGGAAGACCTACCACGAAATCCATCGTGATGTGCTCCCACTTCCACTCTAGAATTTCTAACAGTTGCAGCTGTCCACTTGGTCTCTGGTGTTTTGCTTTGACTTTCTGGCACGTTAAGCACTTTGCAACACATTCAGCAACGTCCCTCTTCATATTCGGCCACCAAAATGATGTCTGAGATCCTGGTACATCTTTGTACTCCCAGGGTGAATAAAATATTTAGAACTATGACTTTCGCTCAGAATCTCCTCTTTGACCTCTAGTAATGGTGGTACCTATATTCTACCTTAAAATCGTAATAGACCTTCATTATCGATCTTGAACTTGAACTCTTTGCCAACGGTTATCCTCTTCCGTACTTTCCCGCATTCTTCATCGTGAAGTTGTGCTTCTTTCACCTTGTCTACTAGAGTAGAACCAGTGGTTACTTGAAATAACATCTCATCCGACTCTTTTCGAAACTTCACTTCCAACTCCAATCTAGCCATTTGTTCTATTAACCGATCCTGATCAGTTAACACGTTCAGCTTCTCCCGACCTTTTCTGCTCAAAGCCTCGGTAACAACGTTAGCTTTACCCGGATGGTAAAGTATCTCGCAGTCGTTGTCTTTAATCAGTTCCAACCATCTTCTTTGGCGCATATTCAAATCCTTCTAGGTAAATATATACTTCAGACTCTTGTGATCTGTGTATATTTCACACTTCTCTCCATATAAGTAGTGCCTCCAAATCTTTAGGGCAAACACTATTGCCTCCAATTCTAGATCATGGGTCGGATACCCCTTCTCATAATCTTTCAGCTGACGTGACGCATAGGCAATGACTTTGCCGCTCTGCATCAACACACAGCCTAATCCTTTATGTGAGGCATCGCTATATACTACGAAATTCCCCGAACTTTCCGGTAAATACAATACAGGCGCAGTACTCAGCCTATTTTTTAGCTCTTGAAAACTTTCCCCACACTTCTCCGTCCAAATAAATTTAACCATTTTATGAGACAAATTTGTCAACGGAGTTGCGATTCTAGAAAAGTCTTGGATAAATCTACGGTAATAACCTGCCAATCGTAAGAAACTCCTCACTTCAGACGGCGTCTTCGGCTGATCCCAACTCATTACGGCCTCAACCTTCGACGGATCCACCGAAATACCATTCTTGTCGATCACGTGGCCAAAAAATTGCACACGTTCCAACCAAAATTCGTATTTCAAGAATTTAGCATAAAGCTTCTCTCGTCTCATGGCTTCTAAGGTTAGTCGTAAGTGTTCCGCATGTTCCTCCTCTGTCTTGGAATAAACCAGGATGTCATCTATAAACACTACCACGAACTTATCCAGAAATGGCTTGAACATCCTATTCATTAGGTCCATAAATGCAGCTGGGGCATTCGTGAGACCAAATGAAATCACCAAGAACTCGTAATGACCATATCGAGTCCTGAAAGCCATTTTCGATATATCTTCCTTCCTCACCTTCAACTGATGATACCCGCTTCTCAAATCGATTTTCGAGAAGTACTTCGCACCCTTCAGTTGATCAAACAAGTCATCAATTCTAGGTAAAGATACCTATTCTTGATCGTAACTTTATTCAACTCCCTATAATCAATGCAAAGACGTATCGATCCATCCTTCTTCTTCACGAATAAAATAGGCGCTACCCACGGCGAAACGCTTGGTTGAATATACTTCTTGTCCAGTAATTCTTGCAGTTGAACCATCAGTTCCTTCATCTAGACTGGAGTCATTCGGTATGGAGCCTTCGAAATCGGAGCAGTTCCCGGCGGTAGATCGATCACTAACTCTATCTCCCTATCTGGCAGAAGTCTTGGCAAATCGCTCGAAAAAACATCTACAAACTCCTTAACTACCGATATTTCCTCCACCTTCGAACTTTTCTTACGCGTATCTACTATTGAGGCTAGATATCCTACACAGCCTTGCGTCAAAAGTTTCTTGGCTTGCATAACCGTCAGACAACTCTCTTGTCTAGGCAATTTGCTACCATAGAACACCAACTTCGACGGAGTCATAAGGTTTACCGACTTCTTCTGACAGTCGATTACCGCCCCATGGTTGAACAACCAATCCATACCCAGTATGACATCGAATTCCCCAAGTTTAATCGGAATCAAATCTACTCTAAACTCCTGACCCTTAATGTCCAATCTACAGTTCTTATAAACGCTCCTAACAGGAATAACCTCCCTATTCGCAATCTCCATGTTCTAAGGGTAAATAAACTCCTCTACAGGTAAGTCTAGGGTTTTAGCAAAATCATCAATATAAATGAGCAAGTAGCACCCGAATCAAATAATACATATGCATTTATACTATTGACCAGAATAATACCTGACACCACGTCTTTTGATTGCACAGCATCCTGCACCGTCATATTGAATGTCCGTACAGTGGGTCGAACAGCTTGTAATGGTGCAGCAATAATAACGGTACTGCCGCTTCCATTCCCTCCGTTCCCTGTTGACCCTGCCGTCAGCTTCTTCGGGCAGTTGCGAGCCATGTGATCTTTGGATCCACATGTAAAGAAAGATCCCTTCTTCGGGTTTGGGCAATTACGCGCGATGTGGCCTTCCTGACCACAGTTGAAGCACACCCGCTTCCCCTTCATGCACACGCCAGTGTGATTCTTACTGCATGTAGCACATGCTTCAAACTTCCCCTTCTGCTAGCTTCCTTGCTGACTCCCAGCAAAGGTATTATCAGACCACTTCCTCTTCTGGTTCACAGCGTTGCTACCCTCAGTCTTAGTTTCTACCTCATTTTTCTTTTTCTTATCTTGGTTGAACTTCGTCACCGCTTTGCTTCCTCCCTCAACAAGTATGGCTTTCTCTAGTACCGCTGCAAAGGTATTCAGCTGGAACATGGAAACCTTGCTGTAGAGCCAGGGCTTCAGTCCCCGATCAAACCTTCTCGCCTTCCTAGCGTCAGTGCTGACCTGGTAAGTAGCGAACCTGGCCAACTCGTTAAACTTAGCGGCATACTCGAACACCGTCATCCCTCCTTGCTTAAGTTCTAGGAACTGGACCTCCATCTGGTCCTGCGAACTCACTGAAAAGTACATCTCGTAGAACATTTCTTTGAAACGTTCCCACGTAAGGACTCCCTCTCCCTCTCGGGTCTTATTAGCCTGCCACCAAAAGCTAGCATTCGACTTTAACATGAAAGCCGTGAATGCTGTCTTCTGGTCTTCCCCTACCCTAGCCACGTCAAATACCTTCTCCATTTCCATAACCCACGTCTGAGCCTCGGTAGGGTTAGTCGATCATTTGAACTCAGGCGGTCCTACTGCCTTGAATTCCTTGAACGTTGTTCCCTATACTTGCGGCTGATTTGCAAGAGCTCCGATCAACAAGTTCACCAACTGCTGAACCGAGTTGGGGTTCGTCCCGTCGTTATTGTTGTTAGTCGAACCCTCGGGGTTTTGACGAGTTACTCTTCTTCTAGGAGGCATTTTCTGTTAAGAAAGTATTATTATTAGACCCTTTATTCAAATATTAAGTATCCAAGTGCATACTTAAACGTTTAAATAATTCAGTTCACATAGAACACATAGGACGTCAATAAACTTGTTTTATTCATTAGTCGTAGTTTAAAAACATCATTCAGATAGCATTTCTGCCATTTACATCATCCTTCCTGAACTGGAAAAGTTGCAAGATTACATTTTTAACTCATCTCATTCTTATCTCAAATTATGGGATTTACTTTATTTACTACAAAAAGTAATACATAACCAACTCTACTACCGCCACTACTGCTACTGCCTAGGCATATTAATACGTCGCACAGCCTCTCTGCGTTCCTCTTCCAATGCCCGAAACGTCGTTCTTCGGTCCACCACATACCACGGTAAACATTGGAACTGAGCTGGGTAGAAGAAAATACGGTCCTGAGCTCTTTCTACCGCTGTATGAAAAGCATATTCCGTTTCCCTCAACTTGGCCCTCTTAGCTTCAGCTTCAGCTTCAGCTCGATCGGCTCGTTAATTAGCCCTCAAGCTTGACTCTTCAGCTCTGGCACACTTCCTTGACTCCTCCTGGATGTCTTGCTTCAGCTTCGCCAGTTCAAATCGAGCAGCATCTCTATCAACCTCCATATGTATCAGGTTCCATTGTGCATCTCCCAGGTCACTTGCCATTTCCTCGAAAGTCTCGTCTCGCTGCTGGATAGTCTCCTCGAGATCTCCTACTCGTCCATGAAGCTCCACGTTGCTATCGTAGACTACCTCGTACATCTCATCACTAGTAGAGTGAGGTGGGAATTCCTCTTCGGGATCTTCTTCCTCATCTTCCTTCTCTTCAGACTCGTCCTCATCCTCATCCTCTAGAATAGGTGTCAGCTCACGTTTCCGACCAGCTACGGTGATCACTGGAGATGGCTCTCTCCTAACCAGCTGCACCCAGACAACATGTATATCACGGGGCTCCTCCTCTCTAGGCACCTAAGGTACATCCTCTCTAGCCTGACTAGGTTCTCCAACGTTCGACATCCTGACAAAAGAATTTTAAAGTTCATTATTATGTGATATCGAATCGTCACTCTTCGAATACTAAAATGTAAACACATAGCACATAAAGTAGTTTATTATCTTTTACCTATCACATCTATCTTTTCGATCTTACCATAAGGCTACTACCTAAGGTTTTCCCCCACCTAAGGTTTCATAACCTACGGCTTTGATACCAATCTGTGACACCCCCAAATCCGAGTACTTCGTTTCTACACGATTTGATGTTCACTTTCTAACCTAACATACATCTACCCAATTAATATTGCAAAGTAAACTACAACTTAAATTAAAATAAATAAATCTCCCTTACAACAAGGGTTACAACCTTTTTAAAATAATCCCGGGATACTCTAACCCTGACATGAATATAATAAAGTGCGGAAATAAAAACATAACATTCAAGTCTTATTACAATCATTCTCAATTAATTAAAACAAGTCTTCACTTGCTTTGCTTTCCCTTGCCCTTACTTATAGACGGAGCATCAGCATTATCAACCTTAACTGAAATTGTTATTTAATGCAAGAGTGAGCAAACCACAGCTCACTGGAGTTTAACAATAATATATACATGAAAGGATATCTTTCAAAGAATCTGAATAATATGATTCGCTTCAACAATAAAGAATTGAATAATAATTCTTTCATCACAATTATAATTTAAAAGTAGAACTTATCTGAGTGTCATTGGGACACCCCCAAATCCGGGTACTTCGTTTCCACATGATTTGGTGTTCACTTTCTAATATAACATACATCTACCCAATGAATAATGTAAATTAAACTACAACTTAAATTAGAATAGATAAATCTCCCTTAAAACAAGGGTTACAACCTTTTCAAGATAATCCCGGTTTACTCTAACCCTGACATGAATATAATAAAGTGCGGAAACAAAAACATACCATTCAAGTCTTATTACAATCATTCTCAATATAATAAAAAAAAACAAGTCTTCACTTGCTTTGCTTTCCCTTGCCCTTACTCGTAGACGGAGCATCAGCGTTATCAACCTTAACTGAAATTGTTATTTAATGCAAGAGTGAGCAAACCACAGCTCACTGGAGTTTAACAATAACATAGACATGAAAGGATATATTTAAAAGAATCTGAAAAACTTAGCTTGTTTCAATAATAAAGAATTGAATAATAATTCTCTATCAACATTAAAATTCGAATATAGAATTTATCTGAGGGTCATAAGACCTTTGAACTCTTATCCTAGGTTATAAATATTTCTATTTAAACCTTTAACAGTCAATAAGACTATGGACCTTAACTCGTACTTAGGGGGATCAGCCCTTTATACCATTTATTATGGCACAAACATCTTAACGCTATGCGTAGTAGCCTCCCCTAGTAAATAGGGTTGTTCAACTCAGTAACTTGAATTCGAGTCCGCACCAAAGAAAGTTTGGTTTGGATAAGCTTACAAGGGTAATTTAGAATTCACGTTCATCAACTAAGGATTAGTTGAATCGACTTTCAATAATTCATAAATAAAAGAATTATGAATTAACATATGCTTTAGAAGTAAATTTAAAGCAATTAAAATAATAACTGGATCTTACTTGAACAATAAGCTAAGATCATTTCAATTAAATAAACAATTTTCCAATACAGAAATGAAAAGGACATTCTTAACAAGAATATATGAACTCAAGAAATTATACAAGGTTAGGGTTTAGAAAACTTGCATAAAATTAACGAGTTTAGAGTTTAGAAGACTTGCCTCAAGCGCAAGCTAGTTAACACAATTCACGTACTTTAATACTTCTTACACATATATATTCAATCACAATAACCTAAATTAGTTAACACGTAACTAATTCACATAAGTGGTTAACCCTCATGGTTAACTCACTCTAATAATAATAATCAACTATCACATAGTTAATTAAATCAATTATGTATTTAACTAAATTATAATTCAAACACTTATTCAAATTATAATTACTTAAATTATAATTACCATTTAAATTATAATCAATTAAACCACATCATGCATTTAATTACACAAATTATAATTAATCATGAAATTATCAATTTATAATCCATAATTAAACATGCATAAATTATAATTTAATTTAACATCTAATTGATTAAAATAAATCAACTTCTATACATTATAATTTCACAAAAATTATAATTTAAATTAAACATTTACTCTTAATTATAATTAAGTAACTTATTCTACAATTAAACAATTATAGTTTATAATTTAAATACCATATTAGTTTTTCAAAACTTCCTTTTTCTCAAATTATAACACATGTTATAGTAGCTAGATACATGCTCCTTGTCATAGAATAATTAAACTAAGCTTAGAATTAACACTGCACAAAAACTAAAGTCACTGCCACTGCCCGGGACACGGTGCAGCTGCGCCACCTTTAGCCATGACACCGGCGCAGCTGCGCAGGGGCCAAACCTGCGAAAACCCAGCGGCGCAGCTGCGCCGCTTCTACCCATACTGTTTGCGCAGCTGCGCCGGCAGCGGACAGAAATAGAGCAGCTTCGCGAATAGTGCAGAGAAAAACCAATTTGGCTTAATTCTCTACAATGAATTCTCAATTCAGCCAACAATTTTCATATAAAACTTTACAGAAACAAAGTGCAAAGCTTCTAACATGTTTTGAACACACTAATACATCAATTAGCAAAATTACAACGCTTAATTTTTACAAAAATTTAAAAAAATACCAATGTCAGTGTTCTAGATGAAATTGAACACTGCGAATTTGTTTTAAAACCAATTCTCACAATTCCAATCCCAATCAACTAATTTCTAAACATAATAACATATTCCACAATTAATTTATACAAAATCAACAATCAACATATATTTTGATTTCTAGAGAAACTTTATTTTTCATAGACACTTCACTGTGATTTTTGAAAAACATAAATTCTCCATTATATCATATATATATATATATATTCATGAATTAAACAACTAATTAAGCATATCATCACATATAGACATGATATGAACACAATTATATATATATATATATATATATATATATATATATCCATCATGCTATACAACTTCCAAAATATGTTTTATAGAGAATGAAAATATAAGGATCATAACTTTAAAACTAATTTTTACAACAGTTGTATTTTAAAAATATTTTCATGGCACACAATTACATATGAAAACCTATGAACATCATATATACATAGTCACAATTATACAACTTCATGAAAACTCAACTTTTGACAGAGAATAAAATACATGAAACATATGAATTGAGTTCTATAATAATTAGAGATTATAGATAATACCTTTTGTTAATAGATTGAAAGAGAAAGCGATGTGAGTTCAATTCTAACAATTCTTCTTCCTCTTTTCTCTTCTCTGCTCTTCTTTTTCTCTGCTCTCTTTTCTTCTTAGTTCTTAGTTTAGACTTAGGAAAAACTAACGTAGTTTAGATATATTATAACTGATATAATATACGTATACTAATGATATATATGTAACTGCTAATTACTTAATATATATAATAAATACATTTATTATGTAAGTTACAAAATTCAAAAGCCAACTTGGCTTGTTTGGCTACAAGAAAATTAGAAACTAGTTTTACTTAATTAGGCATGGTTTAGGTAAATTAGGTTTAAGCTAGTGCAAGGGCCCTGTTTGGCAACAATTTTTAAAACAAAAGCAAAGGCCTTGTTTGATAAAAATCATTTAAAATTCTTTTTCTTTTTATTTTAACAAATCATTTAACACGTACTTTAATGTCATATTTTAATCAATTAAATATTAATCAACTAATTTAATCAATTAAAATCTAACATCAATTAATCACATAAAATTTGCCACATAATTATAATTACTCGCTAATTATAATTCATATAACACTTCATCACATCTAATTTAATTCTCTCAATTAAATTAGAACTAAAAATAAAATTAATATACATTAATTAAATTAAATATTGCACATTCATTTAATTAATATATACCCTTAATTAAATAACTCCATAAATCACGCAATTTATTTATTTAACTCAATAAATAAATCACATAAAATATTTATTTAATTCAATAAATATTTAAAATTAAATATAAAAACTCAATCGTTACAATCTTCCCTCCTTAAAGGGATTCTGTCCCCAAAATCACAAAAAAAAATATCTCGTCTATTACATTCTTCCCCCCCTTAAAAGGATTCTGTCCCCAGAATCAGTATATAAAGGTTACACATAACTAAACAAATAAATGCGGATAAGATTTTATCATAACATCTTCGAGTTCCCACGTAGCTTCTTCAGCACTGTGGTTCCTCCAGATTACCTTAACAGAAGGTATCACTTTATTCCTAAGTACTTGTTCCTTTCTATCAATTATTTGAACATGCACTTCTTCATATGATAAGTCTTTATCAAATAGCAAAGGTTCATATTCTATTACATGTTTATAATCGTGCTTATAAGGTCTTAATACAGAAATATGAAAGACATTATGTATATTCTCGAGCTCTGAAGGAAATGCAATCTCGTAAGCTACCTCGCCCACCTTTCGTAGTACCTCAAAAGGTCCAATAAATTTGGGACTCAGCTTCCCCTTCTTACCGAATCGAATTTTCCCTTTCCAAGGAGATACCTTCAGAAAAACGAAACTTCCTGGTAAGAATTCTCGGTTCTGTCGATGTAAATCAGCATACTTCTTCTGTCTGTCTTGAGCAGCAACTAATCTCGTTTTGATCAGCTTCACAATTTCAGCGGTTTGTTGTACCAATTCTGGTCCCAACAATTTACGTTCACCGACTTCATCCCAGCACAAAGGAGTTCTGCATTTTCTGCCGTATAATGCTTCATAAGGCGGCATGCCAATACTCGCATGATGACTATTATTGTAGCCGAACTCCACCAACGGTAGATGATCCTCCCAGCTTCCTTTGAAGTCCATCACACAAGCTCTCAGCATATCCTCAAGCGTCTGAATCGTTCTCTCGCTCTGTCCATCAGTCTGAGGATGATACGCTGTACTCATTCGCAATTGCGTTCCCATACATTCTTGCAATCGCTTCCAGAAATTAGACGTGAAACGTGGATCTCTGTCGGACACAATCGACACCGGAACACCATGTCAAGAAATAATTTCCTTCACGTAGAGCTTCGCTAGTTTATCCAGGTTGTACTTGACCCTGATCGGCAGAAAGTGGGCTGACTTTGTCAGTCGATCCACTATAACCCATATCGCATCATATCCCTTTTGAGTCGTTGGAAGTCCTACCACAAAATCCATCGTGATGTGCTCCCACTTCCACTCTGGAATTTCTAACGGTTGCAGCAAACCCCTTGGTCTCTGGTGTTCTGCTTTGACTTTCTGATACGTTAAGTATTTCGCAACGCATTCAGCCACGTCCCTCTTCATATTCGGCCACCAGAAATGATGCCTGAGATCCTGGTACATATTCGTACTCTCAGGGTGAATAGAATATCTAGAACTATGAGCTTCGCTCAAAGTCTCCTCTTTGACCTCTGGTACTGGCGGTACCCAGATTCTACCTTCAAATCATAACAGTCCTTCATTATCGACCTTGAACTTGAACTCTTCGCCATCAGTTAACCTCGTCCAAATCTTTTCACATTCTTCATCATGAAGTTGTGCTTCTTTCACTTTGTCTATTAAAGTAGAACCAGTGGTTACTTGAAAAAACATCTCATCCGATTCTTTCGGAAACTTCACTTCCAACTCCAATCTCGCCATCTGTTCTATTAACCGATCCTGATCAGTTAATACGTTCAGCTTCTCCCGACCTTTTCTGCTCAATGCGTCGGCAACAACGTTAGCTTTACCCGGATGGTAAAGTATCTCGCAATCGTAGTCTTTAATCAGTTCCAACCACCTTCTTTGGCGCATATTCAAATCCTTCTGGGTAAATATATACTTCAGACTCTTGTGATCTGTGTATATTTCACACTTTTCTCCATATAAGTAGTGCCTCCAAATCTTCAGGGCAAACACTATTGCCGCCAATTCTAGGTCATGGGTCGGATACCCCTTCTCGTAATCCTTCAGCTGACGTGACGTATAGGCAATGACTTTGCCGCTCTGCATCAATACACAGCCTAATCCTTTATGTGAGGCATCGCTATATACTACGAAATTCCCCGAACTATCCGGTAAAGACAATACAGGCGCAATACTCAACCTCTTCTTCAGCTCTTGAAAGCTCTCCTCACACTTCTCCGTCCAAACAAACTTAACTATTTTACGAGTCAAATTTGTCAACGGAGTTGTGATTCTAGAAAAGTCTTGAATAAATCTTCTGTATAACTAGCCAATCCTAAGAAACTTCTCACTTCAGACGGCGTCTTCGGCTGTTCCCAACTAATTACGGCCTCAACTTTCGACGGATCTACCGAAATATCATCCTTGTCGATCACGTGGCCAAGGAATTGCACACGTTCCAACCAAAATTCGCATTTCGATAATTTAGCATAAAGCTTCTCTCGTCTTAGTGCTTCTAAGGTTAGTCGTAAGTGTTCAGCATACTCCTCCTCGGTCTTGGAATAAACCAGGATGTCATCTATGAACACTACCACGAACTTGTCCAGAAATGGCTTGAACACCCTATTTATTAGGTCCATAAATGTAGTTGGGGAATTCGTGAGACCAAATGACATCACCAAGAACTCGTAATGACCATACCGAGTTCTAAAAGCTGTTTTCGGTATATCTTCCTTCCTCACCTTCAATTGATGATACCCGCTTCTCAAATCAATTTTTGAGAAGTATTTCGCACCCGTCAGTTGATTAAACAAGTCATCGATCCTAGGTAAAGGATACCTATTCTTGATCGTAACTTTATTCAACTCTCTATAATCAATGCAAAGACGCATCGACCCATCCTTTTTCTTCACGAATAAGACAGGCGCTCCCCACGGTGAAACGCTCGGTTGAATATACTTCTTGTCTAGCAGTTCTTGCAATTGAACCATCAGTTCCTTCATCTCGACTGGAGCCATTCGGTACGGAGCCTTCGAAATCAGAGCAGTTCCCGGCGCTAGATCGATCACGAACTCTGTCTCCCTTTCTGGCGGAAGTCCTGGCAAATCGTTTGGAAAAACGTCCACAAACTCCTTAACTACCGATATCTCCTCCACCTTCGGGCTTTCCTTACGCGAATCTACTATGTAGGCTAGATATCTTACACAGCCTTGCGTCAGAAGTTTCTTGGCTTGCATAACCGTCAGACAACTCGCTTGCCTAGGCGATTTGCTACCATAGAACACTAACTTCGACGGAGTCGTAAGGTTTACCGACTTCTTTTGATAGTCGATTATCGCCCCATGGTTGAACAACCAATCCATACCTAGTATGACGTCGAATTCCCCAAGTTTTATCAGAATCAAATCTACTCTAAGCTCCTGACCCTTAATGTCCAATCTATAGTTCTTATAAATGTTCCTAACAGGAATAACCTCCCTATTCGCAATCTTTATGTTCAAAGGGTAAATTAACTCCTCTACAGGTAAGTCTAGGGTTCTAGCAAAATCATCAGATATAAATGAGCAAGTAGCACCCGAATCAAATAATACATATGCATTTATACTATTGACCGGAATAATACCTGACACCACATCTTTTGATTGCACAGCATCCTGCACCGTCATATTGAATGTCCGTGCAGTGGGTCGAACAGCTTGCAATGGTGCAGCGATAGTAACGGTACTGCCGCTTCCATTCCCTCCGCTCCCTGTTGACCCTGCCGTCAGCTTCTTCGGGTAGTTGCGAGCCATGTGATCTTTGGATCCACATGTAAAGCAAGCTTCCTTCTTCGGTTTTGGGCAATTAGGCGCGATGTGGCCTTCCTGACCACAGTTGAAGCACACCCGCTTCCCCTTCATGCACACGCCAGTGTGATTCTTACCTCATGTACCACATGCTTCGAACTTCCTCTTCTGTTGGCTTCCTTGCTGACTCCCAGCAGAGGTATTATCAAACCACTTCCTCTTCTGGTTCACAGTGCTGCTACCCCCAGACTTGGTTTTTACCTCATTCTTCTTCTTCTTATCTTGGTTGAACTTCGTCACCGCTTCGCTTCCTCCCTCAGCAAGTATGGCCTTCTCCAGTACCGCTGCAAAGGTATTCAGCTTGAACATGGAAACCTTGCTGTAGAGCCAGGGCTTTAGTCCCCGCTCAAACCTTCTCGCTTTCCTAGCGTCAGTGCTGACCTGGAATGTAGCGAACCTGGCCAACTCGTTAAACTTAGCGGTATACTCAGACACCGTCATCCCTCCTTGCTTAAGTGCTAGGAACTGGACCTCCATCTGGTCCTGCGAACTCACTGGAAAATACATCTCGTAGAACATTTCCTTGAAACGTTCCCATGTGATGACTCCCTCTCCCTCTCGAGTCTTGTTAGCTTGCCACCAAAAGCTAGCATCCGAATTCAACATGAAAGCCGCGAACATTATCTTTTGGTCTTCTCCTACCCTAGCCACGTCAAATACCTTCTCCATTTCCATAACCTATGTCTGAGCTTCGATAGGGTTAGTCGATCCTTTGAACTCAGGCGGTCCTACTGCCTTGAATTCCTTGAAAGTAGTACCCTGCACCTGTGGCTGATTCGCAAGAGCTCCTGTCAACAGATTCACCAACTGCTGAACCGAATTGGGATTCGTTCCCTGGTTATTGTTGTTGTTCGTCGAACCCTCAGGATTTTGACGTGTTACTCTTCATCTAGGAGGCATTTTCTGTTAAGAAAATATTATTATTAGACCCTTTATTCAACTATTAAGTACTCCAGTTCATACTTGAACGTTCTAGACAATTCAGTTCACATAGAACACCAAGCACGTCAATAGACTTCTTTTATTCATTAGTCGTAGTTTAAAAACATCAATCAGATAGTATTTCTGCCATTTACATCATCCTTCCTGAACTGGAAAAGTTGCAGGATTATATTATTAACTCATCCCATTCTTATCTCAAATTATGGAATTTACATTATTTAATACAAAAAGCAATACATAAATAAAAGCTCTACTACTACTGCTACTGCTACTACTACTATTACTGCTACTGCTGCTACTGCCTAGGCATATTAATACGTCGAACAGCCTCTCTACGTTCCTCTTCCATTACCCGAAATGCCGTTATTCGGTCCACCACATACCACGGTAAACCTTGGAACTGAGCTAGGTAGTAGAAAATACGGTCCTGAGCTCTCTCTATCGCTGTATGAAAAGCATATCTTGTTTCCCTCAGCTTGGCTCTCTTGGCTTCAGCTTCACCTTCAGCTCGATCGGCTCGTTGATTAGACCTCAAGCTTGACTCCTCAGCTCTGGCACGCTTCCTCGACTCCTCCTGGATGTCTTGCTTTAGCTTTGCCAATTCAAAACGAGCAGCATCTCTTTCGACCTCCATATGTATCAGGTTCCACTGTGCATCTCCTAGTGCACTATCCATCTCTTCGATAGTCTCATCACGCTGCTGAATAGTCTCCTCGAGATCTCCTATTTGTCTATGAAGTTTCACATTGCTATCGTAGACTGCCTCGTACATCTCAGCACTAGTAGAGTGAGGTGGGAATTCCTCTTCGGGATCCTCTTCCTCCTCTTCAGACTCGTCCTCGTTCTCATCCTCTTGAATAGGTGTCAGCTCACGCTCCCGACCAGCTACGGTGATCACTGGAGATGGCTCTCTCCTAACCAGCTGCTCCCAGACAACATGTATGTCACGGGGCTCTTCCTCTCTAGGCACCTGAGGTACATCCTCTCTAGCCTGACTAGGTTCTCCCACGTTCGACATCCTGACAAAAGAATTTTAAAGTTCATTATTACGTGATAACGAATCGT
The DNA here is from genome assembly GCA_020205555.1 of Panax stipuleanatus. Taxonomy (NCBI): domain Eukaryota; kingdom Viridiplantae; phylum Streptophyta; class Magnoliopsida; order Apiales; family Araliaceae; genus Panax; species Panax stipuleanatus. The sequence goes on from CM035121.1 coordinate 37,928,571, forward strand.
CACTCTTCGAATACTATAATGTAAACACATAGGCGCATAAGGTAGTTTATTATCTTTACCTAGCATCACTATCTTTTCGATCTTACCATAAGGCTACTACCTAAGGTTTTTCCCCACCTAAGGTTTCATAACCTACAGCTTTGATACCAACCTGTGACACCCCCAAATCCGGGTACTTCGTTTCCACATGATTTGGTGTTCATTTTCTAATATAACATACATCTACCCAATGAATAATGTAAAATAAACTACAACTTAAATTAGAATAGATAAATCTCCCTTAAAACAAGGGTTACAACCTTTTCAAGATAATCTCGATTTACTCTAACCCTGACATGAATATAATAAAGTGCGGAAGCAAAAACATAACATTCAAGTCTTATTACAATCATTCTCAATATAATAAAAAAAAACAAGTCTTCACTTGCTTTGCTTTCCCTTGCCCTTACTCGTAGACGGAGCATCAACGTTATCAACCTTAACTGAAATTGTTATTTAATGCAAGAGTGAGCAAACCACAGCTCACTGGAGTTTAACAATAACATAGACATGAAAGGATACATTTAAAAGAATCTGAACAACTTAGCTTGCTTTAATAATAAAGAATTGAATAATAATTCTCTATCAACATTAAAATTAGAATATAGAATTTATCTGAGGGTCATAAGACCTTTGAACTCTTATCCTAGGTTATAAATATTTCTATTTAAACCTTTAATAGTCAATAAGACTATGGACCTTAACTCGTACTTAGGGGGATCAGCCCTTTGTACCATGTATTGTGCACAAACATTTTAACGCTATGCGTAGTAACCTCCCCTAGTAAATAAGGTTGTTCAACTCAGTAATTTGAATTCGAGTCTGCACCAAAGAAAGTTTGGTTTGGATAAGCTTACAAGGATAATTTAGAATTCACGTTTATCAACTAAGGATTAGTTGAATCGACTTTCAATAATTCATAAATAAAAGAATTATAAATTAACATATGCTTTAGAAGTAAATTTAAAGCAATTAAAATAATATCTGGATCTTACTTGAACAATAAGCTAAGATCATTTCAATTAAATAAACAATTTTCCAATACAGAAATGAAAAGGACATTCTTAACAAGAATATATGAACTCAAGAAATTATACAAGGTTAGGGTTTAGAAAACTTGCATAAAATTAACGAGTTTAGAGTTTAGAAGACTTGCCTCAAGCGCAAGCTAGTTAACACAATTCACGTACTTTAATACGTCCTACACATATATATTCAATCACAATAACCTAAATTAGTTAACACGTAACTAATTCACATAAGTGGTTAACCCTCATAGTTAACTCACTCTAATAATAATAATCAACTATCACATAGTTAATTAAATCAATTATGTATTTAACTAAATTATAATTAAACAATTATAATTCAAACACTTAATCAAATTATAATTACTTAAATTATAATTACCATTTAAATTATAAATAATTATAATCAATTAAACCACATCATGCATTTAATTACACAAATTATAATTAATCATAAAATTATCAATTTATAATCCATAATTAAACATGCATAAATTATAATTTAATTTAACATCTAATTGATTAAAATAAATCAACTTCTATACATTATAATTTCACAAAAATTATAATTTAAATTAAACATTTACTCTTAATTATAATTAAGTAACTTATTGTACAATTAAACAATTATAGTTTATAATTTAAATACCATATTAGTTTTTCAAAACGTCCTTTTTCTCAAATTATAACACATGTTATAGCAGCTAGATATATGCTCCTTGACATAGAATAATTAAACTAAGCTTAGAATTAACACTGCACAAAAACTAAAGTCACTGCCACTGCCCGGGACACGGCGCAGCTGCGCCACCTTTAGCCTTGACACCGGCTCAGCTGCGCAGGGGCCAAACCTGCGAAAACCCAGCGGCGCAGCTGCGCCGCTTCTACCTTTATTGCCTGCGCAGCTGCGCCGGCAACGGACAGAAACAGAGCAGCTTCGCGAATAGTGCAGAGAAAAACCAATTTGGCTTAATTCTCTACAATGAATTCTCAATTTAGCCAACAATTTTCATATAAAACTTTACAGAAACAAAGTGCAAAGCTTCTAACATGTTTTGAACACACTAATAAATCAATTAGCAAAATTACAACGCTTAATTTTTACAAAAATTTAAAAAAAATACCAATGTTAGTGTTCTAGATGAAATTGAACACTGCGAATTTGTTTTAAAACCAATTCTCACAATTCCAATCCCAATCAACTAATTTCTAAACATAATAACATATTCCACAATTAATTTATACAAAATCAACAATCAACATATATTTTGATTTCTATGAGAAACTTTATTTTTCCTAGACACTTCACTATGATTTTTGAAAAACATAAATTCTCCATTATATCATATATATATATATATATATATATATATATATATATATATATCCATCAAGCTATACAACTTCCAAAATATGTTTTACAGAGAATGAAAATATAAGGATCATAACTTTAAAACTGATTTTTACAACAATTGTATTTTGAAAATCTTTTCATGGCACACAATTACATATGAAAACCTATGAACATCATATATACATAGTCACAATTATACAACTTCATGAAAACTCAACTTTTGACAGAGAATAAAATACATGAAACATATGAATTGAGTTCTATAATAATTAGAGATTATAGATAATACATTTTGTTAATAGATTGAAAGAGAAAGCGATGTGAGTTCAATTCTAACAATTTTTCTTCATCTTTTCTCTTCTCTGCTCTTCCTTTTCTCTGCTCTCTTTTCTTCTTAGTTCTTAGTTTAGACTTAGGAAAAACTAACGTAGTTTAGATATATTATAACTGATATAATATACGTATACTAATGATATATATGTAACTGCTAATTACTTAATATATATAATAAATATATTTATTATGTAAGTTACAAAATTCAAAAACCAACTTGGCTTGTTTGGCTACAAGAAAATTAGAAACTAGTTTTACTTACTTAGGCATGGTTTAGGTAAATTAGGTTTAAGCTAGTGCAAGGGTCCTGTTTGGCAACAATTTTTAAAACAAAAGCAAGGGCCTTGTTTGGTAAAAATCATTTAAAATTCTTTTCCTTTTTATTTTAACAAATCATTTAACACATACTTTAATATCATATTTTAATCAATTAAATATTAATCAACTAATTTAATCAATTAAAATCTAACATCAATTAATCACATAAAATTTGCCACATAATTATAATTACTCGCTAATTATAATTCATGTAACACTTCATCACATCTAATTTAATTCTCTCAATTAAATTAGAACTAAAAATAAAATTAATATACATTAATTAAATTAAATATTGCACATTCATTTAATTAATATATACCCTTAATTAAATAACTCCATAAATCACATAATTTATTTATTTAACTCAATAAATAAATCACATAAAATATTTATTTAATTCAATAAATATTTAAAATTAAATATAAAAACTCAATCGTTATAGTCATAAGACCTTTGAACTCTTGTCCTAGGTTATAAATATTTCTATTTAAACATTTAACAGTCAATAAGACTATGGACCTTAACTCATACTTAGGGGGATCAACCCTTTGTACTATGTATTGTGCACAAACATCTAAACGCTATACGTAGTAACCTCCCCTAGTAAATACGGTTGTTCAACTCATCAATTTGAATTCAAGTCCGTACCAAAGAAAGTTTGGTTTGGATAAGCTTACAAGGGTAATTTAGAATTCACGTTCATCAACTAAGGATTAGTTGAATCGACTTTCAATAATTCATAAATAAAAGAATTATGAATTAACATATGCTTTAGAAGTAAACTTAAAGCATCTGAAAAGAATATACAGACCTTGCTTGAACAATAAGCCAAGGTTACTTTAGTTACATCATAAACTTTTAATAGTTTCTTGTCCAATAAACGAACAATCTCAAACAATGAATAATTGAATTAAAATAAATAAACGAGTTTAGGGTTTAGAAGACTTGCATAAAATTAATACAAGATTAAGGTTTAGAAAACATGGATAAAATTAATACAAGATTAGGGTTTAGAAAACCTGCATAAAATTAATACAAGATTAGGGTTTAGAAAACTTGCATAAAATTAATACAATAGTAGGGTTTAGAAAACTTGCCTTACGCGTAAGCTACTTAACTCAACCACGTACTTAAACACTTCCTATACACATCCAATCATAATAACCTAAATTAGTTAACACATAACTAATTCACATAAGTGGTTAACCCTCATGGTTAACTCATTCTAATTAAATAAATAATAATCAACTATCACATAGTTAATTACATCACATAATTAAATCAATTATGTATTTAACTAAATTATAATTAAACAATTATATTTCAAGCACTTAATCAAATTATAATTACTTTTTAAATTTTAAACAAATTATAATTTATAATCAATTAAACTATAACATGTATTATAATTACACAAATTATAATTAATCATGAAATTATCAATTTATAATCCATAATTAAACATGCATTTATTAAATTATAATTACATAATTTATAATTTAAATTAACATCTAATTGATTATAATTTCACAGAATTATAATTTAAATTAAACATTTACTCCTAATTATAATTAAGTAACTTATTTTACAATTAAACAATTATGGCGTATAATTTAAAAACTATACTAGGTTTTCAAAACATCTTTTTCTCAAATTATGAAATTCTCAATTTCATGCCACTTAAAACATGGTTATTATTCTAGCAACAATTAAACTATGGCAAAATATAAACTGCACAACACTTCAACTTTACTGCCTCAGTATTGGGCACGGCGCAGCTGCGCAGCCAGTAGCCTTGGCACCGTGGCGGCTGCGCAGGGGTCGAATCTGGGAAGGGCAAGCGGCGCAGCAGCGCTGCTCCTGCCCTTGCTGCCGGCGTAGCTGCGCAGCAACTCGGCCAGACACAGACAGCCACGATACTCTGCTTCACCGATTCACCCATACAAGCCAACAAACGGAAATACACAGCAACACAGACAATGTAAAGCATACATATGCAGTAATACTCATGCTATATATGATACCAATCACATAATTCATCTAAGCAACGAAAATCAAAGATTTTAAAACTCAACTTTTGACATTTTATAAAACTCATATTCTAACAAAATAATCTACTGTAAATAAATTTCTCAACCAATTAAATCCATACTACAAGCATTATTTTCATTATTGAAACTAGCATCATGCACAACTCTCAATTTGCACAAATCACATATGAAATTCATCAATTTTCATTCAAAAATCAACCAATATATGAAACTCATAAGAACATTATTCCCTCATGTAAAAACTTGTTTTTATAGTACTTTGATTTTTTTTAAAAAAAATATGTATAGCATATATATAATGGATTACAACATCTATCAATTCACACAACATGAAATCAACTAATTCATCAATTACAATTCTAATTATTTATAAAAACTCCAGACTACAAGAAAACTAAGAACAAGATGTGAATTATTACCTTAAATCCTTGATTAATCTTTGTTTAGATGATGAGAATAGCTTTGGTAGTCTCCTCTCAATTCTCAGAATCCCCAAGTTCCTCTCTATCCTTCTCTTCAAACTAACAGAGTGTTTTCTCTCTTTCTTTGTTCTTATTCTTCTAGTTACCGTCTAATGTAAATTGATATACGTATATAATAGACATAATAACATGCAACGTAACTGACAAATATATAATGTCTAAATTAAATAATTTGCAGTTATAATTTGTTTTGAATTTTAAAAGCCATAAGGTCATGTTTGGCAAACTTTTTATTTAAAAACAGATTATTAGCTAAGGCCTTGTTTATTTAAAATCATTTAAAATTCTTTTTCTTTTATTTTAACATATCATTAAACACCTATTTTAAATGTCACATTTTAATTAATTAAATATTAATCATCTAATTTAATCAATTAAAATCTAACATCAATAAATCACATAAAATTGCCACATAATTATAATTCATGTAACACTTCATCACATATCTCATCTAATTTAATTCTCTCAATTAAATTAGAACTATAATATAAAATTAATATACATCAATTAAATTAAATATTAAACATTCATTTAATTAATATATACACTTAATTAAATCACTTCCATAAATCACATAATTTATCTATTTAACTCAATAAATAAATCGCATAAAATATTTATTTAACTCAATAAATATTTAAAATTAAATATAAAATCTCAATCGTTACAATCTTCCCTCCTTAAAAGGATTCTATCCCCATAATCACACAAAAGAATTCTGGTCTATTACATTCTTCTCTCCTTAAAAGGATTCTGTCTCCAAAATCAGTATATAAGGGGTTACACAAAACTAAGCATATAAATGCGGATAAGATTTCATCATAACATCTTCGAGTTCCCACGTAGCTTATTCAGCACTGTGGTTCCTCCAGATTACCTTAACAGAATGTATGACTTTATTCCTAAGTACTTGTTCCTTCCTATCAACTATTTGAACATGCACTTCTTCATACGTTAAGTCTTTATCAAATAGCAAAGGTTCATATTCTATTACATGTTTATAATCATGCTTGTAAGGTCTTAACACAGAAATATGAAAGACACTATGTATATTCTCGAGCTCCGGAGGTAATGCAATCTCGTAAGCAACCTCGCCCACCTTTCGTAGTACCTCAAAAGGTCCAATGAATCGGGGACTCAGTTTCCCCTTCTTATCGAATCGAATTTTCCCTTTCCAAGGAGATACCTTCAAGAAAACGAAACTTCCTGGTAAGAATTCTCAGTTTTGTCGATGTAAATCGGCATACTTCTTCTGTCTGTCTTGAGCAGCAACTAATCTCGTTCGGATAAGCTTCACAATTTCGGTGGTTTGTTGTACTAATTTTGGTCCCAACAATTGACGTTCACCGACTTAATCCCAGCACAAAGGAGTTCTACATTTTCTGCCGTATAATGCTTCGTAAGGCGGCATGCCAATACTCGCATGATGACTATTGTTGTAGGCGAACTCCACCAATGGTAGATGATCCTCCCAGCTTCCTTTGAAGTCCATCACACAAGCTCTCAGCATATCCTCAAACGTTTGAATCGTTCTTTCGCTCTGGCCATCGATCTGAGGATGATACGCTGTACTCATTCGCAATTGCGTTCCCAGACATTCTTGCAAACGCTTCCAGAAATTAGACGTAAAACGCGGATCTCTGTCGGACACAATCTACACCAGAACACCGTGTCTAGAAATAATTTCCTTGACGTATAGCTTCGCTAGCTTTTCCAAGTTGTACTTAACCTTGATCGGGAGAAAGTGGGTTGACTTCGTCAGTCGATCCACTATAACCCATATCGCATCAAATCCCTTCTGAGTCGCTGGAAGACCTACCACGAAATCCATTGTGATGTGCTCCCACTTCCACTCTGGAATTTCTAACGGTTGCAGCAGTCCACTTGGTCTCTGGTGTTCTGCTTTGACTTTCTGGCACGTTAAGTATTTCACAACACATTCAGCAACGTCCCTCTTCATATTCGGCCACCAAAAATGATGCCTGAGATCCTGGTACATCTTCGTACTCCCAAGGTGAATAGAATATCTAAAACTATGAGCTTCGCTCAGAATCTCCTCTTTGACCTCTGGTACTGGCGGTACCCATATTCTACCTTCAAATCGTAACAGACCTTCATTATCTATCTTGAACTTGAACTCTTCGCCAACGGTTATCCTCTTCCATACTTTCCCAGCATTCTTCATCGTGAAGTTGTGCTTCTTTCACCTTGTGTACTAGAGTAGAACCAGTGGTTACTTGAAACAACATCTCATCCGATTCTTTCAAAAACTTCACTTCCAACTCCAATCTAGCCATTTGTTCTATCAACCAATCCTGATCAGTTAACACGTTCAGCTTTTCCCGACCTTTTCTGCTCAAAGCGTCAGCAACAACGTTAGCTTTACCCGGATAGTAAAGTATCTCGCAGTCGTAGTCTTTAATCAGTTCCAACCATCTTCTTTGGTGCATGTTCAAATCCTTTGGGTAAATATATACTTCAGACTCTTGTGATCTGTGTATATTTCACACTTCTCTCCATATAAGTAGTGCCTCCAAATCTTTAGGGCAAACACTACTGTCGCCAATTCTAGATCATAGGTCGGATACCCTTTCTCATAATCCTTCAGCCGACGTGACGCATAGTCAATGACTTTGTTGCTCTGCATCAACATACAGCCTAATCCTTTATGTGAGGCATCGCTATATACTACTAAATTCCCCGAACTATCCGGTAAAGACAATACAGGCGCAGTACTTAGCCTCTTTTTCAGCTCTTGAAAACTTTCCTCATACTTCTCCGTCCAAATAAATTTAACCGTTTTATGAGTCAAATTCGTCAACGGAGTTGCGATTCTAGAAAAGTCTTGGATAAATCTACAGTAATAACCTGCCAATCCTAAGAAACTCCTCACTTCAGACGGCGTCTTCGACTGATCCCAACTCATTACGACCTCAACCTTCGACGGATCCACCGAAATACCATTCTTGTTGATCACATGGCCAAGAAATTGCACACGTTCCAACCAAAATTCGCATTTTGAGAATTTAGCGTAAAGCTTCTCTAGTCTCAGGGCTTCTAAGGTTAGTCATAAGTGTTCAGCATATTCCTCCTCGGTCTTGGAATAAACCAGGACGTCATCTACGAACACTACCATGAACTTGTCCAGAAATGGCTTGAACACCCTATTCATTAGGTTCATAAATGCAGCTGGGACATTCGTGAGACCAAATGACATCACTAAGAACTCGTAATGACCATATCGAGTCCTAAAAGCCGTTTTCGGTATATCTTCCTTCCTCACCTTCAACTGATGATACCCGCTTCTCAAATTGATTTTTGAGAAGTACTTCGCACCCTTCAGTTGATCAAACAAGTCATAAATCCTAGGTAAAGGATACCTATTCTTCATAGTAACTTTATTCAACTCCCTATAATCAATGCAAAGACGCATCGATCCATCCTTCTTCTTCACGAATAAAATAGGCGCACCCCACGGCGAAATAATTGGTTGAATATACTTCTTGTTCAGTAATTCTTGCAGTTGAACCATCAGTTCCTTTATCTCAACTGGAGTGTACGGAGCCTTCAAAATCGGAGCAGTTCCCGGCGCTAGATCGATCACGAACTCTATCTCCCTATCTGGCAGAAGTCCTGGCAAATCGCTCGAAAAAACGTCTACAAACTCCTTAACTACGGATATTTCCTCCACCTTCAGACTTTCCTTACGTATATCTATTATGTAGGCCAGATATCCTACACAGCCTTGCGTCAGAAGTTTCTTGGCTTGCATAACCGTCAGATAACTCGCTTGTCTAGGTAATTTGCTACCATAGAACACCAACTTCGACGGAGTCGTAAGGTTTACCTACTTCTTCTGACAGTCGATTACCACCCCATGGTTGAACAACCAGTCCATACCCAGTATGACATCGAATTCCCCAAGTTTAATCGGAATCAAATCTACTCTAAGCTCCTGACCCTTAATGTCCAATCTACAGTTCTTATAAACGCTCCTAACAGGAATAACCTCCCTATTCGCAATCTCTATGTTCAAAGGGTAAACTAACTCCTCTATAGGTAAGTCTAGGGTTTTAGCAAAATCATCAGATATGAATGAGCAAGTAGCACCCGAATCAAATAATACATATGCATTTATATTATTGACTAAAATAATACCTGACACCACGTCTTTTGATTGCACAGCATCCTGCACCGTCATATTGAATGTCCGTGCAGTGGGTCGAACAGCTTGCAATGGTGCAGCAATAGTAACGGTACTGCAGCTTCCATTCCCTCAGCTCCCCCTGTCGTCAGCTTCTTCGGGTAGTTACGAGCCATGTGATCTTTGGATCCATATGTAAAGCAAGCTCCCTTCTTCGGGTTTTGGCAATTAGGCGCGATGTGGCCTTCCTGACCACAGTTGAAGCACACCCGCTTCCCATTCATGCACACGCCAGTGTGATTCTTACCGCATGTAGCACATGCTTCAAACTTCCTCTTCTGCTGGCTTCCTTGCTGACTCCAAGCAAAGGTATTATCAGACCACTTCCTCTTCTGGTTCACAGCGCTGCTACCCCCAGTCTTGGTTTCTACCTCATTCTTCTTCTTCTTATATTGGTTGAACTTCGTTACCGCTTCGCTTCCTCCCTCAGCAAGTATGGCTTTCTCCAGCACCGCTGCAAAGATATTCAGCTGGAACATGGAAACCTTGCTGTAGAGCCAGGGCTTCAGTCCCCGCTCAAACCTTCTCGCCTTCTTAGCGTCAGTGCTGACCTTGTAAGTAGCGAACCTAGCCAACTCGTTAAACTTAGCGACATACTCGGACACCGTCATCCCTCTTTGCTTAAGTTCTAGGAACTGGACCTCCATCTGGTCCTGCGAACTCACTAGAAAGTACATCTCGTAGAATATTTCCTTAAAACGTTCCCACGTGATGACTCCCTCTCCCTCTCGGGTCTTGTTAGCCTGCCACCAAAAGCTAGCATCCGACTTTAACATGAAAGTCGTGAATGATCTCTTCTGGTCTTACCCCACGTCAAAAACCTTCTCCATTTCCATAACCCACGTCTGAGCCTCGATAGGGTTAGTCGATCCTTCGAACTCAGGCGGTCCTACTGCCTTGAATTCCTTGAACGTTGTTCCCTATACTTGCGGCTGATTCGCAAGAGCTCCGGTCAACAGGTTCACCAACTGCTGAATCGAGTTGGGGTTCGTCCCGTCGTTATTGTTGTTCGTCAAACCTTCGGGGTTTTGACGTGTTACTCTTCTTTTAGGAGGCATTTTCTGTTAAGAAAATATTATTATTACACCCTTTATTCAAATATTAAGTATCCAAGTTCATACTTAAATGTTTAAACAATTCAGTTCACATAGAACACATAGGACGTCAATAAACTTCTTTTATTCATTAGTCGTAGTTTAAAAACATTAATCAGATAGCATTTCTGCCATTTACATCATCCTTCCTGAAAAGAAAAAGTTGTATGATAACATTTTTAACTCATCCCATTCTTATCTTAAATTATGGGATTTACTTTATTTACTACAAAAAGTAATACATAACCAACTTTACTACTGCCACTACTGCTACTGCCTAGGCATATTAATACGTCGCACAGCCTCTCTACGTTCCTCTTCCAATACCCGAAACGCCGTTCTTCGGTCCACCACATACCACGGTAAACCTTGGAACTGAGCTGGGTAGTAGAAAATACGGTCCTGAGCTCTTTCTATCGCTGTATAAAAAGCATATTCCGTTTCCCTCAGCTTGGCCCTCTTGGCTTCAGCTTCAGCTTCAGCTCGATCGGCTCGTTGATTAGCCCTCAAGCTTGACTCTTCAGCTCAGGCACGCTTCCTCGACTCCTCCTGGATGTCTTGCTTCAGCTTTGCCAGTTCAAATCGAGCAGCATCTCTATCAACCTCCATATGTATCAGGTTCCACTGTGCATCTCCCAGGTCACTTGCCATTTCCTCGATCGTCTCGTCTCGCTGCAAGATAGTCTCCTCAAGATCTCCTACTCATCCATGAAGCTCCACGTTGCTATCGTAGACTGCCTCGTACATCTCAGCACTAGTAAAGTGAGGTGGGAATTCCTCTTCGGGATCCTCTTCCTCCTCTTCCTCCTCTTCAGACTCGTCCTCGTCCTCATCCTCTGGAATAGGTGTCAGCTCATGCTCCCAACCAGCTACGGTGATCACTGGAGATAGCTCTCTCCTAACCAGCTGCTCCCAGACAACATGTATGTCATGGGGCTCCTCCTCTCTAGGCACCTGAGGTACATCCTCTCTAGCCTGACTAGGTTGTCCAACGTTCGACATCCTGACAAAAGAATTTTAAAGTTCATTATTACGTGATATCGAATCGTCACTCTTCGAATACTAAAATGTAAACACATAGCACATAAAGTAGTTTATTATCTTTTACCTATCACATCTATCTTTTCGATCTTATCATAAGGCTACTACCTAAGGTTTTTCCCCACCTAAGGTTTCATAACCTACGGCTTTGATACCAACCTGTGACACCCCCAAATCTGAGTACTTCATTTCCACATGATTTGAAGTTCACTTTCTAACCTAACATATATCTACCCAATGAATAATGCAAAGTAAACTACAACTTAAATTAAAATAAATAAATCTCCCATACAATAAGGGTTACAACCTTTTTAAAATAAGCCCGGGTTACTCTAACCCTAACATGAATATAATAAAGTACGGAAATAAAAACATAACATTCAAGTCTTATTACAATCATTCTCAATTAAATAAAATAAGTCTTCACTTGCTTTGCTTTCCCTTGCCCTTACTTGTAGACGGAGCATCAGCGTTATCAACCTTAACTGAAATTGTTATTTAATGCAAGAGTGAGCAAACAACAGCTCACTGGAGTTTAACAATAATATATACATGAAAGGATATCTTTCAAAGAATCTGAATAATATGATTCGCTTCAACAATAAAGAATTGAATAATAATTCTTTCATCACCATTACAATTCAAAAGTAAAATTTATCTAAGTGTCACAAGACCTTTGAACTCTTGTCCTAGGTTATAAATATTTCTATTTAAACCGTTAATAGTCAATAAGACTATGGACCTTAACTCGTACTTAGGGGGATCAGCCCTTTGTACCATGTATTGTGCACAAACATCTTAACGCTATGCGTAGTAACCTCCCCTAGTAAATAGGGTTGTTCAACTCAGCAATTTGAATTCAAGTCCGCACCAAAGAAAGTTTGGTTTGGATAAGCTTACAAGGGTAATTTAGAATTCACGTTCATCAACTAAAGATTAGTTGAATCGACTTTCAATAATTCATAAATAAATGAATTATGAATTAACATATGCTTTAGAAGTAAACTTAAAGCATCTGAAAAGAATATACAGACCTTGCTTGAACAATAAGCCAAGGTTACTTTAGTTACTTCATAAACTTTCAATAGTTTCTTGTCCAATAAACGAACAATCTCAAACAATGAATAATTGAATTAAAATATATAAACGAGTTTAGGGTTTAGAAGATTTGCATAAAATTAATACAAGATTAGGGTTTAGAAAACTTGCATAAAATTAATACAAGATTAGGATTAGGGTTTAGAAAACTTGCATAAAATTAATACAATATTAGGGTTTAGAAAACTTGCCTTACGCGTAAACTACTTAACTCAACCACGTACTTAAACACTTCCTATACACATCCAATCATAATAACCTAAATTAGTTAACACATAACTAATTCACATAAGTGGTTAACCCTCATGGTTAACTCATTCTAATTAAATAAATAATAATCAACTATCACATAGTTAATTACATCACATAATTAAATCAATTATGTATTTAACTAAATTATAATTAAACAATTATAATTCAAACACTTAATAAAATTATAATTACTTTTTAAATTATAAACAAATTATAATTTATAATCAATTAAACTATATCATGCATTATAATTACACAAATTATAATTAATCATGCAATTATCAATTTATAATCCATAATTAAACATGCATTTATTAAATTATAATTACATAATTGATAATTTAAATTAACATCTAATTGATTATAATTTCACAGAATTATAATTTAAATTAAACATTTACTCTTAATTATAATTAATCAAATTATAATTAAGTACCTTATTTTAAAATTAAACAATTATTGCATATAATTTAAATACTATATTAGGTTTTCAAAACTTCTTTTTCTCAAATTATGAAATTCTCAATTTCATGCCACTTAATATATGGTTATTATTCTAGCAACAATTAAACTATGGCAAAAATATAAACTGCACAACACTTCAACTTTACTGCCTCATTACTGGGCACGGTGCAGCTGCGCAGCCAGCAGCCTTGGCACCGGCGCAGCTGCGCAATGGTCGAATCTGGGAAGGGCAAGCGGCGCAGCTGCGCTGCTCCTGCCCTTGCTGCCGGCGCAGCTGCGCAGCAACTCAACCAGACACAGACAGCCACGATACTCCGCTTCACCGATTAACCCATACAAGCCAACAAACGCTAATACACAGCAACACAGACAATGTAAAGCATACATATGCAGTAATACTCATGCTATATATGATACCAATCACATAATTCATCTAAGCAACGAAAATCAAAGATTTTAAAACTCAACTTTTGACATTTTATAAAACTCATATTCTAACAAAATAATCTACTGTAAATAAATTTCTCAACCAATTAAATCCATACTACAAGCATTATTTTCATTATTGAAACTAGCATCATGCACAACTCTCAATTTGTACAAATCACATATGAAATTCATCAATTTCCATTCTAAAATCAACCAATATATGAAACTCATAAGAACACTATTCCCTCATGTAAAAACTTATTTTTACAGTACTTTGATTTTTTTGAAAAAAAACATTTATAGCATACATATAATGGATTACAACATCTATCAATTCACATAACGTGAAATCAACTAATTCATCAATTACAATTCTAATTATTTATAAAAACTCCAGACTACAAGAAAACTAAGAACAAAAGGTGAATTATTACCTTAAATCCTTGATTAATCTTTGTTTAGATGATGAGAATAGCTTTGGTAGTCTCCTCTCAATTCTCAGAATCCCCAAGTTCCTCTCTATCCTTCTCTTCAAACTAACAGAGTGTTTTCTCTCTTTCTTTGTTCTTATTCTTCTAGTTAACGTCTAATATAAATTGATATACGTATATAATAGACATAATAACATGCAATGTAACTGATAAATATATAATGTCTAAATTAAATAATTAGCAGTTATAATTTGTTTTGAATTTTAAAAGCCATAAGGTCATGTTTGGCAAACTTTTTATTTAAAAACAGATTATTAGCTAAGGCCTTGTTTATTTAAAATCATTTAAAATTCTTTTTCTTTTATTTTAACATATCATTAAACACCTATTTTAAATGTCACATTTTAATTAATTAAATATTAATCGTCTAATTTAATCAATTAAAATCTAACATCAATAAATCACATAAAATTGACACATAATTATAATTACTCGCTAATTATAATTCATGTAACACTTCATCACATATCTCATCTAATTTAATTCTCTCAATTAAATTAGAACTATAATATAAAATTAATATACATCAATTAAATTAAATATTAAACATTCATTTAATTAATATATACACTTAATTAAATCACTTCCATAAATCACATAATTTATCTATTTAACTCAATAAATAAATTGCATAAAATATTTATTTAACTCAATAAATATTTAAAATTAAATATAAAATCTCAATCGTTACAGAAAGTGTTTGAGGTCGCACGGGTGGCCGAAGAACAGAAAATGAGTTTTGCCACTTTCATGATAAAGGACGAAGCTAACTATTGGTGGAAAGCCAATAAGTGATGAGCAGGTGAAGGAGTTATTCCTTGGGACAAATTTAAGGAGCTATTCCTCGAAAATTACTTCTCGGAGAATACGTAACAGGATATGGAAGTTAAGTTTCTGGAATTGAAACAAGGTAGTATGTCTGTCGCAGAGTACGCATCAAAATTTAACGAGTTGGCCCGATTCGCTTCACATCAGGTTGAGACGGAGGCCAGGAAGGCAAGGAGGTTCAAATTAGGACTGAAACCATGGGAGCAGAAAGTAGTCGCGGTATTGAAGATTAAGACTTACTCTGATCTTCTGGAAAGGGCTATCATTGCAGAGGGAGGCAATGAAGCCATTGCTCAATTTAAACAAGAAAAGAAGATCAGACATGAAGGACAGAAGGTGGGAAGCAGTGGAGGCAGCTGATGAGTGGGATTTATACCAGCAAATCGGATACCTTATGGCTTAAATAGTTGCCTGATCGTCGTAGTTTATATATAGTTTTATATGTTTATTGTATTATTATGCTTAACCGATGTTTTGCAGGCTTTACAGGACTTTTCTAGCTTTCAGGGGACAAAACGGACAATTTACATACACTGGCGCCGCAGCGCCAATGTCTAGTCTTAATCTCGCGTCGTGGCGCCGCCCCTGGTCCTTGCTGATGTCATCCTGGCGCTGCAGCGCCACAGTTCCTTTATGGGCTCGCGCTGCAGCGCGACCTCTGGTCTTTTGATTTTAATATGGTGCCGCAGCGCCACTTATAAGCTGATTACCCGCGTCGCAGCTCGACCTCCGGTGCCCAGGCAGAAAAGGCTTGCTTTTGACCTAGAAAAAGAAAGAAAACAGATATATAGAACAGGGAGAGAGCCTCTGCAAAAGCGAGAGGAGGAGAGGAAAAGGAGGAAGACTGGGATAGAATCGGTTAGCTTAGCTTAGGATAGATTAGATCTCTTTTGTACTTTCTCTCTCTAGTTATTGGGTAATGTTTGTAAATATAGATTAGGTAGATTAGGGTAAAGTTTGGGTTTTCCTTGGAGCAACAAGAGCAGTGAGCTACACGGATTGGAGAGCTTGAAAGGAGCGAAATGCTTGGAGACTGAAGAGCCTTGACAGAGTTTATTCTTGTCCATTCATTTCCTCTATTTTTGTAATCCATAAATGTTGTCTTTATTGCTACTTATATTTTGTTCAATAGCTATGAACTAAGTATTGGATCTAAGGTTATAATGGAACCCTTTGTTAGTTAAATTGATTGTCTTCTCTCTTTGGTTGGCACCATATGGTTTGGTTTAATATATTCATGCTTAATGATTCTCACTAAGACATTAGTGATGATTTTGGTAATCTATATGATATAGAAAGAAGAATTGTAGATTTACACCTAAATATATTGGCATGTGATTATGGGTTTCGACTGCATAAGTTGTGCGTAGAATAGACATATATCTGTGTGCCACGTGTGACCTAATTGAGAACTTATGCTTAAATCCTTGTTAGGTTAATTCTCATAGACATGTGTAGGATTATCACTTAGTTTGGATGTTCTTTTCTGTTCTATTCCCTTTCGGGTGGATCTGGAGAGGATATGTTTGTGCATACCTCGACAGAGGTGTATGAGCACCTGTGTGTTCTCGGTCGACAAACTGTCGTGACCATTAAGACCAAAGAGAGAAGGGTAGGAAGTTTGATGAAGCATAGCACGCCAGGTGTTCGACAGAATGCCTGTGTGGGGTGAAGTTGTAACCTTAGCTTGTAATTCCTTCGATTACCATTCGTTATCCGTTTACTTGCTTTAATAATTAGTTATAACTAGTTTAACCGCACTCCTATTAGATTACTGTTCGAATAAGACTAAAGCGATATAAAGTTGGTATTTGGTAAATATTAGTGATAGTTCCTCGTGGGTACGACACTTTTCTTATCACTGTATTACTTGTTAGACCGCGTATACTTGCGCGTGTTTAGTGATCGGTTTTCCGACCAACAGCAGCAACCCCAACAAGCGTAAATGGATGGAGAGCCAATCCTCTGGAGGTAACAAGTCCAAGGGAGAGGCCAATAAAAGTGTGAAGTGCAACAACTGTGGGAGGAATCACTCGGGGGAGTGCATGAAGGGAAAGAGTGTTTGTTACCGTTGTGGACAACCAGGGCACATGGCTCCTCAATATTCGAATAAGCAGAAAGGAGGGTGTTTCTTGTATGGAGCCCCAAATCACCAGATCAAGGACTGCCCGAAGAGAAAGGGCGATGCAGCTAGCGGCAATCGCAACAACAACAACGGGATGAGCATTGGAGGGCCAGCCAGTGAAGATAACAGACCAACGGCACGCACGTTTAACATGACCGTATAGGATGCGGTGGAGTCCAAGGACGTGGTGTCAGGTATCATTCCAATCAACAATATAGATGCCTATGTGTTATTTGATTCAGGTGCTACCAGCTCTTTTATTTTAGAAGAATTTGCTAAACAGTTAGACTTACCCCGTGAAGGATTAGAACACCCTATGAACATAGAAGTATCAAACATGGAAATTATTCCCGTATAATATATTCATAGGAACTGTTATACCGAATTGAGAGGATTTGATTTGATACCGATACGTTTGGGGGAGTTCGATGTAATCCTTGGAATGGATTGGTTATCGAATCACGGAGCAGTTATCGACTATAAGAAGAAGTGTGTACACCTTAAGACTCTGAATAGGTCGAAGGTGGTATTTTATGGTAGTAAATCGCCGAGACAATCTCATTGTCTGAAGATGATGCAAGCGCAGAGATTGCTTAGGAAGGGTTGTGTATGTTATTTGGCTCACGTGGTTGATACTCGACGAGTCGAGGGTGAACTGGGTCAGATACCTATTGTAAGGGAATTCGCTGATGTCTTCCCAGACGAGATTCTGGGATTGCCACCGGATAGAGAGATAGAGTTTGTTATTGATTTGGCACCAGGGACAGCACCGGTATACAAAGCGCCGTATCATATGGCTCCTGTAGAGATGAAAGAACTGATGGCTCAATTACAAGAGTTATTAAATAAGGGTTATATTCGACCTAGCGTATCACCATGGGGAGCATCAGTCTTATTTGTAAAGAAGAAAGATGGGTCGTTAAGACTTTGTATCGACTACCGAGAGTTGAACAAGGCCACCATTAAGAACAACTACCCGTTACCCAGGATCGACGATCTATTTGATCAGTTGAAGGGGCAAAGTACTTTTCAAAGATTGACTTGAGAACCGGTTATCACCAACTGAAGGTGAGGCCGGAGGACATTCCAAAGACGGCATTCAGAACTCGGTATGGACACTTTGAGTTTCTGGTAATGTCATTCGAATTAATGAACGCGCCAGCAGCATTTATGGACTTGATGAATAGAGTGTTAAAATAGTATTTGGATAAGTTCGTTATAGTATTCATCGATGACATTCTGGTGTATTCAGAGACGGAGAAAGAACACGCCGAGCATCTTCGAATAGTGTTGGAGACATTAAGGAGGGAGAAGCTGTATGCAAAATTCTCCAAGTGTGAGTTTTGGTTGCAGACAGTGCAGTTTTTGGGGCACGTTATCGACAAGAATGGTGTTTCGGTGGATCCAGCAAAAGTAGAAGCGGTTATCAATTGGGAACAGCCGAAGACGCCAACAGAGATCAGGAGTTTCTTAGGATTAGCGGGATATTATCGAAGATTCAATCAGGATTTTTCAAAGATAGTGTCGCCATTAACAAATCTTACCAGAAAAATAATTAAATTTGTTTAGACGGAGAAATACGAGGAAAGTTTCTTAGATTTAAAGAAGAGGCTTAGTCAAGCACCAGTGTTGGCTTTACCAGACAACACGGGAGGGTTTATAGTGTATAGTGATGCGTCACACAAAGGTCTTGGCTGTGTACTGATGCAGCACGGCAGGGTCATTGTGTACGCTTCACGTCAACTGAAAGATTATGAGAAGGGCTATCCGACTCATGACCTGGAGTTAGCAGTGGTGGTTTTCGCCTTGAAGATTTGGAGGCATTATTTGTATGGAGAAAAGTGTGAGATATGTACGGATCACAAGAGTCTAAAGTATATCTTCATGCAGAAGGAGCTAAACATGAGGCAGCGCCGATGGCTAGAATTGATCAAAGATTATGATTGTGAGATTCTGTACCATCCAAGCAAAGCAAATGTAGTGGCAGATGCCTTGATCAGAAAAGGCAGAGAGAAGTTATTGAAGTTGACCATTCAAGAAGAATTGTTGAAAGATTTCGAACGACTAGACATGGAGGTTAAGTATCCGATGGAGACCAAAGAGAAATTATTTACAGAGACAAGCGAGCCCGACTTTATTAGATAAGGTTAAAGAGGCACAAGAAATGGATGAAGATTGCGATAATATCAAGAAGTGTTGACTGAAGGTGATGAATTGAAATACAAGATTGATAGCACTGGACTACTGAGATTCGAAGGACGAATTTGGGTACCGTCAGTACCAGAACTAAGGGAGGAGATTTTGCAAGAAGAGCACAGTATGAGATACTCGATACACCCAGGAAGCACGAAGATGTACCAAGATTTGCGTCACCACTTCTGGTGGCCAAACATGAAGAGAGAGGTTGTAGAATGCGTAAGCAGATGTCTAACTTGTCAGAGAGTCAAGGCAGAGCACCAACGACCAAGCAGGTTATTACAACCGTTAGGGATTCCAGAATGGAAGTGGCAGCACATCACAATGGACTTTGTGGTGGGACTTTCGGCAACGCAGAAAGGGCACGACGCCATATGGGTGATTGTAGATTGTCTTACTAAGTTAGCTCACTTTTTGTCGATTAAGATTAAGTATAGTGTAGACCAGCTAGCCAAATTATATGTCAAGGAAATTATATCAAGACATGGGGTGCCGGTATCTATTGTATCGGATAGAGATCCGCGATTTATGTCGAACTTCTAGAAAAGTCTTCAAGAAAGAATGGGGACACAACTACGAATGAGTACCGAGTATCATTCGCAGACCGATGGGCAAAGTGAGACAACAATTCAAACACTTGAAGACATGCTCCGAGCTTGTGTGATGGACTTTATCATGCTAGTATTGGAATGCCACCGTTCGAACCGCTATATCGGAGAAAATGCCGAACGCCCTTATGTTGGGACGAAGTAGGTGAACGTCGACTGTTGGGACCAGAACTGGTACAGCAGACAGTAGAGATCATCAAGGTGATAATAGCACGACTAGTAGCGGCTCAAGATCGCTAGAAAAAATATGCAGACTTACATCGCAAAAAGAAAGATTTTAAATTAGGAACCTATGCATTCTTGAAAGTATCTCCCTGGAAAGGGAAGATTCATTTTGGGAAGAAGGGCAAGTTAAGCCCTAGGTTCATAGGACCGTTCGAGATTTTGAGGCGAGTCGGTGAAGTGGCGTACGAGGTAGCGTTACCTCCTGAACTTGAGCACATTTACAACGTGTTTCATGTGTCAGTGTTGCGGCCGTATAAACCGAACTACAAGCACGTTATCTCCTATGAACCGATCCAAGTCGAGAGAGACTTATCGTACGAGGAAGTTCCTGTCCAGATACTAGATAGGAAGGAACAGAAGTTGAGAAATAAGATCATCCATTCCGTTAAGATTCTCTGGAGGAATCACGTAGTCAAAGAAGCTATATGGGAACTAGAAGAGAAAATAAAAGCGAATTATCCGTTTTTATTTGAGTAACCTTATTTTTATAATTCTGAGGACAGAATTTTTATAAGGGGGGAGGGATGTAATTACAGAGAATTTTAAACTCCATTATTAATTTAATATGTGATTTAAATTTTTAATGAGTTAGTTTTGTGAGCATATTTAAACCTTATGTGGTTATGTGATTATGTGAGTTGAACCTATGCGAATAAATGCAAGGATGTTATTTAAGGGAGTCACTAATGGTTTATTTAAATTAATGAACTAGCCCTAAGTTTTAATATCAAAAGAATTGATAGTAATTAAATATTTAATTACTTGAATATAGTGTAGAGGTTTAATCATGATTGATTAATTGGTATTTAAGTAATTAATCGATAACATATAAAATTATTGTTGTTGAGAATAATAAAACATAAGTGTGTAATTTATTAGTAAATATAATATGGTTATATTAACTTAATTAATTAGTTTGTGCAAGCATGCAATATATTAAACCTTTAATATATGGTAGTTAACTATATATTATATATAGTACAAGGTGACACCTTAATATGTCTATATATTATATATATAGACTATATAGTAAGATTAATTGCATTATGTGAGTTATATATTATTGATTATGTGACATGAGGTGTGTAGGTAAAACTTAATGTATACCCTATTACCTTATATTAATATCAATAATAATGTTTTCAAATATGTTATTATAATTGTAATAATAATCGTTATGGGATAATGAGTAATAATAATACCCAATTAAATTATAGTTGGCATTAAGGAAAATGTACATGGATTATATGATTGGTGTATAGGTACCTATTGATACATTATATCATTATTTGCTCATTAGAAATAACATTGTAGAACTCATTTAAATGTATATGGAATGAATACATGTAGCTCAAGTATATACTATATGTATATATATGTATAATATAAGTATTGTAATTGCTAGTTGCTGAGTAATTGGTTTGTTCCAATACGAGTGCTCATTTCATTCTTCACACGTGAACTCCCACATGGCTACACCACTCTACTTCTCCTCAATTTCTTTTCAAAGCTAGCCAATGATTTCAAGGGGTGTGGAATCCATGATGAGAATCACCAACTCTCAACCACCCTCTCTTATCCATTGAACATTCTTGAAATACTTTGAATTAATTTGGAAGGTAATTGAGTTGTTTGGATATCCATTTGCCTATATATAAGACATTCCTCCTTCATTGTTAACATTACTAAGATTTTCATAAGTGTAAGTTATTTGGAGAGATATCAGTGAGGAAGAACTAATATAGCAGCAAGTCTATCTCCTTAACAGAGGTATAACTCCATTTTTAGTTTTTGTAAAATTTCTAGTTCTTGATTATTGAATTGATCATGGGTTGACTAATTAATGGATTGGGATATGTTGTTAAGTGTTATATAAAGTTATAATCATGTTAGTAGCTGCAATAGAATAGAATTCATGCAAAATTTCTGAGTTGGGTTTAAGCTTCTGCAGAGCAGAAGGCAGTTCCTGGTCGGCCCAAGCAACTGCGCAGCTGCGCCAGGTCTGCACCAGACCTTTTGCTTTCTGTTTCATTTCTAACCATGCTAACTTGTTGGTACCCTTTGGTCAAGCATGGAAACTAGTATTAAACCATATTATAAGCTTTTTGGTACTACGTATATGCCATGGCCATGTTAGTATGTGTTATGAAAGGAAAACATATGTTTTAAAAGGAAACTTGTAGTTTCGAAAGTGAACCTTGTCACGAACACATCATGTGAACATTCTGATTTTTATAAACATGATAGTATGGTTTATATTGACATGAAATGCATGTTTAAAGTATTGATCATGCACTAGCATACTTGATTGAAAGATTCAAAAGGTTTTTCAAAAAAACTTAAGGACTTTGAAAGTAAACTTGACCAAGACTTATGTCTTTTAGATTATGATCATGTGAAAACGTTTATATGGTTTAGGTATGTGTTCTAATTGCATATGAATTATATGTTGAGATGTTTTACATGTACTATGATGCTTTTGTCGACTTAGTGTGATTTTTAATGAAAACTTTAGAATGTGAAAGATTTTTATCATCGATCACCATGTGGATTACGTAGTAATCATGCAAGCATATATATTAGAGTTCATTATGCTTATAGACATATTAATATGGACCTCATTTATTTATATATGAATTTTATATATGCACAAGTATCCAAGAAATGAATTTCTAAGGCATGAACTATGTGATTAAAGTATACATGTGTTGTTTACGCACAAGCATGACTACTTAACATTGTTTAGCCTCGTTATGTGGTAATATAACTTTAATAGTTGACCTTGAGGCATGAACTTAATTTACTTAAGGTTTACCGGCATTAAACCATGTAACCTTGAATTATGGACTAGAACCTTGCAATATGTGTATCTTAAACTGTATTGTATGCTTAAATTGAAGTGCTATGTGTTCAAGCCTATGTTGATGCCTAGAGACTAAATATTCTAAAGTTATTAAATCAAGGACCGAGTTAATTGATTATAAACCCAGTCATAGTGATTGACTTACGTGAACTATGTGCTAGAATTATATGATGACTAGATTCTTGTAAGTGTAGATGCATATTAGTTTACACGTACTAATTGGAAGACCGACTTGTTAATGTTAGGTCGTTTCAACGCAAGTTAATTAAAGCTAGAATTATTTGTAGCTGAGCAAACTGGCAAGTATCCGAACCCTACTTTTATTGTGTTGCAAGTATTCTAAAACCTTGCATTACTTTATTCGATAAATCTTGTGAGCAAGTGTGACACCCCCAAATCGGGTACTTCGTTTCCACATGATTTGGTGTTCACTTTCTAATTAAAACATACATCTACCCAGTAATAAAGAATTTCAAACTAATTACAACCTTCATAAAACCTTAATAAAAATCTCCCTCTAGAAAGAATGACAACTTGTTCAATAAAATCCCAAGGTTATCTAAACCTTAACATCATTCATATAACGTAAATGCGGAAACATAAACATAACCAACTAAGTCTTATTACAAAAGCAACTTGACATAACAAGCCTTCATTTATTCATCTTTCCTTTTCCTTTACTTGTTGATGGTATGTCAACATTCTTGGTCTCAACTGCAAGTGGTGGTAAAGCAGGCAAGAGTGAGCAAACAAAAGCTCACTTGAAAATACAATAGTGATATGACATAAGTGAATCTTTTCAAAAGAGTTTGAATAACTTTACTTTCATCAATATAAAGAATTGAATTATAATTCTTTCATTAATATATATAGAATTCGAATATGGAATCATCTGAGGGTCATAAGACCTTGAACCATTTTCCTAGGTTATAAATATTTCTATTTAAACCTTTAACAGTCAATAAGACTATAGACATTAACTCGTACTCAGGGGGATCAACCCTTTGTACCATGAATTGTGCACAACCATCTTAACGCTTTCGCATAAAATATCCCCTAATTAATAGGGTTGTTCCTTCTCAAAAATTGAATACAAGTCCGCACCAAAGAAAGTTTGGTTTGGATAGATAAGGGAACTTTAGAGTTCAACTATCATCAACTAGGAGTAGTTGAATCGACTTTCAGTTCTTTACAGTTCAATAATATAAGGATCATGAACTAATTATAAAATATGACAATAAACTTCATAATAGATAGGCATGCTTTTAGAAAAAACTTAAAGCATTCGATAGACTAAGTAGATCTTACTTGAACAACTAAGTCAAGATCATATTACTAAAATAACGCTTTAATACTTACGCTTTATGAGTGTGGTATAACTTGTACCACATATAACAAGTTAAGGAACGTGAATGAACTTTCATGATTTCTTGAGCAAGGGTTAGGAAACTTGCACAATGAAAATATACAATGAATAGGCTTGTATAGCATTCAAGAGTAGCTTAAAGAACTTGCACAATATAAATAACAAGTTTAGAAACTTGCTTAACATAAGAGAATAAGGGTATGAGAACTTGCCTTAGCGCAAGCTACACTTTAACAATTATAACCACTTCACAAACACCCTACACATTTATATTACATTCAAACTATCTATTAGTATCCAACTACAATATTTAAACCATCGAACTTCATATCTAAGTCCAACTCACAATATAATTTACCACATTGGTTGCTAATTAGTCAAGTACGTGAGTCTATACTCACGGCATACATTCATAAGCCTATAACTCAATGAATCGTGTTGTGTGCCTCGTGAAAGTAACACACACACACACATGTAACACATTCATAATATATTTCAATCTAACTTAAACACATCAAAAACATGTTATCTTATTGCACCTTTCACTTTCCAAGTCTTAGAAACAAGTTAGCTTAACAAACGGGGCATAAAAACTCAAAAACAAAACTCAAAATTTGCTGGGCAGCAACATCACCCGCTTGGGCGGGTCCCCATAGGTCAATACACCCGCTGGGGCGGGTGCTCCCCCTGCTGCACCACTTGGTTCTCGAACTGGTGGAGAATTAAGCCAATTTGGCTCATTCCTTCACACCGAATTCGATTTTTTTCCAACATGATAAACATAAAACTTGATACTAACAATATTTTAAACTTATTAACATGCTCATAACATATATAATCCATAAAACACATAATCCAAAACAAGATTTCATGATTTTCAAAGAAAACACAATTTTAAGCGTTCTTGACGAAAATTGCTACTACGAATTCGTTTTTCTTCCAATTCAAGTGATTCCAATTGTAATCACTCATATTCTTAACATATTAACTTAATACATGATCAATTTTAACAATGACTCAAAATCAACATCAATTTGATAGTTTTAAAATCCATTTTTCAGAAATAACTTCACCGAAAATCACTATGAACACACTTCCTATTGTTTATCAAAAATTCATTGATTGAATTGCTAGAACAACCATATAATTCATATATAATCATGTTATATCACATATTACACATAATTCATGCTCACATCAAGGATTTAAAGAAATTTTCAACATAAATTCATAATATAACACTATGAACATGAATTTTATAGTATTCATCATATACTTATGAATTGAAATTCTTAAACAAATATGAAACCCTCATGTAAACATATATACATATATATATATATATATGTATATATACACATATATATCAAAATAAATAGCTTTCACAAAGAGACTTTCACATAGAGTTCTAAAACCATGAAAACATAAAAGAATTTGCTTTGAAAACTTGTTTTTACAACAATTGTATTTTGAAAACCCTTTCATGGCATACAATTACATATGAAAACATATGAACACCATATATACATATAATTTCATGATTGTAAAAACCTAATTTGATAAAAAAAAGAATTACAACACATAAGAATTGAGTACAAGGGTTAGGGTATAACCTTACTAGTTTTACTTAAAGAGAAGAGATGATGAAGACGATGATCCTCTTATGCCTTCTCAAGCCTTGCTTCCTCTTCTCTCTTCTTCTTCTTTGACAATTCTCTCTAACCCTCTTCTTCTTTCTTTCTTTGTTTTGTAAAACTAATCGTAACTTTTAACTTAACATATATTATATATTATACACTATACAATATACATATATAATAGATATGTAACTTATATATAATAAATATAATACTTATAACCATATTAATTCTTATTAATAACATAGATTACAAAATTTGAAAAGTCCAAGGCCATGTTTGGCAACCTCTTAGAAAAATAGGTTTTTAGTGCTAAGGCCTTGTTTGGGTAAAATAAGATTAAACAAGTACAATGGCCTTGTTTGGTAAAACACTTTAAAATCCTTTTTTAGTCTTTTAATAACTCTTTAAATCCATAGATTTAATTAAATTACAACACTCTAATTCAATTAAATAAACTAACAGTCACATAATACCAAATTGTCACACAATTGAATTTCCTTTATTAAACATACTTCGTCTAACAAATTATTATCACTTAGCACATAACATTAACTCTAATTAAATTATTCCCAATTAAATGAAAATGATGCTACACCATTGCTAACATATCAATTTAATTAATCATATAGCACTTAATTAAATTGTCCACAACAATCGCACAATTTATTTATTTATCTTCACAAATAAATTCCATAAAATATTTATTTAATTCAATAAATATTTACAATTAACATATAAAATTCTTAATTGTTACAGCAAGTTCTTTTGAACTCGTTCTTGTATTATTATTTGCAAGTTCTATAACTTACACAAACTCTTATTGTGCAAGTTTTATATCCTTCTCATACTATCTTGAGCAGGATTATTGTTGAATTGAAAGTTGTTCATTTAAGCTTGAACTTTATTTCCAAACATGCATTAGGTGGTTTAATTTCTTTACAATTATTCCACATCGATCTTATTGATATTCGCACTTGGTGCACTTGAGTTCGTACAGTCTTGGACTTGTACCTTATTTAAAGTTCTATAAGTTTTGAACTGCGTCAGATAGAGTCTGAACCCTTGTTCGGTCAGACAATTGTATGAAGTTTTATAAAAGCTATCCAGACCAATTGATGGTATGGATTCTTAGACTGAAAAGAACTCCCCTTATATATAGGGGAGTACCCCAGGTATCTAGTATAAAGATACAAATAGCAGAGTTGAATGTTATGCATATACATGGCGTACGCAAGGCTGATCCCCTCAAGTACTTATTCTGTAGCCAGTAACCAAAGGGTCAATCAGCTATTGATTCCATTTGAGTTTTATAGTTCAAAGTCTACTTGACTATCAGTTATTCTAAAAAGAAATTATTATTCTTGCTTCAATATTCATATTGTTGAATTCATTGTCAGATATTTTCCATTCATCATGATATATCCTTTATTGTTGTATTTAAACTTGCTGAGCAAACTTGTTGCTCATTCTTGCTATATCATGACTTTTATTGCAGTTAAGCCCGAAACTTCAGGGAAGGACAAGGGTAAAGGAAAGATGTATGATTAGTTTGCAAGGAACAGACATTACTTTATGCTTAGTGTAATTACGATTAATGTAATTTGAACCCTAATGACTATTCTAGGGTATATCTGTATGGTTGTATTAAGGTTATCCAATCTTGGGACTAGTAACACCTTTTGAATGAACAACATATGTTTATTATATTCCGCATTTAGTTATTGTATGTTGTTTAGAGGTGGATATTTGTATTGTATTGTGACGACCGAATCAGGGTCAGAGAACCCGAATTTGGGGGTGTCACACACTCTGTGACTTCCCGTTTTAGATTGGGCCACCAAAAGTGTTGCCTCAAATCTCGGTACATCTTAGTGCCTCCCGGATGAACGGAATACGTCGTATTATGTGCCTCGTGCAAAATCTCTTCTCTTAACTCGGTTACCGCTGGTACCCATACTATAATACCCGAGATTTTCCTAATATTATTAAATAAAAATATTAATGGAAATGAATATTTATTCGTATATAAATGATTTTTGTGTTAAAAGATGAGTTAACTCAATTATGTTAAATTGAATAATTATAATAATTGAGGAAAATATGGAGTGTATAATAAACTCGTGAAAGCCTTGTGTGGCATAGTGATGAAGAATATTAGTGATTATATTAATTGATGAAGGACTTATTAAGTGAACAATTAATTAATTGTTAATTGTTGTTAATTGTTATCGTATAATATTAATTAATTCCTATAGAATATTAATGATAATTAATTGATGATGTGGGGATTATTATTATTGTGAATAATATAATAATAATGAGCAATGTGTTTATAAATATAATAAGATCTATATTCATGTGATAATTAATCCTATGATTATTAATTTAGTGTTATTAATAATTATGAGGAAGGGATTAAGTAATATTATTGTTATTTAATAAGATAATGAATTTATTAATTCATATGTGCAAGCATGCAATATTAAAAGTGTAACGTATAATAGCCAACTATACTATATAGTGTAGAGAAACACTTAAGTGTGACCATGCAAGTTGTAAGAACAGTGAATTTCATGAATAATTTTTTTTTTTATTTGATATAATAAGAAAATGAATACTTATTGAAACATAATGTTTACGAGTTATGAAAAACGTAATTCGATTATATTGAATTTATGATATTGAGGAAATATGGAAAATTTCGACGAACTCGTAGAATGCCTTGTGTGGCATGAGAATGGAAATAATAATTAAAAAGGAAAATCAATAAGTGAAAGATTAATTAATATTACATTGTTAATTAATTTTTGTTATTAGTGATAGCCTAGTAATTGTTAATAATATGTTATTATAAATAACAAAATATTTATGAGTAAGTAATTGAAGAATATGATAAGAGTTATATTTAATTGATTATTTGTTGAGTACAATATATGTGATTGTTAATCGTACAATAATGTTATTAACTGTTATTATGAATAATAATCGGTTAAAGAGTAAATGAATTATTAAGTGAACAATTAATCTATATTAATTGTTAATTGTTATTATGAGAAATATAATAATAATCTGTTGATTTAGTATTTTTGCAAGTAATGATTTGATACTAAGAAAATGGTTTATAAATATAATAGGATTCATATTGCTGAGGAATGTGACTATTTATCGTATAATAATAATCAATAAGGGTAAGTAATGAAGGAATTACTACGTGAATAATTAATCGATATTAATTGTTATTTACTTTCTATGAGAAAATAGAATATTAATAATGATTAATTGATAATGTGTTAATTATTATTATCGCGAATAATAGAATGATAATAAGCAATTTGTTTATGAATATAATAAGACTTATATTTATTTAAATGTGATAATTAATCATATAAATGTTAATTAATTGTTATGGAGATTGATAATTACATTGATTGATGAGGGAAGAATTAATTAATATTAATTAATTGCCATTATGAATAATAATCGAGTAGAGTTTATTTGCTCAATTAATTGCTATGTGCAAAGGATGTGATAATTAGAAATATAACATATAGTATGATACGTGGGTAGTGCAACACTTAAGTGTGACCATGCAATTATATATAAACTATATTATATAGGACAATGTGGCTGTACATATTAAAACTATATGTTATGAATACATCATGATGCTTATGTGACAATATGTATGTAAGTATACATTAAAATAAAATATTATGGATATATTATAAACAATTATTGACTAATAGAATTTAATTGAATTATAAATGAGATAATATAATGTGAGAATATCCGGTTAAATTATATCGGTAAGATAAAATGTACATAGACTATATGTATCCTAACTTATTACATTGTAATAATAATTTTTTAAGGTCCCAAGTGTACATGGATTTTATATGTGTAAATTAATTGTACTACATTGCCATGTTGATTAATTAAATATACATTGTGACTCTAACTAAAGTATAGCCTAAGTATGTATATATGCATGTTGCTAGAATGCTGAGTTTATTTTTGCTTTGTCCCAATGTGAGAGTCACAATTCTTCTCACGTGAAAACTCCAAGCTAGTCTACTACCTCTTCTCTCAAAAATCAGCATTCTAGCTATAATCATCAATGGGGGAGTAGCTTTCATGATTGCCTTCACCAACTAATTACCTACTCCTCCTTAACCTTCATACAATTCATATTCTCATTAGTTTGATTCAATGGAGGAAGGCATTGTCTGGAAATTGGTTTTCCTATAAATGTAGTTCCCCTCTTCACAAATTTCACTTGCTGAGAGTTTGCATAAGTGTTGAGTGAGAGCAATATATATATCTGTAGAGGAAGTCTGAATTAACAGCAAGCCCAATTGCATTGCAGAGGTATACTCTCAAGTCCTTCATTTTGGTTTTCTGTCAAAATTCCATGTTCTTCATTTCTTGTTCTCTGATAATTCCAAGCTTCTTGATTATGGATGCAAAACATGCTAATTGAATTATAGAAATCTTGTTAGTTGTTATATGGACTTATATACATGTTAGAATTACAATATAGCTTCTTTGTTGTTTATTTTCATTCTCTGTTTCTGCAATTTCTGTAAAAATTTCAATTCTTGATTTTAGTTGGAGTTCATAATTTGGTGATTTGATAATGTTAATTGGTTGTCATATAAGCTAATACATGTGTTAGAAAGGAAATGTAGCTAATCTAATAGCAAATTCGTAGGATTTCTGTGATTTGGCCTAGCTGCTGCAGAAGTAGGGAACCTTCTGGTTCAGTCCGGACCTGGCGCAGCTGCGCCGGTTATACATTGAGGCGCAGCACAGCTGCGCCGGCTACTGGATCCTGTTTTCTATTTCTGCTTCAAGACTGTTAAGTACTAATGTGTTTATACTACCTAAACAAGCATGCTAATGGGTTTGACATACTTATATGAGTATATGGAGATAACATAAACATGATTCAGCTATGATTGGATGCAAGAATTATGAAAAGACATATAGTGTTGAAGTAAACTTAAAGTTTCATAAACGAACGTCAACATATATGAAGCATGATTATACATGAAGAGCATGTTAACTTACGTATATGCGTTTCATAATGTAACATGAACATACGGACCTCACTAGCGAACATTCTAAACAAAAATTTAAGTTTCAAAGGTGAACATTAGCATGTAGGTATCATATATGTAATCTGATTTTGTGCAAGCATGTTAGTATAATGTAGAGATGCATGAAAGATGTATTACCTTGTGTATATAGGTGTCATATTATAACTTCAGCATGTGGACCTTAATAGTGAATATTTAACTAAAGGAAAGTATACGTTGAGAATGGACTTGACATATAATTATGATATTCATATTTTGATCATATGAGCATGATAATGTACTTATATGACTATTTATGACCCTAAGCTAGCATGATTAGTAATACATAGTTTCCTTGCTTATGTCTAATTGTTTAACTTTAAACTAAATGGCTTTACAAAGGAAAATTAATATATTTGAAACTAATATCCATGAATAACACATGAGAGATGTTCTAACTTTGTGAGCATGTAAACATGACTTAACTATATGTGCAATGTGAATATAAGGTGTTAAGTTTACGCTAGCTAATATGATTAAGTAGTAACGATTTTAAAAGCAAAGTTCGGACTTTTTGCAAACCAAGTCGCATGATTATAGTGAAATAGCATTCTGATATTTTTAACATGCTTGATAGTGTTTTTAACATCGCTAAGATATCATGCATGTGCACACACTTATTAGATACAATGCAAAATTGATCAAGTATGAATTTGATTTCGTTTTCAAGCAAATAACGATGCTAGCTATGTGTATATGATGTAGATACTTCTGAGCATGCCTAACACAGACTATGTGACCACTTTATGTGTATGCATGTCAAGCATGATAGCCTTTATGATTCCATGATGTTATTTAGCCATAATTCGATAGAAATTCCAATTAAGATATGATAAATAAGCACGGACTTGAAATGACCCTATGAAAGTCCAATACCTTTTAATATGTATGATTGTTATGTGTTAACACTCTGCTACGCTAGAAAATGGAATGAGAACGAAGAAATAAAAAACACAACTCTGGTCTGGCCAAGGGACAGCGCAGCTGCGCCGTCCCTAAGCCTTTCCAGAGCGTAGCTGCGCCAGGCTAAAAACTGGTCTGGAGCATTCTGCTTGATTATGATTTTTGTAATTGAGTGATAATGTTATCTAAGCTGCTAAAAAGAGTTTTATTGGTATTGATATGTGGTAATGACATGCTATGAAGATGTTCTAAAGATAATAAAAACATACTCATTTAGGCGTTGTGATATAATGTGATACCTATGTAGCAAGGATAAGACTTATGTAAGCATTGCTTATATGAGGTAGTATATGTTGATTAACTGCGTAACTAATGGATATAATTATAACTATGTTACTTGATTCTGTAATGTCTTATGAACTATTTATGTGTTAAGTGTATGTGTAACTTATATATCAAGCTTGCGTACCGAATGTATTTAGCTAATGAATATTCTAACATGTAAATATGTTATAATAGGATTCGAAAAGTGTTGATAAGCTTTACGTTGGTAAACTACGCATAAGGCAAGTTCTCTAACTTACACTCTTTTAAAGTGCAAGTTTCCTGACTTACACTCATTTATAGTGCAAGTATCTGAACCCTACTTTTATTGTGTTGTAAGTATCCTATCCTTGTGGTTACTTATTTGAGGAACGTCGTAAGCAAGTTCCTTAACTTATACTCTTTCATTGTGCAAGTTTCCTTGAAAACGTTCTTGTATAAGTATCTGACTACTCTTTTATTGAGTAAGTATTTGATTCATACTCTTTATTGAACACGTATTCGAGCTTGTACTAACTTTGGTCGTACGAGTAAATAGGTGCTAGAATAATTCTTGCCTTATAAACTTATATTTCATAGCTTGATTTAAATCACGATTATATTTTTTTGAATTATTGTTGCGAGTATTGAACTCATAAATTGTTCTTATATACATTATTGAAATTGTCTACGCCATTTAATTCGGCTAGACCAATATCATGAATTGGAAAATGATCCACTCCAATTGCCTTGGTGCGGACTCTTAGAAATTGACTGAGTAGAACAACCCTTGTAAAAAGGAGAATTAAATAGTCGGGGTGCCGACAGTGGTGTGGTAGGTTATGCATAACTCCAGGTACGATAGGCTGATCCCTTAATTGTACTTGGTTGGGTTACCAGAAATATTTTTGGTGATTCTAGTAGAAGTTTGTGGTTCTTAGTGACCACTTAGTATCCAGTATTTATTAACTTGAAACCTTGAATTCATTGGATTCTTTATTAATCTTTGGTCCACAGCGACACTCAGTGATATATATTCATTCACTTGAAATTGTTGAAACTCTTGAAACCTTTAATAACTTCTCGACCCGTAGTAGTCCTTATTCAACTTCACGGAATAGATTTGGAAGTCATTGCTATTCATTTTGTTCACAACATTCTTATTTAAAAATCCTGAGCAATTAATTACCGTTTTACCCTTGAGATTTAGAATTGTATATATCCCTGTTTACATTTATTGGCATATTACTTGCTGAGCAAATTTGTTGCTCACTCTTGCTTCCCATAAACATTTTAGTTAGGGCAGGGCAAGGTGGAACCCCAGATCAGGACAAGTGCGAAGGCAAGGCTATGGAGTAGTTGTGCTTTTCTATATTAGGATGTTTCCGTTATGTAGTATTTAGACTTATTTAAATGTTATGTATTAAGAAATGTTTGGTTTAAGTTATAAAGTGTATTAGTAATAGTTTCGAGACTTGGGACGAGAATATTTATGTTATATCAATGTAAATTATTCTGTTATTCCATTGTTTGAGATTTTAGTTGTTATTAGAATTACTATGTGATGAACCGAATTCGAGATCAGTGACGGTCTGAATTTGAGGGCGTCACACAAGTATATTTAAACTATATTATATGATTGTACATATTGAAGCTATGTGTTTTGAATACATCATGTGTAGATATATATTGTAAATAATTATTAAATTAATAGAATTTAATAATGAATGAGATAATGTAATGTGGTAATATTTGATTTGAATTATATTCGGTAAAACAAATGTACATGGATTATATGTGTGTAAATTATATTTACTACATTGTATGAAGTACATGGTAGTATTATTGGGATTACATTATAATTTTAATTATAATCTAAATATATAGTAGGTATATATATGTGTTAACCTAAGTGTATAATATAACATTATGTTTACTAGAATGCTGAGATGTATATTTCTTATAAGAGACTCATTTCCCTTTTCACGTGCATAACATAATGAAGCTAAAGCCTATTTCCTTAAACTCACAAACTCAGCTTGCTAGCTATCATCATGAAGGAGAATGGCTGATTGCTACAGCTTCACTATTTCACCAACTAATCTATCTACTACTCCTTAACCCTCATGCAATTCACAAATCCCGTTGGTTCAATTTGATGGACAATTATATTGTCTGGGTATGAATTCCTCTATAAATTGAACTCTCTCCCTCACAAACTCACTTGCTGAGATTTTGGTTAAGATAAGTTGAGAGCATTTATATATCAGTGCTAGTAGTCTGAAGAGTAGAGAATTCCTTAGCAGCAAGTTCTCAATTCGTATTATAGAGGTATAATCCCTTTTGTTCTTCATTTTCGTTTTCTGTAAAAAAAATCTCATTTCTTGATTATACCAAATTAGATTGTGTTTGGGATGTAGAATTCTTATATTATTGTTATATGAACATACATACATGATGGAACCACTATATAGTCTTTCATTTCCATTTTTGCTGTGTAATTTCTGTAAAATTCTTTAATTCTTGAAATTAGTTGGAGTTCATGAAATTGGGAATCGATTAGGCGATTGACTGTTATATAAGCATATATATGTGTTAGTAAGTTAAAGAGGTTAGTCTAATGGCATATGGGTATGTCGAAATCGATGAAATGGGAAGTTTGGGGTCGGTTTTGGCTGCAGCGTGAACTGTTGGAACTGAGTCTGCATCGTGGCGCCGCAGCGCCGATGCGCAGCGTTATCTGTACGCTGCAGTTCCACAGTGCCTCAGTCCCAGCAACCCCACGCCGCAGCACTAATCCCAGGCATTATGCCCGCGCCGCAGCGCCAGATTTTGGCTGTTGTTGCCGCACCGCAGCTCCGATGTGCAGGCAGGCCCAGTGAAATTATAATTCATACTAAGTAAATGTAACATGATTTATGGAGTCCTTCTTGTGCAATTCATGTTTCCATAGTTTACTTAACATAAAATGAGAACTCATGATTTTGAAAACAACCCTTGACGAAGCATGTGTTATTTAAGTCCGAACTTGCTAGCATATGCTCGTAACTTAACTAGGTGTGACATATGATTTGAAATTGCCTATATGAACTCGATTGCTTTGGCTTGGTTTAAAATGACTGTTAAAGACTAACTCGGATATGTTTGCAAACTAAGTTTCATACACATTGCATGGTTGTATTCTGAACTTATAGGGTTGCATGCTAGTATTCTTTATGTCGCTACGCATGATCTATATGAACACTCACATAGTTGGACACGACGTAAACTATTCAAGTATGATTTTCTAAGATAAATACAAGTAAGGACTATAGTTGATTATTAAACTATGTGGTTTGTTAATATATAGTTATACGATTTGATTGTGTAGCTAAGATAGAACTTGATGTATGTGCTTGATTTACATTTCAAGTATGTGAATTCGATGTGTATAACTAATGTGTGTGTATATATATACGTTAATAGGATAACATAATTCTTTGAAGCAATATTAGGCTTTACGTGGATAAACTATGCTTAAGGGAAGTATCCTAACCGACGTATTTACTTTATGCAAGGAAATTTATGATTGTGCAAGTTTCCTGACTTACACTCATTTATAGTGCAAGTATCCTAACCCTTGTAATACTTTATTCAACGGATATTGTAAGCGAGAATCTAAACTTTATCTCTTTGAATGCGAGTTGTCTTACTCGTTCATTTGAGCTAGTATGTTTAAACTCTTGTGAAAGCTATTATTCATGTTGAACTTGGTATTGTTCTTGAATATTGTGAAAGTGTCTATGCCACTTGATTCGGCTAGACTATATGCATGTTTATAAAACTGTCCAAACCATTTTATTAGTGCAGAAATCTTGAAAAACTGAGTTGAACAACCCTTATGGTAAGGGGAGTGTTTATTGTTGGAAGCCCCAACACACGCGTGAATATTACTGTGGTTATGCATAACATAGAGTATTGTAGACTGATCATCTATTATACTTGTTTCTTTTGGGTTATCAGTTTAATATTGGTAATTCTAGTAGATGTTCAATAGTCCTTAGTGACTGCTCATTATAAATTGTTTTATTCAGTTGGATACGTTGATAGCCTTTGAATTCATATATATCTGTTGATCTATATTGAATTATCATTTCATATTCCAAAGATGTGATTCAAGAATTGTTGATATTTGTTGTTCCTGATATTATTCTGAAACTCTAAACTATCTTAGAGATTATACTTCGATATTTCAAACTCGCAATATAATACTCATCACCCTTGTTGTATATTACTTGCTGGGCAGTTTGTGCTCATTCTTGCTTATTTTAAAACCTTTCAGTTAAGGCGGAACAGGGAAGTGTCTCTGGGAAAGACAAGGGCAAGGGCAAGGCTACCGACTAGCTTGTTCCTTTATGTTTCAAATTGTTATGTTGTATTAAGACTGTCTTCAGACTATGTTTAAGCTTAAGTAGGATTATATAATAAGTCTTTATTAGATATCATTATATAATCTATTAAGTACTGTAGGTTGCGAGACTTGGGGGAATAATTATAATAAATCATTGTATATTATTCTAAATTAGATCTTCTGCTGTGAATGTGTGATTTTAGTTATTATTGTATTACCATGAGCACGTGACGAACCGAATTCGAGTGACCAAGTGGCGGTCCCGAATTTGGGGGCGTCACACATACTCTCCCTTCGAATCTCAAGATACCGTCTTTATCCATTCGGAATCTCTCTTCTTCATTTTCTGCGATCCTCTTTCTGATTTTCTCGCACTCTTCATCCTTCTCTTGTGATTCCTTTACTCTATCCAACAATGTCGGACGAGCTTCCATTACAAATAACTTCTCTTTAGACCTCTCTTGTCCTTTTACCTCTATTTCCAATTTCTCCTTCTCTCTTATCTACTCCTCTTGAGTCGTCAAGTGAAATAGTTTATCCCTTCCTTTTCTGCTCAGAGTGTCGGCAACTACGTTTGCCTTACCCAGGTGATAGAGAATATCGCAATCATAGTCTTTGATTAGTTCTAACCACCTTTTCTGACACATATTCAACTCCTTCTGTGTGAAGATATAATTCAGACTTTTGTGGTCTGTGTATATCTCACATTTTTCTCCGTACAAATAATGCCTCCAAATCTTCAACGCAAAAACTTATTGTCGCTAACTCTAAGACATGAGTAGGGTATCGTTTTTTATAATCCTTTAATTGTCATGATGCATACACAATGGCCTTGCCGTGCTGCATGAGCACACAGCCAAGTCCCTTGTGCGATGCATCACTATATACCACAAAATTTCCTGCATCATCTGTAAGTGATAACACAGGCGCCTCGATCAATCTCTTCTTTAATTCTTGAAAACTCTTTTCGCATTTGTTTGTCCATACAAACTTCACCGTCTTCCTTGTCAGATTGGTCAACGGGGTTGCAATCTTAGAAAAATTCTGGATGAATCTTCGATAGTACCCAGCTAACCCTAAGAAACTTCTCACCTCCGTCGATGTTCTTGGTTGTTCCCAATTACTTAGTGCTTCGACCTTTGCGGGGTCTACTGAGATTCCATTCTTATCCACCACGTGACCTAAGAATTGAACCTTCTCCATCCAAAATTCACACTTAGAAAATTTTGCATACATCTTCTCCTTCCTTAACGCCTCCAAAACTATCTTCAGATGTTTGGCGTGTTCTTCCTCTATCTTTGAGTAGATCAAAATGTCGTCGATGAAAACTACCACAAACTTATCCAAGTATGGCTTGAAAACTCTGTTTATCAAGTCCATAAATGCTGCTGGAGCATTAGTTAATCCGAATGACATTACAAAAAACTCGTAATGTCCATAACGGGTTCGAAACGCAGTCTTTGGTATGTCCTCATCCCGTACTTTTAGTTGGTGATATCCTGTTCGTAGGTCTATCTTTGAGAAACACTTTGCTCTCTTCAGTTGATCAAATAAGTTGTCTATCCTCGGTAGCGGATATCTGTTCTTGATCGTTACTCTGTTTAATTCTTGATAATCGATACAGAGCCTCATCGATCCGTTCTTTTTCTTAACGAATAACACTGGTGCTCCCCAAGGAGACACACTCGGTCGCACGTAACCTTTATCTAATAACTCTTGTAGTTTATCATCAACTCCTTCATTTCTACTGGCGCCATACGATTTGGAGCTTTCGAAATCGGTGCTGTTTCCAGTTCTAAGTCTATTACAAATTCGATTTCTCTGTCTGGCAGAAGACCAGGCAGATCGTCCGAAAATACATCTTGGAATTCATTCACTACGGATATATCCTTAATTTCTACTCCCTTTTTTCGAGTATCTACAATGTAAGCTAAATAACCTACACATCATTTCATTAACAATTTCTTGGCCTGCATCATCGTAACGTAACACGATTATTTAAGCGATGAGCTACCATAAAATACCACCTTAGACTTACTCGGAGTCTGAACGTTCACACATTTATTTTGATAGTTAATTATCAGAGCATGGTTATACAACTAATCCATCCCCAGTATTACGTCAAATTCTCCTAATCTAATAGGAATCAAGTCTACGCTCAATTCATGTTCTCTAATATTTGCGCGATAATTTTGATAAATGTATTCTACAGGGATTATTTCCTTATTTGCAACTTCTATGTTCAAGGGATTTTCTAATCGTTCTCGGGGTGAATTAAGTTTACTAGCAAATTCTTCAGATACAAAAGAACAGGTGGCACCCTAATCAAATAATACATAAGCATTTATGTCATTGGTTGGGATTATACCTGACACCATGTCCTTCGCAGCTACTGCGTCCTGGACGGTCATGTTAAAGGTCGTAATGGTTGGGCGGTTGGATTGTGTCGGTCCGCCGATCATTAGCTTGTTTCCCTCTTGTTGGCTCCCTCCGCTACATCCCTTCTTCGGGCAGTCCTTAATCCGGTGCTCCGTCGAGCCACATGCAAAGCATCCTTGTATCTTTTTCAATTTTGGGCAGTTGGGAGAGATGTGCCCATTCTGTCAGCAGTTGTAGCAATTGCCACGTCCCTTCCAGCACTCACCTTGATGGTTCTTCCCATATTTCGGGCATCCTTCAGCCTTCTTCTTGAAACCTCCATGAAAATTCCCTGATTGGTTGTTGTTATTTTTGTTGTTGTTGTTCTCCCACTTTCTCTTTCCAAAGTTGCTCCCTCCGCTACTGCTTCCTCCAGTACGGTTCTCTCCTCCAACATTCTTTCTTTTCTTCTATTTGTTGTACAGACTTAAGGCCTCACTGCCACCTTCTGCAATGATAGCCTTCTCCAGTAATGTCGCAAAGGAATCAATTTGAAGAACTGATACCTTATTGAACAGCCACGGCTTTAGTCCTTGTTCGAATCATCTCGCCTTCCTTTCCTCATCTCCAAGTTGGTGTTCCGCAAATCGCGCTAGTTCATTGAACTTAGCCGCGTACTGCGCTATCGTCATATCACCTTGCTTCAGTTCTAAGAACTTCACCTCCATCATATTCTTCATGCTTTTTGGGAAGTAGTTCTCGAAAAACAGAGTCTTGAATCTATCCCAAGCTATTATCCCTTCTCTAGCTCTTTATTGATTAGCCTCCCACCAGTAGTTGGCTTCGCCTCTCATCATATTTGTAGCGAATACAATATTTTGGTCTTCGCCCACACGAGCTATAGTGAAAGCCTTCTCGATCTCCTTGATCCAGGTTTACGCAATTATCGGGTCAGTAGTACCCTCGAACTCTGGGGGTCCTATGCTTTTAAAGTCTTTAAAGGTTGTTACTAGTACTGCTTGAGGGTTAGGGCGAACAGGTTCATTGTTCCTTCCCCTTAGAGCTTCTCCTAAAAGATCAACTACTTCTGAATGGGATCTACTTGTTCCCTCTCGTTATTAACTGATTCCTCGAGTGCAGTCAATCTACGTCTTGGTGCCATGATCTGCATCACAAATTTTCATTTTATTATTACTCAGTTATTTTACTTAAGTATTCCTTTAATATAAAAAAAGAATAAAATTTATAACACATTTTTGAAATAAACTTCATTTATATTCACATGCCAAATCATTTCATTACATGATTTCCCTAGCATATTTCTATAAATGTTATCACATATCCCTTAATATCACAAAAGACGGGGAAAATACTAACACATTACCATACTACCCCTCTAACAAATGCTTACTCGGGGTTTACATTACTATCCCATACTTTACACAAAAAGTTGGGATTACAACATAGTATATACGTCACATAAAGTAAATACTATAACTAGACTGACTAAGGGTCTCATCCTATCATCCCACGCTCCACAACGCTCTTATACTCGATCTGCGCTATGTACACAACCAACTCTCGGCTCATAGTATGTAGGGTTTGTCCCTGCTCTGCTGGGTAGTGGTATACACCGTCAATCACCCTCTCAAATGCTGAACGAAACACATACCCCATCTTGATCATATTCCTCTTCTTGCACCTGACCTCATCTTCTAGGTCGTCAACTCTCTCATTAGCCGCTTCCCACTTCTCCTTGAAGTGTATCCTATCCATAACCTCCAACTCTGGCTGAAGTACGGAGTGCTTCCTTTTTGGTCTTCTCACTCAACTCTCTCTGTTCTACTTCTTCCAGCTTCCCTACCAGATCTACGTTTCTCGCCACCGACCTATGGAATAAGGTTCCCATCTGGATCCCTGCCTCCTTACGATAGGCAATCTCCACCTCTAACTCCTGCATGGCTAACTTCCTCTTGTTGTCCTTGTCCCTCAGCTTCTGAACTCAGACTCTCTCTCTTTGGCCTCAGCCTCCAACTCCTGGACTCTGTAGTCCAACTCTAGGATCCGCTCCTCATACTCTCCCATCATATGTTCCTCTAGGTTAGGCTCATAGGAGTCCTATATGGGCTCCTCCTCGGTAGGCTCGTCCTCAACAAGCTGGTCCTCCATAGGCTCCTCCTCGGGGTCGAACTCCACCTCTACCTCATCCTCGTCATCAGACTCAGATGGTGCAATAGCCTGCACTGGCACAGCCTCTACAGGTGCATCGTATACTACATGTATATCTCTAGGCTCCTCCTCAGCCACTCTACTAGGTACTCCCATATCTGCCATCCTATAATCACAACACAAGATAAACAAACAGCAACTCCATTAGAATGTTAAATAAAATATAAGTTCATTGTATAGAATGAAGTTACATTTCATAACACACTAAGTCTCTCAAGGAAAACTCTACATGAGTTTTATCTCCTTTCTAACTTCTAAATTTTCCTAAGTTATAATCTAAGGACACTCGCTCCTAAGGTTTATAGCTACAGCACTGATTACCAACCTGTGACGCCCCTAAATTCGGACCGCCACTTGGTCACTCGAATTCGATTTATCACGTTCTAATATCTAACATCACAATATATATTATGACTAAATGTCGCATCGCATAGCGGACTAATACACAACTACTACTGAATAGATTATATTTAATTAATATAATTTATTCACGTCCCAAGGTCTCGAAACTTAAACATCGATTACATAGCTTAAACATACCTTAAGAATATATAAATCA
This sequence comes from Panax stipuleanatus, assembly GCA_020205555.1. Taxonomy (NCBI): domain Eukaryota; kingdom Viridiplantae; phylum Streptophyta; class Magnoliopsida; order Apiales; family Araliaceae; genus Panax; species Panax stipuleanatus. Next base: position 37,970,984 of record CM035121.1, read on the forward strand.
AACAAATACATAATATCATAAGTTCTCATTAAAAATCATAAAGTTTTACATAATAAAGATACTTAGTAGCCTTTCCCTTGCCCTTGTCGGTACTCAAGGGTCCGCACGGCTCTGCCTTAACTGAAATGTTTTAGGGAAAACAAGAATGAGCAACAAGTTTGCTCAACAAATAATATAATAACAAGGGTGAGTAATGTAGTTCTCGAATCTCAAAAAGGTTATAACAGGATATGATAGTTCAAGGATAACAAGAATATCAACAGTTCTCAATAACAGTCGCTAAGGATAGAATAATATCAATATGATTCAATACTAAATCAATTTAAGATTTCAAGATAACTGAATACTGAGCAGTCACTAAGGACTATGAACTCTTACTAGAATTAATAGTAATATACTGATAATCTAACAAAACAAGTACAATAGGTGATCAGCCTAAAGTACCCTATATTATGCATAACATTTAATCATACTTAAGTGCGCACGTTGGTCTCCTGACAAATATATTTCCCCTTCAAAGAAGGTTGTTCAACTCAGTTAACACAAGAATTCCGCACCATTCAATTGGTTTGGACAGCTTTCTAATCATGTTATATATCTAGCCGAATCAATTGGCATAGACGGCTCTTTAAATGAATAAGCGAACAATTATAAGTTCAATACTCGAATCAAAGCTCAAGAATAAACAACTCTATTCTATTTATGAAGAATTATATCATAGGATAAAAATTATGCTTTCAATTATTTACTTGTATAACCAATAATAATACAAGCTCCAGTAATGCTCAATAATGAGTAGGGTTCAAGTACTTGCACTTTAAAAGAGTGTAAGTTAGAGAACTTGCCCTTATGCGTAGTCTATCCACGATATTAATCAACACTTTCGAATCCTATCGTAATATAGTTACGTATATGATATCCATTAGTTATATATTTCAACATCATATCTTATCTTGGATATACAATCAACACATAAACTAAGTTTTAACCTAGTTACCCCGTCATACTATATATAGAATCATATTAATTCACAAGTCTCGACTAATATACTTTTATCCTTAATGTTCCTCTTTTTGAGTTAAACAAGTTTACATATCGTCATTATCACATACGATCACAACAAATAGCAAACATACTTTTTTTAGCACGTTTTATAAGTTAACTGTCAAATATCGGATTCGAGTATCAACATATGATATCACATAACGTATATGTATATTAAAGGATACTTTCATGCTTGTATAACTTTTCCAAGTTCAATCATTCATTATATAGTACGAAGTGAATACCCTTATTAACTTAAGGCCGTTCAAGGTCATGAAATTACAATGTCTAACATGCTCGCCTTCTAAGCACATAAGGTATTCATATAACTTGATTTAGGCATGCTTATGAGTATTCGCATCGCATGTATGTATCTAGCATTGTTATTATTTTGAAAACATGCTTCGTTTACACTAAACTTGAATCACGACACCTAATCATGGTATGTATACATGTACGATACATGAGTGAGTCTAAGAGTGCTATCACATATGTCCATAAATTTAAGAATTCAAATCTCAAAGTAGTATGTTAACGTTCACGTTCAAAGTTCGTATTTTCATTAGTAAAGCTCACTGATAAGGTTCGCAAGTTCACATTACATTATGAAACCTATTATATAAGTTAATATGTCCGACATGTATTTCAAGGCCATATAAACATGCCCGAAAAATCCAAATACATACATGATCTCTACATGTCAAAGTTCGCTTTTAAAACTCACATTTTCGTTGAAAATATTCACTAGTGAGGTTTAACATGCTCTTGTCATACTATGAAACATATATACGTAAGACCACATGTCTTTCATGTATGTCTAAACCATTCTAACATGTATCAAAAATTAGAACATAGTCATGCTTCATAATGTTAACTTTCGTTTATGAAACTTTAAGTTCATTTCCAAAACTATATGTCGTTTCATATACGTTGCATGCAATCATAGCCAAATCATGTTTACGTTACCTCCATATACTCGTATAAGCATGTCCAACTTATTAGCATGCTCGTTTAAGCCATATTAAACAATTAATACTTAACCACTTTGTATCAGAATGCAGAAATTAGAATCAGTGACCGGCGCAGCTGCGCCGTGTCTGGTTCGTACCAGACTGCAGCCAGCACTGGCAGAATCCCAGCCCAAATCACAGAACCTTTACACAAATTTGATTTAAAACATGCTACATTGCATACTAACATGTTTATAAGCTAATATAAGCTAACATGCCTTACAACCAAAATCAAGAATTCAAGAAATTTTAGAATCTGCAGAAATGGAAAAATGAAGAACATGTGATGTATATTATACCTTTGCTATACGTTAATTGGACTTGCTGCAAAATCTTAGAATGCTCAACACTTATATATATATAACTCTCAACTCATCACTCAAGCAATTCTCAGCAAATTGAAATGTGAAGGAGAAGGGGCTATATTTATAGGATTTCAATTACACAGACAATGCATTTGTTCTTCAATTTAAACCAATGTGAATTAGGATTGCATGTTGGTTATGAAAGAGTAGGTAATTGGTTGTTAGAACCCATCATCAAAACCACTCCTCATTGCATGATTGCTAGTCTATGTTGCTGAGTTTTAAGGTTATAGGAGAGTAGGATAGCTTGAGTATATCACGTGAAGGAGAATGAGCCTCTCAACACTTACAAGACTCAGCATTTGGACAACATACAACACTTAGTTATTCTACACATACTATAGACTTAAGTTATATTTCACTTAGAGTCACACTGTAAGTTTAATTAGACCATATAGCAATGTAGTAAAATTAATTCACACGTATATAATCCATGTACATTTTATCTTACCGGTATAATTTTATTAGATAGTACCACATTACATCATCTCCTTTATTATTACAATCAACAATTGATTACAATATATTCATGATATATTATTTTAAGGTATACTCACATACCTATTGTCACATAAGCATCATGTAGCTTATATATTTTAATCAATCTAAATATATGGTTTCTATGTGTAGTATAATCACATTGCACTATATAATATAGTTTATATATACTTGCATGGTCTCACTTAAGTGTTTCTCTACACTATATAATATAGTTGTATTCCATATACTTTATATTTTTAATTATTGCATACCTGCACATAACAATTTTTAGAATCTTATTATATTAATAACTTACTTACTTGTTTTATCATTCATAATGTCAAATAAATAAATTAGCCATCTTATTGATTAATTAATAATAATATTAATTCATTCATTCCTCATCAATTAATGTAATTATTAATAACACTTAATTAATATTCATTATAAATATAACTCTTATTATATTTATAAACAAGTTGTTTATTATTCTATTATTTGTAATAATCAACATATTATTAATCACCATTAATATTCCATCTTTCACAATAACAATTTATATTGATAAATCGTTCACATAGTAATTCCTTATCAATTATTATTATGCTATCACTCGCAATAATAATAATTCAACATACCATTATTATATTAACAATTAATATAAATTAATTATTCACTTAATAATTCTTTCATTAATTAATATAATCATTAACATTTCTCATCACTGTGCCACACAAGGCATTCAACGAGTTTATCGCAAACTCTAAAATTTCTCAATTAATATAATTATTCAATTTAATATAATTGAGTTAACTCATCTCATAACACAAAATTATTTATATTCAAATAAATTCTCATTCCCATTAATATATTCATTTAATAATGTACAAAAATTCTCGGGTATTACAGTGCCAACGGCTGATAGTGTCAGGCAATCTGACCTTCGCTGATGTAGCCCTAAACGGCTGATGTCAGCGGACCTTTTCCGATGCTTCGCTGGGGTTGTGCCAATGGCTGATAGTGTTAGGCAATCTGACCAGTCTCTATATAGAGGTATTATTTCTGACAAATAACACCCTTAGATCAACCTGGATGCCTGGATATAGTCAGAACCTCCCGTTCATACCATCGGACCTTCCCTATGCTCTGAAAGTGGCAGTTTTCAGTAGTTTTTTTACAGTTTTTTAGTAGTTCTCATCATTGATCCCCGAATATCGCTTTGGGATGATAACCAATGGTTTCCATAAATTTCTTCTTTTTGTCAGGAATCCGCTACTTAAACGCAGAATTTCAGAACAATCCACTCAATCACGTAGCAGTTTTTTTTCCCATATTTGACTTTTCAGCTCCTGTAAACTCCGTTTCCTCTCAAATTGAACCAAGCCAGAGCGGGTGGGGCCCACCCTGGGGAGCCGCGGGTAGGGGTGCAGTAGCCGCAGGTGGGCTCGCCCCTTTCTGCGAGTTTAAAATGAGCAGCAGCAACCTCACAAGTTCATTTTTAGTTTTGAGTTTCAATATAAATCCAATTTTCTTTTATAGATCTACGGAGTTTGGGCATCTTTTTTTAGATTCTGTCAGCGCGCACACGTTCTGCACATCTCAGGTAATGTTTACGTCCTTTCTTTTTAAGTTTTGACTGTTAGAAATGTGTAAACCACGTAGGGTGCTTTGAAGCGCAATGTATCAAAAATGTATGCTTATATGACTTGATAAAAAATTTCAAACTTCATAAGTATGCATATTTTACTGTGATGCACGTTTTGAAGTTAGAAAATTTGAATTCTGAGACGGTCAATTGACGCCCTTTTTGATCAGTTTACTCATCATTTTTTAGGCCTGGTGAACCTGGATTTTCAACTAAAGATGTCCATTGTAATTTAGCTACCATGTGAAGTTTATTTTTGATTTTTTTTTATAAATATAAACTATTTCTATTTTTGGGTAGGTGTGCTACTGAGTGGCCACCTAGTCATGCATGTGTGCATGCGGACAGTCCATTTTATAAAGGAGACTCTAGTGAAAAAAAAAATTCAAAAGCCTAAGCATTTATTAAACATGCAATTTTGACTTTACTGGGGATTTTAGTTGACCCATGCTTGTTTTAGGACTTAAAAAGGCATAAAATACAGATTTAAATTAATAAGCCACATGTTTTAGGCTTACCTCACCCTTTTGAGGTGATTTGGAGACTTTGTCTAGGTGATGGAGCCAGATAGACCTGGCAGAGCTAGCAGGGTCATCCTAGGAGTTAGACGGAGGATAGTCTTCGATGTTCCTCAGCTACGGCCAGCCCGGCCTCCTCGCAGATTGGCTACGTTAGTCATTCGTCCTGTTCGAGTTGATCCGCCAATCGATGTAGACAACGAGGATGCACCTTTTGTTGATCCTGTCCTAGGTCAAGCTCCACGTACAGAGCTTCTAGGCATTGTGGTGCCACTTCAGGAGCTGCTGGGAAATTTGAGGCGTCATCCATCCAGATTCCTTCATTCCAACGAGGTGACTAAAGTTTTCCTTCTTGATTCTCTTTCTTCCTTTCTTTTGCCATTTCAGGGCACAGGTTTGATATGAGTTGGCATTTTGATGCAGATTCCTGGCTTTAAGAAGCCCAGAGGGAACTGGTTCAATGTGCATTCTTTGTACCATACTCTGCATCCAGATTACAGGGCCATTGTTAACACCTGGGGGTTTCAAGCTTTCTTTTCTATCCCTCCCGACCATTGCCCCTGGAGTTATCTGAGGGCATTATCTGAGCGCTGGTTCCACCAGACTCATTCTCTCCATTTACTGGATTGCGAGGTGATGATTTTGAGAACCCGAATTTTCAAGAATTATCAATAATGAGAATTTAATAAATAAAATTCTTAAGGCATGAGATGGGTTCAAATAAGAATATATATATGTGTGTGTGTATGTGTGTGTGTGTTTGTGTTATATCTAAAAGTATGTGGTTCGATAAGAAGGAATTCTTTATGAGATTTTATAGTTGAATAGCTAATAAAGGAAAATAGAGTTTGAACTTGAAGTTTAATCTCTAAGTCATTGAAGGAGGTAGTAAAAGTTTTGGTTAACTGGTATAACAAGTTAGAAATTTACAAGCGTGTGCTAAGTATTTAAGAACTTAGATTTTGGTTCTGCTATAGCAGAACTTGTTTGCACCTAAACTTGAGGTGGCGCAGCTGCGCCACTTCCAAGCCTTATACCAGCGCAGCTGCGCCAGTCTGCAGAAAATTCTGAGTGAGTTTATGAAATCTGAACTTACGATATATATATATATATATATATATATATATATATTAATGATTAATATGTGTCATAATTAGTGATCAAACTGTTCAAAAATGAATTAAGATAGCAAAGCGTGAATTGAATAAATACTTATTATGGAAGTTAATTAACCTAGAATAAATACAGTTAATCAAGTTGTATTATGGAGAAGCGTTATTATAAGCCTTGTGCAGCAGTGGTGTGATAGTAATTGAAATGATGAAGAGTGAATTCACTTACATAAGACGGTGAATTAATATATGTGTTTAGCATAAGAGGATAAAGGGAATTAACTAATAAGTATAAATATTGGTTGATTTAAATTGGAAGTTATATTATGGAATAATATAATTTGAATATTAAAGCCTTAATTAACTATGGTGATATAGTAAAGGGTTTAAGATCACTTAAGTAAATAGTGAGTTAATACATGTGCGGAGTATGTGATTATAGTAATTGCCTTTATATATTACTTGGCATGGTGTTATGTGAATGTGCGAACGACGTTAATAAAATATATAAATACGTTGTTAAATCAATATATCTTTAAATAAATATTGATTAGATAATTAATTAATATTTGAGATACGGTTAAATGTATAGATTAAAGAAATTATTTTGGGGACAATTTATAGAAAGGAAAGAGAAATGAATATTATATATTTCTAATAAAGAATATTAAAATAATTTCTAATATTAAATTATTTTAATAAAAGGGAAAATGTCATTTTAAATAGTAATATTACCTTATATGTCTTTGTATGGGGTAATATGTATGATTAATTAATATGATAAATATATTAAAACATATTAGCTATATGTAATAAATTGATGGGAATAATTTATCATAATAGAAAATAAGCTTATGATCTATTTTTTATATAATATGTGTACATGTGTCGTACATATAATTATTTTAATAATACTTAGATATTATATTAAATAATATCTTGAGAGAATGAGTAAGTCATTTTATTATGATTAATGCCTCTATTAGAGAAAATGTAATAAAAACTTATTATATCATGATATGACGGAATACATAATAGTAATTATATCTTATGTATTTCTAAGAGGGTTAAATTAATAAAAGAAAGCTAAGTTATTTTAATGTATTAAATAACTTAAGTTATTATTTTATCGTTGATTTTATAATTTAAATAATAGAGTAAATCTTAATTATTCTAAGCACAAAGGTTATACATATTGTAAGTGTATAATCAATTAAGGTAGCTAAATATCTTAGTATTAAAGTGCTTGTGTCACACAAACTTTATATTTAAGGGATAATAAAGCGTGGTGAAAGTGATAATGAGCTTAAGGTAAGCAGGCGAGGTAGGCCTAGTGTGGCCAAGTGGTGGGATAAGCAATTCCTTAAATAAATTAATGAATGAATGATTAAACGGAATTAATTAATGTATTATGGGAGTTAATTGCTTTGTGCAAGTGTAGTATGACATCTTAATGTGACTATATAATATATAAGAGCTATATATTATGATTGAATGAATAATGTAAGTTACATAATTAATTGCTACGTGCAAGTATATATGTTATGAGGACATTTAAGTAAGTATTGTAACGATAATACTTTATAAGATGTAATATTAATTGAATTAGGTACATGAAGTACATTATTATATATGTGGGTATACTTTTATGAGTGTGTATACATGACATTATTAAGTTATCATAGTGTGACTTACATTGTCCAAATATAATTAAAACCTAAGTGTATCTAAGGTGTATATATTATAACCTAAGTATATAAGATGTATATATAATAAATCTAGTGTTGTATTTAGTGCATATTGCAAATGCTGAGTTAATTGACTTTGTCCCATAATAAGAGACTCCGTCTTGCTCACGTGAATAACAACGGCTAGCCTACTTTATACTCTTCTCTCAAACTCAGCATTCATAGCATATCATCACAAGGGAATTGGGCTTAATAATGGGATTCACCAACTATCTAACAACTCTCCCTTAACTACGGAGTTCTTGCTTCTCCCGTTGGTTCAATCTGGTGAATTATTGCATTGTCTGTATATTGCATTCTCTAAAAATATAAGCTTCTTTCCTTCAAATTTTCATTTTTGCTGAGTTCTGTTAATTGAAAGTTGAAAGGGTGTATATCATTATAGTAAGAATATGTGAATTAAGGAAGTTTGATATAGCAGTAAACCCAATCCAAGCTTAGCAGAGGTATAACACCTTGTTCTTCACTTCCTGTTCTCTGCAATTTTCTTGAATTCTTGATTATGTTGAATTTGATGATTAATTGAATTGGGAAGTGGTTATTAATGGGTATCTAATCTTGTAAACATGATAAGGAAGAAATGTGGTAATACATTAGCATATTTTGTAAAGAGATTTAAAGATGGGTTTGTAAACTGCCGAAGTAGAAGGTATTTCTGGTCCTGGCCTGAAGTGGCGTAGTTGTGCCCAATTTGTTCTTGGGTGCAGCGCAGCTGCGCCAATACCCAAAATCAGATTCTAATTTTTGTTATGCTGTGATGTTTCAAACATACAAGTTTGGATTAGATATACATGAAAGCAGACCTAATGAGGAACTTTACTCCCTTTGGTATGTCATGAGTACCTTAACTTGTTTTAGAATGAAATTTACTAGAGAAGACTTGGACCTTAAAAGTAAACTTTGATGGAACTAATAACATTACGTTGCTGATTTTGTGAGCATGCGTATACGATCTAAGTTACGCATGGAGAACATGTTTAAACTTGGGTATATGTGATTCTTAACGTAGCATGAGTTGTTTTGGACTTCGTTAGGATGCGATTTCTAAAGAAAGTTATAAGTTTTGAAAATGGACTTCGACTTATATTTGAGATGTTTATATTCTGACTTCTAAGCAAGTTGTATGGTCTAGATACGCATGAAAATGAACATGATATGTGGTTAAGTGATACCTTAATAATAATGCACTTCTTTAGCTTGATTTAGTAAGTGTTTTGAAAAGAAAGCTTAGAGTTTTGTAAACAAAACTTGACGAACCTTAAATCTTTTAAGGTTCTGATATTTATACACATACATGTTGTGAGTTATGGATATACATAAGCATGAGGAATGGTTTGAGGTTGTCTTGCATGTGCTAAATTACTTTGGCTTGGTTTAAAACGATTTCAAATGCGAACACGTACAATTATTGTAAACAAAATTTTATAAACATAGAGTGGTTATATTATGACCTTTCTCGCATGTATACTAAGACGCCTTATGCCTCTAGACATGACGAATATGTTCATCATCTAGCTAAGCATGAATTGGACCCTTCAAGTGTGATTTAAAATAGGTTTTCAAATAATGAACTATGCTATGTCTATGTAAATAAGATAGATACAAGTGAGCATGCAATTAGAGGCTTATTAGTACTAAAATATGGTTTAAAAGCTTATAACATCGAATTTTGTTAAAGAAAGTTGTTAAGCCTTATTGATTAAAATAAATCATTATGGAGCTAAGTAGTTTGAATATGAACTTGAAAATAGATCACAACCTACTTGATGTATGTTTACAGTACGTATCAGAATACATGTTATGCTAGAAATTATATTGGGTAATAAAAAGCCTAAGTCTGGTTCTGGTAGGGAGTAGCGCGGCCACGCCACTCCCAAGCTTAAATGCAGTGCGGCCGCGCCGTTATGCAGAGTGACCAAGAGCAGTTTGTCAACTGCATGGTCTTAAGTTATGGTTATATGTTGTCCTTAAGGACTACAAGATATGAAACAAGGCTGTTTAGATGAATATGATAGTAGAATGAGCTAGTCTCATGGTTATCCTAAGTTCAAGTAAATGTGAAACCAAGTTAGGAAATAATATTTGTTCTTATATTAAGAGCGTATGAAATGTATGACTGATGGGTATGAATCCATGATTATATAACTGTGTAGGAATACACGAAGCGCAGATAGCTTTAAGCAGTTACGTTATAGTTGATAAACTACGAATCAGGCAAGTCTTTCAGTTCCTATTTGTTATATGAATTCCATAACTGTCAATTGAGTTATATTATGTTATGAGAATGTTGATGTATACATATGAAATGTATATGAGAGATGTATGAGATTGAAAGTTGATCTTTGATGATATACTTGTGAAGTGAATCTCTATGCCTATTATGTGAGGAGTAACATGCGTAGGAAATATTAATTGATTATGAATGTATGAACTGAGTATGATATTATATGCTATATGATGCATGAAAACTGTTAGAATAGCTGAGCTGTCGAGCTCACTCTTGCAAATAACCATTTTTGCAGGTTAAGGACTCATGATTAAAGTATTACGCTACTTGACTGATAGAGTTTCATAATGTCAGAAGGAGATCGATGTAGTTATCTAATGATATGATCTTGAACAATGTCTAAGCTTTATATGATGCATTATACATGTCGTGTTATAAAGTTGTACTATGTGGTACATAGAAGATATCATATTAAGATGTAAACTTTTATACAATAACTCAAATAGAATGAATCATATCATATAGTTGATTCAAGGATTTATAATTGATTCAAGTTATGAAATCAATAAAAGATTTTATTCAAAGAAGATTGAAAAAGTTTAATTTATTCTGCATTTTTATAATATCGAATATGATATAAGATAGGAATGGTAAATGACCAAGAAACTTATAATAGTTTGGGGTCATTATACGAGATCCTGATAATGAAAAGAATTATATTCTACATTGTAATAAAGGAAAGTTATATTCATTAAGTTATGAATAAAAGATGTAATAGTTTGATGATGGTTGTACTATGACTGCACCGAATCCGAGGTAATAAGAGGGACCCAAATTTGGGGGCGTCACAATGATGACGCCTATGGACTGAAGGTTCATTACCGGGATAGAGTTCGGAGGTGAGCCAGTGCCGGTCTTTGCTGACATTTCACCTACTGCCGTTCGGTCCTTTTTGGGAGTTCCTGCGACGGCAATCAAGTGTCGGACAGTCCGTTCTGGTCACTTGAGCGTAGATGCCCAGAGTGGGGCTTTGACTGAGCCTCTGCCTGATGATCAGATGGTTAGAGATTGCATTCTGCGATGACTATTTATGGTGATCATCAGGGGTTGTTTTCTTGAGGATAACTTTTCGACAGTGTCTTTTGCCCTAGTCAGTGCCACTCGGTACATGGAGCGCCTCAGTGATTTCGATTGGGGGACCTATACCTTTGCCTATTTCCTCTGAGGGATGCGTATGCACTCGGAGGTTGTAACGGAGGCTTGGTTAGGGTTTTACCCGTTCCTGCTGGTGAGTACATCTCCTTTGTACCTTTTTAATTGCATTATTTATATATGTCAGTCTTGATCACTGAGGACTTTTGATATTTGCATGGCCAGTTTTGGGCATATGAGAGGCTTCCTTGCCTACGTCCCGCCACTACTTTGGGCCTGAAGACCTATCCTCGGGGACGGCACAGGCACCACTCCACTTTAACGGAGGTTCTTGTAGCTGAGGGATTCACCCACTCCCGCCTGCAGCTTGAGCTATTAACGGTCGGATCGATCTCGTGGGTCCCGTATACCTCAGACTTTTTGACAGTGTGACACCCCCAAATCCGAGCACTTTAATTTCCACAAGATTTGGTGTTCACTGTACAAATATCATATATCTATCTACCCATAATAAATGAAAACCATGAAATAGATAGAAATAAATCCTCCCCTTATGGGGTTACAACATCTGAATAATACATAAATAAATCAATCCTAGGTCATACTAACCTTAAACATTTGTGCGAAAACATAAACAAATAATAAGTCTTAAACAACATCAAGTCTTAAACATAAACATTCTCAAATTAAATAACAAATCTTCAACACTTGTTAACTTTTCCCTTGCCTTTGCTAGTGAAAGGCTCGTCAGATCTTTCGTTCTTAACTGCAATGTTATTATGCAAAAGTGAGCACGATTGTCCACAAGTATACAAATATAGCAATATAATAACATGCGAATAATCAAAGAAGTCTGAATAACGGAAAGCTCGACTTTTGAATCGAGAATGAATAACAAGAATCAAAAGTACATTTGAGGGTCATAAGACCATGAACTATGTCCTAGGTAGTTAAGTATTTCTACTTTAAACCTTTAATAGTTATAAGACTATATGGACTCTTCAACTCGTACTTAGGGGGATCAGCCCTTAGTACTATACTGTGCATAATAAGCGTAAATAATCCCCTATAACAGGGTTGTTCATTTTAGTTTGACATCAGAGTCCGTAGCAAAGGAAGTTTGGTTTGGATAAGCTCAATAATAGTTCTAGAATTTAGAACATTCATCAACTATGGACTAGTCGAATCAATAAGGGTTTGCTAGTCTTACAAGGTTCAACAATAAACGATATTCAAATCGAATAATAATTCTCAACAGTATACAATCGAATAAGTATTGTATAACTATAATCATGCTTTAAAGGAATTATAATATCTCATATGGAATCTCAACTTGAATAAACAAGGATAAGAACTTGTATCATGATAATATTTCAAGAATAGAAAACTTTCTCAATAAAAGTAAAGTTCGAGTTTAGAAACTTGCTTAACATAAGAATAAGGATTAGGAAACTTTCTTAGCGATAATAAGTTAGGGATAGAACACCTGCCTTGTGCACAAGCTATAAATTACAATTCTCATTCCTCAATTAACCCTACATATTACATTACATTTATAATATCGATTAGTTTCAAAACACTACGCTTAACCGTTGAACTTCTCATTTAAGTTTAACTTAACAACTTGGTTCACAAATCTTAACTTGTTAACTAACCACATAATGTGAATCTAAAACACAACATGCATACCACATAATACGAACTCTTAGACAATCGTAATCACGTCTTACGACATCAATACCCAAGTTTACACAGAGTTTATTAAACTTCAAATTATATTATACATGTCAACAACATGTTATAGTATTGTATTACTTGTTCATCATGTTATCATGTTCATTAGGTTTGGTTAACTCATCATATTATGGATTAAAATTACACAAACGGGTTAAAAAATTATTTTCTCTGCACCAACCCCGCTTAGGCCGGGGGTTAGGCCCGATGGGGAGGGCATGGATTCGATAGGGGGCCTGCTAGGGCGGCTCTAGAGCCCGCTGGGGCAGGTGGCCCCGGCTGGTTCAGTTATAGTTCACAAAAATTTTCAGAAAAGACCAAATAAATCCAAATTAAACTAGTACAGTGATTCCCATGAAGTATAAACTTCACAGAAACATCATACCATGATTCTAACATGTTTTTAACACTTTAGATCATGTAATTACTCAAATCAAATCACATAAAATAATTATTTTTGGTATTTTGAAAAGTTTCGAGATAAATCATGAAACTCAACGTTACAGATTCGTTATAACTCCGAATCTGTTCGTTTAAATTTTGTTTTGTTCGTTTAACCATGCATTATCATAATCGACTATCAATTTAGAGTTTAATGAACAATTCAAGCATGATATTTTGTACATAAGAGCTATATATGTGTTCTTCATAGTTTTCATGCTCTATAAATCATAAAAATCTAATTAAGGCATAATTATATGAATTTGATTGTTTTAAAACATACATAGATGATAGAAAACATGTTATAATCATCTCTTAACATATATATCTTCATATTATGCATTAATCACAAAGTAGTTATTTTTTAGAGAACTTAAAAGTATACGTTTATGGAAAGCTTTGAAAATATAATTTACAATGGGTTAAGAATTTACCCTTATGATGATGATATAAACTCTTCTTACTTTGATTCTTCAAAACTTCTTCACTAAATCCTTCTCTCAAATTCTCTATAAGTTCTCTGTTTTTTCTTCTCTGAGTTTTCTCTCTTCAGTTTCTAACTGATGAATGATATAATAAAGTAGTATAATATAATATACGTATATATGATATATAACTGGTACGTTAATGGTTAGTTAATCCTATAATGGGTTAACTGCTCCAACTGTAATACCCGAGAATTTTTGAATATTATTAAATGAATATATTAATGAAAATAAATAATTATGTGTTATGAGATGAGTTAACTCAATTACTTCAAATTGAATTAATAATAATTGAGAAGAAAATGTGGAGTTTATTATAAGCTCAATGAATGCCTTGTGTGGCACAGTGATGAGAATTACGATGATTTAATTAATTAATAATATATTATTAATTAATGGTTATTATGAGTAATAGCATATTAATGAATAAATAGCTAATTAATAATTGGGATTAATATTTGTTCAATTAATTGTTTAGGATAAAGTTATGTAATCACATATTGTATAGTAACTACAACTATATAATATATTGTATAATGTGACATGTTCACATAACTATGTAATATAGAAACTATATAATAAAAGGAAGTGAGTCAAATGGTTGGACTTATGGAAATGAATGTTGTATGTACATTGTACAGTATGGAACCAAACTATATTATATAAAGTGTATTGTGACAATACAAGGGACTATGTAATATATAGGCTATATTATAAAGTGTAGTGTGACACATTAGTAAGACTATGCAATATGGAAATTATATTGTATGGGTTACATACATAAACATATGTGACCATGTGATAGGTATAGTACTTTAATGAATACTATATGGTATATTAAATTAAGGTGTGTGAATAATTAATAACAACAATTATTTTAATGAGTTACATGATTGGAATAATAAGGTTTGTAATAATGTAGTATGTCACTATTCAATTAACTCATAATTTGACATTATTAAAATGTACATGGATTATATATCAATGTGTATACATGTACCCCAATTTGCTACCATGTGATGTTATTATGACATTTTTGGTCCATGTATGCCCTAAATAAATTTAAGCCAAGGTAAGCACATATGTGTGTTAAGTGTATAATATATGGTGTTTCCTTCCTTGCTAGAATGGTGAGTTCTTATTCTTGTCCCTAAAAGAGTGTCCATTCCTCCTTCATTTCTTCTACACGTGAAAGACCAATGGCCTATACTACCTCTACATTCCAACTCCAATTAGCCTCAATGAATGGCCTAAGCCTATTTCTTGCAAACTCACTTCTCAGCACTAGCAAATGATGAAAAGGGAGATAGCTCTAATAGTAACATTGATTTGTTATTTCACCAAACATCAAATGCCCAATATATTCTTCTTTCATCTCTTAGTTTAATTCTATGTGTAAAGCTCTTGTATGGTTATTCATTTGTCTATAAATTAAGTTCCCATCCCCTTCAATTCACTTTGATTGAGTTATTTGCTAAGTTATATAGAAAGTGAGGATATTGTATTGAGAGGGCAATCTGAAAGTTAAGTCAAGAGAGTATCAATTCAAACTAAAGAGGTATAATCTCTAAACCCATTTGAAGTTCAATTCATAAAATTAGCATGTTTAGTGGGAATTGGTTATATGGAATGATGATTAACATACTAGTAAAGTATATAGATGTATTATATGTGCAATGTGATAGTTAGTAAGCTTGCTTCATGAGTGAATGTGAAGTTTGGCTGGAACTCTGCAAATGCAGAGAAATTTCTGGACTGGAACCGGAGTGGCGCGGCCGCGCCACACCCTAGTACAAGTGGCGCGCGGCCGCTCTCCTTTGTAGAATCTGTTAATGATTTTTGTTATGTATTCTAATGTATTGAGCATGTTATGTTAGTTAAAATATGCATATAACTCACCTTAGTATATGGAATAAGGTTGCTATGTATATAGTAAGCCATGTTAGTTGTTTTAGTTGAGTATTTCGAAGGAAGCCTAAAGATTTGTAAACTAGATTGATAAACACGGTGTAATACATGATCTGACCTTATGTGCAAATATATTACGTTCTGATATGCCTTGACATGTGACAATATGATAGTTATATTGTTAGGCTATCCAAGCATGAATCAAAATAAGTTTTCGAGTAAAAGAACAAACTTAGAGTTTATAAATGGACTTTGATATACGTATATACCATGTGGATGTTCTGATCTTGCGAGCATGGTAGTATGGTTTAGAAATGCATGAATAACCTGTTAACTTGTGTTTATATGATTCGTAATGTAGCATGAGCATGTTGAACTCATTAGTGAACGTTACTAACAATAATATAAGCTTTAAAACGTGGACTTTGACATGTTCTAAATTCTGATATTTTAACATGTCTAATAGTACGTGTAACATCACTAGTATATCATACATGTGAACACACTTGTTCGATGTAATGCAAGTTAATCAAGCATGAGTTCGATTAAGTTAC
This sequence comes from Panax stipuleanatus, assembly GCA_020205555.1. Taxonomy (NCBI): domain Eukaryota; kingdom Viridiplantae; phylum Streptophyta; class Magnoliopsida; order Apiales; family Araliaceae; genus Panax; species Panax stipuleanatus. The sequence continues at coordinate 37,987,407 of CM035121.1, forward strand.
AAACAAGTAGCAATGCTAGAATCACACATTCATGACATAGAAACATGTGAGCATGCCTACCAATAAAATATGTGACTACCTTATATGCCTAAGTGACAAGCGTGACAACTTATGTGAATCCATGGCGTTGTATGACCCTAAGTCGTTAGAAATCGTTACTTAGAACTATAACATGTATAATTGAACTTAGCAAGGTTGTACAAACATGGAAGAACCCTTTAACATGTATATGAGTTATGAAATATCACATGTTGATACTTGAATCCAATTTTGACGGTTAACTTATAACAATGCCATAACTTACTAAATGAAATATGATTGGTATTGATTATGGTTTTATGTGATAATAATGATATGAGAGTGTGTTTAACTCAAAAAGAGGAACGTTAAGAATGAAAGTATATTAGTCGAGACTTGTGAATTAATATAATACTATATATGGTATGACGGTGTAGCTAGGATAAAACTTAGTTTATGTGTTGATTGTATATCCAAGGTATGATATGATGCTGAAATATATGACTAATGGATATCATATATATACGTAACTATATTACGATAGGATTCGAAAGTGTTGATTAATTTCATGGATAAACTACGCATAAGGCAAGTATTCGAACCCTACTTTTATTGTACAAGTATCCTATCCTTGTGTTTACTTTATTCAAGGAACGTTGTAAGCAAGTTCCTAACCCTACTCTTTATTGAGCATTCATTTAATTGTGTTATTATTGTCGTACAAGTAAGCTTTCGAGATTGAAATTCAGATATTATGAATCATATACTTCATGAATAAGATAAAAGTCGAATTATATGCTTCGAGCTTTAAATCTTAAGATTGAACTTATAATTGTTGTGACCTATGCCATTTGATTCGACTAGACTTATATTGTTGAAAGGCGACCCAAGCTAATTGATTAGTGCGGGATCTTGTATTTGACTGAGATGAACAACCTTCGTTGAAGGGAAATTATATTGTCAGGAGACCGACGTGCACACTTTAGTACGATTGAACGATATGCATATCGTAGGGTACTTTAGGCTGATCACCTGTTGTACTTATTTTGTTGGATTATCAGTATATTACTGTTAATTCTAGTAGAAGTTCATAGTCCTTAGTGACTGCTCAGTATTCAGTTATCTTGAAATCTTATATTGATTTAGCATTGAATCATATTGATATTATTCTGTCCTTAGCGACTGTTATTGAGAACTATTGATATTCTTATTATCTTTGAACTATCATATTCTGCTATACCCTTTTGAGATTCGAGAACTATAGTACTCACCCTTGTTGTTATATTACTTGCTGAGCAAACTCGTTGCTCATTCTTACTTTCCCTAAAACATTTCAGTTAAGGCAGAGCAGTGCGGACCCTCGGGCACCGACAAGAGCAAGGGGAAGGCTACTGAGTAGCTTTATTTATATAGAACTTTATGATTGTAATAAGAATTTATTCTATTATGTACTAGTTGATGTTATGTTTGCTTAAGTTATGTCTAAGCTATGTAATCACTATTTAAGTTTCGAGAGCTTGGGACGTAAATAAATTATATTAATTAAATGTAATATATTCAGTAATAGTTGTGTACTATTTCGTTGTGCGATGCGACATTTAGTCGTAATAATTATTGTGGTGTTAGATATTAGAACTTGACAAATCGAATTCGAGTGACCAAGTGGCGGTCCGAATTTGGGCCCGTCACAGGTTGGAATCAGAGTTGTAGTTATAAACCTTAGGAGCGAGTGTCCTTGGATTATAACTTAGGAGAACTTAGAAAGTTAGAAAGAGATAAAACTCATATAGTGTTTTCCTAGAGAGACTTAGTGTGTTATGAAATGTAACTTCATTCTATACAATGAACTTATGTTTTATTTAACATTCTAATGGAGTTGCTGTTTGTTTGTCTTGTGTTTGTGATTGTAGGATGGCAGATATGGGAGTACCTAGTAGAGTTGCCGAGGAGGAGCCCAGAGATATACATGTAGTATACGAGGCACCTTTAGAGGATGTGCCAGTGCAGGCTGTTGCACCATCCAAGTCTAACGACGAGGATGAGATTGAGGTGGAGTTCGACCCCGAGGAGGAGCCTATGGGGGATGAGCTTGTCTAGGACGAGCCCATAGAGGACTCCTACGAGCCTAACCTGGAGGAGCATATGCTGGGAGAGTACGAGGAGCGTATTTTAGGGTTAGACTGTCAAGTACAAGAGCTAGAGGCCAAGGCCCAGGAGAGAGAGTCTAAGTTCTAGAAATTGAGGGACGAGGACCACCAGAGGAAGTAAGACATGCAGGAGTTAAAGGTGGAGATTGCCTATCGCAGAGAGGCAGGTATCCAGATAGGAACCTTATTCCACAAGTCGGTATCCAGAAATGTGGATCTGACAGAAAAGCTGGAAGAGGTAGAACAGAGGGAAATGAGTGAGAAGACTGAGAAAGAGGCACTCCGTACTTAGCTAGAGTTGGAGGTGATGGATAGGAATCACTTCGAGGAGAAGTGGGAGGTGGCCAATGAGAAAACTGACGACCTGGAGGATGAGGTCAGATACAAGAAGAGAAAGATGAACAAGATGGGGTACATGTTCCGTTCAGCCTTTTAGAGGGTGATTGATGGTGTGTACCACTACCCGACGGAGCAGGGATATACCCTACATACTTTGAGCCGAGAGTTGGTTGCTTACATAGCACAGATCTATAAGAGCGTCGTGGAGTGTGGGATGATGGAATGAGACCTTTAATCAGTTTAGTAGTAGTATTTATCTTATGTATATACTATGTTGTAATCCCAACTTTTTGTGTAAAGTGTGGGATAGTGTTGTAAACCCCGAGTAAGCTGGTAGTATGGTAGTATGTTAGTAGGTTCCCCGTCTTTTGTGATATTAGGGGATATGTGATAACATTTATAGAAATATGCTAGGATAATCATGTAATGAAACGATTTGGCATATGAATATAAATGAAGCTTATTTCAGAAATGTGTTATAAAATTTTATGCCTTTAGTATTAAAAGAAATACTTAAGTAATATAACTGAGTAATAATAAAATGAAAATTTGTGATGTAGATAATGCCGCCCAGACGTAGATTGACTGCACCTAAGGAGTCAGTAAACAACGAGAGGGAACAAGTAGACCCGGTCCAGAAGCTAGTAGATCTGTTAGGAGAGGCCCTTAGGGGAAGGAACAATGAACCCGTTCGCCCCAATCCTCAAGGAGTACCAGTCACAAACTTTAAGGACTTTAGGAGTGTAGGATCCCCAGAGTTCGAGGGTACTACCGACCTAATCATTGCGCAGACATGGGTTAAAGATATCGAGAAGGCCTTTACTATCGGTCGTGTGGGTGAAGACCAAAAGACTGTATTCGCTACATATATGATGAGAGGCAAAGCCAACTACTGGTGGGAGGCTAATCAACAAAGATCTGGAGAAGGGATAATAGCTTGGGATAGATTCAAGACTCTATTTTTTGAGAATTACTTCCCAAAAAGCATGAAGAATAGGATGGAGGTGAAGTTTTTGGAACTTAAACAATGTGATATAACGGTGGCGCAGTACGCGGCTAAGTTCAACGAACTAGCGTGATTTGCGGAGCACCAAATTGGAGACGATGAAAGGAAGGCGAGACGATTCGAACAAGGGCTAAAGCCGTGGTTGTTTAATAAGGTATCAGTCCTTCAAATTGATTCCTTTGTGACATTGCTAGAGAAGGCGATCATTGCGAAAGGTGGCAGTAAGGCCTCAAGTCTGTTCAACAAGGAGAAGAAAGGAAAGAATACTAGAGGAGAGAACCGTGCTAGAGGAAATAGTAGTGGAGAAAGAAACTTGGGTAAAAGAAAGTGGGAGAACAATAACAACAACAACAACAATCAATCGGGAAATTTTCGTGGAGGTTTTAAGAAGAGGACTGAGGGATGCCTGAAATGTGGGAAGAACCATCAAGGTTAGTGCTGGAAGGGACATGGCACTTGCTACAACTGTGGACAAGAAGGGAACATTTCACCCAACTGCCCGAAGCCGAAAAAGATGCAAGGATGTTTTGCATGTGGCTCGACGGAGCACCGAATTAAGGACTGCCCGAAGAAGGGAAGTAGCGGAGGCAGCCAATAAGGGGGAAACAAACTGATGATCGGCGAACCGGCACAATCCAACCACCCAACCGCTAGGACCTTTAACATAACTGTCCAGGACGCAGTAGCTGCGAAGGACGTGGTGTCAGGTATAATCCCAATCAATGATATAAATGCTTATATGTTATTTGATTCAGGTGCCACCTGTTCTTTTGTATCTGAAAAATTTGCTAGTAGACTTAATACACCCCGAGAAAGATTAGAAAATCCCTTGAATATAGAAATTGTGAATAAGGAAATAATCCCTGTAGAATACGTTTATCAAAATTATGGCGCAAACATTAGAGAACATGAACTGAGCGTAGACTTGATTCCTATTAGATTGGGAGAATTTGACGTAATACTAGGAATGGATTGGTTGTATAACCATGTTGCGATAATTGACTGTCAGAACAAATGTGTGAACCTTCAGACTCCAAGTAAGTCGAAGGTAGTGTTTTATGGTAGCTTATCGCTTAAGCAATCGTGTTGTCTTACGATGATGCAGGCCAAGAAATTGTTAAGGAAATGATGTGTAGGTTATTTAGCTTAAATCGTAGATACTCAGAAAAAGGGAGTAGAAATTAAATATATATCCGTAGTAAATGAATTTTAAGATGTATTTTCGGATGATCTGCCTGGTCTTCCGCCAGACAGAGAAATTGAATTCGTAATAGACTTAGCACTAGTAACGGCACCGATTTTAAAAGCTCCATATCATATGGCGCCAGTAGAAATGAAGGAATTGATGATACAACTGCAAGAGTTATTGGATAGGGGTTACATTCGACCGAGTGTGTCTCCTTGGGGAGCACCAGTGTTATTCGTTAAGAAAAAGGACGGATCGATGAGGCTCTGTATCGATTATCAAGAATTAAACAGAGTAACGATTAAGAACAGATATCCGTTACCGAGGATAGACAACTTATTTGATCAACTAAAGGGAGCGAAGTATTTCTCAAAGATAGATTTACGGACAGGATATCACCAACTGAAGGTACGGGATGAGGACATACCAAAGACTGCGTTTCGGACCCGTTATGGACATTACGAGTTTTTGGTAATGTCATTTGGATTGACTAATGCTCCGGCAGCATTTATGGACTTGATGAACCAAGTTTTCTAGCCATACTTGGATAAATTCGTAGTAGTTTTCATCGATGACATCTTGATCTACTTGAAGACAGAAGAAGAACACGCTGAACATCTAAAGATTGTTTTGGAGGCACTAAGGAAGGAGAAAGTGTATGAAAAATTTTCTAAGTGTGAATTTGGATGGAGAAGGTTCAATTCTTAGGTCACGTGGTGGATAAGAATGGAATCTCAGTAGACCCTGCAAAGGTAGAAGCAGTAAGTAATTGGGAACAACCAAGAACACTAACAGAGGTGAGAAGTTTCTTAGGGTTAGCTGGGTACTATAGTAGATTTATTCAAGATTTTTCTAAGATAGCAACCCCATTGACTAATCTGACGAGGAAAACGGTGAAATTTGCATGGACCAACAAGTGCGAAGAGAGTTTTCAAGAGTTGAAGAAGAGATTGAGCGAAGCGCCTGTGTTGTTACTACCAGATAATGCCAGAAATTTTGTGGTGTATAGTGACGCATTGCACAAGGGACTTGGTTGTGTGCTCAAGCAGCACGGCAAAGTCATTGCATATGCATCACGACAATTAAAGGATTTCGAAAAATGGTACCCTACTCACGACTTAGAGTTAGCGGCAGTAGTTTTTGCGTTGAAAATTTGGAGGCATTATTTGTATGGAGAGAGATGTGAGATATACACGGACCACAAAAGTCTGAAATATATCTTCACACAGAAGAAGTTGAATATGCGTCAGAGGAGGTGGTTAGAATTAATCAATGACTATGACTGTAATATTCTTTACCACCTGGGTAAGGCAAACGTGGTTGCCGACACTCTGAGCAGAAAAGGAACGGAGAAGCTGTTTCATTTGATGACTCAGGAGGAATTGGTAAGAGAAATGAAAAGATTAGAGATAGAGGTAAGAGGACCAGAAAGGTCTGAAGAGAAATTATTTGTGATAGAAGCTTGTCCAACATTGTTGGATAGAGTAAAGGAGCATAGGAGAAAGATGAAGAGTGCGAGAAAATCAGAAAGAGGATCGCAAAAAATGAAGGAGAGAAATTTCGAATGGATAAAGACGGTATCTTGAGATTCGAAGGAAGAGTGTGGGTACCAGCGGTAACCGAGTTAAGGGAATAGATTTTGCACGAGGCACACAATACGACGTATTCAGTTCATTCGGGAGGCACTAAGATGTACCGAGATGTGAGGAAACATTTTTGGTGGCCCAATCTAAAATGGGAAGTTGCAGAATACGTTAATAGATGTTTGACTTGTCAACGCATCAAAGCAGAGCACCAGCGGCCGAGTGGTTTACTAAAATCATTGGAAATACCAGAGTGGAAATGGGAGCATATTACGATGGACTTCGTGGTAGGACTTCCAGTCACACGAAAGGGATATGATGCCATTTGGGTTATCGTGCATCGATTAACAAAAATCGCACACTTTTTACCAATCAAGATCCGCTACAGTTTGAATCAGTTAGCAAAACTTTACGTAAAGGAGATTGTTTCTGTAACGACCCCAAAATTTATACAATATAACTCTCGACATCGGTCATTAACAAAACATCCTTATTCAGACTTTACATCATTAATCAATGATACAATCACTAAAAATATAAAATATTTAAAACTTTTATATTATTCCTTCTTTATTTCCCTGAATCTCAACCTTTATCATTACATAACTTTGATTCAACTTTATTTCATGAATCGCTTCGTCAGAGTTATTATAAATTAAAACTTACAACCACGTTCAATAACCCTTATACATCAGGTAAAATTTAAACTTTACAACTCAGCATCTGTTAACCATCATACATTATCAAATACATTATCTGAAACCTTAAACATGGTCCAAAATAACAACAATTCAACCAAAGTATACAAATCTTTATGTATTACATCTGATTCATTTCTTTCAAGTAGCACATAGCATTACCTTGAATCCTTAACCTGCAAAAGTGATTATTTGCAAGAATGAGCTCGACAGCTCAGCAAGATCTAACAGCTTTCATGTATCACATAACACATAAATACATGCTCAACATACATCTCATAATAGTTAAAGTAACATGGCATACATGCTTTACTTCACATAACAAATATAAAGATTGAGTTCCTTACTTAATCAACATTCTTTAATCAATCAATGTAGTCATAAATTGACTTTAACATTTCATGCTTACAACACATATACAACATATCATGCTATTTGCAAAATAATTTAAAATAGTTCATCATCAAGTTCACGTAGAAAATAGGAACTGAAAGACCTGCCTTGATCGTTGTTTACCAATAACAGTTTAACAGCTTACAGGTATCTGCACTTAACGTACCCTACACAATTGTATAATCATGCACATCAATTATCAGTCACATAGCAATGCATATTAGTTATAACATAAACTTTACTCTACACCCTTCCTATTATCAATACACAATGTTCAATTTGATTGTGTTAACTATCGACTTATATTTCACTATAATTCTTTTTCGTAATATTCAAAATTCATTCAAGTGTTTAAGTCTTGCTAGGACTACCTATTAGTTTTATATTAACCACATTTCATATATTATAATATTCATTTCATTAGAATCGAAACACTATTTAAGTGTATTACCACATTACACGGCATTTCGACGTTTATCCGTCACACGCCTAACTCGCCTCATTTGCATGTGCTTTGCATGCTCCTATATTGGGTTACATTACTCTATAATATTTCATTCTTATTAAAAACATAATATTAAACAAGGTCATACACACTCGTTACGGCATTGAGACGTTTGCACGTCTGTACGCCAAACTTGCCTATTCGAACGCCCAAACGACACGCATTTGTGCAGGCTTAGCACGCCTAACCGAATTGTCTAATACTCAAGGTTTAATGCTAAGTATCATTATAATACTTAATAATCATGTTATGGAAGTTAGAACATCATTTTACATGGTCGGGAGCATTACATGTATATACGTGCATGCCCGACGCCCACCGATTGCCTCCAAAAACACATCAGTCCCAAAATAACCATTTTGACCCCTGCTACTGACCTCAAATTAAAAAACTTGAAGAACAAAAGTTGTAGTTCTACTCGTGCTAGTTCCGGATCATCTTGAATCGCCTCAATCGGAGTTTGTATGAAAATGTTATGGCTGTTTTACCACAGGAGGTCAAAATAGTCCCTGACTGACTTTCCTCCAGGCTGAGCTGCGCCCCAAATAGCCTTGGCGGCAGCGCAGCTGTGCCACTGGCAGCGTGCTACATGAATTTTTTCTCCAGTTTGTTATTCTGGAAAATTTTCTAACCCTTTAATCCTTCCAATCTTCATAAATCAAGCTATATACATCTGATTGAGTCCGTTTTTGACTCTATGGATTCGTGAAACACTGAACTACTTATCTACATAACAATTATAATACTTCAAAAACATTAACAATTCTTTTTAATGGTTCCAATTCAATGTTCATGCTAATTTTTCATGTTTTACACATATTTAGTGAATTCATTCACTACGAATTCGTTTTACATCCGTTTTAACTCATTCAACTTGGGTTCTTTTCGTTTCTTATCGTATTAACACAATCCATCACCAATTTTATAATTATAACATAAACTCCTAACTAATTTTAGTCTCAAAACAGACCCAAAATACATATATTAAACAAAACTCACTCTCTTCATCCTTAACATGATTTTCATGGATTTGAACACTCCAAAAATGTTTCTAGATGATTATTAACAGATTGTATCTATCTAAAAACATATATAAACCATACCTCAACAAATTCAATCAACAAAACTCAATTACAGAGAATTTAGCAAACAAAATCATAAACTAGAAACCTAGAAATTTTACCTTTGATTTGCTATAAAGCTTGAACAATTTCTTGTTTCTCCTTTCTTTGATTCTGAAACTCCTCTTCAATTACAGAGAATTTCTTCTCTAAACTCCCTCTTCTCAAATTTCTCCCTTCTCTACTCTATTCTTCTTTCTTAGACTTAGCACAACTAACGTATTTTTTATTTAGTCTATCAGTTAAAAAACCCAAGGGCTCCCATTTGTTACAAAGGCAAAGGGTCACAAGGCCATGTTTGGCTAGAACTCCTTATCTCCTTATCCATTTATTCTAACAACTCCCTTACTATATGATACATATGTCACACTTCATTTTATTGTTAAACTATTTAGCCACATTAAGTAATTATGCAATTATAACATGTATAATTACTACACTATAAATTATGAAATTACCTTTGTAACTAAAATAAACATCTCTTATTAGAATAAATATTTCCATTAAAATAGTTAATATTTATTCCACTAATTATTTTAGTTAACTCAAATGAATTATACAATTATTATATATAATCATTTCATTCCTTTTTCTCACATAAATTGTCTCAATACAATTTATTTAATCCATACATCTAATCACCACTTAATTATTAATTAATTTATTTAATACCATCATACGTAACTAAATTATTCCATAATAATTTTCATTGAATATTTATTTTACTCCATAAATATTTTAACTAAAATATTTATTTTATTTGATAAATATTTTAATTATTTACGAGATTCACAATCGTATTACACTAACATATTACGTTTTATAGGTAACATACCTTCCTCTCTCATTTTATTAAAACAAATATATTCACATTACTTCATTATTTTATTAAGTGAACTAGTCACATCATTTATGAAATTTAATTCATAACAATTATAGTGCCAACAATGCATAATAATCAAATTATATTATTTCTTAATATAATATCAACTTAATTAAATTAACTAATCTTATTCAGTTAATTTCCTTTTCGTAATAATTTCATTTAACTTCTTAAATAGTTAAATTAACTATTAAACCTCATCAACCCAATATATGAATATATATATATATATATATATATATATTTACTTGCACGCAAAACACGTCATAATTAGAATTTCATTTATTAAATTTTTATTTTAACAATTTCTGAAAATCCGGGTTGTTACATCCTTCCCTCCTTGTAAGGATTCCGTCCTCGGAATCACCGAAACCCTACCTTACTCAGGTTTCCATCAAATCTCTTTAAACATATTTATCGTTGAATAACTTCAACACATTACCTTAATATAGGTTATACATATATATTCTACTACATTTCGTTCTTCAACAAATTTTAGGTTTTATTTTATAACCTTCAATTAAACAAAATTATGTTTTAAATATTATATATTCTCTAACTCGTTCATTTTCTTTCTAAGGATCATTATCATATACTTTACTCGTCGAAGACATATACTTCATAATTCACTATCTTTAAGTATTCGGGTTATCACATTCACCCCTTCTTCTAAGAATTTCGTCCTCGAAATTTTTATTAATCTTCATTCATTCAATCTATCAAAGTAGATTTTAAGTTAATCTTATTCACTTACTTGTTGTGTTCTATAACTATTTCTTTCTAAGGAATATCATTCTTGCCACCTTCACCTTTAGAATAATAAGAATCTTCCACAATTGCTCAATAAATTGGGAAGCGATATGAATAACAGGAATTTAAAAGATTCCAATTCATGCTGAGGGGTCATAAGACCTTGAACTCTTCTCCAGGTTTAATAGTGCATCACCATTGTAAACCATCTTTAACAGAATGTTTAGCAATCACACAGACTGAAAACACTCTCTGCAAGTACTCTAGGTGATCAGCCTATTGTACCCCTACGTCGTGCACAACGTATTACATCATAACATCCTAACGACTATATGCGTTACTTTTCGAAACCATTGTCTCCGATATCATGTCCCCTTTTACAGGGTTGTTCACCTCAGCTTCTTTACATTTGAATCCACACCAAAACAATTTGGTTTGGTATAGTTTGACAAAGAACTCTTGAATTTCATGAACATCTTTCAATATTCGTCTAGCTGAATCAAGTAGCATAGACTTCTAGCAATAACTCGGACATCAATCGATATATATATATATATATATATATATATATATATATATATATATATATCTTTAACCAACTCAAAATATTTTTTTTTCATTTAAAGAAACTAAAAGTAAATAAATCCCCCTTTTTTATAGTTTAAGGAAACTAAAAATAAATGAATCTTTTCATAATATCCTGATACCGTACCGTAATAATGGTACATTGAGGATTTCGTCATTACATGACGTCGTCATACTACATCATACCATAGTGGGCTGACGATCATACGATCACATCCAACACTAGGTTTAACTGCATTGATAACTTCCTCGATTATTGTCTCTACACCATATCAAATGATGCATAGAACACATAAAATATATTTTGAAAATTTAAAATTATTTTTGTTTAGCTGAAGCAATTAGCGTAAACATGTGAATAATAACACTATTTTTTTAAAAAAAAATCATTGGTTCCATCATTTGATCCAATGTTTTTCAAGAAAACAGAAGTGCAACATCAGCACGAAGTCAATAAATTTCAAAAATCTAGCAAAGCTAGGAGATTTAGAATATAAAACTTTCTCCATCAATTAAATCTTTACTCCATCATTACTTAATCACTCTATCAACCTTAAACAACATCAATGCTTCCTACACCATAATTTTTCTATTCCCAGTATAGTTCATCAAACTTTCCACACTTTGGAAGTCAGGAACTTTCCACAATAATATGAGTTTAAGAACTTCCTAGTCAAACCATAGGCGTCCATTCGCTGAGGAGTTCCAGACATACCATATGATTATGAGTCATGAACTTACCATAAGCATGAGTTTTAAGAACTCGCACTTAATCCTAATAACATCTTACTAATCTTAATAATCTATAACTATCAAATATACACATGAGAAAAGAATCACCTTTTCACCACATATACATTGATAGCGCGACACCAATATTCCAATGATTATCAATGTGATAGACTAAGTGCAAGCACAAAACCCTCGCCCATACAAAGGTTTGTATAACTCAGCTATCACATGATTCTTCAATTGAAATCCCACCTAACTCTATCTTGCTCATAACTTGCTCTTTACTCGATACGAATTTTTTGCATCTCATCATTTATAACTCCTCGTGAGTTAACCTCGTACTATATTATAGTACATTCTCATTATAGCATCAAACTATAACTATTCAATCATTACAGACCATCTGTCTTTCAACTTCAAAAGATCACGTCGTGATCTTATTCTATAATCATCTCCCATATGATTATTCATTATCTCATTATCGTTTTGTTTTAAAAACTTCTTATCTTTACCTATCATCATGTCATATCATGATTTCCTTTAAGCTTTTAATATTATAGACTTTGTCTATTCATCGTTATTCGGCATCTTTATTATTGGAGTTAGGTAACTCCTGATTCTCATCTTCATATCTCTTCAAGATTCTTCTTTGAATCTTCTTGTTTATTTATTAATTCTTCTTTTAAGAATTTCTAACTTCGTTCATAAAGTTAAACATTTTATTTGAGTTTTATTCCTCATTATTCTCACCTTCTTCTTATAACATTTCTAGGACTTAACTCATCCTATACTTTTACGTATGTGAAAGGAATAACTTTTTCGTTATACGCAACCTAACTTTTCATTCTCTAAGGTCATAGCCTAAGGTACTCTTACCTAAGGTGTATAACCTATCAGCTCTAATACCAACTGTAACGACCCCAAAATTCATACAATACAACTCTCGACATCGGTCGTTAACAAAACATCGTTATTCAGACTTTACATTATTAATCAATGATACAATCACTAAAAATACGGAATATTTAAAACTTTTATATTATTCCTTCTTTATTTTCCTGAATCTCAACCTTTATCATTACATAACTTTGATTTAACTTTATTTTATGAATCGCTTCGTCAGAGTTATTATAAATTAAAACTTACAACCACGTTCAATATCCCTTATACATCGGGTAAAATTTAAACTTTACAACTCAACATCTGTTAACCATCATACATTATCAAATACGTTATCTGAAACCTTAAACAGGGTCCAAAATAACAACAATTTACCAAGGTATAAAAATCTTTATGCATTACAACTGATTCATTTCTTTCAAGTAGCACATAGCGTTACCTTGAATCCTTAACATGCAAAAGTGATTATTTACAAGAATGAGCTCGACAGCTCAGAAAGATCTAACAGCTTTCATGCATCACATAACACATAAATACATGCTCAACATACATCTCATAATAGTTAAAGTAACATGGCATACATGCTTTACTTCACATAACAAATATAAAGATTGAGTTCCTTACTCAATCAACATTCTTTAATCAATCAATGTAGTCATAAATTGACTTTAACATTTCATGCCTACAACACATATACAATATACCATGCTATTTGCAAAATAATTAAAAACAGTACATCATCAAGTTCACGTAGAAAATAGGAACTGAAAGACTTGCCTTGATCGTTGTTTACCAATAACAGTTTAACAGCTTACAGGTATCTGCACTTCACGTGCCCTATACAATTGTATAATCATGCACATCAATTATCAGTCACATAGCAATACATATTAGTTATAACATAAACTTTACTCTACATCTCATAACCCTTACTATTATCAATACACAATGTTCAATTTGATTGTGTTAACTACCGACTTATATTTCACTATAATTCTTTTTCGTAATATTCAAAATTCATTCAAGTGTTTAAGTCTTGCTAGGACTACCTATTGGTTTTATATTAACCACATTTCATATATTATAATATTCGTTTCATTAGAATCGAAACACTATTTAAGTGTATTACCACATTACACGACGTTTCGACGTTTATACGTCACACGCCTAACTCGCCTAATTTGTATGTGCTTTGCATGCTCCTATATTGGGTTACATTACTCTATAATAGTTCATTCTTATTAAAAACATAATATTAAACAAGGTCATACACACTCGTTACGGCATTGAGACGCTTGCACGTCCGTACGCCAAACTTGCCTATTCGAACGCCCAAACGACACGCATTTGTGCACGCTTAGCACGCCCAACCGAATTGTCTAATACTCAAGGTTTAATACTAAGTATCATTAGAATACCTAATAATCATGTTATGGAAGTTAGAACATCATTTTACATGATCAGGAGCATTACATGTGCATACGTGCATGCCCGACGCCCACCGATTGCCGCCAAAAACACATCAGTCCCAAAAATAACCATTTTGACCCCTGCTACTAATCTCAAATTAAAAAACTTAAAGAACAAAAGTTGTAGGTCTACTCGTGCTCGTTCCGGATCATCTTGAATCGCCTTAATCGAAGTTTGTATGAAAACGTTATGGCTGTTTTACCATAGGAGGTCAAAACAGACCCGGACTGACTTTCCTCCTGGCGCAGCTGCGCCCCAAATAGTCTTGGGGAAAGCACAGCTGCACCACTGGCAGCGCGCTACGCTAATTTTTTCTCCAGTTTGTTGTTCTGGCAAATTTTTTAGCCCTTTCCTCCTTCCAATCTTCATAAATCAAGCTATATACATCCGATTGAGTTCGTTTTCGACTCTATGGATTTGTGAAACACTGAACTACTTATCTACATAACAATTATAATACTTCAAAAACATTAACAATTCTTTTTAAGGGTTCTAATTCAATGTTCATGCTAATTTTTTATATTTTACACATATTTAGTGAATTCATTCACTACGAATTCGTTTTACATCCGTTTTGACTCATTCAACTTGGGTTCTTTTCGTTTCTTATCGTATTAACACAATCTCTCACCAATTTTATAATTATGACATAAACTCCTAACCAATTATTTTCTCAAAACAGACCCAAAATACATATATTAAACAAAACTCACACTCTTCATCCTTAACATGATTTTCATGAATTTGAACACTCCAAAATTGTTTCTAGATGATTATTAACAGATTGTATCTATCTAAAAACATATATAAACCATACCTCAACAAATGCAATCAACAAAACTCAATTAGAGAGAATTTAGCAACCAAAATCATAAACTAGAAACCTAGAAATTTTACTTTTGATTTGCTATAAAGCTTGAACAATTTCTTGTTTCTCCTTTCTTTGATTCTAAAGCTCCTCTTCAATTACAGAGAATTTTTTCTCTAAACTCCCTCTTCTCAAATTTCTCTCTTCTCTGTTCTATTCTTCTTTCGACTTAGCACAGCTAACGTATTTTTTATTTAGTCTATCAGTTAAAAAAACCAAAGGGCTCTCATCTGTTACAAAGGCAAAGGGTCACAAGGCCATGTTTGGCTAGAACTCCTAATCTCCTTATCCATTTATTCTAGTAACTCCCTTACTATATGATACATATGTCACACTTCATTTTATTGTTAAACTATTTAGCCACATTAAGTAATTATGCAATTATAACATGTATAATTACTACACTATAAATTATGAAATTACCTTTGTAACTAAAATAAACATCGCTTATTAGAATAAATATTTTCATTAAAATAGTTAATATTTATTCCACTAATTATTTTAGTTAACTCAAATGAATTATACAATTATTATATATAATCATTTCATTCCTTTTTCTCACATAAATTGTCTCAATACAATTTATTTAATCATACATCTAATCACCACTTAATTATTAATTCAATTTATTTAATACCATCATACGTAACTAAATTATTCCATAATAATTTCCATTGAATAGTTATTTTACTCCATAAATATTTTAACTAAAATATTTATTTTATTTGATAAATATTTTAATTATTTATGAGATTCACAATCGTATTACACTAACATATTACGTTTTATAGGTAACATACCTTCCTCTCTCATTTTATTAAAACAAATATATTCACATTACTTCATTATTTCATTAAGTGAATTACTCACATCATTTATGAAATTTAATTCATAACAATTATAGTGCCAACAATGCATAATAATCAAATTATATTATTTCATAATATAATATCAACTTAATTTAATTAGCTAATCTTATTCAGTTAATTTCCTTTTCATAATAATTTCATTTAACTTCTTCAATAGTTAAATTAACTATTAAACCTCATCATCCCAATATATGAATATATATATATATATATATTTACTTACACGCAAAACCCGTCATAATAAGAATTTTATTCATTAAATTCTTATTTTAACAATTTATAAAAATCCGGGTTGTCACAGTTTCGCGATATAGAGTGCCGGTGTCAATTGTCTCTGATCGAGATCCGCGCTTTACGTCAAATTTTTAGAAAAGTTTGCAAGAGAGAATGGGAACACATTTAAGGTTGAGTACCGCTTATCATCCTTAGACAGACGGACAGAGTGAGCGAACTATACAAACGCTAGAGGACATGCTTAGAATTTGCGTGATGGACTTCAAGGAAAATTGGGATGACCACCTACCCTTAGCAGAATTTGCATATAACAATAGTTACCATGCGAGTATCGGCATGCCACAGTACGAAGCTCTTTACGAAAGAAAGTGCAGAACGCCATTATATTGATAAGAACCAGAGCTAGTACAACAAACCGCAGACGTGGTGACAGTGATAAGAACCAGACTAGTAGCAGCTCAAGACCTCCAGAAAAAGTACACAGATTTGCATCGACAGGACCAAGACTTTAAAGTCGGCATTTTCGTATTCTTGAAGGTATCTCCATGGAAAGGAAAGATCCGTTTCGGCAAGAAAGGAAAGTTGAGTCCAAGATTCATAGGACTGTTCAAGGTACTGGAGCGAGTGGGCGAAGTGGCTTACAAAGTTACATTACCACCCGAGTTGGAGCACATCCACAATGTGTTCCACATTTTCGTGTTACGACCGTATAAGGCCAACTACAAGCACGTGATTTCTTATGAGCCTATTCAAGTGGAGAAGAACCTAGCATATGAAGAAATTTCTAGCTAAATACAAGATAAAAAAGAGTAAACCTTAAGGAATAAAGTTATTTCATTTTAAAGGTACTTTGGCGTAACCACGATGTCGAGGAGGCTACGTGAGAGTTAGAAAATAGGATGGTGAGGGATTATCCCCATTTATTTGTGTAACCTTATGGCAATTCCGAGGACGAAATTTTTATAAGGGGGGGAGGATGTAATACCCGAGAATTTTTAAATATTATTAAATAAATATATTAATGAAAATGAATATTTATTGAATATAAATATTTATGTATTATGAGATGAGTTAACTCAATTACTTCAAATTGAATTAATAATAATTGAGAAGAAAATGTGGAGTTTATTATAAGCTCAATGAATGCCTTATGTGGCACAGTGATGAGAATTATGATGATTTAATTAATTAATAATATATTATTAATTAATGGTTATTATGAGTAATAGCATATTAATGAATAAATAGCTAATTAATAATTGGGATTAATATTTGTTCAATTAATTATTTAGGATAAAGTTATGTAATCACATATTGTATATTAACTGCAACTATATAATATAGTGTATAATGTGACATGTTGACATAACTATGTAATATAGAAACTATATAATAAAAGGAAGTGAGTCACATGGTTGGACTTATGAAAATGCATGTTGTATGTACATTGTACAGTATGGAACCAAACTATATTATATAAAGTGCATTGTGACAATACAAGGGACTATGTAATATATAAGCTATATTATAAAGTGTAGTGTGACACATTAATATGACTATGCAATATGGAAATTATATTGTATGAGTTACATACATGAACATATGTGACCATGTGATAGGTATAGTACTTTAATGAATACTATATGGTATATTAAATTAAGGTGTGTGAATAATTAATAACAACAATTATTTTAATGAGTTACATGATTGGAATAATAAGGTTTGTAATAAAGTAGCATGTCACTATTCAATTAACTTATAATTTGACATTATTAAAATGTACATGAATTCTATATTAATGTGTATACATGTACCCCAATTTGCTACCATGTGATGTTTGTAACGATTGTGATTTATATAATAATTTTAAATATTTATTGATTTAAATAAATATTTTATGTGAATTATTTATTGAGTTAAATAAATAAATTATGTGATTTATGGAGTTATTTAATTAAGTGTTATATATTAATTAAATGAATGTTTAATATTTTATCTAGTTGATGTATATTAATTTTATAAAGTTCTGATTTAATTGAGAGAATTAAATTAGATGAATTATGTGTCAAGTGTTACATGGATTATAATTAGCGAGTAATTATACTTATGTGGCAAAATTTTATGTAATTAATTGATGTTAGATTTTAATTGATTAAATTAGTTGATTAATATTTCATTGATTAAAATATGACATTAAAGTATGTGTTAAAATAAAAGAAAAAAGATTTTAATTGATTTTAAACAAAACAAGGCCTTGCATTTGTTTTTAAATCTATTTTCCAAACAAGGCCTTAGCTAATAATCTGTTTTTAAACAAAGGGTTTGCCAAACATGACCTTATGGCTATTCAAATTCAAATTTTATAACTGTTAATTTAATTAAGTTATTAAGTATTAGTTAATACGTATATTATTGATACATCAGTTATATATCTATATACTACGTAAGGAAAAACTACGTTAGTTTATTATATCCTAAGTTTAGCTAAAGAGCAAAGATAGAAAAAGAACAGAGAAAGAAAAGAAGAACACAGAAGAGAAGAAGAGGAGAAAGAAGGGAAAACTTGTGTGAATCAAGCAAGCATCATCATCTTCTTTACTTATATTAAGCAAAAAGGTATTTTATAGTTTTAAGACTTTGTTAAGTTTATTCGTATTTTGACTTCTCTGTGAATATGATAGTTCATGGAAGTAATGTAAACATGATTACATATGTAGAAATTGTATTACTATGTTGTTTATAGTTGAATTATATGCCATGTACAAGTTTTAGAAATTAAATTGTGGTAAAAACGAGTTTTCATGGAAAAAGTTTCGTTTACATGAGTTTATATATTATGGTTGGTTTTACATTGAGAAATTGATGAATTGGAATATGCTAGCATGCTTATTAGGAAATTGGTTGATGTTATCTTCAATTACATATATAATGCATGTATATAAAGGGAATTGATGGAGAAATTTATTACAGTGGGTTATTTTGGAAAAGATATGAGTTTTCATGAAAATGGCCAAATTAAATTTTTAAAACTCTTGATTCTCATTGTTTAAATGATTTTATGTTTTGGAAGCATGTTAGATGTATGTATTACAGCGTATATATGATTTACAGTGTCTATGTTACTGTAT
This sequence comes from Panax stipuleanatus, assembly GCA_020205555.1. Classification (NCBI taxonomy): domain Eukaryota; kingdom Viridiplantae; phylum Streptophyta; class Magnoliopsida; order Apiales; family Araliaceae; genus Panax; species Panax stipuleanatus. The sequence continues at coordinate 38,006,822 of CM035121.1, forward strand.
TTTTCTGTTTGTTGGCTTGTATGGGTTGTTCGGTAAAGCAGAGGGCCGTGGCTGTCTGCGTCTGGCCGAGTTGCTGTGCAGCTGAGCCAGCAACAAGGCCAGGAGCAGCGCAGCTGCGCCGCTTTCCCTTCCCTGATTCATCCCTTGCCCAGCTGCGCCGGTTTTAAGACAGCTGGCTGCGCAGCTGCGCCATGTTCAGGGCAGAGGCAGTGATGCTAGTTTACTTGTGCAGAGTTATTTTGGAGCCTAATTTAATTGTTTTATGAATAATCATGTATTACTATAACATGTTAACATGAGTTCGACAATGTCGTATTTAAAAAGAAGAATATAGAAAATAAAGTTGTAAATCTTAAAATAATATTTGAATTGTTAAATTATAATTGTTCTATGAGTTACTTTTAAAATTGTAAATTGATTATTTATAACTAAAAGTAAGTGTTTAGTTTAAAGCATGATATTAGTTAATTTATTTTAATCAATTATATGTTAAATTAAATTATAATTTATGTAATTATAATTTAATGCATGTTTAATTATGGATTTAAAATTTATAAATTACATGATTAATTATGACATGTGTAATTATAATGCATGAGATAGTTTAATTAATTATTAATTATGAATTGGTGATAGTTTAAGTTGTGATTATAATTTAAGTAATTTAATTAGATTAAATGTTTGAATTGTAATTGATTAGTTATAATTTAGTTAAATACATAATTAATTTAATTATGTGAATATGTAAGTGATGTAATTAACTATATGATGGTTGATTATTATTATTTATTTAGTTAGAGTGAGTTAACCATGAGGGTTAACCACTTATGTGAATTAGTTACGTGTTAACTAATTTAGGTTATTGTGATTGAATATGTATGTATGTAGGAAGTGTTAAAGTACGTGGTTGAGTTAAGTAGCTTGCGCGTAAGGCAAGTCTTCTAAACCCTAAACTCGCTATTTCTACGCAAGTTCTTTGAGTTCATATATTCATTGTTGAGAATGTCCTTTTCATTTCTATACTGGAAAATTATTTACTTAACCGAAGAGATCTTGACTTATTGTTCAAGTAAGATCCAGTTTATTATTTTAAATGCTTTAAGTTTACTTCTAAAGCATATGTTAATTCATAATTCTTTTATTTATGAATTATTGAAAGTCGATTCAACTAATCCTTAGTTGATGAACGTGAATTCTAAATTACCCTTGTAAGCTTATCCAAACCAAACTTTCTTTGGTGCGGACTTGAATTCAAATTATTGAGTTGAACAACCCTAATTATTAGGGGAGGTTACTACGCATAGCGTTAAGATGTTTGTGCACAATACATGGTACAAAGAGCTAATCCCCCTAAGTACAAGTTAAGGTCCATAGTCTTATTGACTGTTAAAGGTTTAAATAGAAATATTTATAACCTAGGACAAGAGTTCAAAGGTCTTATGACCCTCAGATAAATTCTATATTCGAATTTTAAAGTTGATAGAGAATTATTATTCAATTCTTTAGTGTTGAAGTAAGCTAAGTTATTCAGATCTTTTTAAAGATATCCTTTCATGTATTTATTATTGTTAAACTCCAGTGAGCTGTTGTTTGCTCACTCTTGCATTAAATAACAATTGCAGTTAAGGTTGATAACGTTGATGCCCCGTCTACGAGTAAAGGCAAGGGAAAGATGAACAAGTGAAGACTTGTTTAATTATTTTGAAATGATTGTAATAAGACTTTTATGTCATATTTTTATTCCGCACTTTATTATTTATGTCAAGGTTAGAGTAACCGTGGGATTATTTTTTTTAAGGTTGTAACCCTTGTTTTAAGGGAGATTTTATATAAGGATTGTAATTTATTTTGTGATATATTGAGTAGATGTTTGTTATAGTTAGAAAGTGAACACCAAATCATGTGGAAACGAAGTACCTAGATTTGGGGGTGTCACAATGTTATTATGACATTTTTGGTCCATGTATGCCCTAATAAATTTAAGCCAAGGTAAGCACATACGTGTGTTAAGTGTATAATATATGGTGTTTCCTTCCTTACAAGAATGCTGAGTTCTTATTCTTGTCCCTAAAAGAGTGTCCATTCCTCCTTCATTTCTTCTACACGTGAAAGACCAATGGCCTATACTACCTCTACATACCAACTCCAATTAGCCTCAATGAATGGCCTAAGCCTATTTTTTGCAAACTCACTTCTCAGCACTAGCAAATGATAAAAGGGGCGATGGCTCCAATAGTAACATTGATTTGCTATTTCACCAAACATCAAAGACCCAATGTATTCTTCTTTAATCTCTTAGTTTAATTCTATGTGTAAAGCTCTTGTATGGTTATACATTTGTCTATAAATTAAGTTCCCATCCCCTTCAATTCACTTTGATTGAGTTATTTGCTAAGTTATATAGAAAGTGAGGATATTGTATTGAGAGGGCATTCTGAAAGTTAAGTCAGGAGAGTATCAATTCAAGCTAAAGAGGTATAATCTCTAAACCCATTTGAAGTTCAATTCATAGAATTAGCATGTTTAGTGGGAATTATTTATATGGAATGATGATTAACATGCTAGTAAAGTATATAGATGTATTATATGTGCAATATGATAGTTAGTAAGCTTGCTTCATGAGTGAATGTGAAGTTTGGCTGAAACTCTGCAAATGTAGAGAAATTTCTAGACTGGAACCGGAGTGGCGCGGGCACCACTCCCTAGAACAAATGGCGCGTGGTCGCGCCCCTCTGCAGAATCTGTTAATGATTTTTGTTATGTCTTCTAATGTATTGAGCATGTTATGTTAGTTAAAATATGCATATAACTCACCTTAGCATGTGGAATAAGGTTGCTATGTATATAGTAAGCCATGTTAGTTGTTTTAGTTGAGTATTTCGAATGAAGCCTAAAGATTTGTAAACTAGATTGATAAACACGGTGTAATACATGATCTGACCTTATGTGCAAATGTATTACGTTCTGATATGCCTTGACATGTGACAATATGATAGTTATATTGTTAGGCTATCCAAGCATGAATCAAAATAAGTTTTCAAGTAAAAGAACAAACTTAGAGTTTATAAATGGACTTTGATATACGTATATACCATGTGGATGTTCTGATCTTGCGAGCATGGTAGTATGGTTTAGAAATGCATGAATAACCTGTTAACTTGTGTTTATATGATTTGTAATGTAGCATGAGCATGTTGAACTCATTAGTGAACGTTACTAACAAGAATATAAGCTTTAAAACGTGGACTTTGACATGTTCTAAATTCTGATATTTTAACATGTCTAATAGTACGTGTAACATCACTAGTATATCATACATGTGAACACACTTGTTAGATGTAATGCAAGTTAATCAAGCATGAGTTCGATTAAGTTAAAAACAAGTAGCAATGCTAGAATCACGCATTCATGACATAGAAACATGTGAGCATGCCTACCAATAAAATATGTGACAACCTTATATGCCTAAGTGACAAGCATGACAACTTATATGAATCCATGGCATTGTATGACCCTAAGTCGTTTGAAAGGTTGTACAAAAATGGAAGAACCCTTTAACATGTATATGAGTTATGAAATATCACATGTTGATACTTGAATCCAATTTTGACGGTTAACTTATAACAATGCCATAACTTACTAAATGAAATATGATTGGTATTGATTATGGTCTTATGTGATAATAATGATATGAGAGTGTGTTTAACTCAAAAAGAGAAACGTTAAGGATGAAAGTATATTAGTCGAGACTTGTGAATTAATATAATAATATATATGGTATGATGGTGTAGCTAGGATAAAACTTAGTTTATGTGTTGATTATATATCCAAGGTAAGATATGATGCTGAAATATATGACTAATGGATATCATATATATACGTAACTATATTACGATAGGATTTAAAAGTGTTGATTAATTTCGTGGATAAACTACGCATAAGGCAAGTATCCGAACCCTACTTTTATTATACAAGTATCCTATCCTTGTGTTTACTTTATTCAAGGAACGTTGTAAGCAAGTTTCTAACCCTACTCTTTATTGAGCATTCATTTAACTTGTGCTATTATTGTCGTACAAGTAAGCTTTCGAGATTAAAATTTAGATATTATGAATTATATACTTTATGAATAAGATAAAAGTCGAATTATATGCTTCGAGCTTTAAATCTTGAGATTGAACTTATAATTGCTGTGATCTATGCCATTTGATTCGGCTAGACTTATATTGTTGAAAGGCGACCCAAACTAATTGATTAGTGCGGGATCTTGTATTTGACTGAGATGAACAACCTTCGTTGAAGGGAAATTATATTGTCAGGAGACCGACGTGCACACTTTAGTACGATTGAACGATATGCATACTGTAGGGTACTTTAGGCTGATCTCCTGTTGTACTTATTTTGTTGGATTATCAGTATATTACTGTTATTTCTAGTAGAAGTTCATAGTCCTTAGTGACTGCTCAGTATTCAGTTATCTTGAAATCTTATATTGATTTATCATTGAATCATATTGATATTATTATGTCCTTAGCGACTGTTATTGAGAACTGTTGATGTTCTTATTATCTTTGAAATATCATATTATGTTATACCCTTTTGAGATTCGAGAACTATATTACTCACCCTTGTTGTTATATTACTTGCTGAGCAAACTTGTTACTCATTCTTGCTTTTCCTAAAATATTTCAGTTAAGGCAGAGCAGTGCGGACCCTCGGGCACCGACAAGGGCAAGGGAAAAGCTACTGAGTAGCTTTATTTATATAGAACTTTATGATTGTAATAAGAACTTATTCTATTATGTACTAGTTGAGGTTATGTATGCTCAAGTTATGTTTAAGCTATGTAATCACTATTTAAGTTTCGAGACCTTGGGACGTGAATAAATTATACTAATTAAATGTAATCTATTCAGTAATAGTTATGTACTATTCCGCTGTGCGATGTGACATTTAGTCGTAATAATTATTGTGGTGTTAGATATTAGAACGTGATAAACCGAATTCGAGTGACCAAGTGGCGGTCCGAATTTGGGAGCGTCACACCAACTCCCTTTAAGGCCCTGTTTGGTTGGCTTCTTATTATCTCCTTTCTTCTTATTTTAATTAAAGTGTTATTATATAGTTTAATTGTCACACTTTTAATCAAATAATCTATTTAAATCAATTAAATAAAGTATAATATATCCACATTAAATCACATTATCACATTGTAGACACTCAAAATTTTCTTTCCCTGTTACTAACACTATAGGAGGGCAAGAATGTCATCAAATCAACCTCAGTCTCAATACCGAGCCATAAAATCAACCCCGATCTCAATACTGGGCCGTCAAATCAACCCCAGTCTCATTATCGGGATATCAAATCAACCCCGATCTCAATACCGGGACAACAAGTTAACCCCGGTCTCAATATCGGGACATCAAATCAACCCCGGTCTCAATACTGGGCCGTCAAATCAACCCCGATCTCAATACCAGGTCATCAGTTCAACCCCGGTCTCAATACCGGGCCATCAATTCAACCCCGGTCTCAATACTGGGATAACAAGTCAACCCCGATCTCAATACCGGGACATCAAATCAACCCTGGTCTCAATACCGGGACATCAAATTAACCCCGGTCTCAATATCGGGACATCAAATCAACCCCGATCTCAATACTGGGACAATAAGTCAACCCCGATCTCAATACCGGGCCATCAAATCAACAACGGTCTCAATATCGGGCCATCAAATCAACCCCGGTCTCAACCCAAAAAGTATAGGACAACCCCGGTCTCATCCCGGGAGGTACAGGTCAGCCCCGGTCACAACCCGGGAGGTACAGGTCAGCCCCGGTCTCAACCCGGCAGGTGTATGTCATCCCCGGTCTTAACCTGGGAAGTCAGGTCAACTTCAGAACAAACCTGAAGCCTCAGAACATCTCCAGAGGAAAACCTAGAATGACCAAGTCAACCTCAGAGACAACACTAAGGACAAACAGACTCGATTGGGATCCAAGTCTTGGAAACAACCCCAGGAAGTCAACCGAAGGCCATGCCAACTATGGGCAACCCCAGGAGGGGCAAAACGATCATTTTACCAACTCTAAGCCGATTCAATCAAACTCAAGCTGAATTGATGCCACTAAGGTCATAATGAACCATAACAATGATCCCGAGTGCAAACAGCGCAAGACAGCTCAACGAATAAACTGCAGGGAATAAAAGACTTGGTAATGAACCCATTTTCTTGGACCCAAAAAATGTTTTATCCCATGTCATTGTGACACTCTCGACGAGGGCTTTCCGGAAAGGTATCACACATCTCAAACGGACGCTCTGATCAAAAGTTAAAAAGTTTTGACTTCGACCTCGCGTTGCTCGAAGTGCACTTACTTCGAGACGATGGGATCTACCATGTGGGCCCCACCACATGGAGCCTCACCTCTACCTGTGGTAGCAACAGGTAGAGTGGAGGCTCCCTGGTCTATAAATAAGAGGGCACCCCCCTCTTGTTTTTATAATTCAAAAACGCTCTGAACCTATACCCGTTTGGTTTTTTATCTAATTTTTTATCTTCCAAACCCAAATTTTTTCACTCTAACACGTAGATATACCCACATACTACCACATATCAGAAAAGAACCGGTAGATTTGGACGTTTACAGCCTACTATTTGGCAAAAAGCCCATGTAGCAGTCCATTATGAAGTTTTATCCATTTGCATATCAAGTTTCATTTTCTAAATATGCCCGGAACTCAGTTCCGTGGCCGTTTTTGTCAACTTTTGGTACATTTTTGTACATAACCCATTTTCTAGCAATTCTACAACTCGGATTGACGATCCGTCGCTTCCAGCAGCTTGCATATACTTGCATCTTCGTACTGAGCAACTTCACCAGACTAGGTTTTCTTCCTAGTCCGGGTTTGGCTTTATTTTTTTGTATATATTTAACTATATATATACTAACTTTTCAATTCTGTCAAGCCCGAATGTCAAATCTGTGGTAGTTTACTGCTTTTATATATATTTATGCATATCTAAGCAACTTTCACCACCACTGGGTTATCTTCCCAGTCTTGGTTGACTACGTTTCTGTCTTTATATATATATTTATATATTTTAGTTCGGCTTGGATTATTCTGTGGCTTTTTTACTACTTTTATATATATATTTATGCATATATAAGCAACTTTCATCACCACTAGGTTATCTTCCCAGTCTTGATTGACTACGTTTCTATCTTTATATATATATATATATATATATATATATATATATATATTTCAGTTCGGCCTGGATTATTCTGTGGCCTTTTTACTGCTTTTATATGTATTTATGCATATATAAGCAACTTTCACCACCACTGGGTTATCATCCCAGTCTTGGTTGACTACTTTTTTATACATTTATATTCTAGTTCGGCCTGAATTATTCTAAGGCCTTTTTACTGCTTTTATATATATTTAAGCATATATAAGCAACTTTCACCACCACTGGGTTCTCTTCCCATTCTTGGTTGACTACTTTTCTATCTATATTTAAATATATATATATATATATATATATATATATATTTCAATTTCAGTCCGGGCATAGGCGTGAAAACCCATCGCCCTTTTCACTGTTTTCTATATATAAATTTCAATTCTGTCCAGCCTGGATCATTTCGTGGCTTTTATACAGCTTTTATAAATATATATATATTTCAATTCCAGTCCGGGCACCGGTGTGAAAACCCATCGCCCTTCAATAGCTTTTGTATATATAATTGCATATATATCGCTTTACTCATTCTTATTAAATTGTTGCTTTAAATATTCATTTGATATGAATCGGCACTAACATATCTACGGGCGAACTAAATTTATTTAAATCTCGCCAACTCTAGCTTTCAAACGGTTCAAAATAGGTACAGACAGAACCGGGAAGCTAGAATAGCTGAGATTTATTTAAATATAGCATTTTTTCTAGTTTCAGTTACAAAAGCAATCTCGCGTCCCTTACATCGCTATCTAGTGGAAACGAGACGCTTCGGCCAGGTGTGAACCAGGATTTACTGAATGAATCATCGATTCTGGCGACATTTGCGATATATATATGTTTCTGTCCAAATTTTAAATGTGCAGGTTTATTGGCTACTCATATGTGAGCCTAGGAATCATGGGATTCATGATCAAACTGATCAGAATCTGATTCTCACGATGGACAAACTCCACTTTACGAATGTATCCTACCAGTTTTTTTGTAGGAATGTACATACAAAAGACCTTAAAACGGTTATCCGGGTTTAAGGTCTCAAAATAATGAAAATAATGGTTTGTCGTGTCAGAGTCACTCTGATGGCTGTCATGCCCATGAGAAGACCGACACTTGTATTTATTTTTGGGGTCGTGGATGCTTCGTAGCCCGACAATCACCATTCAAATTAGGCCAAAAGGCAAAAAAAGACAAAATTAAAGTATCAATATGCTTCAATTCCTATATTAGCGTAGGGGTTTGATAATCTGCTTTCAAAAACTCATTTTAAAAATTTTGTTGAAAAAGAAAGCTTTTGCAAATCAAATCAAACACTTTTGCAAATCAAATCAAAGACTTTTTTCAAATCAAATCAAACCCTTCGTATATAGGTTCAACGATGCATAAGACATGCTTTTCATTAAACATAGGCCCAATTTGCAAACAGCATTCACACACACAATTCAGTTTTTTAAGGGAAATATTGATAAGACATGGTACCGTGTGTACATGGGAGTTGTGGGATGCCTAACACCTTCCCCACACTTAACCAAGCCCATGAACTCAAACTTTGTTTTCAAAGATCAAGTTTCGACAGTGTCCCACAATTGGGCCTCTTTTCAAACAAAACTCGGTTGAGTTGGTACAACCATTTCAAATCTACCAACTTGCAACTCTATAAAACGTTCAAATTGTTGACATGATACATGTTGGCCTTTTCCTACCTTCAAAACCTTTTTTCGCAATAAAAAGAGTTAGGGTAAAGATAACTTAGGCAGAGAGAAAGATCCGGGTTGTGATCCGACCCGCGAATTATTTCTCGACGTCGACAGGTGGCGACTCTGCTGGGGACAGTAGAGGGCTTAGGCCGCATTCAAATCTATTTCAAAATTTTCCCTTTCAAAACTATGTATCTGTGAATGTTACGTCGCTACATTAAATGAATGCGTGAATGCTACGTCTTTACATTGAATGAATGTGAATGAATTCTTTCCTATTTTTTTAGTTCTTCGCACCTATATTAGTGCTTCGCACCCATGTCATCATATGCATAATGGTGAGACACGATGTATGTGAATGTATGTTGTGTGATTCCTCCTTCGGGAGGCAAAACCCGTTGGTGATAAGTAATGTCTCTGGGGCCGGCCAAGTCTCTAGGGCTCATGAAAATGCACCACCCAGATTCGCTCCAGTTGAAAGATCGAATTAATTTCCCCTCTAGTAGATTGTGATGATCTGGGGACCTTCATGCCAAAAATCCGCGAGAGTAGCCTAAGACAGGTCAGCCTCTGATTAACCAAATCTGATGGGAAGCTTCATCATGCATTCCTCTTTCAATTCAATGTCAAGTTTTCAATTCCAAATGTAAAGGAGCCCAATGTAAATATCATAATGAGAGATTTACATTTCCTGTCATATACCTCTTATCATCATGTCATCAAAACAACTGACCTCTGTTTTGTAGGATAAGAAAACAACCACATCATGGAATGCATCCTATTCCTACCTACATCAGGAAATTGACACACCTACGTTTTGTTGTAGGTGAAAAATTGGTTCTGTCACTAGATCTAAGTCTAAGAAAGCACTACATCCATCCACGGACATGACTTTGAGTGCTCTACTATAATCCACCCCTGTATCGAGGGAAGAGTTTGAAGGACTGAAGAATCAGATAGTTGAATTAGCCAGTTTTCTGAGAGAACAAAGCAAGGCCTTTAATGGGAAGCAAGCCTAAACTCACACAGAACTGGGAACACCTGGTGGTAGTTGTGGCAGTCAAGAGACCGAAAAGGCCAAGACTCAGATTCATGGACCACAAAATCAGGACACAACCAACAAAACCTCTGAAATCACCATCCTCAATAAAGAACATGAAGTTGTTCACATTGTAAAGAAAATACAGCAGATGGAAGAAACTCTCCGGTCTATCAAAGGGACTGGGGCATTCGGCAGTGTTAATTGCTCTGATCTTTGTATTTTTCTCAGGGCTCGCAATCCCGAGAAATTTCAAGTCCTTGATTTTGAGAAATAGTATGGATTGGGAGACCCTTATACACATCTGAAAGTATTCATTGGAGAGCTCAGATTCTATGCAGAGGAAAAGAAACTCTGAATGCAGTTATTTCAAAAGAGTCTGACCGGAGAGGCCAGAGCTTGGTATGCCCGTCTGGATAACTCTAAGATTCATAGTTAGGAAAAGTTGGCCCATGCCTTCCTCAGTCAATACATCTTCCAATCTCAGCTGGCTCCAGACAGATACCAAACAACCAAAATCAAGAAAAAGAATATTAAATCATTTAGATAGTATGCCCAACGATGGAGGCGGGTTATAGCACAAGTCACCCCAACCATGACTGAGTCTGAGATAGTCATGACCTTTATCGAATTTCAAGAAGCTCCATATTATGAGAGGGTCCTAGAAGGAATAGAAAAACCATTCTCTGAAATGATCAATCATGGTGAAATGGCAGAAATGGGGCTCAAGTCTTGGAAAATAAAGGATCTGACTGCCCTCGAAGCTGTTGCTGAATATATCCAGTCCAAAAATTACGGGAGTAATCCCCGGAGGGTACATAAGAAGAAAGATGAAGAAGTGTCCTAAGTGTTACAAGGACAAAATCAAAGAGGCGAGTCAAATAGTATGCCCATTCAAAGGAGGAACTACACCCCTTTTCGAACTTCTACACAGCCTTCAAACCCTCCATTCCAGAAAAATATGGAGGTCAGGCATCAAAGAACTTTCACCCCTCTAAGGGATTCACTCAAGAATATGCTAAAGCTATTGACGGCACGGAAGAAGATTGTCCAACTCCTTCCACCAACCAATGCTGGAGGACGGAATTTCGACCCAAGCAAGAAGTGTGCTTATCATTCTGGATCTCAGGCCATGACACTCAAGATTGTTGGTCTCTCAAGCATAAAATCCAAGAATTGATTGACAACGGAGAGATTGTGGTAACAAAACCTGAGCAACCGCATGTGCAGGACAATCCTCTCCCACAACATAAAGAGGAGAGTGTCAATATGATCAGCACCACAAGTGGAGAAGGATCTAAGTACCTCCGTTATGTGGGAGAGTCAACTCCATCGATTAACCGCAGCCCAGACAGTTGGGAAGTCTCAGAAAGGAGATTCCTGATAGAGCAAGAGATAAAGTCTATCAAGGAACAAATCGAATAATTAGCAGAACTAGTCGTCTACCAGCATCAGATCACCAGAAAGATGATAAAATATGCCAACCAGTCTGACGTCGATCTTCCTCTAACACCGGAGATAAATCCCAGGAGGGATCATAACCGGCATCATGAGCATGAACCCTGGGCCTACAAGGTGCCCGAAGAGGAAAATGTCTAAACTGGTAGGAAATTCAAAATTTTAAAGGAATTTCACTAACCTGAACCAGTTGATGGAGGAAATCCTCTAGATGCTAATCAATGAGAGAATGGTTGCAGATTTATTACCTCCACTAAACCCGCAGTCCATAAAATTCAAGCTTGACCAAATATGTCAGTACCACTCCAATTCTCCCGGCCATGATACTAAGGATTGCTGGGCACTTCGTAACCTGATTCAGAATATGATTGAGAATGGTGAATTGATAAGAGGGAATCGGGATTATGGCCTCCCAGATGAACACAATCTCTTTATTCCCACTGTGTGGAATCAGGATATAGTGGTTGTTGTGTCTTGTGACAATGAACCAACCCTCACACCCTTAGTACTGCCAGGAAAATGGGTCAAAGAAACACAAAATCCTGTGAAGGTGGCCACACCCGAGCCTTCGATCTTGCCCTTCAGACCTCAGTACCCAGTTATTAGTCTGAAGAGGGTCCCATGGAACTACGGGAATAATGAAGGTTCCACTTCAAACAACATTGCCATTGTACCAAAGGATAATCCATTGTACTTGCCTCAGCAGGTGATCAAACCAGTCATCAAAGCCAAAGTAAGGGTGACTGATGAAAAAATTGAAGAGTTCCTCAACTAGATGGGACACAATGAAATCAAAATAGTACAATGTCTGAAGGATGCAACCAAAAAAATGTCCATCCTAGATCTGGACCTATCATCGGTGGATCATCGTGAAATTCTAGTAAAATTACTGGAAGATGCCCATCTGCCAATGACAGTGGATGCTGAGAAATTCTGTCACGTGGTAGAACACATTTTTAACAACAATGTGATATCCTTCACTGACGATGATATCCTTACAGAGGGAACGGGACAACGTAAGTCCCTGCATATAGCTGTAATATCTTTCGGGTATATGATCGGAGGTGTGCTCATAGATGGAGGATCATCCCTCAACATCTGTCCCTACGATACCTTGGAAAGAATGAAGATCAATCCTAACCGGATTAAAACTAGTCATATGGTTATCCGGGCTTTTGATGGATCTCGCCGACAAGCTATGGGAGAAATAAGTCTTCCTCTAGAGATTGGTCCGCACACTTTCTATGTGTCCTTTCAGGTGCTCAACATTGCAACTGGATACAACTTGTTGCTGGGCAGGCCATAGATCCACATGGCAGGGGCAATGCCATCCACCCTCCATCAACAGCTCAAATACATTATCAACGACAACCGCATCACGGTCAACGCCGAACCAGAATACCATGTCTGCATATAGGGAGATATGCCAGTGATTAGCATGGATTGAACCTGCAAGTTTTCAAGCCCTGGAGGTGAGTGATACTCAATATCTACCTATTAAAGCACCAGCCCTGAAACCAAAGGTCTCCATCGAGGTGATGACAGTAGGCCAGGAGATGGTATCTTTGGGTTTCCAACCTAGAGAATGGTTAGGAAAGAATCAGCAAGGTATCAAGAGTCCAGTGCAAATCTCGAGTCAGATTGGGAGAGCCGGATTGGGATTTTCATCCGGGTCAAAGCACTGGAACCCACATAAGCACCTTAAGGCTTGTGCTTCCACCACAATCCTATTGCCAAACCTCACTAATACCGGATGGGTGAAACCAATGAGGAAGATCCCTACGATGGTATCAGCTATGTTGTTCCCTCCAATCATACATGTCAATGAAAGAAAAGCCCTCAAGCCTGAGGCGGATAGTGAAAATGGAAAAAAAAAGATCCTGTACGAAGGACGGGACCCATTCGCTAACATGGGGGTCATCATAAACTACGATGGAATGAATGATGAGATCCCAGACAATGACGACGAGGATCAGACTTAAATTCCTCGCATCAAAGGGGGAAGTTCAAAGAAAAACCCCGGCCCTATTATAAAAGATGTCTCAGTCGTTATCTGAGACGAGATAGATGATAACAATTCCTTGATCCTCTGTGTTTATAAGGATCTAACCCTTGATAACTAGAGCAGCATCTCGTGCCTCAGTTGAAAAGGGTTAAGGGGCAGAGATTCCGTCTACCCTGTAACATGCTTTCATTTACTGCTTACTTTTGATTGCACAGCTATAGCAGTAACTTTTGTCATGCTTTGCCAAATGCTCTGTATATTTAAGCAGTTGTATATATTAAAATGAAAGCATTTTTGTTTTCAGGACTCAAGCATTGAATGTTGTCGACGCCGGAAAGAAAAATAAAAGGCCCCCTTTTTGATCCCTTTAGTTGAAGGAGAGGTCTTCTTCTTTGGTGTTGTTTCCCTTCCTTTCTTATTCGGGGGAAAAAGAGAGGAATGCCCATATTCCCTAATTTGATATATTCTACCCTTTCGCTTTCGTTATATCTTTGAGGATTCCGTTTAAAGGGTGAATTTATAGGAAATTGGTACCGACATAAGTGTCGATGATTTTGAAACGATTGATTTTATTTTGATGATTGGACCAAATGAGACAGAGTCGCCAGTTGGTATTTTGAAAATGGATGTACCAACTCATCCGAGTTTTAATAGTTTTTCGCAAGATGGTCCAATGCGTGACTCCAAAAGAATGGTCTTGAAACCCAAGATTCGTGGAATCTGGGGGCTAGGTTAAGCGGGGGGAAGGTGTTAGGCACCCCCGACTCCCGTGCAAGCACGGTACTGCATCTTATTAATTTTCTATGCATAAAGTGTGTGTGTCTGTGTGTGTGTATGTGTTTTATTTTGAAATCTTTATTAGTTTTTTTCTAAGTCTTTATTTTGGGTGACTTGAAAGTAGTGATGTACCTCTTTTACGCCTAGGTTCAAAGGATTTAATTTGATAAAAAGTTGATTTTTAACAAGATATATGAATTAAAATGAGATTTTAGAAAGTAAGGTTTTTCAAATCCTTTGCCCGACTAGGAATTAAGGACTTCGATACTTCCTTTTATTCTTTACATTTATTACGTGATCTACCCCGAATCCCTTTATTATGATTGAAAACCCTTTGCGGTTTTGATTAGAAATCATTTTGATGATATGCATGCAAAAGCGTTAAAAAAGGGTCGGATCATCATCGGTCATGTAAGCCATCTTGATGAATCGAGCTCCCGCAATCAAGGTTTTCACTATCATAGGATCTTGAATTCGACTTCTCAGGACTAACCCCTCAAGTTTGTTTTCAAGATCTAAATATTACATATACAACGGTATTTACGCTATTATAACATTACAACATAAAATTCGGTCCATCGTGGGAATCAAGTCAGATCCATTTGGGGATCTCAACATCGGGATTCCTAGGCTACCATTATTTATACGGAATTAAATATATACAATGTCCTCGGCTTTGATATTAGGTGATTTCATATGTTGAAATCACTATTTTAAGCCATTTCGGACCCCTTTCACCTCTACATATAGATTTAGGGTTATACGGGGTAACCGAGACCATTTAAAGTAATAAATCCATAGATCTACCATGAATCTAAGCCGTTCTAGCCCATGGGTTAAAGCTTCATGCTTAATAACCTCTCAAAGGCTAGATTTGGCTTAGATCTCGGTAGATCTAGTCTCCTTCGTCGATTTACAACGTAATAAGCATAATATAACCGATAGAAATGTAAAATCTACCAACTATTACACAATACGCTTAAAATACAACAAGTTTAACTATATTCAAACAAGATATATCATTAATCTAGTATTTAAACAACATTTACAAAGAAACGAAGCTAGAAAGTGCGTTGTTTTACCTTGGGGGATGCGTGAACAAGCGTTTTAACTCCTGTGGCCAACGTGGATCGCTCCCGGGGATTCAAGTAAATACTAGATGGGATGATTAATCTTCCAGTTAGTTGTAGCAAGTTCCACCCGAGCTTCTATCACTCTAGAATCTCTATTCTCTCTCTAAAAATTCTATCTCTCTCTCAACAAATGAACTAGTGTGGGTGTTTTAACCTGCCCGAGCCAACAGCATACATATATGCGACCAGCCGCATGTATGGTTGTGGCTAGACTAGGTGGGCTCCACAAGCTCGACAGGTGTTCCTTCGGTCCCAGTTTTACAGAATTTGACCTCCGCCGCTTCACCTTTTGGACATTCTTTGATGAACGCAGAGGAAGAAGATCGAGTTTGACTGGATGAGGGTTTGGGAAGTCGATACTCATGGCCAATATATATCCTCCAGGTCCAGATATTAGTTATCTGGCTTATCTTTGATGGCACGTCGTTCGAGGTTTTGCTGAAGTGGTTTTTGGTGATTACCGTCTCAGCTCGTCGATCCTCGCTCGGTTCATGATATGTTCGGGCATCATTGGTCCTTTACATCACTCCCAGGGTTGTCTCCGAGATGATCTGTCTCTTTTTCCTTACCTCGGGGTTGTCTTCGAGGTAAGATTATATTTTTGCCCTTCTGCAAGGTTAGTATAAATAAAGCAAAATTTTGAGTGTCTACAGATGCCCCTCTTTGTCATGTTTATGCAATGCAATGGAATGAACATGATAAAGATTAATAGACACGGAGAATGCATGACAACGTATATCTGATGATGCAATGTTATGTATAACAGATGTAATGATATGTGGGATTTAGAAATTACTCCCCCGCTAGGGAAGTTAAAGATTATGTTGTCGGGATTAAGTCGACCTGCGTTGAATTGTAGTCAACGGATTACACCATCGGGGTTATGCCGATGCCTTCGCTGGGTTGTAGCCAACAGACTACATTATCGGGGATTTGCCGACCTGCGTTGGGGTTATTGTCAACGGATTACATCACCGGGGATTTGCCGACCTGCGTTGGGGTTGTTGTCAATGGATTACATCATCAGGGATTTGTCGACCTGCGTTAGGGTTATTGTCAACGGATTACATCATCAGGGATTTGTCGACCTGCGTTGGGGTTATTGTCAACGTATTACATCATCGGGGTCATGCCGATGCCTTCACTGGGTTGTAGCCAACGGATTACATTATCGAAGGCCGAGTCGATGCCTTCTCTGATTCATTGTCGGTGGATTACATCATCAGTGGCTGAGCCGACGCCTTCACTGATTCATCGTCGGTGGATTACATCATCGTGGGTCGAGCCGACGCCTTCACTAATTCATTGTCGGTGGATAACATCGTTAGGGGCCGAGCCGATGCCTTCACTGATTCGTCGTCAATGGATTACATCATCGGGGGTCGAGCCGATGCCTTCATTGAGTCATTGTCAGTGGATTACCTCGTTGGGGGTCAACCCAATGCTTTCACTGATTCGTTGTCAGTGGATTACCTCAATTGGGGTCAAACCAACGCCTTCACTGATTCGTTGTCGGTGGATTACCTCATCGGGGGTCGAACCGACTCCTTTACTGATTCGTTGTCGGTGGATTAACTCGTCGGGGGTCGAACCGACACCTTTATTGATTTGTTGTCGGTGGATTACATCGTCGGGGGTCGAGCCGACGCCTTCACTGGTTCGTTGCCGGTGGATTTTGAAATGTAGTCTTGATTTTGACTGTTTCTCTGGTCTTTCGGCGTTCAACGTCGGGATTTCTGATCTTCGCTGAACTTCTACTATTTCGGAGGGTTTTCTAGGTTTTTTGGGGTTTCAAACTGTCTCGAAAAGGTATCATCTTTCATAATGTAACCATTCTGAACCAAAAATAACACATTTCGGACATTATGTTACCAATTGCGAGGCCGCGGGGACCACATGTGGCAGCCGTATATATGGTTGCGGCTGGAGTAGTTATGGTCAAGGCTGCCCGTGATCGGGCTTATTCCCTCGGGAGGCCTCATTTTCACCCATTCCATTCGAAATTCTTCATTTTTCTCTTTACAAAATGGAGCCCCACTTCATATTTACTCGATTCCGACTTGATTTGGAGCGATCCGCCACTGTACATTTCTTCTACGTACTACGGGTAACGTCTAGACTCTATTTTTTCATGTTTTCGTTGGCAAAAACCTATATTTCCTTTCTTAAATGCATTATATCTAACATGTATGCATAGATAGCTAGATAAACATGTTTATGATGCAATGCATGCTTACAGATCATCGTATGGACCATATAGCTGCGTATATTATCAATTATCATTTAATCTAGACATGCATTGTATCCCTGTGTTAGAATAATCGTTTAAATTCATGTTTACATGCTTGGTTGTGATGGTATACCATCATAGGGTGATTTAATACATGCTTCGGGCATGTGGATAGTCCATTTTATAGAGGAGACTCTGGCGAAATTTTTTTATGAGTCAAACGTTAGGGTCCTAGATGTATTTATAGACATACTAGGATGTGATTAAAATAACGTACACATATAATGGCACTTGTAGGACATGCATGATGTGATGACCTAAATTATATTTCATGGATTTAATTTAAAATTTGAAATGAGTAAGAATATACCTGACTTCGCTTTGATTCCTACAAACTCATTGTTCATACATGGATTCTGCGGGACCCAGTCGTTCTACATCTCAGCGGGTTTCAGATGGAGTTCGTTGTTGGTCCGATTAGATGACACAATTTACGCGCAAGTATACGCGGCCAACGAGTAATAAAAAGTAAGTAAAGATATCTTTCCCACGAGGAATTAATGGATAAAAGGTCCCCAAAGCACTAGCACATAATCATTTCAGTCATATTTAAACGGGTGGTAAAGAGTTGGAATTAAAACTAAGTTAACTAGGCAAGGAATTAAAAATGCAATAAATAATCCTAAGGTAGAATCAGATAATGAAGATAAGAGATCCCAATTTCCCTTAATGATTCATCTAAGTCGACATACTTCCAATTAGGTCAAATTGATCATTACAGGTTGTAAGCCGAGAACACGAAAGTGAAAGAACGCCATCTTTCGATGCACCTAATCTATATCACGTGCAATCCACAGATGATAGAACGCACGTGAACACCCACATTGCCTAAACCACTATATGTCTATGTGATTTACAAATAATTAGGGTTTAAGGTCAAGTTCTCTATTGACTACGAGCGACGCTTCGGTATATGTCTATCCTAAGCACAAATCATACGTCCAACGTCATGTAAACGTACAATCGCCCGCCACTACGATTAGATCTAAACCTACACTTCGTCTTTCAAGTCCACATAGGTTATCACAGTAATTGGTCATGACTCAATTAAGCAATGAAAGTATAAATCGCAGTAGACAATCACATAGCAATCAATAAGAACCAACATGGAAGAGAAATCAACATAGACTACTCATTAGATTCCATTAGAACCTCAAAATTAGGTCTAAGTCATAAATGACTCAAACATATCATCCACAAGTTGAATATACATCATAAGATTGCAAATAGGAAGCAAAGAGATTCAAAAGATAGAAAATAGCAAATCTGAGTGCTCAAGCTCCTTGTTGAATCTCCAATAGAATCCACTTGCTTCAATCTTCAAACCTAATCTAACCCTAGAAACTAACTAGCTAAACTAAACCCTAATCTAGACTTAATCTACTCCTAATCTATACAAGAAATGTAAAGGAAATGGAAGAATAAGCTAGGGCTAGGGCTTAAGGCCAATATATCATGCTCTTTCTTGCCCCAAACGGGCCCCCTTATATCCCAATCAAAAGCCAAGTCCCGTGCAATTGAAAAGTGAAGTCTGACACAGCTGAAGATTGGCGCGGCCGCGCCCGCGCCCAAAAATGCCCTACAATCCTCGCGCCCGCGCCAAGCATTTTCTGCTGTAGAGTCCTCTGGTAAAACGGCCATAACGTTTGATCCGGGAGGAGTTACGAGGCCTGCCACCTGTCAAATCGAAGCTGTCGAAGAGCTCTACAACTTTCATTCTTTGAGCATTGAGAAATAATGGATGGATGAATGCTGAAATTGATCTCCAAGTTACAGCTGTGCATGAAAATTCAAAACCGTGAGGTTTGACGTCCGTTGGTATACGGGGCATAACTCTCGCCTCCGAACTCCGATTTGGATGATTCAAGATGTTCTGGAAAGCTTATAAGATGCTCTACAATATGAAACATGTTTCAATCCAAGAACATGAAATGAACGTGAACCACCCAAACGATGTCCGAATTGCACTTCCTTCCCATTTTTGCTTCGAAGGCCATTCTTGCTCCTTTTGGCCTCTGGACTCGCGGCATCACCTTCATTGCTTCCTCACCCATGCTATCTTCATGCTTTAAGCCTATTTCAGTGTTTTGCCCTATTTAAGCGTTCTTTTGCCCTTTTAAGCTCAATTTGCACCCGGAGAGTTTCTAAACTTGAAAATCACAAAACAAAGCAAAAACACATAAAACGCACAACGATACTTGAGTTTAAGCAACAGAATGAGTTGGTTACTATCCGAATAAGTGGTCATAAAAGCCATTTATCAAATACCCCCAAACTTAAACGTTGCTTGCCCTCAAGCAACCAAAACAAAACTAAACAAAAGATGCAATGCAGTATCTACAATGTATTCAACCTACACTATCATGAATGCGAATCCAAGTTCCCAGCCAGTATTGAACTTTCAAAGCAATGCCTCAGAAAACCACGAGATAGTCGAAATATATAAGCTACCCAAAACAAGACCATAAGGCATATTCTGCAAATCCAAAACTGTCAGCACTGATGTATTGTGTGTTGTGTGCCTGGCAACCATTAACCATGCTTTGAACAAATATATCACATACTATGCTTCTTAGGGGAAAAACAAGCTTCAACTTAAGAAAAGCAGTAAATCATATAAGTTCTAACCAAGACCATGTATTACTAAAGTTAAGAGTCAACAGGGGGTGTTCATTAAGCTTTTATTACTCACGAGGGCGTATTCGCACTTTCCCGTGTACACTATTGACTATGCAATGCCTAGTTCTCTTAGGCTCTTCAATGATATCCATGTAGCGAGCTTTCGACCAACGACTCCCAGGCCAGACGGCCTTAGGGCGCTGGGTGTAGAGACACCCCTAGGGCTTACTTGCTCGAATATCAAAGGCCACAGAACTCGACGTAGCCAAAGTGTTTATTCACAATCATTTTTCTTTTTCTTTTCTTTTTCTTTTATTTTTCATAGGGGAGTGCGTCTTACGCTCCATCTCCCCAAATAGCATGCATACCCCCTGTTTCTCCCAAACTTAAGCTTTTTACAGTCTAGTTATTGTCATATGAGAACTAACACTCTTTCATTAAAACATGGATTTCCCACCAAAAGACAAGTATGTAAACATTTAAACTTAGTATATCATGGTGTTTATTCTATCGTGCTTACTGGTTACACAGTATCTGACAGGTAAGGATTTACATATATGACCATGAAATCAGGCTTAAGTCTCAAATCAGTTCAACAATCAAGTGATTTCAGTTTCTTCACAGGCAACATAAATAACTAACAAACTGAAAACTGGATTCATGCAGTATGCTCTAACACATAATGCAAGACAGAATGCAAAAACAAAAGAAAAATTTTAAAAGTTTCACAAATTTTAACTATTTACAACCTACATGCACTATATGAACTAACTTACATGCAATGAACTATTTACATGAAAAACATGAAATGAATTACCTATATGTAAAATAAACACCAATACCCACAAACTTAAACTGTTCAATGTCCTCATTGAAGGTAAAGGTAAAAAGAAAGAAACTCCCCTATTTGGCTTCTTATGCTGCATGAAATGAAGTGGCTCCCTCTCAGAAGTTTCCCCGTCTCATCTCTGCTCTTGGTAAAATAAACTCCGCTCAACACTATACTCAACGAACCAACCTAGCTCCATATCAATCTTGCTCTGTTAGAGATCCCACACTCAATATCTCAATTGATCAGGTTGAGAGGATGAGGTGGATGAGAATTGGTACTTTGGATTGAGGAGGTAGGAGGTTTTCAAAACTAAGGCTTGTAGTGGAGGGGATTGCATGAGATGGAAGAGATGGGGGATTGCATGAAGGAACTTGAGGGTTTGGGATTAGAGGGGCTGAGGCTTGGGTGCTGTTAATAATTGATATGAATTGGTGCCCCCCAAAATCTGCAAGACTTTTCCCAAGTCAGGCCCAGTTTGCATGTGGCGTGGCCTCGCGTGGTAATGCCTTGAATTAGGCGCGGCCGCGCGGGCCATCAGATTTTTGCTTCTGCATAATTTTTCCTATGCACTTGGTTGGCCCTTTAGTTTGGCTTCTTGCAGCATGCATTGATCCTGAGAAAGATATATAACCTTTGTTAAGCCCTCATACACTATCAAAAGTATATTATCTATTGACATCAAGAGAATGAACATGGAAAGATATATGCATTTAAATTCCCAAAAATTCTCTAACTGCATATAAGCAATGCAAGTGCATCAAAAATATGCTATGAGCTTTGTAATCCCAAAAATATACGCATTCATGCCTAAGTTCAAAAATGTAGGCAATGAACTCCTAATTCCTAAGGGCATTCAAAAAATTTAAACTAAATACTAAACTAATAAGAATTAAACGAGGGGGAGGGAAATGTGATAGAAAGCATATAAATGGAGAATTAAACAAAGAGATAGAGAGAGAAATGATGGGGTGCCTCCCATTTAGCGCTTGATTTATAGTCCTCTGGCTGGACTGTGTCTGACCACTGCTATCCGACTCCCCGACGATATTTGAGAACCCCTCCATCCATTAGAATTGCTATATGCTTTTGGAGGCTTCCCAATAAAGGAGGACTCGAAATTAAACTACCTAGCATTGGATGTGTGTAAGAATTCCCCGCCCTGATGGTAGGGGAGCTAGGCAAGGGTTCCATTGTGTAGGTGAAATGATCGGGGCATGGAGGTATAGACCACACAACGGACTCTTCTTCTATTCTCTTCTCTTTTGACCACCATGGTTTGAAGCTTGCGGACTCTCTCATATCATCGAGATCCGGCTCTGAAATGTGGCTACCAAGGGAGCAAGGATGTGCAAACTTGACTGGATTCTCAAACTTCGGCGGAGAAGGCTCTTGGGGTATTATTACTGTTGGTTCATACTGTTCCACATCCCCAATTATCTCCTCTTGTTCCATTGCCTTAGGCTCGTCCAGTTGTAACTGCACTTCGGGCTCTTCATCAGTCTCTGCATCCATCTCATAGCACCATGTATCTTGGGGTTCATAACTTACGGTTTCAGTCATTGGAGGCATTTGAGCTTCATTTACTTGCTCAATCACCTCCTCATTCCTTAAAGTTGTGCTAATTTGCTCTACCCAAGTTTGAAGATCCTCAATTGACTGCTCTTGTTCGACCAAGATCTCCTTTGTTGATACTAATGAGTTCCCCCACATAATTTCCAATCCTTCCTTTTCAGTTTCAGTCTCGGGCTCCATGTACTGAGGCTCATTGGTGGGAGCATTGTGGATTAGGGCCATCTGATTCTGAAAATTTTGGCTCGATTCTTCTTGGCTCCTAAGCATCTCCTCTTGGCTTTCTAAGCTCCTATACCTGAAGTCCATTGTAGAATATTCTCCTTGTAAACATGGGGATTGATATGGGGGTTCGGGTGCACAATTTGGACTTGGCTCGTATTGTTCTTGATAGCTCACAGTATGGGTCTGCCCTTGCTCATCCTCTATCATCAAGGCCCTACTAATTTGCTCTGCCCAGTTATGAATATTCTTGACTGACTTCTGTTGCTCAATCAAGATGTCCTTCAATGATATGTCACCTCCATCCTCCAAGCTTGCATTTTCTGTGTCACCCTCAAAATTGTGTTGAGGCTCGAAAACTGGAGTCTGGAAGGTGCATTCTGGGGCATATGTAGGATTTGGATCCCAGTGTTAGTCTTGATAGTAGTCTGCTGAAGGGCTTGGGTGATACCCCCAATCTGGCTGATAAGTGGGATAAGGTTCGGTGTAGGAATAACCACCCCCACACTGCTCCTGTCCATAACTGATAGGCTCCTGATGGCTCATATAAGCCCCAGCACCATATTCATATGAAGTCACTGGCTCTCGACTCTGTTGGACTGAAACAGTATCCAGCTTTCTCGAGAGCTCCTCTAACTGTGCTGAGAGTGTGGCAATTGGGTCGAGTCCATCAGTGCTTGCTTCCCTTGGTTGCTCTTGTCTTGTATAGTTCCATGGATATAAATTTAAGTCCATTGTACCTGAAAAGAGAATATGAGAAGAGAATTAAACAAAAATAAAAATAAAATGTTTAAAGTAAGACTAATTTGATTTAAACTAATGTTGGCAAACAGTTATCCAAATAATTCCCCAGCAACGACGCCTAAAAACTTGTTGGTCCGATTAGATGACACAATTTACGCGCAAGTATACGCGGCCAATGAGTAATAAAGAGTAAGTAAAGATATCGTTCCCATGAGGAATTAATGGATAAAAGGTCGCCAAAGCACTAGCACATAATCATTTCAGTCTTATTTAAACGGGTGGTAAAGAGTTGGAATTAAAACTAAGTTAACTAGGCAAGGAATTAAAACATGCAATAAATAATCCTAAGGTAGAATCAGATAATGAAGATAAGAGATCCCAATTTCCCCTAATGATTCATCTAAGTCGATATACTTCCAATTAGGTCAAATTGATCATTACAGGTTGTAAGCCGAGAACACGAAAGTGAAAGAACGCCATCTTTCGATGCACCTAATCCATATCACGTGCAATCCACAGATGATAGAACGCACGTGAACACCCACATTGCCTAAACCACTATATGTCTATGTGATTTACAAATAATTAGGGTTTAAGGTCAAGTTCTCTATTGACTACGAGCGACGCTTCGGTATATGTCTATCCTAAGCACAAATCATACGTCCAACGTCATGTAAACGTACAATCGCCCGCCACTACGATTAGATCTAAACCTACACTTCGTCTTTCAAGTCCACATAGGCTATCACAGTAATTGGTCATGACTCAATTAAGCAATGAAAGCATAAATCGCAGTAGACAATCACATAGCAATCAATAAGAACCAACATGGAAGAGAAATCAACATAGACTACTCATTAGATTCCATTGGAACCTCAAAATAAGGTCTAAGTCATAAATGACTCAAACATATCATCCACAAGTTGAATATACATCATAAGATTGCAAATAGGAAGCAAAGAGATTCAAAAGATAGAAAATAGCAAATCTGAGTGCTCAAGCTCCTTGTTGAATCTCCAATGGAATCCACTTGCTTTAATCTTCAAACCTAATCCAACCCTAGAAACTAACTAACTAAACTAAACCCTAATCTAGACTTAATCTACTCCTAATCTATACAAGAAATGTAAAGGAAATGGAAGAATAAGCTAGGGCTAAAGCTTAAGGCCAATATATCATGCTCTTTCTTGCCCCAAACGAGCCCCCTTATATCCCAATCAAAATTCAAGTCCCGTGAAATTGAAAAGTGAAGTCTGGCACAGCTAAAGATTGGTGTGGCCGCGCCCAAAAATGCCCAACAATCCGCGCTCCTGCTCGAAGCATTTTCTACTGCAGAGTCCTCTGGTAAAACGGCCATAACTTTTGATCCGGGAGGAGTTACGAGGCCTGCCACCTGTCAAATCAAAGTTGTCGAAGAGCTATACAACTTTCATTCTTTGAGCATTGAGAAATAATGGATGGATGAAGGCTGAAATTGAGCTCCAAGTGACAGTTGTGCATGAAAACTCAAAACCGTGAGGTTTGATGTCCGTTGGTATACGGGGCATAACTCTCGCCTCCGAACTCCGATTTGGATGATTCAAGATGTTCCGAAAAGCTTATAAGATGCTCTACAATATGAACCAAGTTTCAATCCAAGAACATGAAATAAACATGAACCACCCAAACGATGTCCGAATTGCACTTCCTTCCCATTTTTGCTTCAAAGGCCATTCTTGCTCCTTTTGGCCTCTAGACTCTTGGCATCACCTTCATTGCCTCCTCACCCATGCTATCTTCATGCTTTAAGCCTATTTCAGTGCTTTGCCCCATTTAAGTGTTTTGTTGCTCTTTTAAGCTCAATTTGCACTCAGAGAGTTTCTAAACCTGAAAATCACAAAACAAAGCAAAAACACATAAAACGCACAACGATACTTGAGTTTAAGCAACAGAATGAGTTGGTTACTATCCGAATAAGTGGTCATAAAAGCCATTTATCATTCGCTGATGGAGAACTCATTTTGATGTTCCTGCTCCCTTGATTATCAGACGGGTGCAGCAATTGACGAAGCCAACTTTTTGACCTGGTAATGAGGACCATCCTCCCATGGATGAGGAGGATATCCCTGAGCCTGAGGTTCTGCCTCAGCCCCCTACCCCGCCTAGATTTCTTCCTGGTATTGAGGTAGATGTCCCTGACTTGCTGGGTATGGATCTGAGCCGCCATCCCTCCATTCACTTACAGGTGAATCAGGTATGTGATTACTTCATTTTTATTTCTCCTTTCTGTCATTGTTGGTTGTTTTACAGATCAATATATGCGTACAAGTATACACAGTCAACAAGTAATAAAGAGTAAGTAGAGTATCATTCCCACAGAGAATTAACTAATAAAGTTCACCAAGCACTAACCCATAACCATTTCAGTCTTACTTAAACGAATGATTTAGTATATTGATTAAAACTATAAAATTAAACTAATACTAAATAACCCTAGAATAAACTAGATAATGAAGATATGAGATCACAATTTCCCCTATTGATTCATCTACATTAACAGATTTTCTATTAAGCAAAATCAATTATCACAAATTGTTAGTCGAGAACACGAAAGTGAGACAAGGCCATTTTTTGATGTACCAAATCTATATCACATATAACCCACAGATGATAGAACATACATGAACATCAATATTACTTAACTCACTATATGTCTATGTAAATTACAAGCAATATCAATTTAAGCGCAAGTCCTCAATTGACTACAAGCGGTGCTTCGGTATATGTCTATCCGAAGCACGAATCATACATTCCATCACCATGTAGAACATACAAACACCATCTATTAAGATCAGATCTAAACCCATACTTCATCTTTTAAGTTTATATGGATTATCACAGTAATCGATGGCCAATTAATTAAGCATAAACCTTAATAGACTAATCATATGACAATCAATAAGACCAACAATAAAGTGTATCATCATAAACTACTCAATAGAATCCATTGTAATCTCAAAATAGAGTTTAAATCATGATTGAATCAAATCTACCATCCACAGGTTGAATAAACATAATAAGATTACAAATATGGATCCAAGAGAAAATAAAGATAGAAAGTGCAAATCTGATTTCTCAAGCTCTAAGATTAAATCTTTTATGATATCCAATTGCTTCAATATTCAGATCTAATCAACTCTAAAATCTAGCTACTTTAATCTACTCTAATCTAATATTGAAATTAAAGAGAAGAAAAGAGAGAACAATATTAGGCTAGAGCTCCCAAAGGGAAGATGTCTCAATATAATGAATAAAGGGCTAATATATGGTCCCCCCTGCTCGTTTGCCTCCTTGCCCAATCAACATTTCAATTGGCTACTTAAATAAAAGTCAATCTGTAGAAAATAGACTGGCGTAACTACGCTACATATATGCTTTAAACTGGCGCAGCTGCGCTACAGGGCATCCGAGAAGAGTAACTAGCGCGGCTGCGCTTCACCCAAGAGTAAATTAGGCGTAGCTGCGCCGTGCACCAGCTGCTGCTCCTGATTCTTTCTGCTGCAGGCTTCTAACATATTCCCATTCATTGCTTCTTGCTCCATTTATTCCTTCCATCATCATGCTTAGCTCCATTTACACCAAGAGAGTTCCCTTTTATGAAAACTACAAAAGAAAGCAAAAATGCATGAAAATCTAGAAAATCAAATGAGTTTAAATAAAAAAATAAGTTAGTTGATATCTAAATAAGTGGCTATAGAACTACTTATCAAATACCCTCAAATTTAAACCGTTACTTGCCCTCAAGTAACCAAAACAAAACCAAACACAGATGCAATGCAATAACTACAATGTATGTAACCTACACTAACATAAAAGTGAATCCAAGTATCAGTCAGAAATAAAACTCATAAGCAATGCCTCAGATAAACTACAAGATAATCAAACAGAAAAGCTACCCAAGAACAAGATCATAAAGCATATCACTCTGCAAATCCAAACCTGTCAACACTGATGTAGTGTGTGAGTGTGAAGCAAACCTTAAACATGCTATAGAACAAATTATTCATACTATGCTTCTTAATGGGAAAAATACAGTTTTAACTCAAGAAAATAAATAAAATATAAAAGCTCTAACCAAGACCATGCATCACTTAAGCCAAGAGTCAACACGAGGTTTATTATGCTTTTATTTACTCACGAGGGCAATATTTACACTTTCCTGTGTAGACACTCGACTGTGCAATGCCTAGTCCTCTTAGGCTCTTCAATGACACCCGTGTAACGAGCTTTCGACCAATGACTCCCAGACCAAAAGGCCTTAGGGCGCTGGGTGTAAAGACACCCCTAGGGCGTACTTGCTCGAATATCAAAGGCCACAGGACTCGACGTAGCCGAAATGTTTATTCACATGCTATTTTTTTTTCTCTTTTTTTTCTTTTCTTTTTCTCTATTTAATTTTTTTAACATAAAGCATGCATACCCCCTGTTTCCCCCCAAACTTAAGCTTTTTACAATCATAGTTATTACCACTTGATTACTGACACTCTTTCATTAAAACACAGAATTCCCACCTAAAGACAAATATGTGAAAATTTAAAATAAGCACATCATGATGGTTACTCTAGAGTGCTAACCGGTTACATCAGTATCAGATAGATAAGGATTTACATTGTGATATGACAATAAAACCAAGCCTAAGTCTCAAATTAGTTCAAAAATAAAGTAATTTCAATTTCCTCATAAGCCAAATGAATAATAAACCAACCAATAACTGGATTCATGCAATATGTTCTAACAAAATCAACTAAAACAAAACAAAGAATTTTTGAAAAATTTAACAAAATATGAAAAATACTTCCTAACATGCACTATATGAACTAACACAATATGCAATATGATATGAATTACACTAAATGCAATAATAAACCTAATACCCCAAAACATAAAAACTACAATGTCTTTATTGGAGATAAAAGGTAAAGGGAACTCCCCTAGTAGGCCTCATCATCGTCCTCCTCATCAGCCTGCTCTGCCAGTGTGTCTGGAGGAGGGTACTGGCTGCCTGTGCCAAATGTAGGGAACTGTGCATGTATGCCAGTCATCTCGAATGCACGAAACAGGGCCTAAGAGAACTCAGATGTGTATGTCTGAAAGTCCACATACATAGTATCCATCCATCTCCTCAGCTGTCGTATTTCCCTCTTCTGATCAGCAAATTCTGCGAGAGTTGGCCCTGTAGCCTGTGGAGCCTGCACTGGAGCATCTTCTTCTTCTTCTTCCTCTTCCTCTGAATTTCCCACAATAAATCCAAGCCCTCGAGGGTGAGACTCTGCACCTTCCCAAATGTTATAGTTCTGAATCGATGTATGATCAATGTCTCGCATCGGGAGCTGCAAAACCTCATTGTCCCATACCACTCCCGCAGCTAGGCATAGACGTGTGGTGACTGAGCCATGTCGGATCCCTCTTGAAGTGCTCCTCCTCATGATTCTAAGCATGGATTGATTGAGGATGTGGCCTATATCAATCGACTTCCCATTAATTATTCCATAAAGCAACACAGCCCTGTGAACAGTAACATCTGCATGATGGCTGGAGGGAAGTATGCTCGCACAAATAAGTTGTGCAATGCTTTGGCATAGCTACTCAAAGCAGTCTATGGGAAGTTCACTTTTGTGTCTGTTCCTGCTTTAGGTCGTCCACTTCATTCCAGGTTTGCACAACTCCTTGATCAGCTTGTCCAGGTCAGTCTCCAGTCATTGGGATTTAGCCCAATTGGTTGGACCAGATGGGACAGTTGCCACGTGGAATATAGCATTGATGGCTTTCTTGTTGTAGGACACCTGCTTTCCTCTCACATATGATATGCCATTCTGCGTCTCCCGCGCGTTGGCAAAAAATTCTCTGATGAGGGGCATGAGAGCCGACAGTAGCTTGGCAACAACAAGTGCCCAACCATGTTCTATAATTTGTTTCTTCATCAGCCCGTCATCATTCCCTGGCTTCAACTCCCTTTCTTTTACAAAAATTTTGCCATCCAAAACGTCCAAGTAGTAGTGATGTGCCGACAGATTTACAAATCGAAAACTATCTAACACATTGCTGGTAGTGCCTTCATTGTGCTCACTGGTAGGAGGAGACGTGGTGCGAATTCATTTAGGCATAATGACTAGAGAAACTGCCTTTGATGCCTCTGAAATTTGCAATTAACAAATGCCCCCAAACTGCAAGTAATCTGCCCACACTCTGTCAGAACTTGTATCAAGCAATTGCAGTGCACTCAATGAAACCCTTAATCAAAGCCCTCTGTCTGTGTCCTCTGAATTTTTTGATTCAAACAAATGATGTGCCCCCCTAACTGCCTTGGATTAAAAATTGGAATAGGTAATGGAAGCAAGGTGAAACTAGGGTTTCATGGAAATTTAGAGGGTGTGTAGACGAACTATGGTTCTGATAGGAATGGAGTAGGGGGTGTGAATATTAAGATGGGTTTTGATAGGAATGGTGGAGATATAGAATTTGGCGTATGCTTGAGAGATAGAGATGGATTAGGAGAGAGTTTAAGTTGTGATGAGAGTTGTGGAGATATAGTTCTGAGTCTGAGGTTTTGGGTTAAGAAGGTAAGCTGCCGAAATTGAGTTTAAGTGGGAAATGAAATAAGATGTGGGCCTGTCTTAACTTAAAAACATTTGGCAGATTCTGGCGCAACTGCGCTTCCCTGTAACATCAAATTCTGGTCTGGGTATTGGAGCGGGCGCCCTGAATATTAGGCTTGTACTGGCGCGGCTGCGCCAATACTCAAAAATTTGTTCTGCAGCTTTTCATTTATAGTTGCCCATGGACTTTGCTACAAATTGAATACATCTTGAAAAAGGCACACAAACATTTATTAACTAATAAACTACCAAAAATTATTATGAACTATTTACAACTAAGAATAATTAAACATAGAGGGGGGATATGATAGAAGGTATGTAATGGAGAATTAAATAAATAGGGAGAGAGAGATTTGATGGGGTGCCTCCCATCAAGCGCTCGGTTTATAGTCTGATAGCTAGACTTTCTAATTGACACCGCTATCCAATTCCTCTACGATAAGCGAGAAACACTCCATCCATTAGAACCGCAGTGTGCGTTGGGAGGTTCCCCTTCACGAGAGTCTTCGAATTGAAGCCACCTAGCATATTTCTTGTACATGAATTTCCTATTTCCATTGTATGGCTAAGCGCTTCGTTCGGTGTTTGTAAATCGATTGGGGCATTGAGGCATGAACAACACAACGGGCTCTTCTTCTATTTTCTCTTCATCGGCCCACCATGGCTTCAAGAGTGCTTCACTTTCATACAGCCTTTTACTTTCGATGTGACTACCAAGGGGGCATAGGTGTGCAAAATTCACTGGATTTTCCAACTTTAGCTGAGAAGGCACTTGAGGTGTTATAAAGGTCGGCTCTGTAATGACCGTGAAATTTAAACTTCATTATTAATTTAATATGTGATTTAAATTTTAATGAGTTAGTTTTGTGAGCATATTTAAACCTTATGTGGTTATGTGATTATGTGAGTTGAGCCTATGCGAATGAATGCTAGAATTATATTAAAGGGAGTCGCTAATGGCCTAATTAAATTAGTGGACTAGCCCTAAGTTTTATATCAAAAGAATTGATAGGATGATTATTAATTAAATATTCAATTTGCTTGAATATAAGTGAAATGATTAAATTACAATGGATAAACGATTAACGAGTAATTAATTAATAATATGTCAATTAACTATTATTGTGAATAAATAATATATTAATGAGCAAATGATTAATAAATATAATGAGATTATATTTACTCGATTAATTGTTTTATGCAAGCATGCGATATTAAACCTTTAATATATGGTAGTAAACTATATTGTATATAATGCAATATGACGCATTAATGTGGCTATACATTATATATATAGATTATATAGTAAGATTAATTGCATTATAATAATGTTTATGTGGCAATGAATGTGTGGGTAAACATTCATGTATACCATATTAACATGTAGTAACATCAATAATCAATTGTGATTTGATAATGATTTCATTAAGTTATTATGGTTATAATAATAACAGTATGGTAATGAGTAATGATAATACACAATTAAATTATAGTTGGTATTAAGGAGAATGTACATGGATTATATGTTGATATATATGTACCCTACTTGATACATTGTATTACTTAGTTACTTATTAGAAATGACATTGTGACACTAATTAAATGTATAACCTAAGTATATTTATAATGTGTATAGATGTATATTTATAACCAATTGTTAGCATACATTATACACCAATTGCAAGTTGCTAAGTTCTTATTACATTGTCTCACATTGAGTGCCTAACTCCTCTTCACGTGAACAAACACATGGCTACACTACTCTACTCCTTCTCTCAATTTCAGCAGCATAGAACTAATGAGTAGATGGGGAGTGGGATTCATGATTGAATTTACCAACTCCTCACCAGCTTCTTCTTGTCCATTATACATTCTTGCAATCCTTTGAATTGATTTGGGAGTTAAGAGCTTTGTCTAGATAAACATTTGCCTATAAATTGGCTTCTCTTCTTCCCATTTCAATTGCTGAGAGTTATATTTGCTAAGGAACTAATAAAGAGTGAGTGTACTGTTATTGTAAAGGAGACTAAGAAAATATATTGCAGCTCAATTGTTTCACAGAGGTATAATTCCTATACTTCCCATTCTTGTTCTTCAAATTCTGTATAATGCTAAGTTCTTGATTCTATAATTAAGCATGAATTGTATAATAAGTTGATTTGGAAATGCTTATTAGTTGCTATGTTAGCTTACAAGTATAATAGAACTATATTACATTGTGGCTGGAACGAATTCGTATAAAAATTTCTGAGTTGGGTTTACAGTTCTGCCGAAGCAGGCTGCTTCTGTCTCTGGCCGAAGCCCTGCGCAGCTGCGCCAGTTTTGAACTGGCCAGCGGCACAGCTGCGCCAGGCCTGAACCAGATTTTCATTTTCTGTTAAGAACCTGTTATGTGCTATCATATGGTACCTTGTTAGAACAAGCATGTGAACTAAATTAACACACATATATGAGTACATTCATGTAAATGAGCAAGTATAACGATGTTAGTACACACGATTGACCATGTTGATATATGTTAGGGAAGAAAAGCGTATGTTTTAAATTGAAACTAATAGTTTTGAATATGAACTTTGACAAATGTGTATCACGTGTGTATTCTGATTTGGAGATCATAATCGTATGGTCTATATTGACATGAAATGTACGTTTAAAGTGTTGAACACACTAGCATACATGATTGAAAGATTCAAACGATTTCAAAGAAAAACTTAAGAACTTTGAAAGCAAACTTGACCAAGACTTATGTCTTTTAGATTCTGACCATTTGAGTATGTTAATGTGGCTTTAATATGTGTTTCAAATGCATATGAATTGTGACACCCCCAAATTCGGGTACTTCGTTTCCACATGATTTGATGTTCACTTTCTAATATAACATACATCTACTCAATGAATAATGCAAACTGAACTACAACTTAAATTAAAATAAATAAATCTCCCTTACAACAAGGGTTATAACCTTTTTAAAATAATCCCGGGTTACTTTAACCCTGACACGAATATAATAAAGTGCGGAAATAAAAACATAACATTCAAGTCTTATTACAATCATTCTCAATTAAATAAAACAAGTCTTCACTTGCTTTGCTTTCCATTGCCCTTACTCGTAGACGGAGCATTAGCGTTATCAACCTTAACTGAATTTGTTATTTAATGCAAGAATCTGAATAATATGATTCGCTTCAACAATAAAGAATTGAATAATAATTCTTTCATCACAATTATAATTCAAAAATAGAATTTATCTGAGTGTCATAAGACCTTTGAACTCTTGTCCTTGGTTATAAATATTTCTATTTAAACCTTTAACAGTTAATAAGACTATGGACCTTAACTCGTACTTAGGGGGATCAGCCCTTTGTACCATGTATTGTGCACAAACATCTTAACGCTATGCGTAGTAACCTCCCCTAGTAAATAGGGTTGTTCAACTCAATAATTTGAATTCAAGTCCGCACCAAAGAAAGTTTGGTTTGGATAAGCTTACAAGGGTAATTTAGAATTCACGTTCATCAACTAAGGATTAATTGAATCGACTTTCAATAATTCATAAATAACAGAATTATGAATTAACATATGATTTAGAAGTAAACTAAAGCATTTAAAATAATAACTGGATCTTACTTGAACAATAAGTCAAGATCATTTCAATTAAATAACCAATTGTCCAATACAGAAATAAAAAGGACATTCTCAATAATGAATATATGAACTCAAAGAACTTGCGTAGAAATAGCGAGTTTAGGGTTTAGAAGACTTGCCTCAAGCGCAAGCTACTTAACTCAACCACGTACTTTAATACTTCCTATATACATCCAATCATAATAACCTAAATTAGTTAACACATAACTAATTCACATAAGTGGTTAACCCTCATGGTTAACTCACTCTAATTAAATAAATAATAATAATCAAATATCACATAGTTAATTACATCACACACATATTCACATAATTAAATCAATTATATATTTAGCTACATTATAATTAAATAATTATAATTCAAACACTTAATCAAATTATAATTACCTTTTAAATTATAAACAAATTATAATTTATAATCAATTAAACTACATCATGCATTTATAATTACACAATTTATAATTAATCATGTATTTATCAATTATAATTAATAATTAAACATGTATTATAATTACACAATTTATAATTAATCTTGTAATTATCAATTTAAAATCCACAATTAAACATGCATTTATTAAATTATAATTACTTAAATTATAATTTAAATTAACATCTAATTGATTAAAATAATCAATTTCTATACATTATAATTTCACAATATTATACTTTAAATTAAACACTTACTCTTAATTATAATTAATCAAATTATAATTAAGTAACTAATTTACAATAAAACATTTATAGTTTATAATTTAAATACTATATTAGGTTTTCAAAACTTCCTTTTTCTCAAATATGAAATTGTCACATTCATATTAACCACATGTTATAGCAACTGATTACATGCTCATCATCATAAACAATTTATCTTAAGCCATCAAGTAAGACTACACAAATAAACTAAATTTTCTGCCTCTGCACAGCCAGCTGCACAGCCAGCGGCGCAGCTGGGCAGCCAGCAGCCTTGGCACTGGCGCAGCTGCGCAGGGAAAGGATCTAGGAAGGGCAAGCGGCGCAGCTGCGCTGCTCCTGGCCTTGCTGCAGGCGCAGCTGCGCAACAACTCGGCCAAACGCAGACAGCTACAGCTCTCTGCTTTATCAACAACCCATACAAGCCAACAAACGGAAAATTACAGTATCGTAGCCACTGTAACTCCATACACATGCAATAATACATAACATATCATGTTTCTAAACACAAAAACCATCTAAACAACAATAATCAAAAGTTTTAAAAATCCAATTTGGCCATTTTCATGAAAACTCATATTCTTCCAAAATAATCTACTGTAAGAAATTTTCTCCATCAATTCTACTTTATATACATACATTATATACGTAATTGAATATAATCATCAAAAAATTTCCCAATAAGCATGCTAGTATATTCCAATTCATCAATTTCTCAATCCGAAATTGACAACAAAACTAAAACTCATATGAACTCATATCAACATAAGTTTTCTATTAAAATATCTTTCTACACTAATTTGATTTCTGAAAATCGTTATGGCATACAATCACTATTAGTATAACATGAACACAATACATATTCAATTCATGATTATACCACTTTTATGAAAATTTACTTTTACAGAGAATGAAAATATGAAGAACATAAAATTCAACTTCAAAACAATAAGTTCTAGAAATTATACCTTTTTGCTTAATAGAAGTGAAGAAGATGATAATTTCCTAATTACTCCTTCCTTCTCTTCTTCTCTAATTCTTCTCTGCTATTCTTCCTCTCTGCTCTCTCTTTTCTTCTTAGTCTTAGGCTTAAACTAACGTAGTTTTTCCTTACGTAGTATATAGATATATAACTGACATATATCAATAATATACGTACTAACTAATATTTAATAATCCAATTAAATTAGGAGTTACAAAATTCAAAAGTCCTTTTGGCTTGTTTGGCAACAGGAAAATTAGAAACTAGTTTTACTAACTTAGGCATGGTTTAGGTAAATTAGGTTTAAGCTAGTGTAAGGGCCCTGTTTGGCAACAGTCTTTTAAATCAAAAGCAAGGCCTTATTTGGTAAAAAAAAATATTTAAAATTCTTTTCCTTTTATTTTAATAAATCATTTTAACACATACTTTAATGTCATATTTTAATCAATTAAATATTAATCATCTAATTTAATCAATTAAAATCTAACATCAATTAATCACATAAAATTGTCACATAATTATAATTACTCGCTAATTATAATTCATGTAACACTTCATCACATATCTCATTTAATTTAATTCTCTCAATTAAATTAGAAATATAATATAAAATTAATATACATCAATTAAATTAAATATTACACATTCAATTAATTAATATATACACTTCAATAAATCACATAATTTATCTATTTAACTCAATAAATAAATCACATAAAATATTTATTTAACTCAATAAATATTTAAAATTATTATATAAAATCACAATCGTTACATGAATTATATGTTGAGATGTCTTGCATGTACAAAAAGGACTTAGTGCAATTTTCAAAGAAAACTTAGGATTTGAAAGGTAATAACATCAAACACTATGTGAGTTATGTTATAATCATGCAAGCATGAGTATTAAGATTTCATTATGCCTATAGACATGTTGGCAGGAGCATCATACATGGATTTCACATATGCACGCATATTCATAGAAAATGAATTTCTAAGGCATGAGCTATGTGGATTAAAGTATACATGAGTAGTATACGCACGAGCATGCTTACTAAGTATTGTTAATCTCGTTATGTGGTACTATGACTTTAGTAGTTGACACTTGAGACGCGAACTTGATTAGCTTAAAATCATATAATTTTGAAGTGGGTATAGAATGAGCATGCTAGGTTTTTGAATTTGAAATTATAACCATAGAGCATGTATATTGATTAATGTCAGTGGTTTGAATGTTAAAGATTATGCTCAGATTTTTCAGCAGCATGAAATGACAATGTGGCATGATGATTAGATTCTTGTTAGTGTAGACTCATATTAGTTTACACATGCTAATTGAAAGATCGACTTGTGAATGTTAGGTCGTTTCAACTCAGTTTAATTAAAGCTAGAATTATTTGTAGCTGAGCAAACAGACAAGTATCCGAACCCTACCTTTATGGTGTTGCAAGTATCTGAACCTTACTTTTATTGTGTTGCAAGTATTCTAAAACGTTGCGTTACTGTATTCGATAAATCTTGTGAGCAAGTTCCCGAACTTCACTGTTTGGTTGTGCAAATTCTCTGACTTACATTCTTTATTTGTGCAAGTCTTCTGAAACTCATTCTTTATTGCGCAAGTTTCTTATCCTTCTCATATTGTATTGAACAGGTTATTATTGTGTTGCAAGTTATTTTATTTAAGCTTGAATCTTATTTCCAAGCATGCTATTAGGTGGTTTGATTACTTTACAATTATTCCACATCGATCTTATTGACATTCGCACTTGGTGCACTTGAGTTCATACAGTCTTGGACTTGTACATTATTTAAAGTTCTATAATTCTTGAACTGCGTCAGATAGAGTCTGAACCCTTGTTTGGTCAGACAATTGTATGAAATTTTATAAAAGCTATCCAAACCAATTGATGGTAGGAATTCTTAGACTAAGAAGAACACCCCTTATATATAAGGGAGTACCCCATGTATCTAATATAAAGATACAAATAGCAGAGTTGAATGTTATGCATATACATGGCGTACGCGAGGCTGATCCCCTCAAGTACTTATTCTGCAGCCAGTAACCAAAGGGTTTTATAGTTCAAAGTCTACTTGACTATCAGTTATTCTAAAAGCAATTATTATTCTTGCTTCCGATATTCATATTGTTGAATTCATTGTCAGATATATTCCTTTCATCATGATATATCCTTTATTGTTGTATTTAAACTTGCTAAGCAAACTTGTTACTCATTCTTGCTATATCATGACTTCTATTGCAGTTAAGCCCGAGACTTCAGGGAAGGACAAGGGTAAAGGAAAGATGTAGGATTAGTTTGCAAGGAGCAGACTTTACTTTATGCTTAGTGTAATTATAATTAATGTAATTTGAAACTTAATGACTATTCTAGGGTATGTCTGTATAGTAGTATCAAGGTTATCGAATCTTGGGACTCGTAACACCTTTTGAATGAACAACATACGTTTATTTTTTTCCGCATTTAGTTGTTGTATGTTGTTTAGAGGTGGATATTTGTATTGTATCGTGACGACCGAATCGGGGTTAGAGGACCCGGATTTGGGGGTGTCACAGGCTCATAGTCATCATTTTCCATATCGCCATTTGTCTCCTCGATGTCCACTTCTTTCAGTTCATCCAGTTGCATGTACACTTCTGGCTCTCCATCAGTTTCAGCATCCATGTCATAGCACCTATTATTCTGATGACAATTGTTCACGGCTTCAAACATTTGAGATAATTGAATCTGAAGATTTTGAATTTTATCCCTTACTCAATCAATTCCTCTTTCATTAAAGCCATGAACATTTGATCCATCTGATCCTGGAGATTCTGAATTTATATCCCTTGATTCATCACCATCTCCTTCATTGATGTTATGCATCATGATTCCTCCAATCTTACATTTTCTATTTTAACCTCGGCATCCATGTATTGAGGATCATTGGTTGGAGTCTGATATGTAAATTCTGGTGCGTATGCTGGACTTGGATCGCAGTATTGGTCTTGATAATAGCTCCATGAAGAGTCTGGGTGATACCCCCAATCTTGATGATATTTAGGATAATCATCATGGTTGAAGTAATCACCCCCGTACTACACAGGTCCAAAACTGACGGTACACTGATGGCTCCAATGGTTACCATCACAATAATCATAGGTAATTGTTGTCTCTTGACTCCGTTGAGATATAACAACGTCCAACTTCCTCGATAGTGTCTCAAGTTGTGCTGATAATGTAGCAATTGTGTTGAGTCCATCATTCCCTGTTTCCCTTGATTAATCCATCCTCGTGTATGACCATTGATAAGCATTGTAATCCATGGTACCTGAAAAGAGAGAATATAGGAAGAGGATTAAAATAAAATAAAAATGTTTAAAATAAGACTAATTTGATTGAAGCTAATGTTGGAAAAAATTTATTAAACTAATTCCCCGGCAACGACGCCAAAACCTTGTTGGTCGTTTTACCGATCAATATATGCGTGCAAGTATACACGGTCAACAAGTAATAAAGAGTAAGTAGAGTATCGTTCCCATGGAGAATTAACTAATAAAGTTCACCAAGCACTAACCCATAACCATTTCAGTCTTATTTAAACGAATGATTTAGTATATTAATTAAAGCTATAAAATTAAACTAATACTAATAAACTAGATAATGAAGATATGAGATCATAATTTCCCCTATTGATTCATCTACATAAACACATTTCCTGTTAAGCCAAATCAATTATCATAGATTGTTAGTCGAGAACACGAAAGTGAGACAAGGCCATCTTTTGATGTACCAAATCCATATCACATATAATCCACAGATAATAGAATACACATGAACATCAATATTACCTAACTCACTATATGTCTATGTGAATTACAAGCAATATCAATTTAAGCGCAAGTCCTCAATTGACTATAAGCGGTGCTTTGGTATATGTTTATCCAAAGCACCAAAGCACGAATCATACATTCCAACACCATGTAGAACATACAAACACCAGCTATTAAGATCAGATCTAAACCCATACTTCATCTTTCAAGTTCATATGGATTATCACAGTAATCGATGGCCAATCAATTAAGCAATTAAGCATAAACCTTAATAGACAAATCATATGACAATCAATAAGACTAACAATAATATGTATCATCATAAACTACTCAATAGAATCCATTTTAATCTCAAAATAGAGTTTAAATCATGATTGAATCAAATCTACCATCCACATGTTTAATAAACATAATAAGATTACAAATATGGATCCAAGAGCAAATAAAGATAGAAAGTATAAATTTGATTTCTCAAGCTCCAAGATTGAATCTTTTATGATATCCAATTGCTTCAATCTTCAGATCTAATCAACTCTAAAATCTAGCTACTTTAATCTACTCTAATCTAATATTGAAATTAAAGAGAAGAAAAGAGAGAACAATATTAGGCTAGAGCTCCCAAAGGGGAGATGTCTCAATGTAACGCCCCCAAATTCCAGGACCGTTACGAGGTCGCACAAATTCAGTTCATCACGTTCTCATGGTAATACATTACAATAATAATAACTAAATATCATACAATCACAGCGAAAAATCTATTCTAGAATAATTTACAATGATTTATTATAATTATTCCCCCAAGTCTCGCAACCTACAGTACTTAATAGATTACATAATAATATCAATTAACGACTTATTACATAATCTAACTTATGCTTAAACATAATCAAATCCAGTCTTACTACATCATCTTAATACAATATTAAAATATTTAAAACATAAAAGAGACAAGCTAGTTGGTAGCCTTGCCCTTGCCCTTATCAACGCCCTAAGGTTCGCCATGCTCTGCCTTAACTGAAATGTTTTAGGGAAAGCAAGAATGAGCACAAATTGCTCAGCAAGTAATATACAATGAGGGTTTGTAATATAATTCTCAATTATTGAAAAGGATATAGCAAGGTTTGGTAATTCAAGGATAACAAGAATATCAACAGTTTTTAATAAAAGTTGCTAAGGACAAAAGACTATCAATGTGATTGAATAATAAATCAATTTAAGATTTCAAATGACTGAATACTGAGCAGTCACTAAGGACCATGAACTTCTACTAGAATTAACAGTAATAAACTAAAAATCCAACAACAACAATAGGTACAACAGGTGATCAGCCTAAAGCACCATTGTTATGCATAACAATCAGTCATACTCGAGTGTGCACGTCGGTTCTCCGACAATTATATATTCCCTTCAAAGAAGGTTGTTCTTCTCAATCAAATACAAGATCCCGCACCAATCAATTAGTTTTGGGTCACTTTTCAATAACATATGTCTAGCCGAATCAAATGGCATAGACACTTTCACAATGTTTAAGAACAATACTATGTTTAACATGAATAATAGCTTTAATGAAATAAGAGTTCAAGTATGCTAATTCAATTCAAACGATTAAGTAGGAAACTAGTTCGCAATATACAAAGATAGAATACTTGTATCCAAAGAGATAAGGTTTAGATACTCGCTTACGATATCCGTTGAATAAAGTAATGCAAGAGTTTAGGATACTTGCCTTATGCGTAGTTTACTCACGTAAAGCTAGCCAACACTTTCGAATTCCTATCGTAATACAATTACGTATATATACGATATTCATTCGTCATATAATTTAACTTCACATTTTGTCTTTGAATATACGATCAACACATAAGCTAAGTTTTAACCTAGCTACATAGTTATATAGAATATAATTTCTATCCTTAACGTTCCTCCTTTTGAGTTTAAACACATTCTCATATCATATAAGATCGCAATAATTAGCAAACATGCCCTCATATTATTAATACCACATAAGGCCACAATCAATATTAAATATATTTTATTTTAGCAAGTTATGGCATTCCCCTAAGTTAACCATCAAAATCGGATTCACATATATCACATAGTATATATACATGTTAAAGAGTCTTTTTATATTCGTATAACCTTCCCTTGTTCCAAATATATGCAATATAGGTTCTAAGTCGACACTTGCAGTCATTCAAGGTCATCAAATTTACAAAGCCTATCATGCTTGCTTTCAAAACACTTAAGGTATTTATATTAACTTGTATTAGGCATGCTCATGAGTACTCATATAGCATATATGTAGCTAGCATTGTTATTATCTTGAAAACATGCTTCGTTTACGCTAAACTTGAATTATGGCAACTAATCATGGTATATATACATGCATGACACATGAATGAGTCTAAGAGTACTATCACATATGTCCATAAATATTAGAATATGAAACTTACAATAACATGTTAAGATTTACGTTCAAAACTTATACTTTCACTAGTAAAGTTCATTTAACGCTATCCACGTGCTCACGTTATACTATGAAACATGTATACACAAGTCATCATTCATTTCATGCATTTCTAAGCCGCTCTACCACGTATCAAAAATCAGAATATACTCATGCTTTATAATGTTAATGATTGTTTATGAAACTTTAAGTTCGTTTCCAAACTTCATGTCGTTTTGTTAACCATGCATGCTAATATACTAAAACATGCTTACATTGCCTCATTAGGTTTATATATATGTATTAATCATGCTTCCATGCTTGTTTAAACAAAATCAAACAATTAGTACATAACAGTTTTGTTGCAGGGTGCAGAAAATTGCAGCAGGGTGCCGGCGCTGCGGCACGGCAACAACAGCCACAATCTGGCGCTGCGGCGCGGGCATAATGTGTGGGATTGGCGCTTCGGCGCGGGGACACTAGGTATGAGTCACTGTGGCGCTGCAGCGCACAGATAACGCTGCGCATCGGCGCTGCGATGCCGCGATGCAGACTCAGTTCCTGCAGTTCACGCTGCAGCCAAACCCGTCCCCAAACTTCCCATTTCATCGATTTCGACATACCCATATGCCATTAGACTTCTTTAACTTACTAAAAATATATATATATATATATATATATATACGCTTATATAACAGTCAATCACCATTTATAAATTCCCAATTTCATGAACTCCAACTAAATTCATAAATTTGATGTTTTACAGAAATTGCAGAGCAAAAATGGAAATTAAAGTCAAGAAAGCTATATAGTGGTTCCATCATGTATGTATGTTCATATAACAACAATATAAGGGTTATACAAACCAATTATGAACCAATTTGGCATAATCAAGAATTTGAAGGAAACTTCAGAAACAGAAAACAAAAATGAAGAACA
This sequence comes from Panax stipuleanatus, assembly GCA_020205555.1. NCBI lineage: Eukaryota > Viridiplantae > Streptophyta > Magnoliopsida > Apiales > Araliaceae > Panax > Panax stipuleanatus. Next base: position 38,049,620 of record CM035121.1, read on the forward strand.
AAGGAAGAGGGATTATACCTCTGTAACTGATTGAGCTTGCTGCTATTCAATTCTTACAACTCTAGACTGATATTATATATGCTCTCAATTTATCAAACTCAAGCAAAATCTCAGCAAATGAAATTGAAGGGGAAGAGCTTATATATAGAGAGAAATTCATGTCCAGGCAATACTATTATTTTCCAAACCAAACTAACGGGTTAAAGGATTGCATGAGGGTTATGAAAGAGCAGGTAAATGGTTGTTGGATTCATCATGAATCCCACTCCCTCCATAATCATGAGCTATGAAATGCTAGTTACTGAGTTTGGGGAGAAGAAGAAGGAATAGGCCTTAGCCTTTTGTTATGCACGTGAAGAGCAAAATGAGTCTATCATTTAGGAACAAGTAAGGCTCAGTGATATGAACAATGCAGAAAAAAATAAAATAACCCAATACATCCACATTTTATATACACTTAGGCATATATGTATACCTAAGTTATCATACTATATATTTAGAGTACAATTAGAATTACAATGTAATCCCAATAATCATGTTATTCACATAATGTAGTAAGTATAATCCACACACATATAATCCATGTACATTTTTATCTTACCAATATAATTTAATCGGATGTTATCTCATTACATTATCTCCTTTATTATTACAATCAATAATTGATTTCAAAATATTCATGATATATTATTTTAATGTATACTTACATACATATTGTCACATAGGCTATTATCATGTAACTCCCATAATTCAATAAGCCTTACCATATAATATTGTCATATTACACTTCACATAAAACATAGTTAGCTAATATATGTTACACATTTAATTCGCATGCCTGTACATAGAATTACTCATCTTATTAATTAATAATATACACACATCCTTCATCAATCAATATAATTGTTAATCTCCATAACAATTTAATTAACCCTTATATGATTAATTATCACTTTAATATAAATTTTATTATATTTATAAATACGTTGCTCATTATTATTATTATATTTCTTGCAAAAATAATAATCACATATTATTAATCAATCACAGTTAATATTCCACAACAATTAATTAATATTCTACAATTAATATAGATTAACTGTTTGCTTAAATTAATATAATCATTCTCATATTATGTCACTGTGCCACACAAGGCTATCAATGAGTTTATCGCAAACTCCATCAATTTCTCAATTATTATAATTATTCAGTTTAATAGAATTGAATTAATCCTTCTCATAACACAAAATCATTTATATTAAATAAATTCTCATTTTCATTAATATTTTCATTTAATAATAGATGAAAATTCTCGGGTATTACATCCTCCCCCCCCCCCCCTTATAAAAATCCATCCCGGAATTGCTACACAAATAAATGGGGATAGTCCCTCATCATCCTATCTTCTAACTCCCACGTTACCTCCTCGACATCGTGGTTACGCCAAAGTACTTTTACAGATGAAATAACTTTATTTCTCAAAGTTTGTTCTTTCCTATCTAATATCTGGACAGGAATTTCTTCATACGCCAAGTTCTTCTCTACTTGAATGGGCTCGTAAGAAATCACGTGCTTGTAGTCGGCCTTATACGGTCGCAACACGGAAATTTGGAACACGTTGTGGATGTGCTCCAACTCGGGTGGTAACGCAACTTTGTATGCCACTTCGCCCACTCGCTTCAGTATCTCGAACGGTCCTATGAATCTTGAACTCAATTTTTCTTTCTTGCCGAAACGGATCTTCCCCTTCCGTGGAGATACCTTCAAGAAAACAAAACTGCCGACTTTATAGTCTCGGTCCTGCCGATGCAAATCTGCATACTTTTTCTGGCGGTCTTGAGCTGCTACTAATCTGGCTCTTATCACTATCACCACGTCTGCGGTTTGTTGTACTAGCTCTGGTCCGAGTATTCGTCGCTCCCCAACTTCGTCCCAATATAATGGCGTTCTGCACTTCCTCCCGTAAAGAGCTTCGTACGGTGGCATGCCGATACTCATATGGTGACTATTATTATACGCAAATTCGACTAAGGGTAGGTGGTCGTCCTAATTTCCCTTAAAATCCATCACACAAGTCCTAAGCATGTCTTCCAGCGTTTATATCGTTCGCTCACTCTGTCCATCGGTCTGAGGATGATAAGCGGTACTCAACCTCAACTGCGTTCCCATCCTCTCCTGCAAACTCTTCCAAAAATTTGACGTAAAGCATGGATCTCGATCAGAGACAATTAACACCGGCACTCCATGTCGTGAGACAATTTCTTTTACGTATAGGCTCGCTAACTGATTCAAACTGTAGCGGATCTTGATTGGTAGAAAATGTGTGGTCTTCGTTAGTCAATCCACGATAACCCAAATGGCATCATAACCTTTCTGTGTAACTGGAAGTCCTACCACAAAGTCCATGGTAATATGCTCCCATTTCCACTCTGGTATTTCCAACGGTTGTAATAAACCACTCAGCCGTTGATGTTCTGCTTTAACGCATTGGCAAGTCAAACATCTACTGACGCACTCTGCGACTTCCCGTTTTAAATTGGGCCACCAAAAATGTTACCTTAGATCTCGGAACATCTTTGTGCCTCCCGGATGAACGGAATATGTCGTATTATATGCCTCGTGCAAAATCTCTTCCCTCAACTCGGTTACCCCTGGTACCCACACTCTTCCTTCAAATCTTAAGATACTTTCTTTATCTATTCGAAATTTCTCTTCCTCATTTTCTGTGATCCTATTTCGGATTTTCTCACACTCTTCATCCTTTTCCTGGGCTTCCTTTACTCTATCCAACCATGTCGGATGAGCTCCCACTACAAACAACTTCTCTCCAGGCTTCTTTGGTTCTTTCACTTCTATTTCCAATTTCTCCATCTCTCTTATCAACTCTTCCTGAGTCGTCAAATTAAACAACTGTTCCCTTCCTTTCCTGCTCAGAGCGTCGGCAACCACATTTGCCTTCCCCGGGTGATAAAGAATATCGCAATCATAGTCTTTGATCAATTCTAACCACCTCCTCTGCCGCATATTCAACTCCTTTTGTGTGAATATATATTTCAGACTTTTGTGGTCCTTGTATATCTCACATTTTCCCCATACAAATAATGCCTTCATATCTTTAACGCAAAAACTACTACCGCTAACTCTAAGTCGTGAGTAGGGTATCGTTTTTCGTAATCCTTCAATTGTCGTGATGCATACGCAATGACCTTGTCGTGCTGCATAAGCACACAGCCAAGTCCCTTGTGCGATGCATCACTATACACCACAAAATTTCCCGCATCATCTGGTAATGATAACACAGGTGCTTCGCTCAATCTCTTCTTCAACTCCTGAAAACTCTCTTCACATTTGTCGGTCTATACAAATTTTACCATCTTTCTAGTCAAATTGGTCAGCGGGGTTGCTATCTTAGAAAAATCTTGGATAAATCTTCGGTAGTACCCAGCTAACCCTAAAAAGCTTCTCACCTCCGTCGGTGTTCTCGGTTGTTCCCAATTACTTACTGCTTCGACCTTTGCAGGATCTACAGCGATTCCATTCTTATCCACCATGTGGCCTAAGAATTGAACCTTCTCCAACCAAAATTCGCACTTAGAAAATTTTGCATACATCTTCTCCTTCCTTAGTGCCTCCAAGACAATCTTCAGATGTTCGGCGTGTTCTTCCTCTGTCTTCGAGTAGATCAAAATGTCGTTGATAAAAACCACTACAAAATTATCCAAGTATGGCTTGAAAACTCGGTTCATCAAGTCCATAAATGCTACCGGAGCATTAGTCAATCCGAATGACATTACTAAAAACTCGTAGTGTCCATAACGGGTTCGAAACGCAGTCTTTGGTATGTCCTCATCCCTCACTTTCAGTTGATGATATCCTGTTCGTAGGTCAATTTTTGAGAAACACTTTGCTCCCTTCAGTTGATCAAACAGGTCGTCTATCCTCGGTAGCGGATATCGGTTCTTGATCGTTATTTTGTTTAATTCTCGATAATCGATACAGAGCCTCATCGATCCGTCCTTCTTCTTAACGAATATTACTGGTGCTCCCCAAGGAGAAACACTCGGTCGAATGCAACCCTTATCCAATAATTCTTGCAATTGTATCATCAATTCCTTCATTTCTACTGGCGCCATACGATATGGAGCTTTCTAAATCGGTACCGTTCCCAGTGCTAAGTCTATTACGAATTTGATTTCTCTGTCTGGCGGAAGACCAGGCAGATTATCTGGAAACACATCTTGAAATTCATTAACTACGGATATATCCTTAATTTCTACTCCCTTTTTTCGAGTATCAACGATGTAAGCTAAATAACCTACACATCCTTTCCTTAACAATTTCTTGGCCTGCATCATCATAACGCAACACAATTGCTTAAGCGATGAGCTACCATAAAACACTACCTTAGACTTGCTCGGAGTCTGAAGGTTCACACATTTATTCTAACAGTCAATTATCGCAGCATGGTTATATAACCAATCCAATCCCAGTATTACGTCAAATTCTCCCAATCTAATAGGAATCAAGTCTACGCTCAGTTCATGTTCTCTAATGTTTGCGTGATAATTTTGATAAACGTATTCTACAGGGATCACTTCCTTATTAGCAACTTCTATGATCAAAGGATTTTCTAATCATTCTCAGGGGTGTACTAAGTCTACTAGCAAATTCTTCAGATATAAAAGAACAGGTGGCACCTGAATCAAATAATACATAAGCATTTATATCATTGATTGGGATTATACCTGACACCACGTCCTTTGCATCCACGGCGTCCTGGACGGTCATGTTAAAGGTTCTGGTGGTTGGGCGGTTGGATTGTGCCGGCCCGTTGATCATCAGCTTGTTGCCTCCTTGCTGATTGCTACCCCCTGCCACTTCCCTTCTTTGGGCAATCCTTAATACGGTGCTCAATTGAGCCGCAAGCAAAACACCCTAGGATCTTCTTTGGCTTCGGACAGTTGGGCGAGATGTGCCCTTCCTGTCCGCAGTTGTAGTAAGTGACACGTCCCTTCCAGCACTCGCCCTGGTGATTTTTCCCACACTTTGGGCGTCCTTCAGCCCTCTTCTTAAAACCTCCACGAAAATTCCCTAATTGATTATTGTTATTTTTGTTGTTGTTGTTGTTATTCTCCCATTTTCTCTTTCCCAAATTACTTCCTCCACTGCTGCTTCCTCCTAGTACGATTCTCTCCTCCAGCATTCTTTCCTTTCTTCTCTTTGTTATACAGACTTAAGGCCTCACTGCCACCTTCCGTAATGATTGCCTTCTCCAGTAATGTTGCAAAGGAATCAATTTGAAGAACTGATACCTTATTGAACAGCCACGGCTTCAACCCTTGTTCGAAGCGTCTAGCCTTTCTCTCTTCATACCCAACTTGGTGCTCCGTAAATCGCGCTAGTTCGTTAAACCTAGCCGTGTACTGTGCCACCGTCATCTCACCTTGTTTTAACTCTAGGAATTTCACCTCCATCCTATTCTTCATGCTTTTCGGGAAGTAATTTTCAAAAAACAGCGTCTTAAACTTATCCCAAGCAATTATCCCTTCTCCAGCTCTTTGTTGATTAGCCTCCCACCAGTAGTTCGCTTCTCCCCTCATCATGTACGTGGCAAACACCGTCTTCTGATCTTCGCCTACGCTAACTATAGTGAAAGCTTTTTCGATCTCCTTGATCCATGTTTGTGCGACGATTGGGTCGGTAGTTCCCTCAAACTCTGGGGGTCCTACACTCTTAAAGTCTTTAAAGGTTGTTACTGGCACAGTCTGAGGGTTCGGACGAACGGGTTCATTGTTCCTTCCCCTTAATGCCTCTCCTAACAGGTCTACCAGTTTCTGAATGGGATCTACTTGTTCCCTCTCGTTGTTAACAGATTCTTCGGGTGCAGTTAATCTATGTCTGGGCGGCATTATCTGCATCATAAGTTTTCATTTTATTATTATTCAAGTATATTACTTAAGTATTTCTTTTAATACTAAAAGAAAAAAATTTGTAACACATTTCTGAAATAAATTTCATTTATATTCATATGCCAAATCATTTCAGTACATGATTTCCCTAGCATACTGCTATAAATGTTATCACATATATCCCTTAATATCACAAAAGACGGGGAATATACCAACCTACTACCAAACTACCCCTCTAACAAAAGCTAACTCGGGGTTCACATCACTATCCCACATCTTACACAAAAGATTGGGATTACAATATAGTATATACAATACATAAAGAGAATACCACTAGACTATCTAAGGGAATCTCATCACATCATCCCGCACTCTACTGCGCTCTTGTACTCCATCTGCGCTATATAAGCAACCAGCTCTCGGCTCATAGTGTGTAGGGTCTGTCCCTGCTCTGCCGGGTAGTGGTACACACCATTAAGCACTCTCTCAAATGCCAAACGGAACACGTACCCCATCTTGTTCATTTTCCTCTTCTTACATTTGACCTCATCTTTTAGGTCATCTGCTCTCTCATGGGCAGCCCCCCACTTCTCCTCGAAGTGTATCTTATCCATCACCTCTAATTCCAACTGAGTGCAGAGTGCTTCCTTCTCTGTCTTCTCACTCAACTCCCTCTGCTCAACCTCTTCTAGCTTCTCTGCCAAATCTATATTCCTAGCCACTGACCTATGAAACAGAGTCCCCATCTGGATCCCTGCCTCCTTACGGTAGGCGATCTCCACCTCTAACTCCTGCATGGCCAGATTCCTCTGGTGGTCCTCGTCCCTCAGTTTCTGGAACTCGGACTCTCTCTCTTGGGCCTCTGTTTCCAGCTCCTGAACCCTGCAGTCTAACTCGAGGATCCACTCCTCATACTCTCCTAGCATCTGCTCCTCTACAGTAGCCTCATCAGAGTCCTCTACTGGCTCATCCTCCATCGGCTCGTCCTCCATCGGCTCCTCCTCTGGATCAGACTCTATCTTAATCTCATCCTCGTCTTCAGACTCGAACGATACAACAACCTGCACTGGTGTAGCCTCTAGAGGTGCCTCCTATACTACATGTATATCCCTGGGCTCCTCCTCTGCCACTCTACTAGGTACACCTGTGTCTGTCATCCTACAATCACAAACACAAGACAAACAAACAGCAACTTCATTAGAATGTTAAATAAAACATAAGTTCATCGTATAGAATGAAGTTATATTTCATAACACGCTAAGTCTTGCTCTAGGGAAAACTCTATGTGAGTTTTATCTCCTTTCGAACTTCTAAGTTCGCCTAAGTTATAGTCTAAGGACACTCGTTCCTAAGGTTTATAACTACAGCTCTGATACCAACCTGTGACGCCCCTAATTCCAGGACCGTCACGGGGTTGCTCAAATTCGGTTCATCACGTGCTCATGGTAATACATTACAATAATAATAACTAAATATCACACAATCACATTGGAAAATCTATTCTAGAATAATTTACAATGATTTATTATAATTATTCCCCAAGTCTCGCAACCTACAGTACTTAATAGATTATATAATAATATCAATTAACGACTTATTACATAATCTAACTTAAGCTTAAACATAATCAAATCCAGTCTTACTACATCATCTTAATACAATATTAAAATATTTAAAACATAAAAGAGACAAGCTAGTTGGTAGCCTTGCCCTTGCCCTTATCAACGCCCGAAGGTTAGCCATGCTCTGCCTTAACTGAAATGTTTTAGGGAAAGCAAGAATGAGCACAAATTGCTCAGCAAGTAATATACAATGAGGGTTTGTAATATAATTCTCAATTCTTGAAAAGGATATAGCAAGGTTTGATAATTCAAGGATAACAAGAATATCAACAGTTTTCAATAACAGTCGCTAAGGACAGAAGACTATCAATGTGATTGAATAATAAATCAATTTAAGATTTCAAATGACTGAATACTGAGCAGTCACTAAGGACCATTAACTTCTACTAGAATTAACAGTAATAAACTGAAAATCCAACAATAACAGGTACAACAGGTGATCAGCCTAAAGCACCAGCGCTATGCATAACAATCAATCATACTCAAGTGTGCACGTCGGTTCTCCGACAATTACATATTCCCTTCAAAGAATGTTGTTCTTCTCAGTCAAATACAAGATCCCACACCAATCAATTGGTTTTGGGTCACTTTTCAATAACATAAGTCTAGCCGAATCAAATGGCATAGACACTTTCACAATATTTAAGAACAATACTAAGTTCAACATGAATAATAGCTTTAATGAAATAAGAGTTCAAGTATGCTAATTCAATTCAAACGATTAAGTAGGAAACTAGTTCGCAATATACAAAGATAGAATACTTGTAGCCAAAGAGATAAGGTTTAGATACTCGCTTACGATATCCGTTGAATAAAGTAATGCAAGGGTTTAGGATACTTGCCTTATGCATAGTTTACTCACGTAAAGCTAGCCAACACTTTCGGATTCCTATCGCAATACAATTACATATATATACGATATTCATTAGTCATATAATTTAACTTCACATTTCATCTTCGAATATACGATCAACACATAAGCTAAGTTTTAACCTAGCAACACAGTTATATAGAATATAATTTCTATCCTTAACGTTCCTCCTTTTGAGTTTAAACACATTCTCGTATCATATAAGATCACAATAATTAGCAAACATGCCCTCATATTATTAATACCACATAAGGCCACAATCAATACTAAATATATTTCATTTTAGCAAGTTATGGCATTCCCCTAAGTTAACCGTCAAAATCGGATTCACATATATCACATAGTATATATACATGTTAAAGACTCTTTTTATATTCATATAACCTTCCCTTGTTCCAAACATATGTGATATAGGTTCTAAGTCGACACTTGCGGTCATTCAAGGTCATGAAATTTACAAAGCCTATCATGCTTGCTTTCAAAACACTTAAGGTATTTATATTAACTTGTATTAGGCATGCTCATGAGTACTCGTATAGCATATATGTAGCTAGCATTGTTATTATCTTGAAAACATGCTTTGTTTACGCTAAACTTGAATCATGGCAACTAATCATGGTATATATACATGCATGACACATAAATGAGTCTAAGAGTACTATCACATGTGTCCATAAATATCAGAATATGAAACTTACAATAACATGTTAAGATTTACGTTCAAAACTTATACTTTCACTAATAAAGTTCATTTAACGCTATCCACGTGCTCACGTTATACTATGAAACATGTATACACAAGCCATCAATCATTTTATGCATTTCTAAGCCGCTCTACCACGTATCAAAAATCAGAATATACTCATGCTTTATAATGTTAATGATTGTTTATGAAACTTTAAGTTCGTTTCCAAACTTCATGTCGTTTTGTTAACCATGCATGCTAATATACTAAAACATGCTTACATTGCCTCATTAGGTTTATATATATGTATTAATCATGCTTCCATGCTTGTTTAAACAAAATCAAATAATTAGTACATAAAAGTTTTGTTGCAGGGTGCAGAAAATTGCAGCAGGGTGCTGGCGCTACGGCGCGGCAACAACAGCTACAATCTGGCGCTGCGGCGCGGGCATAATGTCTAGGATTGGCGCTGCTGCGTGGGGACACTGGGTATGAGGCACTGTGGCGCTGCAGCGCGCAGATAACGCTGCGTATCGGCGCTGCGACGCCGCGATGCAGACTCAGTTCCTGCAGTTCACGCTGCAGCCAAAACTGTCCCCAAACTTCCCATTTCATCGATTTCGACATACCCATATGCCATTAAACTTATTTAACTTACTAGCACACATATATATATATACGCTTATATAACAGTCAATCGCCATTTATAAATTCCCAATTTCATGAACTCCAACAAAATTCATAAATTTGATGTTTTACAGAAATTGCAGAGTAAAAATGGAAATTAAAGTCAAGAAAGCTATATAGTGGTTCCATCATGTATGTATGTTCATATAACAACAATATAAGGGTTCTACAAACCAATTATGAACCAATTTGGCCTAATCAAGAATTTGAAGGAAACTTCAGAAACAGAAAACGAAAATGAAGAACAAAGGAAGAGGGATTATACCTCTGTAACTGATTGAGCTTGCTGCTATTCAATTCTTACAACTCTAGACTGATATTATATATGCTCTCAATTTATCAAACTCAAGCAAAATCTCAGCAAATGAAATTGAAGGGAAAGAGCTTATATATATAGAGAAATTCATGTCCAGGCAATACTATTATTTTCCAAACCAAACTAACGGGTTGAAGGATTGCATGAGGGTTATGAAAGAGCAGGTAAATGGTTGTTGGATTCATCATGAATCCCACTCCCTCCATAATCATGAGCTATGAAATGCTAGTTACTAAGTTTGGGGAGAAGAAGAAGGAATAGGCCTTAGCCTTTTGTTATGCACGTGAAGAGCAAAATGAGTCTATCATTTAGGAACAAGTAAGGCTCAGTGATATGAACAATGCAGAAAAAAATTAAATAACCCAATACATCCACATTTTATATACACTTAGGCATATATGTATACCTAAGTTATCATACTATATATTTAGAGTACAATTAGAATTACAATGTAATCCCAATAATCATGTTATTCACATAATGTAGTAAGTATAATCCACACACATATAATCCATGTACATTTTTATCTTACCAAGATAATTTAATCGGATGTTATCTCATTACATTATCTCCTTTATTATTACAATCAATAATTGATTTCAAAATATTTATGATATATTATTTTAATGTATACTTACATACATATTGTCACATAGGCTATTATCATGTAACTCCCATAATTCAATAAGCCTTACCATATAATAGTGTCATATTACACTTCACATAAAACATAGTTAGCTAATATATGTTACACATTTAATTCGCAAGCTTGCACATAGAATTACTCATCTTGTTAATTAAATATTAATTAATAATATACACACATCCTTCATCAATCAATATAATTGTTAATCTTCATAACAATTTAATTAACCCTTATATGATTAATTATCACTTTAATATAAATCTTATTATATTTATAAACACATTGCTCATTATTATTATTATATTTCTTGCAATAATAATAATCACATATTATTAATCAATCACAGTTAATATTCCACAACAATTAATTAATATTCTACAATTAATATAGATTAACTGTTTGCTTAAATTAATATAATCATTCTCATATTACGTCACTGTGCCACACAAGGCTATCAATGAGTTTATCGCAAACTCCATCAATTTCTCAATTATTATAATTATTCAGTTTAATAGAATTGAATTAATCTTTCTCATAGCACAAAATCATTTATATTAAATACATTCTCATTTTCATTAATATTTTCATTTAATAATAGATGGAAATTCTCGGGTATTACACTCAATATAATGAATAAAGGGCTAATATATGGTCCCCCCTGCTCGTTTGCCTCCTTGCCCAAGCAACATTTCAATTGGCAACTTAAATAAAAGTCAATCTGCAGAAAATAGACTGACACAGTTGCGCTATATATATGCTTTAAACTGGAGCAGCTGCGCTACAGGGCATCCGAGTAGAGTAACTGGCGCAGATGCGCTTCACCCAAGAGCAAATTGGGCGCAGCTGCGCCGTGCACCAGCAGCTGCTCCTGATTTCTTCTGCTGCATGCTTCTGACATCTTCCCATTCATTACTTCTTGCTCCATTTATTCCTTCCATCACCATGCTTAGCTCCATTTACACCAAGAGAGTTCCCTTTTATCAAAACTACAAAAGAAAGCAAAAATGCATGAAAAGCTAGAAAATCAAATAAGTTTCAACAACAAAAATAAGTTAGTTGATATCTAAATAAGTGGCTATAAAACCACTTATCAGTCATCGACGGGTTTTCTTAACCTTGAGGTCATGCAGGTTCCGGAGTTTACCCAGCCCAGGGGTAATTGGTTCAGCATATACGCTCTGTATCACTCACTACATCCATAATATAGGGCGGTCGTGGATTCTTGGGGATTTGAGGCTTTCTTCACAATTGCTCCCCGTCGCTGCCTTTGGGGCTATATGCGAGCTTTGTTTGAGCGATGGTTTCATCAGAGTCAGTCTCTCCATCTACTGGATTGCGAGGTTATGATGACTCCCATAGATTGGAGATACATCACTAGTTTAGAGTTTACCGGGGACAGAGTGCCCTTGGAGCCGACCATCACTTTTACCATGGTGCGTACCCTCCTAGGGTTTTCTTCTTAGGAAACGGCCTTTAAGGCTCGCAGTGTCCGGTCGGGGAGCCTGAGCGTCGACGCTGCTTGAGGTACCCTACAGCAGTCGTTGCCTGTCGATTTGGCGGAGAGGGATTCATCTTACGGCGTCTACTCCTGACCATCTTTAGGGGTTGTTTCATTGCGAATAACTCCTCCACTGTTCCCTTCAGCTTGGTAGGGGCTGTTCGAGACATAGACCGTATTGCGAACTACGATTGGGGATCATTTACATTCACTCTCTTCCTGCATGGGATGCGATTGCGATCCGAGGGAGTTACCGACATCTGGGTTGGATTTTACCCGTTTCTTCTTGTATGTCCTTTTGACAGAATTTCATTTGTTTAATTTTTGGTTTGTTTATTTTCTTCCCACGACTAATGGATGGTTCTTTTGAATTAACAGTTCTGGGCTTACGAGAGGCTTCCATGTCTTCGCCCCATCTCTGTCTTAGGCTTGGACACTTATCCACGAGGACGTAGATGGCATCAGTCTACTCTGTCAGAGGTCCCGTTCGCGGAGGGCTTTACCCATGCCCATCTTCAGTTGGAGACACTGGTAGCTGAGGATATAGTGTGGATCCCATATTTCGGAGAGCACTTGTCCGAGGGATTTGGGGATGGCTTGCTAACAAGGCCAAAGTTTTATTTATCTACTCGCCGAATTCCATTCCTTTTTTATGGAGGTTGGGAGCTCTGCCTTGGGGATCGCGCTTTTTAATGCATCACTAGGGAGATTCGCCTTCCTTTTTTTCCTCCTGCTCAGCGCTTCTGGCCTTTATCTTCGTCGACTACATCGATTCCCACTACGGGGTATGATGGTTTTCACTTATCCGACGGTCCGATCACCTTTGAGGACTTTATCACTTGGTGGGGCCCCCGCACGATAGGAGCTTAGACCCGGGCTACCCAGTTCTTGGGAGATATGGTTTCAGGATCCCTTATGATGAAGGACTGAATATCATATTTTCAGGAGCCCTCTCATCAAGTTCAGATTGCTGATTTGAAACTTTAGTTGGAGCAACTGTCGGCATACTGTCGTTACAATGGTTTGGACCCCTCCTTAGCTAGTACTTTTGCTGCTCAGGGTCATGAGGCTGGACCGTCAGGCGGTGGTGGCTCTCATGGTGCTGGACCGTCAGGTATCGGCAACTTTCAGGGTAGGGATGATCCTTTCATTTGTCACCCGGATATGCAGGAGACACCCTATCGCCCGGATCATTAGGATGTGCCCACTCCAGGTAGACGACCCTAGGTTGACCAGTTTGATGATACCACCACTTTCTTGGATGATTTTAACAAGGTGGCGAGCCCATAGGTTATCTGTTAGTCATTGGGCGTTTGTGCCCCCAGTATCCTGTACTTTTTATTTTTTAGTTTTCACATGTATTATAGGTATGACAGTGATATTTATGAAACTAATGTACTTGGCAAATATGTATATATGATGTTTTCTATTTATTCATCGCACATGCTATTTTATCACTTGTTAGGATGCATGCTTCAGATATATTTAAATGATTGGATAGAGATTGACCCCTGTATGGTCTTATTGACACAAATTTTATAGATGTCATCCTCTGCTGTGGTGCATTTGGATCACCTTTTGCCCAGCCCTATAGCTATCAGTTTGAGGATTTGGTATGACCAAGTGCCATATGATGATCGTGTCACCGTCATTCGTATGCTAGGCCACTCCCTGTCTCTGTTGTCCTTTCAGGTTCTAGAGGGATTTATTGCCGGGATATTCAGGTATTGGATTCTTGAGTGCCACATCTTTCGGTTTGGCTCAACCAATTTGACTCCTACTTTGGAGGAGTATGGTCGTATTTCGAGAATATAGATGGAGGGGTCATATGCTCGGATGGCATTGGGCCATATGCACCGCCAGTTCATGATGATGATTGGACTTAAAAGGGCAGTTGTGTTGTCTTAGGTGGGTGGTAGCCACGTTATCTCCATGAACTTTATGATCAGTCACATCGCTTCTGCAGATAGTTTCATCGTTTATCATGGCAATTTTGCCATTTCAGAGGAGCGATGGCACATTGCTCGAGTGGACGCCCTGGTTATGTGCCTCATAGCCTACCTATACATGTCATTCTATACTGATCATCTGGATGTGGCGATGTCGATGGCTGTTAGGGCTCTCAGAGATAACTTTACTATACTTCCCCTTATCCTGGCAGAGACATTAATATCAGCTTCTATCTACCATACTGTTGAGGATAAGGAGTTCAGAGGTAGCCCAGTGCTTCTATACATCTGGTCAATGACGCACCTCAGACCGATCGGGCGGCTTCGTCGTCACGGGTTTTGTTTTGGACATGGCTTGTCTCAGGTCTACTCATATCGCCCGACTTTTTGCATTGATGAGGCGTCCTGGACTTCATTTCTAGTTCCATGGAGGAGCCTTTTGCGATAGTTATGTATTCGAGTTATTTCTCCTTTTTGAGTTTCATCACCCATGTAGCCAACCTGGATTTCATTCCGTTGGCGGGTTTAAGGCGTGTGACGACCTATCATCCTCTGGCGGTGATGGGTCAGTTTGATCAGTACCATGAGGTCCATGAATTTGAGGGTACTAATGATTATCGTTTCCCCATCTGCTCAGTTACCGAGGCTGATCTGGCTCGGGTTTATAGATTCTGGTCTCATCGACAGACAGCGGAGTTCAGAGACTGCCATCCCGGTCGATTTGTAGAGTATTTAGCTTGGCTAGAGTCAGATTTGGCACCAGACACGATAGACCAGATTGAGCCAGGGTCTTTATCCGGGGATTGGATCCACAAACGGTGAGGAGCCCATGGAAGATCCTATATCTCCGACTGAGGATGATATATTTACAAAATTGACAGCTTCTCTAGTGAGCACTGTCTCGCATTCAGCCTCAGTTTCCATAGAGGCCATGGATAGACAGCTTCACCTGGTGACCTTTAAGAAGGATCAGGCTCGAGCTCTGATGTATGCCACCGTAGCTGGTCGGGATGCTGCTATCACTGAGAGAGACGCAACCCTTGCTTCTAGAGACCAGGCCCTCGTTGATAGAGATGTGGCCCAGACTTTCTCAGATGGACTCATTGGTCATGTACAGGTTGTAGTGCAGAGTCAAGAGGAGGTTTTTCGTATGGCTGCAGAGATGCTGAGACGGATTGAGATACTGAAGCACGAGCTCAGAGATGCTCCCCCGACTGCAGAGACTGCTAGATATCTGGCTATGTTGGCTCGTCTTACTGCTGATTTATAGCTCTATTTTATTTCCCCATATATACTTTGTTATTATCACTTGTCATAGGTTAGAATTAACTTTTGTATTCTAAATAGTTGTATATATAAAAAGAAATAAGTTCAGTTCACTTCTCTTGTGTGAGCATGTCTAGACTTGTCCACTGTTACCATTTTTGCTTCATGATTTATTATGTCAACATAGAACTGGTCTCGTCCTGTGGCATCAGATTCGGCAGAAGTGATGCTGAGATGTCTCTAGGTCTTCTCCGCATGTGCCGTCGATTGGGTTGGCTTTATGGATAAGGTTTTGATTTCTGTATAGGTTAGGATTTTGAATAATAGGAAAGTGTTTGGGTTTTTTGAAGGTTAGACCGCACCATAAATGGCTGCCTACGTACCCCCACAGATAGGAGATCAGGTCTTTCGTAGTTCAGGCTCAGACCTGAAAAGTTTAAAAAGGGGTTTATCTGGGTTTGAGTTTGATTTGATAGAATTTTGATGTTTTTGGTTTGATTTGATTTTTCAAGGGTTAGACCGCACCATATATGCCTACGTACTCCCACATATAGGAGATCAGGTCTTTCGTAGTTCAGGCTCAGACCTGAAAAACTAGACTTGATATATATTTTTTTCTTTTCTTTTTTTTCTCTTTTCTTTTTTTTCTCTTCTTTTTTTTTCTTTTTCTCTTTTTTTCTTTTTTTTATCAAGACAAATATTTCAGTTTGAAAGCAAAAGGGGTCTCAGACATAATACAGTTTCACTGAATCGGAATTGATTAATTGCGGGAATTCCTCACCGTCCATCTCTTCCAATTTCAAAGCTCCGTCCGATAGGATTGCTTTGACAAGAAAGGGTCCTCCCCAATTTGGGGCAAATTTTCTTTAGCTACATCCTGGCCCGGAATGATCTTTTTCAGCACCAAATCATGCTCTTTAAATTCTCGAGGTCGCATCTTCTTGTTATAAGATCGGGACATTCGCTGTTAATAGAGTTGACAGTGGAAGATAGCAACAGCTCTCCTTTCATCTATCAGGGATAACTGATCGTATCGATCTTGTATCCGTTGGTTTTCCTCTATCTGGGTATCTAGCATCACACTTAGTGATTCCATCTCCACTTCGACAAGAAGTACAGCCTCCATATCATATACCAGTGAGTAGGGTGTGGCCCCAGTTGAGGTTCGAGTGGATGTCTGATATGCGAGTAGGGTTAACGGCAATAGATCAGGCCATCCACGATGATTTGCTGACATCTTCATCATTATCTTCTTGATGTTCTTATTAGCCGTTTCCACCGCGCCATTCATTTTTGGATGATAAATAACCGAGTTGAGGTGTTTGATATTGAACTTACTGCACAGTTCCCTCATCATCTCGTTATTCAGATTCTTCGCGTTGTCTGATACGATAACCTCAGGTTGTCCATACCGACAGATGACGTTCTTTCTAATGAAACCAACGGTGACCTCCTTGGTGACCTTGGGGAAAGAAGTTTCTTCCACCCACTTGGTAAAGTAGTTAATCATAGTGAAGATGAATCGATGACCGTTACTGGCTCTAGGCTCAACTGGTCCTATCACGTCCATTCCTCACATGGAAAAAGGCCATGGTGATGTCATGCAATGTAGTTGATTCGGAGGCACGTGAATAATGTTGGCGTAGATCTGGCATTGATAGCAACGCTTGACATGATCATCGCAATCCACTTTGAGAGATATCCAGTAGTGTTCTGTCCTCAAAATTTTCTTGGCCAGCAAAGGTCCACTCATATGTGCTCCACGTACTCCACCATGTACTTCATTCATAAGTCGCTGGGCTTGATCTCGGTCTAGACATCTTAGAAGGCCTACACCTGGGTCTTTTTTATAGAGAGCATTTCCACTTTGGTAGAAATTCATGGCCATTTCTTGTATTCGCTTCTTCGCAGCTTGACTCATCCCTTCAGGGTTGACTGATCTCCTCTTTAATATGGTGGTACCAAGGTGGTTCAGCAGGTGCTATTGTAAGAACCCGAATTTTTAGATATTATTAAATAAGGATTTAATAAATAAAATTCTTAAACTGTGAGATGGGTTCGAATAAAAGTATATATATGTGATATGAGGTAAGTGGTATTATATTACATAGGGTAATATGGACTATGTAATATGTGTTTTTCTTATTTATAAATATATTATTAATATATATTTGTTATTTATTTTGGAGACGATTCAATTGAAGTAAAGGAAGTGGATAAGATTTTCTATCGATATTAAATAATTTATAAAATTATTTTATCAAAGTAAGTTGGTGACATTAAATATCCTTAATGTATGATCACCATATTCTTGTATATGTGTATTAATAACTAGTATGCTTATAGTATAGGTTATTGATAAATCTTAAGCTATCCGTGAATAGGTTTGGATAGTGAAGCATGAGTTAGTTAAGGAATTAACTAATAAGAATAAATATTAGTTAATTTAAGTTGTGAGTTATATTATGGAATAATATAATGTTAATATTGAACCTTAATAATATGGTGTAGTGTTTAATTTACTTAAGTAAAGGAGTGAATTAATATGTGTGTTGAATATGTAATTATAGTTGATACTTTTTATATATATTACTTAGAGTGGTAATATGTGAGAAAGTCTAATGTGCGAATAACGTTAATAAAAATATATACGTTATTAAAGAGAAATAGAAATCATTATATCTTTAAATGAATATTTGAAGAAATTGTTTTGGGAACAATTTATAGAAAAGAAAGAGAAATGATTATTATATATATATATTTCTAATAAAGGATATTAAAATAATTTTTAATATTGAATTATTTTAATAAAAGGAGGAAATGTTATTTTGAATAATAATATTATCTTATATGTTTCTGTATGAGATAATAGGTATGATTAATTAATATGATAAATATATTAAAACGTATTTACTATATGTAAATAAATTGATGGAAACAATTTATTATAAAATAAACTTATTACCTATTTTCTATATATAATGTACATGTGTCGTACGTGTGATTATTTCTAATAGATATTATATTAATTATAATATCTTGAGACAATAAGTAAATTACTTTCTATTAATGAATGTGCTTGTTTGGAGAAAACATAATATTTTATGTTATGGCTAAATACATAATTTCTAATGTATTTTCAAGGGAGTTTAATTAATGAAAGAAAACTAAGCTATATATTAAATAACTTAAGTTATTATTTTATCACGGATATTATTATGTTGAATAATTAATAAAGTATATATTAATAGCATAAGGGTTATACTTATTATAAGTATGAATATTGGAGGTAGTGTAGCATTTAAATGCTTGAGTCACGCAAACATTATACTAAAAGAATGTTTAAGTGTGTGGAAGCGTTAATAAGCTTAAGATTAAGCTTGTGGGAGATGCCTTGTGTGGCACAATAATAGATTCATCGATGAATTAATTAATTCAAGGACGGAAGGATTATTGATTTAATAATTAGTCTATATTAATTGTTATTATAATAGTATGTTGCTTTATTATTATGGCTAATGATAGTATAATAATAAGGAAATTGATTATAAATATAATCGAAATTGTATTAATAGGGAATGAGATATATTGCCTTATTATATTAATTATTATTATGAGCAATATACTATTATCAAGTAATTATTTTATAATATATTGATTAATGAGTAAATAATTTATAAATATAATAAGATTTATATTTATTTAACGTGATAATAAATCATATAAAGTATTAATCAATTAGTGTGAAAATTATAATTCCATTGATTAATGAGAAATGGATTAATTAATATTATTATTAATTAATTGATAAGATAAGTAATTTATATTTATTGAATTAATCGTTTATGTGCAAGCATGCGATATTAAAAGTATAGCGTACAGTAACTAACTATATATTATATGAAATATAAAGTGCAATGTGACTATGTTATTTATGAATATAAACTATATAATAAAGTTTATTGAGTTGTAAGAGTTACATTAAATGTGTGTGTGACAATGTGTATATGAGTATGCAATAAAATAATATATCATGGATATATTGTAAACAATTATTGAATTAAAAAAATTTAATAATAATGGAGACAATATAATGTGATAATATCCAATGGAATTATATTCGGTGTTAATAAAATGGGATATATCTACATGTACCCCTACTTGATACATTGTAATATTAGTTACTTATTAAAAGTATATTGTGACTATATTATACCCTAAGGCCATGTTTGTTTGCAAGGATTATAATCCAGGACTATTAATCCTAGGATTAAATAATCCTAGTCACATGTTTGTTTTTTACGGGATTATTCAGGGGATAACTTAAAATAATCCCATGTTATGTTTGTTTTTTCTAGGATTAATTAAAGGATTGGATTAAAAAATATCGTTTGGACTATTATACCCTTACCAATAATAACATATTTTAAACTATAATTTAAACTTATTTATACATCAAAAAATAATCAAAAATTAATTTAAAACTTTTTAAAAAGTAGTTATATCATTCAGTAAATATTATTTTTTTTGAGAGGGGGTATTGGGTGGGTGGGTGGGGGGGGTAGCGTGGGTTAGGGTGGGGGTATATATATAATCAATAAATATTATTTTTTTTAATTTTTGTAGGATGGGGTGGGTGGGGTGGAGTGGGGTGGGTGGGGGTAGGTGGGGTGGAGTGGGGTGGGGTGGGGTGGGTGGTGTAGTGTGGGGTGTATATATAATCAGTAAATATTATTTTTTTAATTTTTGTGGGGTAGAGTGCGTGGGGTGGGTAGGGTGGGTAGGGTGCGTGAGTGGGGTGGGTGGGGTGGGTAGGGTGGGTGGGGTGCGGGGTATGGTGGGTTGTATGTATAATCAATAAATATTATTTTTTTTAATTTTTGTGGGGTGGGGTGGGGTGGGGTGGGGTGCGTGGGGTGAGTAGAGGTGGGTGGGTGGGTGGGGTGGGATAGCGTGGGATATGGTGGGGGTGTATATATAATTAAAAAATAATTTTTTTTAATTTTTGTGGGGTGGGTGAGGTGGGTGGGGTGGTCTAGCGTGGGGTAGGGTGGGGGTATATATATAATTAATAAATATTATTTTTTTAATTTTGTGGGGTGGATGGGGTGGTGGGTGGGGTGGGGTGGGGTGCGTGGGGTGGGGTGCGTGGGGTGGGATAGCGTGGGATAGGGTGGAGGTGTATGTATAACCAATAAATATTATTTTTTTAATTTTTGTGGGGTGGGGTGGGATGGGGGTGGGGTGGGTGGGGGTGGATGGGTGAGGGTGGGGTGGGTGGGGTGGGTTAGCGTGGGGGTGTATATATAATCAATAAATATTATTTTTTAAATTTTTATGGGGTGGGGTGGCGTGGGTGGGCGGGTGGGGGTGGAGTGGGTGGGTGGGGTAGCTTGGGGTGTGTATATAATCAGTAAATATTATTTTTTAAATTTTTGTGGGGTGGGGGTGGGTGGGTGGGTGGGGGTTATATATAATCAATAAATATTATTTTTTTAATTTTTTTTGGTGATAATCAATCACAACTAAGACGTTCAATCAAATTTAAGGATACGTTAGTCATATTAGAAAAGACAAAGGTTAATTTTGTCCACAAATTTTTAATCCCTCCTCATGGGATTATAATACCAAGTTAGACATGGTATTAAATAATTCCTCATTCTAAGTCATTTTGTTATTCCGGGATTAATAGTCCGGAGTCTAGTTTAAAAAACAAACAAGAGATTAAGGATTATTAGTCCAATCCCAAGGGTTATCCTAGTAAACAAACATGGCCTAAGTGTATGAAATGAGTATATATATTATATAACCTAAGTGTTTATATATATACTACATTTGCAAGTGGCTAGTGCTGAGCTTTGTAAATTGCCTTGTCCCAAGTTGGAAGACCCATTTCTCTCTTCACGTGAATAACTCAATAGCTAGCCTACTACTCTATATTTTTCTCAAACTCAGCAATGTATAGACAATGATCATGGGGGAGTGGGCAAGTAGTGAAGTTCAACAACTAATCACCAACTCCCTCATAACCAACATGCAATCCTTACTCCCATTGGTTTGAATTGGTGTTACATTGTCTGGATTCTTATTCTTCTATAAATAATAGCTCTTCTCCTCTCTAATCCATTTGCTGAGAATTTTGTCTAAGTATTGAATTGAGAGTGTTGTGAGTTGGATAGCAAGATAGTTTTCAGAGAATTGGGAATCCAATTTGAGCTAGCTTAATGCATAGCAGAGGTATAAAATTCTTCATTCTTGGTCTTCCTTCAAATTTACTGTCAAGATGTTGATTCTTGAAATTGAGCATGGAATCCATGATTATGTGATCAAGTAATGTTTGTTAATTGCTCCTTAGTTGCTATACTAGTTTATATATATGTTTAGACTGTTATGTGGCTGATACAGAATCGAATTGATAAGAAAATGTTGAGTTAGGTTATTAAACTGCCAAAGCAGCCATGTCTATTTCTGGCCGGCCAGCGGCGCAGCTGCGCCAGTTTTATACTAGCCAGCGGCGCAGCTGCGCCGGGGGCTGGAACTTGAAAATTTTTCTGCAACCTGCTTGATTCTGTTAAGTAATAATTGTTTAAAGTAGCTTAAACAAGCATGCTAGAGGGTTTAACATGCCTATATGAGTATATTAACATGACATGCACCCGCATTGCTATGATTGCATGTATGATTCGTAAAGGTTTATAATTTCCAAAAGTAAACGTAAAGTTTTGTAAACAAAAATGACTTATAAGAACCATGTCGGCATTCTGATTTTTCAAGCATGATTATATTATTTAGGAATGCATGAGAAGCGTATTAACTTATGAATATATGTTTCATAGTATAACATGAGCATGCCGGACCTCGTTAGTAAACAATTCTAACGAAAATGTTAGTTTCAAAGGTGAACCTTGGCACGTAAATGTCATGAATACATTCTGATTTTGTGAGCATGTTTAGATGGCTTAGAAATGCGTGTTGAACATGTTAACACATGAATCTAGATAGTATGGACATATTAGACCCTATTAGTGAGGTTTATTAGTGAAAGTATATGTTTTGCACGTGAGTCTTGACATGTATATTGAGATTTGAATTCTGATAATTGTAAACATGTTTGATAGTATTCGTAGACTTGATCAGGTATCCTACATGTATATATACCATGATTAGGTGTTGTGATTCAAATGAAGCATAAACGAAGCATGTTTTCAAAATAAAACGGTGTTAGTTGCATGAATGAGATATAATTATTCATGAGTATGCCTAATACAAAGCATATGAGTACCCCATGTGTTTAAAAAGCGAGCATGTTAGACTTTATGACTTTATAGCCTTGAATGGACTTAAGTTTTTACGGGTATTAACTTAGAACCTATATCATGTAAATTGAACGTGAAAAGGTTAAACGAGCATGAAAGTATCCTTTAATGTGTATACATGCTATGTAGGACCACATGTTAATACTTGAATCCGACTTCGACGATTAATAGAGTATATTTGCTTTGATATGGTCTTATGTGTTAGTAATGATATATGAGAATGATTAACTCAAAAGATGGATTACACTAGCTATATGTAAAGAGAATAGTGGTAGACGGGCATGCGTATGTAGAGAATGGTAGTAAGTATGTATGGTTAAAGTATACTTATACGTACATAGTTATTCTAAGAGGATGATAAGAAAGTGAAACGAAGGTTCTAAGAACCAAGTTAGACAACAATGTAATACTAATTATTTTATTAAGAATGTATGGAAGTGTATAACTGATAAGTGTGATCTCTATGATTAATATAACTGTGTAGGATTACACGAAGTGCAGATATCTATAAGCAGTTAAGTCGTAGTTGTTAAACTGCGAATCAGGCAAGTCTTTCAAGTTCCTATTTGATATATGAATTCAATAACTGTAGTTGAATTATATTATGCTGTGATAATTTGAACTTATATATGAACTGTATATGAGATATAAATGAGATTGAAAGTTGATCTTTGATGATATACTTGTTATGTGAAAAGTAACATGCGTAGTAATTATAAATTGTATATAAATGCATGAACTGAGTATGATGTTGTATGCTATGTGATGCATGAAAACCTGTTAGAATTGCTGAGCTGTCGAGCTCACTCTTACAAATAACCACTTTTGCAGGTTAAGGACTTACGATAAAGACTTCGTGCTTCTTGATTGATAAAGATAGATAGTATCGCAATGAAGAATACTGTTTAGATTATTACTCGAACCATGTTTAGGTTCTAGTAGTTGTACTTGATATTTGTTTACGAGGTTTAATATTTGTCATACTGTAAAGATGTATTAGATAATACATAAAGGATATTAAGTTAAGATGTATGCGATTATACAGAAATTTGAATAGAGTGAATCATGATATAGTTTGACTTCAGGAAAATATAATGGATTCAAGTTATAGAATCAATAAAAAATTTTGTTCAAGGAAGACTGAAAAAGTTTAAATTATTCCGCATTTTAGTAACATCGATTATGATGTAAAGATGAGATCTTGGATATAAATAGAATTTGTATTCTAAATTGTAATAAACAAAGTTGTATTCTTTTACTAATGATTAAAAGATGTAATAGTTTGACGATAGTAGTATCGTGACTGCACCGGATCCGAGGTTTCGAAGGAACGTGGATTTGGGGGCGTCACAGGTTAGTATCAAAGCTGTAGGTTATAAACCTTAGGTAAGTGTACCTTAGACTATAACCTGAGAGAGGAAAAGATAAAGATTAAAATATATACGTGAAGATTCAAAGACGAATCTTGAAATATCTAGAGAATGAGAATCAGGAGTTTCCTAACTCCAGTAATGAAAATGTTAAGACGATGTCTATAATATGTATATGACAAAAATAGTGAGAGTGAACTCAAATGGAGTTTAATTGATAGTAGGGAAAGAACCCTGAGGTAAAGCGATGATCACAACGTGATTAGATTGAACTGTGAAATGATAGATAGTCTGTAACGACTAAGTGTGTATAGCTTGATGCTATGAGAGAATGTACTATAAAAAGTACGAGCTGAACTCATGAGGAGTTGTATGTGGTGAAACCTAGAAAGTTCATAACGAGCAAGTAATAGAGTAAGATAGAGTTAAGTGTTGGACTTTCATTGAGGACTCATGTGATGGCTTAGTTGTACAAACTTTTGTATGGGCAGAGGTTTTGTGCTTGCACTAAGTGCATCACATTAATAATCGTTGGAATGTTAGTGTCGCGGTATCATTCTACATATGGTGGAAAGGTGATTCTTTTCTCATATTTATTTTGATAGAGAGAGATTTCTAAGATATAATTAGATAATATTAAGATTAGGTACGAGTTCTTAAGACTCATGCCTATGACAAGTTTCGTGACTCATAATCGTATGGTGGGACCCCTCAGCGAATGGACGATTTCGGTCTGGCTAGGATAAGTTCCTTAACCCATATGATTGTGGTAAGTTCCTGAGCTTCCATGGTGTGGTAAGTTGGTGAACTGTATTGAGAATAGATATATTATATATCTAGTATTCAGAGTTTTGAAATAGTGAGCATTGATGGTAGTAAGAGATTGAAGTGATGGAGAAATTTGGATTTTTCTAAATCTTCTAGCTATGCTAGATTTTCAAAATTTATTGACTTCGTGCTAGTGTTTGCACTCCGGTTTTCTTGAGAAAAACATTGGGTCAGGTGACTGAACCAATGAGCTAAAAAAAAAAAAAAAACCCCCGTTATTCGTATGTCTACGCTATTTGTTTCGGCCAAGACAAAAATGATTTGAAAATCTTTCAAAATGTATTTTGACCATGTGCATCATTTGATATGATGTGGAATGGTAAACGATGGAGTCATCAATGAAATCGAACCTAGTGTTGGTTGTGATCGAAAGATCGTCAGCCCACTATGGTATGATGTAATATGACAAAGTCATAAAATGGTGGAATCCTCAACATACTACTAATCTAGTATGGTATCATGACGTCATAAAAGAATTTTTGGTTTTCTGGTAAATTATGAAGAAGGTCAATTAAGTTGGCTAAATTATTTCGATTGATGTCCGAATTGTTGATGAGAGTCTAAGTTATTTGATTCGGCTAGGCGACTATTGAAAAGAGATTATAGAATTCAAGCATTCTTGTGTATTTATGCCAAGCCAGATTGCTCTGGTACTGATTTTGATGTTGAAAAGCTGAGGTGAACAACCCTATAAGGAAACATGTTTTTGGGGACAATGGTTCCGAGCGTAACGCATATAGTCGTTACAAAATACTACGTTACGGCCCAACGTAGTGGTACAATAGGTTGGCCACCTAGAGTACGCGTGGAGGGTGTTTTCAGTCTTTGTGATTGATAAACACTCTGGTTTGCGGTGTGAAGAATTGTGTTGAAGCATTAGTAAACCTGGAGAAAAATTCACGGTCTTGTGACCCCTCAGCATAAATTGGAATCTGAGTTATTAATACTACTTCTCGATTATTAAAAAATCGTGGAAGATTCTTATTCTTCTAAAGGATGAATGTAGTAAGTATAATATTCCTTAGAAAGGAGAAAATGGTAGAATGCGATTAAGAAGGTCACAATAATAAAAACTTCAGAAAAAAGAATGAATAAAAGTATTCAAGAGAATATGTAATAATCGGAAAGGCACCGAGTAGAGGAAGTTTCGGTGATTCCGAGGACGGAATCTTTATAAGGGGGAGAGGATGTAAGAACCCGAATTTTTAGATATTATTAAATAAGGATTTAATAAATAAAATTCTTAAACTGTGAGATGGGTTCGAATAAGAGTATATATATGTGATATGAGGTATGTGGCATTATATTACATAGGGTAATATGGACTATGTAATATGTGTTTTTCTGATTTATAAATATATTATTAATATATATTTGTTATTTATTTTGGAGACGATTCAATTGAGGTAAAGGAAGTGGATAAGATTTTCGATCGATATTAAATAATTTATAAAATTATTTTATCATAGTAAGTTGGTGATATTAAATATCCTTAATGTATGATCACCATATTCTTGTGTATGTGTATTAATAACTAGTATGCTTATAATATAGGTTATTGATAAATCTTAAGCTATCTATGAATGGGTTTGAATAGTGAAGCATGAGTTAGTTAAGGAATTAACTAATAAGAATAAATATTTGTTAATTTAAGTTGGGAGTTATATTATGGAATAATATAATGTTAATATTGAACCTTAATAATATGGTGCAGTGTTTAATTTACTTAAGTAAAGGAGTGAATTAATATGTGTATTAAATATGTAATTATAGTTGATACTTTTTATATATATTACTTAGAGTGGTAATATGTGAGAAAGTTTAATGAGCGAATAGCGTTAACAAAAATATATACGTTATTAAAGAGAAATAGAAATCATTATATCTTTAAATAAATATTTGAAGAAATTGTTTTGGGAACAATTTATAGAAAAGAAAGAGAAATGATTATTATATATATATATATATATATATATATATATATTTCTAATAAAGGATATTAAAATAATTTCTAATATTGAATTATTTTAATAAAAGGAGGAAATGTTATTTTGAATAATAATATTATCTTATATGTTTCTGTATGAGATAATAGGTATGATTAATTAATATGATAAATATATTAAAACGTATTTACTATATGTAAATAAATTGATGGAAATAATTTATTATAAAATAAACTTATTACCTATTTTCTATAGATAATGTACATGTGCCGTACATGTGATTATTTCTAATAGATATTATATTAATTATAATATCTTGAGACAATAAGTAAATTACTTTCTATTAATGAATGTGCTTGTTTGGAGAAAACATAATATTTTATGTTATGGCTAAATACATAATTTCTAATGTATTTTCAAGGGAGTTTAATTAATGAAAGAAAACTAAGATATATATTAAATAACTTAAGTTATTATTTTATCACGGATATTATTATGTTGAATAATTAATAAAGTATATATTAATAGCATAAGGGTTATACTTATTATAAGTATGAATATTGGAGGTAGTGTAGCATTTAAATGCTTGAGTCACGCAAAGAATGTTTAAGTGTGTGGAAGCGTTAATAAGCTTAAGATTAAGCTTGTGGGAGATGCCTTGTGTGGCACAATAATAGATTCGTCGATGAATTAATTAATTCAAGGACGGAAGGATTATTGATTTAATAATTAGTCTATATTAATTGTTATTATAATAGTATGTTGCTTTATTATTATGGCTAATGATAGTATAATAATAAGAAAATTGATTATAAATATAATCGGAATTGTATTAATAGGGAATGAGATATATTGCCTTATTATATTAATTATTATTATGAGCAATATACTATTATCAAGTAATTATTTGATAATATATTGATTAATGAGTAAATGATTTATAAATATAATAAGATTTATATTTATTTAACGTGATAATAAATCATATAAAGTATTAATCAATTAGTGTGGAAATTATAATTCCATTGATTAATGAGAAATGAATTAATTAATATTATTATTAATTAATTGATAAGATAAGTAATTTATATTTATTGAATTAATCGTTTATGTGCAAGTATGCGATATTAAAAGTATAGTGTACAGTAATTAACTATATATTATACGAAATATAAAGTGCAATGTGACTATGTTATTTATGAATATAAACTATATAGTAAAGTTTATTGAGTTGTAAGAGTTACATGAAATGTGTGTGTGACAATGTGTATATGAGTATGCAATAAAATAATTTATCATGGATATATTATAAACAATTATTGAATTAATAAAATTTAATAATAATGGAGACAATATAATGTGATAATATCCAATGGAATTATATTCGGTGTTAATAAAATGGAATATATCTACGTGTACCCCTACTTGATACATTGTAATATTAGTTACTTATTAAAAGTACATTGTGACTATATTATACCCTAAGTGTATGAAATGAGTATATATATTATATAACCTAAGTGTTTATATATATACTACATTTGCAAGTGGCTAGTGCTGAGCTTTGTAAATTGCCTTGTCCCAAGTTGGAAGACCCATTTCTCTCTTCACGTGAATAACTCAATAGCTAGCCTACTACTATATATTTTTCTCAAACTCAGCAATGTATAGACAATGATCATGGGGGAGTGGGCAAATAGTGAAGTTCAACAACTAATCACCAACTCCCTCATAACCAACATGCAATCCTTACTCCCATTGGTTTGAATTGGTGGAAATTTACATTGTCTGGATTCTTATTCTTCTATAAATAATAGCTCTTCTCCTCTCTAATCCATTTGCTGAGAATTTGTTCTAAGTATTGAATTGAGAGTGTTGTGAGTTGGATAGCAAGATAGTTTTCAGAGAATTGGGAATCCAATTTGAGCTAGCTTAATGCATAGCAGAGTTATAAAATTCTTCACTCTTGGTCTTCCTTCAAATTTACTGTCAAGATGTTGATTCTTGAAATTGAGCATGGAATCCATGATTATGTGATCAAGCAATTTTTGTTAATTGCTCCTTAGTTGCTATACTAGTTTATATATATGTTTAGACTGTTATGTGACTGATACAGAATCGAATTGATAAGAAAATGTTGAGTTGGGTTATTAAACTTCTGAAGTCGCCATGTCTATTTCTGGCAGGCCAGCGGCGCAGCTGCGCCAATTTTATACTGGCCAGCGGCGCAGCTGCGCCGGGCCCTGGAACTTGAAAATTTTTCTGCAACCTGCTTGATTCTGTTAAGTAATAATTGTTTAAAGTAGCTTAAACAAGCATGCTAGAGGGTTTAACATGCCTATATGAGTATATTAACATGACATGCACCCGCATTGCTATGATTGCATGTATGATTCGTAAAGGTTTATAATTTCCAAAAGTAAACGTAAAGTTTTGTAAACAAAAATGACTTATAAGAACCATGTCGGCATTCTGATTTTTCAAGCATGATTATATTATTTAGGAATGCATGAGAAGCGTATTAACTTATGAATATATGTTTCATAGTATAACATGAGCATGCCGGACCTCGTTAGTAAACAATTCTAACGAAAATGTTAGTTTCAAAGGTGAACCTTGGCACGTAAATGTCATGAATACATTCTGATTTTGTGAGCATGTTTAGATGGCTTAGAAATGCGTGTTGAACATGTTAACACATGAATCTAGATAGCATGGACATATTAGACCCTATTAGTGAGGTTTATTAGTGAAAGTATATGTTTTGCACGTGAGTCTTGACATGTATATTGAGATTTGAATTCTGATAATTGTAAACATGTTTGATAGTATTCGTAGACTTGATCAGGTATCTTACATGTATATATACCATGATTAGGTGTTGTGATTCAAATGAAGCATAAACAAAGCATGTTTTCAAAATAAAACGGTGTTAGTTGCATGAATGAGATATAATTATTCATGAGTATGCCTAATACAAAGCATATGAGTACCCCATGTGTTTAAAAAGCGAGCATGTTAGACTTTATGACTTTATAGCCTTGAATGGACTTAAGTTTTTACGGGTATTAACTTAGAACCTATATCATGTAAATTGAACGTGAAAAGGTTAAACGAGCATGAAAGTATCCTTTAATGTGTATACATGCTATGTAGGACCACATGTTAATACTTGAATCTGACTTCGACGATTAATAGAGTATATTTGCTTTGATATGGTCTTATGTGTTAGTAATGATATATGAGAATGATTAACTCAAAAGATGGATTACACTAGCTATATGTAAAGAGATTAGTGGTAGACGGGCATGCGTATGTAGAGAATGGTAGTAAGTACGTATGGTTAAAGTATACTTATACAAACATAGTTATTCTAAGAGGATGATAAGAAAGTGAAACGAAGGTTCTAAGAACCAAGTTAGACAACAATGTAATACTAATTATTATATTGAGAATGTATGGAAGTGTATAACTGATAAGTGTGATCTCTATGATTAATATAACTATGTAGGATTACACGAAGTGCAGATATCTATAAGCAGTTAAGTCGTAGTTGTTAAACTACGAATCAGGCAAGTCTTTCAGTTCCTATTTGATATATGGATTCAATAACTGTAAGTTGAATTATTTTATGCTGTGATAATGTGAACTTATATATGAACTGTATATGAGATATAAATGAGATTAAAAGTTGATCTTTGATGATATACTTGTTATGTGAAAAGTAACATGCGTAGTAATTATAAATTGTATATAAATGCATGAACTGAGTATGATGTTGTATGCTATGTGATGCATGAAAACCGTTAGAATTGTTGAGCTGTCGAGCTCACTCTTACAAATAACCACTTTTGCAGGTTAAGGACTTACGATAAAGACTTCGTGCTTCTTGATTGATAAAGATAGATAGTATCGCAATGAAGAATACTGTTTAGATTATTACTCGAACCATGTTTAGGTTCTAGTAGTTGTACTTGATATTTGTTCACGAGGTTTAATGTTTGTCGTACTGTAAAGATGTATTAGATAA
Source organism: Panax stipuleanatus (assembly GCA_020205555.1). Taxonomy (NCBI): domain Eukaryota; kingdom Viridiplantae; phylum Streptophyta; class Magnoliopsida; order Apiales; family Araliaceae; genus Panax; species Panax stipuleanatus. The sequence goes on from CM035121.1 coordinate 38,080,559, forward strand.
TACATAGAGGATATTAAGTTAAGATGTATGCCATTATAAAAAAATTTGAATAGAGTGAATCATGATATAGTTTGATTCAGGAAAATGTAATGGATTCAAGTTATGGAATCAAGAAAAGATTTTGTTCAAGGAAAACTGAAAAAGTTTAAATTATTCCCCATTTTAGTAACATCGATTATGATGTAAAGATGAGATCTTGGATATATATATAGAATTTATATTCTAAATTATAATAAACAAAGTTGTATTCTTTTACTAATGATTAAAAGATGTAATAGTTTGACGATAGTAGTATCGTGACTGCACCAGATCTGAGGTTTCGAAGGAACGTGGATTTGGGGGCGTCACAGCTATCTCATCTGATATCTCCCCTTTATTGTTTCCATATGACGGTATATTCTGCACAGTGAAAGTGATGACAAGCATTCTCCTTATTGCTGACAGGTTCACCAATAAAGCTAATGTGGCCAATACATCGGCAAAATCATTTCGGTTCCGGGGGATATGCATGAAGGAAATGTCTTCAAATTCCCCTACCAATCTAAAAACATATCGATGATAAGGCAGTAGATGCTGTTCCTTGGTGGTGTATGCCCCGGTAGACTGTCTGATGACTAGCTCCGAATCTCCAAACACCGTCAAACATTTTACTCCTATGGACTGAGCCAGCTTTAACCCCACAATGCACCTTTCATATTCTGCGGTATTGTTGGAGTTGTTGAAATGCAACTTGGTTGCCACGGGGTATTGATATGACACCCCCAAATCTGGCATCTTAATTTCCACAAGATTTGGTGTCCACTGTTCAAATATCATAAGACTATCTACCCATAATAATAGAAATTCATTAAATAGATAAATAATCCATCATGTCCCTCTAATAGGGTTACAACATCTGAAATAGTAAATACATAATAAATCCCAAGTTATACTTAACACTAAAATCTCTGTTGCGGAAACGTAAACAATAAGTCTTAAATCATTACACATAAGTCTTGAACTTTAACATATCAATAACACTACAAGTCTTCAACACTTGTTTGCTTTTCCTTTGCCCTTACTACTAGAAGGTTCATCACATCTTTCATTCTTAGCTGCAATGTTATTATGCAAGAGTGAGCACGAATGCCCGCAAGTATAAAAATATGACAATAATAACATGCGAGTGAAATCAAAGAAATCTGAATAACAGAAAGCTCAAATTTTGAATCAGGAATAATAATCGAGAATCAAATTACATCTGAGGCTCATAAGATCTTGAACTATATCCTAGGTTGTCAAGTATATTAACTTTTAAACCTTTAACAGTCATAAGACTATGGACTTTACTTCTCGTACTTAGGGAGATCAGCCCTTCGTACCGATACTGTGCACAATACTTCAACGCTTAAAACATCATCAATTCCCCTTTAATAGGGTTGTTCATCTCAGTTTGACATTAGAGTTCGTACCAAATAAAATTTGGTTTGGATAACACAATAGTAGTTCTGGAATTTAGAACGCTCATCAACTATGGACTAGTCGAATCATTAAGGGTTCGCTAGTCTTAAAGGTTTCAACAATAAATGATATTCAAATTTGAATAATAACTTCTCATGGGTATACAATCGAATAACTGTTGTATACTGAAATGATACTTTTAAAATAATCATAACATCTTATATGAAATTCTGAACATGAGTAATCAAGAATAAGAACTTTGTTTGATATAGAACTTAAGTCTATAACTTGCTCAATATAAAAGTAAGGTTTAGAAACTTGCTCAACAATAATAAGTTAGGAATAGAATACTTACCTCGTGCTCAAGCTACAAATCTAGTTACAATTTAATTCTTCAACGTCCTACACATTACATTATACATACGATGTCGATTAGTTTCATAACTTTTATGTTCAACTGTTGAACTTTTCATTTAAGTCAACTTACAACTGGGTTTCTAGTGTTAACTTATTAACTAACCACATAGCATGAGTATGAATTTACAATATGCGTATCTTATAGGTATAATCCTTCAAACAATCATAATCATGTTTTACAATCACAATATTCAAGTTCACACTTAGTTTGTTAACTTAAACCTTCACATTATCTTATATATGTCAATAACTTAGTTTATTAACATGAACTTCAAATCATATAATATTTATGTTTTATAACTTAAAACAACATCTTTTATCGTCGAAAGCACTACACTTGCGTACGTGAATGTTCGACGCCCTACGATTGCCTCTGAATACGCATTAGTCACAAACATGGCCAATTTGACCCCACTTAACGACTTCAAATAGGAAAACATAAAGAATAAAAGTTGTAGATCTACTCGTTATCTTTTCGAATCATCATGAATTGCCATAATCGGAGTTTGTATGAAGAAGTTATGCTTATTTTACTACAGGAGGTCAAAACAGTCTCGGAAACCAAAAAAAAACCCCTCGGACAGCACCCACCCCCGCTGAGGCAGGGCTTTATGGCTATGGGGACCCGCTAGGGCGGGGCATACATCTGTTACATTTTTTGGTTCTCGATTTTAACACTTTATTGGCCCAATAATCCCAATTAAATGCAAATCAAACTAGTACCGTGATTTTTATAAAGTATAAACTTCGTAGAAACATCATACAATGTTATTAACATGTTTTTAACATCTTAAATCTCGCAATTACTCTAATCAAATTATGAAATTCCACCGTTCTTGGTGTCCTTGATTGTTTTGAAGAAAAACACTAAATTCATCGTCACGGATTCGTTATAACTCTGAATCCGTCCGTTCAAAGTTTGTTTTCTTTGTTTTAACATATATAATCATAATCCATTATCAATTTTAAGTTAAACATACTATGAAAGCATTTAATTTATCCATATGGGTTATTCATACGATATTCAAACTCTGTATTTCATGAAACCCAATTATTAACAAAATCCCATGGTGTGATCACTGTAATTCATGAATATATGGCATAGAATATATCATGGACATATGTTTATATATATATATATATATCCATGAAATCAATAATTATCAATTTTTCTCCATTCACAGATAACTTTATAATACGCAAACGAAAACTTTGTTCTTCACAAAATTCCAATTAAGGCATATTCATATGAAATTGATTACTTTAAAACATGATTATATGTTAGAAAAATATGTTATGACCACTTAGTAACATTTATATCATCATTGTATGAAAAATCACAAACTATATGTTTCTCAAAAAACTCAAAGATACGTTTAATGGAAAACATAAGAATTTTGAAAAAAAAAACTTAAATAAAGGAATTAATTACCCTTTGTTAGATGATGAAGATGATCAAAAACAAAACAATGATTTCTCAATCTCTCCTTCAATTAATTCTGTAAGACCCCAATTTTTCTGAATAAAGATTTAATTTTCTTTATATATTATTTCGAAATAGTAAGGTGTTGATTTGATAAATGTGAAAAGTTATGGGTAAAATGTGCAAATATTTTAAAATAAGCAAGTGGTTATAAAATATTCATTGTTGTCGGGGAATATTCGTTTGGTCGTGAAATATTCTTGTTGTCGGGGAATATTCGTACGATGGCGCAGCTATTTGTGGGCCCCACAACGGAATAACTGTCGGATATAGAAAGCTACAGAAATAACCTTTTTATAAATAATGGTAAAACTGTTACGGTTAAACTGTTAAAATACCCGGTGATAAAAATACAGTAATACGCGTTGTTGCACAGTAGCACACAGTATTGCACAGTAGTTTGAATTATTGATTCTTACGTAAGAAGTCACTTACTCAATTATTATTACAGTAATTACTGTTCAATATTTTATATTATTGATTCAATAATTGCATGATATTTTATTGGTTCAATAATTTCTATGTTGATATTTTATATCAATAATTGCTACGTTGCTATTTTATATGATTGATTCAATAATTGCTACAGTTGATATTTTGTATTATTGATTCAATAATTGTCACTGCACGGTATTTCATATTATCAACTCAATAATTCATATTATTTGAATAATATTATTAGATAGTATTATTGACAATGTCTAAGGAAGTTCTGTCTAGGAGGGGTTATTTAATTTCGCGCCAGTAAGGAGAAATCCTTATCGGAAGGCCCCCTCTTTCCTAGGAACGACCTGGTTGTCAATATTGTAGTTCTGTAATATTATTTGCGAATAATTAATTATTGATTTATATGATAAGAAAATATTTATTTTGTGAATATAAAAGAAGGAATTAGTGCTGATGTATTTTTTATCAGTATTTTGGTGTGAAAAATTATCCGTTTGTGGATTTCAGCCATTTTTGGTTTGGAATTTGGAAAAACTTCCTTCTACAAAGTTGTAGAGAATTAAATTTCCTATGAAAAGGACATAGAATTCGTATTTTTCTGATAAAGGGTTATTTATTATGAATTATTGAAGTTTCAGAAAATAAATATTTTTTATTAAAAACATGGGTGGGCCCCACTTTTGTTGGCTTGTAAATGCTGAATTTTCAAATCTCACGAGGTGTGCTAGGTGAAAGCCGCTGGCGCAAAAGTCTACTTTGGCATCCTAAGCTTTTCCTATAAATAGGGTGCTTAGGTTAGAATTGAAAATCACACCAGAATCAGAAGTTTTCTCTCTATATAATATCGAGCGTATTTTTGTGAGTATTTAGATACTTTGAGTGTTGCTATTCAGTACAAGTTTTCTTCAGCCTTATATCCGATATTCCAGTCAGAAGTACAATTCTTTTGAGGTAAGTGATGTTATTTTCTTTCATAAATGATGTTATTCTTTTCAATATCATTATACCAAAATATTGTCATGTATTTTATTTTGAAATTCTTACTTTTTTCGTCGAAATTACTATTCACATATACGACACTATTCACGTATACGGCACTATTCACGAAAAAAATTAAATTTTCTTCTATTTGTCCAAGTTGCTTGTTAAGGTTCCTATCTTTGATTAGATCTAAAGTTTTAAGCTTTATTCTTGAATTTTGCTCCACATTTGATTATTACGAAGTATTTTTGAATTGGATAAATAAAATACGAATCCTTAATCTTTGTCCTTTATCTCACTGAATTCGTTCTTTAAAATATTTTTCATCATCCTCAGTCCTAAAAGGTGATATAACTGAATATCTTTGGCCTGTAGCGCAAAGATGAATGATTACCTGATGACTATCTTTGGCCGTAGTGCAAAGATGGACAGGTATTGAGATGAACATGACCACTGGTGATACAAATGAATATCTTTGGCCCGTAGTGCAAAGATGAATATTTGATTTGAGATATATATTGATTGATGTTACAAGGATAAAATATTGATGATGGACTTTTAAATCATAGAAGATTGTAGACTTCATTCTCTACTTAACTCTTGTAATGAATGGTTATTTCCGCTGCGAATATTGATCTAAAACTTGTTGTCAATAATATTTTATCTGAATTGTTGAAGACTAACGATAATTTATTTTCCATTATCTTAGTCATAATATTCTTTACTGGGCTAGTTGAGCTCACCTTTTTTTATCTATTGTCCTCTTCAGGGAATGAGAATGTCGCAGGAACTAGTCGGGGGAAAGAGTGATGGTCCAAGTTAGAGCAGTAGTAGTCCTCACTATTTTTAATAAATAGTGTGATAATAATTGTAATGAGGACTTAATTTGAATGTTAATATTTTCTACATATTTGTATTGACACTCACAGTTGTGTGGTCGTATTTCGCACGACCGTGTGATATAAAAGATTGTATTTGAATTCTGTATTATGTATTTGGCGACTCAGAATGGGTTGGATTGACTGGACCTATTCTGGTGGGCGTCACAAATTCTCTCTTACTTCCTCTCTTTTTCTCTGATATTTCTCTCTCAAGTTTCTCTAACTTTTTCTCTGAAGTCTGGATATGCCTCTTAAGTCTAACGTAACAATATCTTTATACATATATATTATATCCGTTGCATTGCTTACTACTAACTCCCACAAGGGCCTTGTTTGGCTAACAAACTAATCCTTTTTCCATTTATTTTAATACTTCCTTATTATATAGTTAATTGTCACATTACAAATTAACTAATTAATTTTATTTAAATCAATTAAATAAAAGAAGATAATTCACATTAAATCACATTATCACATAATTAATATTCTTATTTATTAATTATGTCAATTCACTAATTCTCTAATTAATTATTAAATTAATTAAAGTACATTATGCTTATTTAATTAATTTATTTAATCAAATAAACTCAATTAAATATATACTTTGAACTATAAAATTACTATACATTAATTTAATTGATGTAACACATATAATTAAATTAATCTACCATAAATTCATGAATTAATTATTTAACTCAATATTTAAATCATCAAAAATATTTATTTATTTCAATAAATATTCAAATAACTTTACAAAATTCTCGCTCATCACATCTTTCCACCCTTAAAAGGATTCTGTCCTCAGAATCACAGTTCGATTAATTATTTTGTCCCGTTACATTCCCCCTTACAAAGATTCTGTCCCCAGAATCGCGTTCACCTATTCAGGAAAATAAGTGTGGATAAGTCTTCATCATATTCTCTTCGAGTTCCCACGTTGCTTCTTCAACGTTGTGGTTCCTCCAAATTACCTTAACAGAAGGTATTACTTTATTCCTGAGAACTTGTTCTTTTCTGTCAACAATTTGAACAAGAACTTCTTCGTATGATAAATCCTTCTCGAATTGTAGGTTTATATTATATCACATGTTTGTAATCGGGTTTATAAGGTCGTAACACTGACACGTGGAAAACGTTGTGGACATGCTCTAACGACGGTGGTAAAGCTACCTCATAGGCGACTTCTCCAATTCTTCGAAGCACCTCAAAGGGTCCAATGAACCTCAGGCTCAATTTTTCCTTTTTACCGAATCTAATTTTTCCCTTCTAGGGAGAGACCTTCAAAAATACAAAGCTACCCGATTCAAACTCTACATTCTTGCGATGTGGATCGGCGTATTTCTTCTGCCTATCCTGAGCTGCTACTAATCTTGTCTGAATTATTTTAACTATGTCCGTTGTCTGCTGTACCAACTCTGGACCTAGCAACTGTCTCTCGCCAACTTCATCCCAGTATAGTGGAGTTCTGCACTTTCTACCGTACAACGCTTTGTAAGGCGGCATACCAATAATAGCGTGGTAACTATTATTATAACCGAATTCTACAAGAGATAGATGATCATCCCAATTGCCTTTAAAATCCATGATGCATGCTCTCAGCATATCCTCTAATGTCTGGATTGTCCTTTCGCTTTGTCCGTCAGTCTGAGGGTGGTAAGCTATACTCAATCTCAACTGTGTTCCCATGCATTCTTGTAGTCATTTCTATAAATTCGATGTGAAGCGCGGATCACGGTCAGAAACAATCGACACTGGTACTCCGTGCCTCGAAACAATCTCTTTCACGTATAACTTCGTCAACTGTTCTAAGTTAAATCTGATTCTGATCTGAAGAAAGTGTGCGGATTTTGTTAATCGGTCAACGATAACCTATACTGCGTCGTAGCCTTTCTGGGTAGTCGGAAGGCCAACCACAAAATCCATTATAATATGTTCCCATTTCCATTCTGGGATCTCTAAAGATTGTACCAAACCACTCGATCTCTGATGTTCTGCCTTGACCCTTTGACAAGTCAAACACCTGGCAACACAATCGGCAACGTCCTTCTTCATATTTGGCCACCAAAAGTGTTGTCGTAAGTCTTGATACATCTTGGTACTTCTGGGATGAATGGAATACCTCGAACTATGAGCCTCGCTTAGAATGTCCTCCTTGATTTCTGGTACTGGCGGTACCCAAACTTTGTTTTTAAACCTCAACAATCCCTCGCTGTCCATCTTGAATTTAAGTTCCGTCCCTGCAGATATCTTTTTCTTTACCTCTTCATACTCCTTATCTAGGATTTGAGCTTCCTTAACCTTATCCAATAAAGTTGTATCAGCTTGCATCTAGACCAGCTTTTCATCAATCTCCATTGGACATCCTACTTCCAATTCTAGCTTTTCCATTGCTGAAATCAATTCTTCCTGTGCTGTCAACATCATCAACTTCCCCCGACCCTTTCTGCTTAAGGCGTCAGCTACAACATTTGCTTTACCCGAGTGGTATAAGATATCACAATCGTAGTCCTTAATTAGTTCTAACCATCTTCTCTGACGCACATTCAAATCCTTCTGGGTGAAAATATATTTCAGACTCTTGTGGTCCGTATATATTTCACACTTCTCCCCATAGAGATAGTGTCTCCAAATCTTTAAGGCGAATACCACCACGGCCAATTCTAGATCGTGGGTTGGATATCCCTTTTCGTAATCCTTCAATTGTCGTGATGCATACGCAATGACTCTGTCGTTTTGCATAAGCACACAGCCCAGCCCATTATGCGACGCATCACTCTATACTATAAAGTTTCTTGTGTCATCCGAAAGGGGCAACACAGGTGTTGTACTCAATCTTTTCTTAAGTTCTTGAAAATTTTCCTCGCACTTCTCCTCCAAATGAATTTCACAACTTTCCTAGTCAAATTCATTAGTGGAGTGGCGATCTTGGAAAAATCCTGAATGAATCTTCTGTAATAACCTGCTAATCCAAGAAAACTTCTTACTTCCGACGGTGTTTTCGGCTGATCCCAATTCATCACTGCTTCGACCTTGGAGGGATCCACCAAAATTCCGTCCTTATCAATCACGTGTCCGAGAAATTGCACCCTTTCAATCCAGAACTCACATTTTGAGAATTTGGGGTATAACTTCTTTCTTCTCAACACCTCCAATGTCAACTTCAAATGCTCAACATGCTCTTCTTTGATCTTAGAATATACCAATATAACGTCAATAAAGACCACCACGAATTTGTCCAAAAATGGTTTGAACACTCCATTCATTAGGCCCATAAATGCTGCAAGCGCATTCGTTAGACCAAATGACATAACCAAAAATTTGTAGTGACCATATCGTGTCCTGAATGCTGTCTTCGAAACATCTTCTGGCCTCACCTTCAGCTGATGATAACCACTTCTCAGGTCTATCTTTGAGAAATATCTTGCTCCCTTTAATCGATCAAACAGATCATCAATCCTTAGTAACGGATACCTATCCTTAATGGTAACCTTGTTCAACTCTCTATATCGATGCAGAGCCGCATCGTCCCATCCTTCTTCTTAACAAATAACGCTGGCACTCCCCACGGCGATACGCTCGGTTGAATATATTTTTTGTCCAGTAACTCTTGTAGCTGAACCATCAATTCTTTCATTTCTACCGGAGCAATCCGGTATGGTGCTTTCGATAATGGAGCCGTTCCTTGCACCAATCAATCACGAAATCTACTTTTCTATCCGATGGAAGTCCTGGAAGATCGTCCGGAAACACATCCACGAAGTCCCTTACGACTGGTATTTTTTCCACATTTGAATTTTCTTTACGACTATCAACTATGTAGGCTAAATATCTCACACAGCCTTGTCTTAATAACTTCCTGGCTTACAACATCGTCAGACAACTCGCTTGTCTAGGTGACTTGCTACCATAAAACGCAACCTTTGACGGGGTCATAAGGTTAATACATTTCTTCTGGAAATCAATTACGGCCCCATAATTGAATAGCCAATCCATTCCCAGAATAACGTCAAATTCCCCAAGTTTAATTGGGATAAGATCTACATTCATAACGTTACCCTTAATATCCACTCTACAGTTTTTGTGTATATACCTAACAGGAATAACTTCCATGTTCGCAATCTCTATGTTCATAGGGATTTCTAATTCGTCTTTATGCAATTCTAAGTTCTTTGCAAAGTCATCGGATATAAATAAGCAAGTAGCACCCGAATCAAATAAAACATAAGCATTGACTTTATTGATCGAAATGATACCTGACACCACATCCCAAGACTGCACCGCATCCTGTACGGTCATGTTGAATGCCCTTGCAGTTGGTCAGTTTGTCGAAGTGGGTCCGATAATTATAAGAGGATTTCCACTATTATTTCCCTTGTTTCCACCTGACCATGCCCCTCCAGATGCCTTCTTGGGATAGTCTCTAACCAAGTGATCCTTTGACCCACATGTGTAGCAAGCGCCCTTCTTAGGGTTAGGGCATTTAGGTGCTATGTGGCCTTCCTGACCACAATTGTAGCAAACTCTTTTCCCTTTCATGCAGACTCCCAAGTGAGTCTTTTCGCAGGTTGGGCATGGTTCTATCCTTTTCTTCTGACTCCCATGCTGATTTACGGACGACCGGTTGTCATTCCACCTTCGTTTATGATTATTGGTTCCTCCCGTGTTACTGCCACTAGCTTTATTATTTCCTTCACTATCATTCTTCTTCTTCTTCTGATCCTGATTGTACTTGGTCACCGCCTCGCTTCCACCTTCACCGAGGATGGCCTTCTCCAGAACTCCAGCAAAAGTGTTCAATTAAAACATTGACACTTTGCTATAAAACCAGGGTTTCAATCCGTGCTCAAATCGCCTGGCCTTTCTTTCGTCAGTATGCACCTGATATTCGGCAAACCTAGCCAATTTGTTAAACTTCACCGTTTAGTCGGGCACAGACATATTTTCCTGTTTCAACTCCAGAAACTGCACCTCCATTTGATTCTGGGAGCTGGTGGGGAAACACATCTCGAAAAACATCTCCTTAAACCTTTCCCAGGTTATTACACCTTCTCCTCCCTTGACCTTATTTGCCTGCCATCAGTAGCTGGCTTTTGATTTTAACATGAATGTCGTGTAGGCAGTCTTCTGGTCCTCCCTAGCTCGAGCGACCTCAAAAACTTTCTCCATCTCCATAACCCAAGTTTGAGATTCTATCGGGTTTGTGGAGCCTTTAAACTCTGGCAGTCCCACTGCCTTAAAGTCTTTAAATGAGGTGTTCGGTGGAGCTTGAGGCTGATTATTCATCGCTCCAGCTAACAAATTTACCAACTGCTGAACGGGGTTCGCATTGGCATCATTGTTGTTATTGTTATTTGTTGACCCTTCTTGGGCTTGTCGACGATTTTGTCTCCTTCTTGGCGGCATATTTTTGTTAAGATATACACTCATTAGATCTTTATTCAATCTCTTAAATACTTAATACTTAACTCAAATATTTAACATAATCATTTTAACTTATAACATCTCAAATAAACTTTGATATTTTATTAAAATCAAAAGTTTTCAACATAGTACGATAGCATTTCTGCCATTTACATCAACTATCCCGAGATAAAAGATCTTCAGGATTTAAATCATCATAATATTCCTTTGTTTATAATCATATCAGAATTTACATTATTAATTATCAGTTAAGCATTCACATAATCATACTGTCCTATCACGGCCTGCTAAGACATCGGACAGCTTCAGTACGCTCCTCCTCCATTATGCGGAACATAGTCCTGCAATCTAACATATATCCAGGTAGTCCCTCGAATTGAATTGGATATCTCATAACTCGGTCCTGGGCCTCATCAATGGCCCTCAAAAACGTGTAGCACGTCTCTATAACCTTAGCTTTCTTTTCACGAGCCTCATCCTCTGCCAGATCTGCACGTCGTGCATTGCTCACCCAAGATTCCTCTACTATGGCGAGTCTTTCTGATTTCTTTTTTAACTCATTCTTCAACCTTTCTATCTCCTCTGTCTTCTGCTCATTTTGGCCCTTTTCATGAGCCAAGTCCCATTCCACACTTCCAAGACGGGTGTGGAGTGTCTCAACCTCACCATCCTTCTGCTCGATGGTAATCCGTTGAGTAACCGACTGCTCTCTCAACTCCTGAATCGTATCTCGTAACTCTATATTGCGATCATACAATAAATCGTACATATCAGCGCTGACAGAGTTCGGTCGGAACTCCTCAAGGTCTTCATCTTCCTCCTCCTGGGCTGCTCAGCCGGGATCTCAAACTCCTCAGGGTCCTCCTCTGAGTCAACCTCTGGCTCATGCTCCCGACCAATGACTGTGATCACAGGAGATGGCTACGGCTGTACTAACTGCTCCTAGACTATATGTATGTCTCTGGGCTCCTCATCTCTAGTGTCTAGGGTACAACATCCCTGGGCTAACTAGCTCCTCCAGTATCTGCATCCTGACAAAATAAATTTTAAGTCTTAGTTTTTAAGTGATGCTAATCGATACTCAAGTAGTATATAATTATAAACACATAGCACATAAGGTAATTTTATTATCTTTCCTAGAACTCAACAAGAGTTATCATTTTTATGTTCTCGAAGGCTACTACCCTAAGGTTTTTCCCCACCTATGGTTCATAACCTACGACTTTGATACAAACTTGTGACAACCCCAAATCCGACATCTTAACTTCCACAGGATTTGGTGTTCACTGTTCAAACATCATAAGACTATCTACCCATAATAATAGAAATTCATTAAATAGATAAATAATCCATCATCTCCCTCTAATAGGGTTACAACATCTGAAATAGTAAATACATAATAAATCCCAGGTTATACTTAACCTTAAATCTCTGTTGTGAAAACGTAAACAATAAGTCTTAAATCATTACACATAAGTCTTGAACTTTAACATATCAATAACACTACAAGTCTTCAACACTTGTTTGCTTTTCCTTTGCCCTTACTACTAGAAGGTTCATCACATCTTTCATTCTTAGCTGCAATGTTATTATACAAGAGTGAGCACGAATGCCCGTAAGTATAAAAATATGACAATAATAACATGCGAGTGAAATCAAAGAAATCTGAATAACAAAAATCTCAACTTTTGAATCAGGAATAATAATCGAGAATCAAATTACATCTGAGGGTCATAAGACCTTGAACTATGTCCTAAGTTGTCAAGTATATTAACCTTTAAACCTTTAACAGTCATAAGACTATGGACTTTACTTCTCGTACTTAGGGAGATTAGCCCTTCGTACCGATACTGTGCACAATACCTCAACGCTTAAAGCATCATCAATTCTTCTTTAATAGGGTTGTTCATCTCAGTTTGACATTAGAGTCCGCACCAAATAAAATTTGGTTTGGATAACACAATAGTAATTCTGGAATTTAGAACGCTCATCAACTATGGACTAGTCGAATCATTAAGGGTTCGCTAGTCTTAAAGGTTTCAACAATAAATGATATTCAAATTTGAATAATAACTTCTCATGGGTATACAATCGAATAAGTGTTATATACTGAAATGATACTTTTAATAGAATCATAACATCTTATATGAAATTCTGAACTTGAGTAATCAAGAATAAGAACTTTGCTTGATATAGAATTTAAGTCTATAACTTGCTCAATAAAAAAGTAAGGTTTAGAAACTTGCTCAACAATAATAAGTTAGGCATAGAATACTTGCCTCGTGCGCAAGCTACAAATCTAGTTATAATTTAATTCTTCAACGTCCTACACATTACATTATGCATACGATGTCGATTAGTTTCATAACTTCTATGTTCAACTATTGAACTTTTCATTTAAGTCAACTTACAATTGGGATCCTAGTGTTAACTTATTAACTAACCACATAGCATGAGTATGAATTTACAATATGCGTATCTTATAGGTATAATCCTTCAAATAATCATAATCAAGTTTTACAATCACAATATTCAAGTTCGCACTTAGTTTGTTAACTTAAATCTTCACATTATCTTATATATGTCAATAACTTAGTTTATTAACATGAACTTCAAATCATATAATATTTATGTTTTATAACTTAAAACAACATATTTTATCGTCGAAAGCACTACACTTGCGTACGTGAATGTTCGACGCCCTCCGATTGCCTCTAAATACGCATTAGTCACAAAGATGGCCAATTTGACCCCACTTAACGACTTCAAATAGGAAAACATAAAGAATAAAAGTTGTAGATCTACTCGTTATCTTTTTGAATCATCATGAATCGCCTTAATCGGAGTTTGTATGAAGAAGTTATGCTTATTTTACTACAAGAGGTCAAAACAGTCTTTTGAAACCCAAAAAAAAAACCCCAGACAGCACCCACCCCCGTTGGGGCTGGGATTTATGGCTATGGGGACCCGCTAGGGCGGGGCATACAGTTGTTACATTTTTTGGTTCGCGATTTTGACACTTTATTGACCCAATAATCCCAATTAAATGCAAATCAAACTAGTACCGTGATTTTTATAAAGTATAAACTTCATAGAAACATCATACAATGTTATTAACAAGTTTTTAACATCTTAAATCATGCAATTACTCGAATCAAATCATGAAATTCCACCGTTCTTGGTGTTCTTGATAGTTTTGAAGAAAAACACTAAATTCATCATCACGGATTCGTTATAACTCCGAATCCGTCCGTTCAAAGTTTATGTTCTTTGTTTTAACATGTATAATCATAATCCATTATCAATTTTAAGTTAAAAATATTGTGAAAGCATTTAATTTACACATATGGGTTATTCATATGATATTCAAACTCTGTATTTCATGAAACCCAATTATTAACAAAATCCCATGGTGTGATCACTGTAATTCATGAATATATGGCATAAAATATATCATGGGCATATGTTAATATATATATATATATATATATATATATATATATATATATATATATATATATCCATGTAATCAACAATTATCAATTTTTCTCCATTCACAGATAACTTTATAATACGTAAACGAAAAATTTGTTCTTCACAGAATTCCAATTAAGGCATATTCATATGGAATTGATTACTTTATAACATGATTATATGTTAGAAAAATATGTTATGACCACTTAGTAACATTTATATCATCATTGTATGAAAATCACAAACTATGTTTTTGTCAGAAAACTCAAAGATACGTTTAATGGAAAACATAAGAATTTTGAAAGCAAAACATAAATAAAGGAATTAATTACCCTTTGTTAGATGATGAAGATGATCAAAAACAAAACAATGATTTCTCAATCTCTCCTTCAATTAATTCTCTCTTACTTCCTCTCTTTTTCTCTGATATTTCTCTCTCAAGTTTCTCTAACTTTTTCTCTAAAGTCTGGATATGAATCCTAAGTCTAACGTAACATTATCTTTATACGTATTTATTATATCCGTTGCATTGCTAACTGCTAACTCCCACAAGGGCCTTGTTTGGCTAACACACTAATCCTTTTTCCATTTATTTTAATACTTCCTTATTATATAGTTAATTGTCACATTACAAATTAACTAATTAATTTTATTTAAATCAATTAAATAAAATAAGATAATTCACATTAAATCAGATTATCACATAATTAATATTCTTATTTATTAATTATGTCAATTCACTAATTCTCTAATTAATTATTAAATTAATTAAAGTACATTATGCTTATTTAGTTAATTCATTTAATCAAATAAACTCAATTAAATATATACTTTGAACTATAAAATTACTACACATTAATTTAATTGATGTAACATATATAATTAAATTAATCTACCACAAATTCATGAATTAATTATTTAACTCAATAATTAAATCATCAAAAATATTTTTTTATTTCAATAAATATTCAAATAACTTTACAAAATTCTCGTTCGTCACAATTGATCTCTCGTAATAGATACCGGGACTGTCCCGGCTCCAGCGCCTTCAACGTTTGATGCGCCGTCAAAATACATTTTTCAGAATTAACCTTGATCCTCCTTATCGATTAGTTGAACAGTCAACACTTCATCCTCTGGGAAATATGTTTCCAAAGGCTCAAAACCCCCTGCTGGTGCAGCCGACAGGTGATCCGCAATCCCTTGCCCTTTAATGGACTTTTGGGTCACATAGATGATGTCGAATTGTTGAAGGATTAACTGCCACTTGGATAAACTGCAGTTCAAAATCGGCTTGTTGAAGATGTATTTCAAAGGATCCATCCTCGATAAGAGATAAGTGGTATGGCCGTGTAGGTAATGCTGTAACCTCGTGGTTGCCCAAGCTAATGCACAGCAAGTTCTTTCTAGCAGGGTATATTTATGTTCTCCGCTACTGAAGCATTTACTAAGATAATAGATTGCTCTTTCTTTCTCCATGTCATCCTTCTGCCCCAGTAGGCAACCCATAGCATTGGAGTTGACCGAGATATACATAAATAACGAAATTCCATCCCTCGGGGGTACCAAAATAGGTGCTTCAATTAACCTCTTCTGGATGGTGTGGAAAGCTTTTCGGCAATCTTCATTCCATTTTCCCGAAGAGTTCTTCCTTAACAGTTTGAAAATGGGTTCACAGGTTGCTGTCAACTACGATATGAACCAGCTGATGAAGTTTATTCTTCCCAGAAAACCTCGAATTTCCTTCTCGGTCTTTGGCTCGGTCATTTTTGTGATGGCTTTGATTTTGGCAGGATCCAATTCAATGCCCCAGCTGCTCACAAGAAATCCCAGCAGTTTACCGAATTTCACACCAAAAGCGCACTTCGCTGGGTTTAACTTCAAATTGAACTTGTGGAGTCATTCAAACAACTTCCGAAGATGGGTGCAATGGTTATCTGCCTGTCGTGACTTTACGATGATATCATCCACATACACTTCAATTTCTTTGTGCAGCATGTCGTGGAATAAGGTCATCATGGCCCTCTGATAAGTAGCACTAGCATTGGTAAGGCCAAAAGCTAGTCTTCGATAACAAAATGTTCCCTATGGGGTAATGAAGGCAGTATTTTCCCTGTCTTCTTCAGCAACCATAATCTGGTGATATCCAGCAAAGCAATCAGCAAAAGAATACATCTCAAACTGTGTAGTGCTGTCGATTAATACGTGGATGAACAGCACTGGAAAGTCATCTTTAAGGCTGGCTTTGTTGAGATCTCGATAATCTACACATACTCGCACCTTTCCCCCAGATTGGCACTGGGACTACGTTGGACAACCATTTAGGGTACGTTAACACCATAATGATTCCTGCTTTGAACTGTTTGATAATTTCTGCTTTGACCTTCAGGCTCCATTCTGGATTCAACCGTCTCAGTTTTTGCTTGACTAGTTTGAACACTTCTTTAATCGGAAGTCGATGGACAACTATATCGGTGGATATGTGACACCCCCAAATCCGGGTACTTCAATTCCACGAGACTTGGTGTTCACTGTACGAATATCATCTATCTATCTACCCATAGTAAATGCAAACCATGCAATAAATAGAATTAAATCCTCCCCTTATGGGGTTACAACATCTGAGTAATAAATAAAATAAATCCCAGGTCATACTAACATTAAACATCTATGCGGAACATAACAAATAAATAGTCTTACACAACTAACATAAAGCTAAAACATAAACATATAAATAAACAACAAGTCTTCATCACTTGTTGACCTTACCCTTGCCTTTGATAGTAGAATGCTCTTCGGACCTTTCGTTCTTAACTACAATGTTACTATTAAGCAAGAGTGAGCACGATTGCCCACAAGTATAATAATATGACAACAATATAATAACATGCGAGTGAATAAAAGACATCTGAATAAAGAAACTCAACTTTTGACTCGAGGATAAATAACAGGAATCAAAATAACATCTAAGGGTCATAAGACCTTGAACTATGTCCTAGGTTGTAAAGTGTTTATACTTTAAACCTTTAACAGTCATAAGACTATGGACTCTACTTCTCGTACTTAGGGGGATCAGCCCTTAGTACCATACTGTGCACAATATCTCAACGCTAAAGCATAAATAATCCCCTTTTACAGGGTTGTTCATCTCAGTTTTGACATCAGAGTCCGCACCAAAGGAAGTTTTGTGACACCCCCAAATCCGGGTACTTCAATTTCCACGGGACTTGGTGTTCACTGTACAAATATCATCTATCTATCTACCCATAGTAAATGCAAACCATGAAATAAATAGAAATAATCCTCCCCTTATGGGGTTACAACATCTGAAAAGAAATACATCAATCCCAGGTCATACTAACCTTAAACATCTGTGCAGAACATAAACAAATAAATAAGTCTTACACAACTCTAACATAAGTCTGAAACATAAACACATAAAATAAACAACAAGTCTTCATCACTTGTTGACCTTGCCCTTGCCTTTGCTAGTAGAAGGCTCGTTGGACCTTTCGTTCTTAACTGCAATGTTATTATTACGCAAGAGTGAGCACGATTGCCCACAAGTATAATAATATGACAACAATATAATAACATGCGAGTGAATCAAAGACATCTGAATAAAGAAACTCAACTTTTGACTCAAGAATGAATAACAGGAATCAAAAGAACGTCTGAGGGTCATAAGACCTTGAACTATGTCCTAGGTTGTAAAGTTTTTATGCTTTAAACCTTTAACAGTCATAAGACTATGGACTCTACTTCTCGTACTTAGGGGGATCAGCCCTTAGTACCATACTGTGCACAATATCTCAACGCTAAAGCGTAAATAATCCCCTTTTACAGGGTTGTTCATCTCAGTTTTGACATCAGAGTCCGCACCAAAGGAAGTTTGGTTTGGATAAGCTCAATAAGTATTTTGGAATTTAGAACGTTCATCAACTATGGACTAGTCGAATCAATAAGGGTTCACTAGTCCTATAAGGTTCAACAATAACATCGATATTCAACTTGAATAATAAATCTCAAGAGTATACAATCGAATAAGTATTGTATCACTGAATCATGCTTTTAAAAGAGTTACAATATGTAATATGAATTTCGAACTTGAACAATTAAAAACACGAGCTTACTCGATATAGAAACACAAGTCTAAGGCTTAATAAATGAATAAATTAGAATTTAGGGAACTTGCTAAATCAATAAATTAGGGATAGGATACTTGCCTCTTGCACAAGCTACAATTATAATTCACGTTCTTTATTACATCCTACATATCAATACGTTCACAATACAAATTAATCAATAACTCGATATACGTATCGAATCACACACATCGGTTTTGAGCACGTTATTGGACTATACAATTAACGATTCAAGTCATGTAATTAACTTATTAATTACTCACGTAATATAAGTTATTAACCTCTTATTATATGTTTAGCATATCTTTATGTTCATTACATTAGGTTTTAAACCACCTCTTAGAACACACGAACACTTAGCAAAAAAATTTCAAATTTCTGCAAGGGGCGCGGCCGCGCGCCAGTTACCCTTGGGACCAGCGCGGCCGCGCGGCAACGCAGACCCAGATTTCCAGTTCGCGAATGACACACAGAGCAACCCAAATAAATCCAAATTAAACTAACGAAATGAATTTAAGGCTACCCATGAGATATAGAATTTACAGAAACATCATACCATGTTCTAAGCATGCTTTTAACACTTTAAATCACGGAATTACACAAATCACAACATTTAATTTCACTATTTTCAATATTTTATAAAGTTTTGAAAGAAAACAAGAATTCAACGTTACGGATTCGTTATAACACCGAATCCGTTCGTTTAACTTCCATTTTGTTCGTTTAAATGTACACAATCACATTCAAGTGTTAATTTAAGTTAAATAAACGCATAAGGTGTGTAAATTTTGTACGTAAGGGCCATATGGGCCATATGTACAATTTTTACACTCTGTAACTTTTGAAAACCCAATTATCAACAAAATTCCATGGTGTGATCACTGAAAGTTATGCATATATGGCATATAATATGTTATGGACATCAATTAATATATATATAGCCATATCATGAACAAGTCATCAATTTAGTCTTTTACAGAAAACTTCAAAGTACGTTAATGGAAGTTTTGAAAACTTAATTAAGACGTAATTACATAAAATTGATCACTGTGATTTATGTATACATGGTATAAAACATGTTATAAACATAATTTAACCCATATAAAACCATATAACCAACAATGATTCAAAATTGACGATTACAGAGAACTTCAAAGTACGTAAAAATAGAAAGCTTAAAACTTAATATAACTGAATTTACCCTTGCTAGTTGGTGAAGATGATTCAAGGATGATGATATAAATTTCTCAATTTCTTCTTCCTCAATCTTTTCTCTCAAAATTCTCTCTGATATGAATATATGAATTGATATAGTATATATGTATATAAGTATAATACGTATAATATATAATGGGTGAGTGGTTGTCAGTTGGTCCCTTAGTGGGTTAACTGACCAACTCCCCTTAAGGCCTTGTTTGGCTAGCTTAAGGAATCCTTTCTCATTTATTTTAATTAATTTATTATAATATAGTTAATTAATGTCACACCCAATTAAATCAAATAATGCTATTTAAATCAATTAAATAAAATAGCATAAATCTACATTAAATCACATAGTCACATAATTAAAATTCTTATTTATTAATTATGTCTAATCATAAATCTCTAATTAATTAATAAATTAATTAGAATAACATTATGCTTATTAATTAATATATTAATCAAATAAGCTCAATTAAATACATACTTTGAATATAAAAATTCACCACATTAATTTAACTAATGTGACACATATAATTAAATTAATCTACCACAAATTCATCAATTAATTATTTAACTCAATAATTAAATCATCAAAAAATATTTATTTAATTCAATAAATATTCAAAATAAATTACAAAAATCTTGTTTGTCACATCTTTCCCCCCTTAAAAGGATTCTGTCCCCAGAATCACGGTTCAATTAAATTTCGTCCCGTTACATTCTCCCCCCCTTACAAAGATTCTGTCCCCAGAATCGCATAAACAAAAAAAAAATTAAGTAAATAAATCTGGGTAATTCTTCATCATATGCTCTTCGAGTTCCCACGTAGCTTCTTCAGCATTGTGGTTCCTCCAAATTACCTTAACAGAAGGTATAATTTTATTTCTGAGGACTTGCTCTTTCCTGTCAACAATCTGAACAGGAATTTCTTCATAGGATAAGTCTTTCTCAAAATGTAGGGGTTCATATTCAATCACATGTTTGTAATCGGGTTTGTAGGGGCGTAAAACTGACACATGAAAGACGTTGTGGACATTCTCAAGCGCCGGAGGTAAGGCTACCTCATACGCAACTTCTCCAATCCTTCGCAGTACTTCAAAGGGTCCAATGAACCTTGGGCTCAATTTTCCCTTCTTACCGAATCTGATCTTCCCCTTCCAGGGAGAGACTTTCAAGAACACATAGCTACCCGATTCAAATTCAACGTTCTTACGGTGTGGATCGGCGTATTTCTTCTGCCTATCCTGAGCTGCTACCAGTCTAGTTCTGATCACTTTGACTATCTCTGCTGTCTGCTGTACCAGTTCTGGACCTAATAGTTGTCTCTCGCCAACTTCATCCCAGTATAGCGGGGTTCTGCATTTTCTTCCGTACAACGCTTCGTAAGGCGGCATGCCAATACTAGCGTGGTAACTGTTGTTGTAACCGAATTCCACAAGCGGTAGGTGATCATCCCAATTTCCCTTAAAATCCATGATGCATGCTCTCAACATATCTTCCAATGTCTGGATCGTTCTTTCACTCTGCCCATCTGTCTGAGGGTGATAAGCCGTACTCATTCTCAACTGTGTCCCCATGCATTCTTGTAGTCGCTTCCAGAAGTTCGATGTGAAATGCGGATCTCTGTCGGAAACAATTGACACCGGAACTCCGTGCCTCGAAACAATCTCTTTCACATATAGCCTTGCCGACTGGTCTAAGTTGAATCTGATTTTAATCGGAAGGAAGTGTGCGGATTTCGTCAGTCGGTCAACGATAACCCATACTGCGTCGTAGCCTTTCTGAGTCGTCGGAAGGCCAACCACGAAATCCATCGTAATGTGTTCCCATTTCCATTCTGGGATTTCCAGGGGTTGTAGCAAACCACTTGGTCTCTGATGTTCTGCTTTCACTTTCTGACAGGTTAGACACTTTGCAACACACTCAGCCACATCTCGTTTCAAATTCGGCCACCAGAAGTGCTGTCGAAGATCCTGGTACATCTTGGTACTACCGGGGTGAATTGAATACCGTGAGCTATGAGCCTCTCTCAAAATGTCATCCTTAATTTCTGGCACTGACGGTACCCGAACTCTATTCTCAAATCTCAGTAGTCCCTCACTGTCTATCTTGAATCTCGGTTCGGTTCCTTCAGATATCTTTTTCTTAACCTTCTCACATTCTTCGTCCTGAAGTTGAGCTTCCTTAACTTTATCCAATAGGGTTGTACCAGCTTGAATCTGAAACAACTTCTCGTCAATCTCCATCGAATACTTCACTTCCAATTTCAGCTTTTCCATTGCTGAAATTAGTTCCTCCTGAGTAGTCAACATCATCAATTTCTCCCGACCCTTTCTGCTTAAGGCGTCGGCAACCACATTAGCCTTACCCGGATGGTATAAGATTTCACAGTCATAATCCTTAATTAACTCCAGCCACCTTCTCTGGCGCATATTCAAGTCCTTCTGTGTAAAGATATATTTCAGACTCTTGTGGTCTGTATATATTTCACACTTCTCCCCATAGAGATAGTGTCTCCAAATTTTTAAAGCAAATACCACGGCAGCTAACTCCAAGTCATGGGTCGGATACCCCTTCTCATAGTCTTTCAATTGTCGTGACGCATACGCAATGACCCTGCCGTTTTGCATAAGCACACAGCCAAGTCCTTTATGCGACGCATCACTATAAACCACAAAATTGCCTGCGTCGTCCGGAAGGGATAACACAGGTGCTGAACTCAACCTCCTCTTGAGCTCTTGGAAACTTTCCTCACACTTCTCTGTCCAAACGAATTTCACCGATTTTCTAGTCAAATTCGTTAGCGGAGTTGCGATCTTGGAAAAGTCCTGAATAAATCTTCTATAATAACCCGCCAATCCAAGAAAACTCCTCACTTCCGATGGTGTTTTCGGCTGATCCCAGTTCATCACAGCTTCGACTTTAGAGGGATCTACCGAAATTCCGTCCTTGTCGATCACATGTCCAAGAAATTGCACTCTTTCAATCCAGAATTCACATTTAGAAAATTTGGCGTACAACTTCTCTCTTCTCAACGCCTCTAATGTTAACTTCAGATGTTCTACATGTTCTTCCTTGGTCTTCGAGTATACCAAAATATCGTCGATAAAGACCACCACGAATTTGTCCAAAAACGGCTTGAACACTCCATTCATTAAGCCCATGAATGCTGCAGGAGCATTCGTTAGACCAAATGACATTACCAAAAATTCGTAGTGACCATATCGAGTCCTAAATGCTGTCTTTGGAACATCCTCTGGCCTCACCTTCAGCTGATGATAGCCACTCCTCAAGTCTATCTTTGAAAAGTACCTTGCACCCTTCAATTGGTCGAACAGATCGTCGATCCTCGGTAATGGATATCTATTCTTAATTGTGACCTTATTCAGTTCTCTGTAGTCGATGCAAAGCCGCATCGTCCCGTCCTTCTTCTTCACAAATAACACCGGCGCTCCCCACGGCGATACGCTCGGTTGGATGTACTTCTTGTCCAGTAACTCTTGTAGTTGTACCATTAACTCTTTCATCTCTACCGGAGCCATCCGGTATGGTGCCTTCGATATTGGGGCCGTCCCTGGCGCCAAATCGATCACAAACTCAACCTCTCTGTCTGGCGGAAGTCCTGGCAGATCATCCGGAAATACGTCTAAGAAGTCCCTCACGACTGGTATATCTTCTAATTTCGAATTTTCTTTACGACTATCGACTATGTAGGCTAAATATCCTACACAGCCTTGTCTTAACAACTTCCTGGCCTGCATCATCGTCAGACAACTCGCTTGTCTAGGCGATTTACTGCCATAAAACACAACCTTTGACGGGGTCATAAGGTTGATACACTTCCTCTGGCAATCAATTACAGCCCCATAATTGACTAGCCAATCCATTCCCAGAATAACATCGAATTCCCCAAGTCTAATCGGGATAAGATTTACGTTCATAATGTTACCCTTAATATCTACTCTACAGTTCTAGTGTACATATTTAACAGGGATTACTTCTCTATTCGCAATCTCTATATTCATGGGGTATTCTAACTCGTCCATAGGAAGTTCTAAGTTCTTAGCAAAGTCATCGGATATAAATGAACAAGTAGCACCCGAATCAAATAGTACATAAGCATTAACTTTATTGATCGGAATGATACCTGACACCACATCGCGAGACTGCACAGCATCCTGTACGGTCATGTTGAAGGTCCTGGCGGTTGGTCGGTTGGTTGCGGTTGGTCCCGTGATAGTTAAAGCACTTCCACCGCTGTTTCCCCTGTTTCCACCTGATCCTTCCCTTCCAGATCCCTTCTTGGGACAGTCCCTTGCCAGATGGTCCTTTGAGCCGCAAGTGAAGCAAGCGCCCTTCTTTGGGTTCGGACAGTTAGGTGCTATGTGGCCTTCCTGACCACAATTATAGCATACTCGTTTTCCCTTCATACAGACCCCCAGGTGACCTTTCCCGCAGGTCGAACAAGCTTCGATCCTCTTTTTCTGACCACCTTGCTGATTCCCAGTCGATGAGTTATCATTCCACCTCCTCTTCTAATTATTACTCCCTCCCGTGTTGCTACCACTAGCCTTGTTAATTCCTTCACCTTCACTCTTCTTCTTTTTCTGATCTTGGTTATACTTTGTAACTGCATCACTCCCGCCTTCAGCGAGAATGGCCTTCTCCAACACCCCAGCAAAAGTGTTCAATTGGAACATTGACACTTTGCTATACAACCAGGGTTTCAGGCCCTGTTCAAACCTCCTTGCCTTCCTCTGATCGGTGTGCACTTGATACGTGGCAAACCTAGCCAACTCATTGAATTTCGCCGCATATTCTGGTACGGACATATTTCCCTGTTTCAGTTCCAAGAACTGGACCTCCATTTGATTCTGCGAGCTGGTCGGAAAGTACATCTCGAAGAACATCTCCTTGAACCTCTCCCAGGTAATCACACCTTCACCTCCCCGGACCTTATTCGCTTGCCACCAATAGCTGGCCTCAGATTTCAGCATGAACGTTGCATAGGCGGTTTTCTGGTCCTCTCTGACTCTGGCGACGTCAAAAACTTTTTCCATCTCCATGACCCAGGTTTGAGCTTCTATCGGGTTCATGGTGCCTTTAAACTCTGGCGGTCCCACCGCCTTGAAGTCCTTGAACGTTGTGGTCGGTGGAGCTTGAGGTTGGTTGTTAAGCGCTCCAGCAAGTAAGTTCGCCAACTGCTGAACGGGGTTAGCATTGGCGTCGTTGTTGTTGTTAGTTGACCCTTCTTGGGCCTGTTGACGGTTAGATCGTCTCCTTGGCGGCATTTTACTGTTAAGAAATACGCGTATTAGAACTTTATTCAATCTTTTAAATATCTAAGGCTTAACTTAAACATTTAGACACAATCAGTCAACACATTATCTCAAATAAACTCTGATATATTACTAAATCAAAAGTTTTAACATAATACGATAGCATCACTGCTATTTACATCAACTATCCTGAGATAAAGAATCTACAGGATTTAAAACATAAAATATTCCTCTGTTTATAAACACATTGGAATTTACATTATTAACTACTAGATAGGTTTCACAAAATCAAATGTTCCTATCACTGCCCATTAAGGCGACGAACAGCTTTGCCACGCTCTTCTTCCATAATCCGAGACATCGTCCTGCGATCTAGCATGTACGACGGTAGTCCTTCAAACTGAATTGGGTACCTCATAACCCGATCCTGGGCCTCGTCAATTGCATACTGAAGTATAGAGTACGTCTCTTCAAGCTTGGCCTTCTTCGCCCGACAATTATCTTCTGCGAGATCTGCTCGTCGTGATTCCCTTACCCAAGCCTCCTCTGCTATGGCCAGCCTTGCTGATTTCTCTTTTAGTTCATTCTTCAATTCCTCAATTTCCTCTGACTTCTGCTCGGTTTGGCCCTTCTCGTGAGCCAAATTCCACTCTACATTTCCCAAACGTGTGTGAAGAGCCTCAACCTCTCCATCCCTCAGCTCGATGGTAGACTGTTGAGTAACCGACCGCTCCCTCAGCTCCTGAACAGTCTCCCTCAGCTCCTGAACAGTATCACGTAACTCTATGTTACGGTCATACAGCTCGTCATACATCTCAGCACTGATAGAGCTCGGCGGGAACTCTTCAGGGTCTTCCTCCTCCTCTTCAGCTGCCTCAGCCTGAACTTCAATCTCCTCAGGGTCTTCCTCAGAGTCCTCCTCTGAATTAGACACCGGCACAATCTCCTGACCAATGACTGTGATCAAGGGTGATGGCTCTCGTCGGACTAACTGCTCCCAAACTACGTGGATATCTCGGGGCTCCTCCTCTCTAGCCTCTAGGGGTACAAGGTCCCTGGACTGACTAGGTTCTCCAGCATTCGTCATCCTGACAAATAAAATTTTAAGTTTTAGTAATTACGTGATGCTAATCGAGACTCGAATATATAAGTATAAGCACGTAGCACATAAGGTAAGTTATTATCTTTCTTAGAACTCGATAAGAGTTATCATTACTATGTTCTCGATCTCTAAAAAGGCTACTATCCTAAGGTTTTTCCCCACCTAAGGTTCATAACCTACAGCTTTGATACCAACCTGTGACACCCCCAAATCCGGGTACTTCAATTTCCACGGGACTTGGTGTTCACTGTACAAATATCATCTATCTATCTACCCATAGTAAATGCAAACCATGAAATAAATAGAAATAATCCTCCCCTTATGGGGTTACAACATCTGAAAAGAAATACATCAATCCCAGGTCATACTAACCTTAAACATCTGTGCAGAACATAAACAAATAAATAAGTCTTACACAACTCTAACATAAGTCTGAAACATAAACACATAAAATAAACAACAAGTCTTCATCACTTGTTGACCTTGCCCTTGCCTTTGCTAGTAGAAGGCTCGTTGGACCTTTCGTTCTTAACTGCAATGTTATTATTACGCAAGAGTGAGCACGATTGCCCACAAGTATAATAATATGACAACAATATAATAACATGCGAGTGAATCAAAGACATCTGAATAAAGAAACTCAACTTTTGACTCAAGAATGAATAACAGGAATCAAAAGAACGTCTGAGGGTCATAAGACCTTGAACTATGTCCTAGGTTGTAAAGTTTTTATGCTTTAAACCTTTAACAGTCATAAGACTATGGACTCTACTTCTCGTACTTAGGGGGATCAGCCCTTAGTACCATACTGTGCACAATATCTCAACGCTAAAGCGTAAATAATCCCCTTTTACAGGGTTGTTCATCTCAGTTTTGACATCAGAGTCCGCACCAAAGGAAGTTTGGTTTGGATAAGCTCAATAAGTATTTTGGAATTTAGAACGTTCATCAACTATGGACTAGTCGAATCAATAAGGGTTCACTAGTCCTATAAGGTTCAACAATAACATCGATATTCAACTTGAATAATAAATCTCAAGAGTATACAATCGAATAAGTATTGTATCACTGAATCATGCTTTTAAAAGAGTTACAATATGTAATATGAATTTCGAACTTGAACAATTAAAAACACGAGCTTACTCGATATAGAAACACAAGTCTAAGGCTTAATAAATGAATAAATTAGAATTTAGGGAACTTGCTAAATCAATAAATTAGGGATAGGATACTTGCCTCTTGCACAAGCTACAATTATAATTCACGTTCTTTATTACATCCTACATATCAATACGTTCACAATACAAATTAATCAATAACTCGATATACGTATCGAATCACACACATCGGTTTTGAGCACGTTATTGGACTATACAATTAACGATTCAAGTCATGTAATTAACTTATTAATTACTCACGTAATATAAGTTATTAACCTCTTATTATATGTTTAGCATATCTTTATGTTCATTACATTAGGTTTTAAACCACCTCTTAGAACACACGAACACTTAGCAAAAAAATTTCAAATTTCTGCAAGGGGCGCGGCCGCGCGCCAGTTACCCTTGGGACCAGCGCGGCCGCGCGGCAACGCAGACCCAGATTTCCAGTTCGCGAATGACACACAGAGCAACCCAAATAAATCCAAATTAAACTAACGAAATGAATTTAAGGCTACCCATGAGATATAGAATTTACAGAAACATCATACCATGTTCTAAGCATGCTTTTAACACTTTAAATCACGGAATTACACAAATCACAACATTTAATTTCACTATTTTCAATATTTTATAAAGTTTTGAAAGAAAACAAGAATTCAACGTTACGGATTCGTTATAACACCGAATCCGTTCGTTTAACTTCCATTTTGTTCGTTTAAATGTACACAATCACATTCAAGTGTTAATTTAAGTTAAATAAACGCATAAGGTGTGTAAATTTTGTACGTAAGGGCCATATGGGCCATATGTACAATTTTTACACTCTGTAACTTTTGAAAACCCAATTATCAACAAAATTCCATGGTGTGATCACTGAAAGTTATGCATATATGGCATATAATATGTTATGGACATCAATTAATATATATATAGCCATATCATGAACAAGTCATCAATTTAGTCTTTTACAGAAAACTTCAAAGTACGTTAATGGAAGTTTTGAAAACTTAATTAAGACGTAATTACATAAAATTGATCACTGTGATTTATGTATACATGGTATAAAACATGTTATAAACATAATTTAACCCATATAAAACCATATAACCAACAATGATTCAAAATTGACGATTACAGAGAACTTCAAAGTACGTAAAAATAGAAAGCTTAAAACTTAATATAACTGAATTTACCCTTGCTAGTTGGTGAAGATGATTCAAGGATGATGATATAAATTTCTCAATTTCTTCTTCCTCAATCTTTTCTCTCAAAATTCTCTCTGATATGAATATATGAATTGATATAGTATATATGTATATAAGTATAATACGTATAATATATAATGGGTGAGTGGTTGTCAGTTGGTCCCTTAGTGGGTTAACTGACCAACTCCCCTTAAGGCCTTGTTTGGCTAGCTTAAGGAATCCTTTCTCATTTAT
Source organism: Panax stipuleanatus (assembly GCA_020205555.1). Lineage (NCBI taxonomy): Eukaryota > Viridiplantae > Streptophyta > Magnoliopsida > Apiales > Araliaceae > Panax > Panax stipuleanatus. Next base: position 38,109,434 of record CM035121.1, read on the forward strand.
TTTAATTAATTTATTATAATATAGTTAATTAATGTCACACCCAATTAAATCAAATAATGCTATTTAAATCAATTAAATAAAATAGCATAAATCTACATTAAATCACATAGTCACATAATTAAAATTCTTATTTATTAATTATGTCTAATCATAAATCTCTAATTAATTAATAAATTAATTAGAATAACATTATGCTTATTAATTAATATATTAATCAAATAAGCTCAATTAAATACATACTTTGAATATAAAAATTCACCACATTAATTTAACTAATGTGACACATATAATTAAATTAATCTACCACAAATTCATCAATTAATTATTTAACTCAATAATTAAATCATCAAAAAAATATTTATTTAATTCAATAAATATTCAAAATAAATTACAAAAATCTTGTTTGTCACAAGTTTGGTTTGGATAAGCCCAATAAGTATTTTATAATTTAGAACGTTCATCAACTATGGACTAGTCGAATCAATAAGGGTTCACTAGCCCTATAAGGTTCAACAATAACATCGTTATTCAACTTGAATAATAAATCTCAAGAGTATACAATCGAATAAGTATTGTATAACTGAATCAAGCTTTTAAAAGAGTTACAATATGTAATATGAATTTTGAACTGGAACAATTAAGAACACGAGCTTATTCGATATAGAAACACAAGTCTAAGACTTAATAAATGAATAAATTAGAATTTAGAGAACTTGCTAAATCAATAAGTTAGGGATAGGATACTTGCCTCTTGCACAAGCTACAAATATAATTATAATTCACTTCCTCAACGTCCTACACATTACATTATGTATACGACATCGATTAGTTTTCATAACTACCATGTTTAACTGTTGAATTATTCACTTAAGTTCGACTTACAATTTGGTTTATAATATTACTCAATGGCTAACCACATAACATGAATGTAAACTCACAACATGCATATCACACATGTATAGCCCTTTAAATAATCATAATCTAGTTTTACAATTACGATATTCAAGTTCGCACTTAGTTTGTTAACTTGAACCTTCACATTATCTTATACATGTCAATAACTTAATTTATTAATCATGAACTTCAAATCATATAATATTCATGTATGTAACTTAAAACAACATCTTTTATTATCGAGAACACTACACTTGTGTGCGTGCATGTCCGAAGCCCTCCGATTGCCTCCGAATACCCATCAGTCACAAAGATGGCCATTTGTACCCATTTTAACGATTTCAAATTGAAAAAATTAAAGAATGAAAGTTGTAGGTCTACTCGTTATCTTTTCGAATCATCTTGAATCGCCTTAATCGGAGTTCGTATGAAAACGTTATACTTATTTTACTACAGGAGGTCAAAATAGTCTTAAAAACCAAAAAAAAGGCTCCCGGACAGCCCTTATACCCGCTGGGGCGGGTTCTAATGCCCATGAACACCCGCTGGGGCAGGTCCCCTGCTGGTGCACTCCCTGGTTTGCGATGAACACACAAAGTAGCCCAAATAAATTCAAATTAAACTAACGTAATGAATTATAAGGCTACCCATAATGTAAAAACTCCACAGAAACATTATATAACATTTCTAGCATGATCTTAGCATTTTAAATCACGTATTTACACAATCCAAGGCATCTATTTTCACTGTTTTCAATATTTTGTAAAGTTTTGAAGAAAAACAATAAATTCAACGTTACGGATTCGTTATAACACCGAATCCGTTCGTTTAACTTCCATTTTGTTCGTTTAAACGTACATAATTATATGCAAGTATCAATTTAAGTTAAATAAACGTATAAGGCGTGTAAATTTTGTACGTAAGGGCCATATGGGCCATATGTACAATTTCTACACTCTGTAACTCTTGAAAACCCAATTATCAACAAAATTCTATGGTGTGATCACTGAAAGTTATGCATATATGGCATATAATATGTTATAAATACATATGAACACACATATAGCCATATAATGAACAAATATCAATTTTTCCATTCACAAAGAATTTTTAAAACACGTAAATAGAAAAACTCTGTAAAATTTTGAAAACCCAATTAAGGCCTAATTACATGAATTTGATTATTTTAATTCATTCATACCAATTACAAAACATGTTATAATGATATAATAACACATATATAAGCATATAATCAAAAATTGCTAATTTTTTTCCCATACACAGGGAACTCATAATATATGTTAATGAAGAAAACATAGTACGTGAAATAAAACTGAGACAAAGGAATTACCCCTTGCAAACTCTGTGAAGATGATATGGATTCTAGTTCCAATCTCTCAATTCTCTCTGTGTATTTCTCTCTACGTTTCTCTTTGAAATGTGAATATCAATATAGAACTGATATGATATGTATATAAGGTATAATATAATATGTATATACGTAATATACGAAGTGGGTAGAGTGAGTGGTCAGTTGGTCCCTTAGTGGGTTAACTGGCTAACTCCCCCTAGGGCCGTGTTTCGCTTGTCCCTTATTCCTCCTTTCCCATTAATTTAATTACTTACTATTATACAGTTAATTAAATGTCACACCCAATTAATCAAATAATCCTATTTAAATCAATTAAATAAAATTACATAATTCCACAATAATTCATATAGTCACATAAATAAAATTCTTATTTATTAATTATGTCAAATCATTAAATCTCTAATTAATTATTAAATTAATTAGAATAATACTATGCTTATTAATTAATATATTAATCAAATAAGCTCAATTAAATACATACTTTGAATATAAAAATTCACCACATTAATTTAACTAATGTGACACATATAATTAAATTAATCTACCACAATTTCATCAATTAATTATTTAACTCAATAATTAAATCATCGAAAAATATTTATTTAATTCAATAAATATTCAAATTAAATTACAAAAATCTTGTTCGTCACATCTTTCCCCCCTTAAAAGGATTCTGTCCCCAGAATCATTGTTCAATTAAAAATTCACCCCGTTACATTCTCCCCCCTTACAAAGATTCTGTCCACAGAATCACATATACAAAAAATTAAGTACATAAATCTGGATAATTCTTCATCATATGCTCTTCGATGTAGCTTCTTCAGCATTGTGGTTCCTCCAAATTACCTTAACAGAAGGTATAACTTTGTTTCTGAGGACTTGCTCTTTCCTGTCAACAATCTGAACAGGAATTTCTTCATAGGATAAGTCTTTTTCAAAATGTAGGGGTTCATATTCAATCACATATTTGTAATCGGGATTGTAGGGGCGCAAAACTGAAACATGAAAGACATTGTGGACATTCTCAAGAGCCGGAGGTAAGGCTACCTCATACGCAACTTCCCCAATCCTTCGCAATACTTCAAAAGGTCCAATGAACCTTGGGTTCAATTTCCCCTTCTTGCCGAATCTGATCTTTCCCTTCTAGGGAGAGACTTTCAAAAATACAAAGCTACCCGATTCAAACTCAACATTCTTACGGTGTGGATCGGCGTATTTCTTCTGCCTATCCTGAGCGGCAACCAGTCTTGTCCGGATCACTTTGACTATCTCTGCTGTCTGTTGTACCAACTCTGGACCTAGCAATTGTCTCTCGCCAACTTCATCCCAGTATAGCGGAGTTCTGCATTTTCTTCCGTACAACGCTTCGTAAGGCGACATGCCAATACTAGCGTGGTAACTGTTGTTGTAACCGAATTTCACAAGCGGTAGGTGATCATCCCAATTTCCTTTAAAATCCATGATGCATGCTCTCAACATATCTTACAATGTCAGGATCGTTCTTTCACTCTGCCCGTCTGTCTGAGGGTGATAAGCCGTACTCATTCTCAACTGTGTCCCCATGCATTCCTGTAGTCGCTTCCAGAAGTTTGATGTGAAGCGCGGATCTCTGTCGGAAACAATTGACACCGGAACTCCGTGCCTCAAAACAATCTCTTTCACATATAACCTTGCCAACTAATCTAAGTTGAATCTAATTTTGATCGGAAGGAAGTGTGCTGATTTCGTCAGTCGGTCAATGATAACCCATACTGCGTCGTAGCCTTTCTGAGTCGTCGGAAGGCCGACCGCGAAATCCATCGTAATGTGTTCCCATTTCCATTCTGGGATTTCCAAGGGTTGTAGCAAACCACTCGGTCTCTGATGTTCTGCTTTCACTTTCTGACAGGTTAGACACTTTGCAACACACTCAGCAACATCTCGTTTCAAATTCGGCCACCAGAAGTGCTGTCGAAGATCCTGGTACATCTTGGTACTACCGGGGTGAATCGAATACCGTGAGCTATGAGCCTCGCTCAAAATGTCCTCCTTAATCTCTGGCACTGACGGTACCCACACTCTATTCTCAAATCTCAGTAGTCCCTCACTGTCTATCTTGAATCTCGGTTCGGTTCCTTCAGATATCTTTTTCTTAACCTTCTCACATTCTTCGTCCTGAAGTTGAGCTTCCTTAACTTTATCCAATAGGGTTGTACCAGTTTGCATCTGAAACAACTTCTCGTCAATCTCCATCGGATACTTCACTTCCAATTTTAGCTTTTCCATTGCTAAAATTAGCTCCTCCTGAGTAGTCAACATCATCAATTTCTCCCGACCCTTTCTGCTTAAGGCGTTGGCAACCACATTAGCCTTACCCGGATGGTATAAGATTTCACAGTCATAGTCCTTAATTAACTCTAGCCACCTTCTCTAGTGCATATTCAAGTCCTTCTGTGTAAAAATATATTTCAGACTCTTGTGGTCTGTATATATTTCACACTTCTCCCCAAAGAGATAGTGTCTCCAAATTTTCAAAGCAAATACCACTGCAGCTAACTCTAAGTCATGGGTCGGATACCCTTTCTCATACTCTTTCAATTGTCGTGACGCATACGCAATGACCCTGCCGTTTTGCATAAGCACACAGCCAAGTCCTTTATGCGACGCATCACTATAAACCACAAAATTTCCTGTGTCGTCCGGAAGGGATAACACAGGTGCTGAACTCAACCTCCTCTTAAGCTCTTGGAAACTTTCCTCACACTTCTCTGTCCAAACGAATTTCACCGATTTTCTAGTCAAATTCGTCAGCGGAGTTACGATCTTGGAAAAGTCCTGAATGAATCTTCTATAATAACCCGCCAATCCAAGAAAACTCCTCACTTCCGACGGTGTTTTCGGTTGATCCCAGTTCATCACAGCTTCGACTTTAGAGGGATCTACCAAAATTCGGTCCATGTCGATCACATGTCCAAGAAATTGCACTCTTTCAATCTAGAATTCACATTTCAAAATTTAGCGTACAACTTCTCTCTTTTCAACGCCTCTAATGTTAACTTCAGATGTTCTACATGTTCTTCCTTGGTCTTCGAGTATACCAAAATATCGTCGATAAAGACCACCACGAATTTGTCCAAAAACGGCTTGAACACTCCATTCATTAAGCCCATGAATGCTGCAGGAGCATTCGTTAGACCAAATGACATTACCAAAAATTCGTAGTGACCATATCGAGTCCAAAATGCTGTCTTTGGAACATCTTCTGGCCTCACCTTCAGCTGATGATAGCCACTCCTCAAGTCTATCTTTCAAAAGTACCTTGCACCCTTCAATTGGTCAAACAGATCGTCGATCCTCGGTAATAGATATCTATTCTTAATTATGACCTTATTCAGTTCTCTGTAGTCGATGCAAAGCCGCATCGTTCCGTCCTTCTTCTTCACAAACAACACCGGCGCTCCCCACGGCGATATGCTCGGTTGGATGTACTTCTTGTCTAGTAACTCTTGTAGTTGTACCATTAACTCTTTCATCTCTACCGGAGCCATCCGGTATGGGCCTTCGATATTGGGGGCGTCCCTGGCACCAAATTGATCACAAACTCAACCTCTCTGTCTGGCGAAAGTCCTGGCAGATCATCCAGAAATACGTCTATGAAGTACCTCACGACTGGTATATCTTCCACTTTCGGGTTTTCTTTACGACTATCGACTATGTAGGCTAAATATCCTACACAGCCTTGTCTTAACAACTTCCTGGCCTGCATCATCGTCAGACAACTCGCTTGTCTAGGCAATTTGCTGCCATAAAACACAACCTTTGACAGGGTCATAAGGTTGATACACTTCCTCTGGAAATCAATTACAGCCCCATAATTGACTAGCCAATTCATTCCCAGAATAACATCGAATTCCCCATGTCTAATCGGGATAAGATCTATGTTCATAATGTTACCCTTAATATCTACTCTACAGTTCTTGTGTACATACCTAACAAGGATCACTTCTCTATTCGCAATCTCTATGTTCATGGGGTATTCTAACTCATCCATAGGAAGTTCTAAGTTCTTAGCAAAGTCATCGGATATAAATGAACAAGTAGCACCCGAATCAAATAGTACATAAGCATTAACTTTATTGATCGGAATGATACCTGACACCACATCGCGAGACTGTACAGCATCCTGTACGGTCATGTTGAAGGTCCTGGCGGTCGGTCGGTTGGTTGCGGTTGGTCCCGTGATAGTTAGAGCACTTCCACTGCTGTTTCCCCTGTTCCCTCCTGATCCTGCCCCTCCAGATCCCTTCTTGGGACAGTCCCTTGCCAGATGGTCCTTTGAGCCACAAGTGAAGCAAGCGCCCTTCTTTAGGTTCGAACAGTTAGGTGCTATGTGGCCTTCCTGACCACAATTGTAGCATACTCGTTTTCCCTTCATACAGACCCCCAGGTGAGCTTTCCTGCAAGTCGGACATACTTCGATCCTCTTCTTCTGACCTCCTTGCTGATTCCCAGTTGATGAGTTATCATTCCACTTCCTCTTCTGATTATTACTCCCTCCCGTGTTGCTACCACTAGCCTTGTTGGTTCCTTCACCTTCACTCTTCTTCTTTTTTTGATCTTGGTTATACTTTGTAATAGCGTCACTCCCACCTTCAGCGAGAATGGCCTTCTCCAACACCCCAGTAAAAGTGTTCAATTGGAACATTGACACTTTGCTATACAACCAGGCTTCAGGCCCTGCTCAAACCTCCTTGCCTTCCTTTGATCGGTGTGCACTTGATACGTGGCAAACCTAGCCAACTCATTGAATTTTGCCGCATATTCTGGTACGGACATATTCCCCTGTTTCAGTTCTAGGAACTGGACCTCCATTTAATTCTGTGAACTGGTCGGAAAGTACATCTCGAAGAACATATCTTTGAACCCATCCCAGGTAATCACACCTTCAACTCCCCGGACCTTATTCACTTTCCACCAATAGCTGGCCTCAGATTTTAGCATGAACATTGCATAGGCGGTTTTCTGGTTTTCTCTGACTCTGGCGACGTCAAAAACTTTTTCCATCTCCATAACCCAGGTTTGAGCTTCTATCGGGTTCATGGTGCCTTTAAACTCTGGCGGTCCCACCGCCTTGAAGTCCTTGAACGTTGTGTTCGGTTGAGCTTGAGGTTGGCTGTTAAGTGCTCCAGCAAGTAAGTTCGCCAACTGCTGAACGGGGTTAGCATTGGCGTCGCTGTTGTTGTTAGTTGACCTTCCTGGGCCGGTCGACAGTTCGGTCTTCTCCTTGGCGGCATATTTCTGTTAAGATATACGCTTATTAGAACTTTATTCAATCTTTTAAATATTTAAGGCTTAACTTAAACATTTAGACACAATCAGTCAACACATTATCTCAAATAAACTTTGATATATTACTAAATCAAAAGTTTTAACATAATACGATAGCATCACTACTATTTACATCAACTATCCTGAGATAAAGAATCTACAGGATTTAAAACATAAAATATTCCTCTGTTTATAAACACATAGGAATTTACATTATTAACTACCAGATAGGTTTCACAAAATCAAATGTTCCTATCACTGCCCATTAAGGCGACGAACAGCTTTGCCACGCTCTTCTTTCATAATTCGGGACATCGTCCTGTGATCTAGCATGTACGACGGTAGTCCTTCGAACTGAATTGGGTACCTCATAACCCGATCCTGGGCCTCGTCAATTGCATACTGAAGTGTAGAGTACGTCTCCTCAAGCTTGGCCTTCTTCGCCTAACAGTTGTCTTCTGCGAGATCTGCTCGTCGTGATTCCCTTACCCAGGCTTCCTCTGCTATGGCCAGCCTTGCTGATTTCTCTTTTAGTTCATTCTTCAATTCCTCTATTTCCTCTGACTTCTGCTCGGTTTGGCCTTTCTCGTGAATCAAATTCCACTCTATATTTCCCAAACGTGTGTGAAGAGCCTCAACCTCTCCATCCCTCAGCTCGATGGTAGACTGTTGACTAACCGACCGCTCCCTCAGCTCCTGAACAGTATCCCTCAGCTCCTGAACAGTATCACGTAACTCTATGCTACGGTCATACAGCTCATCATACATCTCAGCACTGATAGAGCTCGGTGGGAACTCTTCAGGGTCTTCCTCCTCCTCTTCGGCTGCCTCAGCCTGAACCTCAATCTTCTCAGGGTCTTGCTCAGAGTCCTCATCTGAATTAGACACCGGCACATACTCCTGACCAACGACTGTGATCAAGGGTGATGGCTCTCGTTAGACTAACTGCTCCCAGACTACGTGGATATCTCGAGGCTCCTCCTCTCTAGCCTCTAGGGGTATAAGGTCCCTAGACTGACTAGGTTCTCCAGCATCTGTCATCCTGACAAATAAAATTTTAAGTTTTAGTAATTACGTGATGTTAATCGATACTCGAATATATAAGTATAAGCACATAACACATAAGGTAAGTTATTATCTTTCTTAGAACTCGATAAGAGTTATCATTACTATGTTCTCGATCTCTAAAAAGGCTACTATCCTAAGGTTTTCCCCCAACCTAAGGTTCATAACCTACAGCTCTGATACCAACCTGTGACACCCCCAAATTCGGGTACTTCAATTCCACGGGACTTGGTGTTCACTGTACGAATATCATCTATCTATCTACCCATAGTAAATGCAAACCATGCAATAAATAGAATTAAATCCTCCCCTTATGGGGTTACAACATCTGAGTAATAAATAAAATAAATCCCAGGTTATACTAACCTTAAACATCTGTGCGGAACATAACAAATAAATAATCTTACACAACTAACATAAAGCTAAAACATAAACATATAAATAAACAATAAGTCTTCATCACTTGTTGACCTTGCCCTTGCCTTTGCTAGTAGAAGGCTCTTCGGACCTTTCGTTCTTAACTGCAATGTTATTATTACGCAAGAGTGAGCACGATTGCCCACAAGTATAATAATATGACAACAATATAATAACATGCGAGTGAATCAAAGACATCTGAATAAAGAAACTCAACTTTTGACTCGAGGATAAATAACAGGAATCAAAATAACATCTGAGGGTAATAAGACCTTGAACTATGTCCTAGGTTGTAAAGTGTTTATACTTTAAAACTTTAACAGTCATAAGACTATGGACTCTACTTCTCGTACTTAGGGGGATCAGCCCTTAGTACCATACTGTGCACAATATCTCAACGCTAAAGCGTAAATAATCCCCTTTTACAGGGTTGTTCATCTCAGTTTTGACATCAGAGTCCGCACCAAAGGAAGTTTGGTTTCGATAAGCTCAATAAGTATTTTAGAATTTAGAACGTTCATCAACTATGGACTAGTCGAATCAATAAGGGTTCACTAGTCCTATAAGGTTCAACAATAACATCGATATTCAAGTTGAATAATAAATCTCAAGAGTATACAATCGAATAAGTATTGTATAACTGAATCATGCTTTTAAAAGAGTTACAATATGTAATATGAATTTCGAACTGGAACAATTAAGAACACGAGCTTACTCGATATAGAAACACAAGTCTAAGACTTAATAAATGAATAAATTAGAATTTAGGGAACTTGCTAAATCAATAAGTTAGGGATAGGATACTTGCCTCTTGCACAAGCTACAAATATAATTACAATTCACTTCCTCAACGTCCTACACATTACATTATGTATACGACATCGATTAGTTTTCATAACTACCATGTTTAACTGTTGAACTATTCACTTAAGTTCGACTTACAATTTGGTTTATAATATTACTCAATGGCTAACCACATAACATAAATGTAAACTCACAACATGCATATCACACATGTATAGCCCTTTAAACAATCATAATCAAGTTTTACAATTACGATATTCAAGTTCGCACTTAGTTTGTTAACTTGAACCTTCACATTATCTTATACATATCAATAACTTAATTTATTAATCATGAACTTCAAATCATATAATATTCATGTATGTAACTTAAAACAACATCTTTTATTATCGAGAACACTACACTTGTGTGCATGCATGTCCGAAGCCCTCTGATTGCCTCCGAATACGCATCAGTCACAAAGATGGCCATGTTTACCCATTTTAACGATTTCAAATTGAAAAACTTACAGAATGAAAGTTGTAGGTCTACTCGTTATCTTTCCGAATCATCTTGAATCGCCTTAATCGGAGTTCGTATGAAAACGTTATACATATTTTACTATAGGAGGTCAAAACAGTCTTGGAAACCAAAAAAAAGGCTCCCGGACAGCCCTTATACCCGCTGGGGCGGGTCCTAATGCCCATGAACACCCGCTGGGGCTGGTCCCCCTGCTGGTGCACTCCCTTGTTCGCGATGAACACACAGAGTTGATAGTAGTGTGCATGCAAGCCAATCATTTATGATGACAAAGCACATACTTTGTAAACAATCTTATTTATTTATTAATAAAATATTCATTTAAGGCATATAATTATCTACATGGTGTTATTTTTATAATATGTAAATAACCCATAGTTTTAAGCAATGCTTTTAGAATCATGATGAGATCATGATAATGAGATCTAAATTCTTAGAAAGCTTAAAAACTAAAATAGTTCCCAATTGTGGGATTACTAAAATGGGGATTAGTAAATCCGGATAGATTGGTACATATGTTGCTTGCTCATTGGATGAGGATGACTGATCTCATGGTCATTTGTGTGGAGACACTAAAGCAAGTATGTAGGTGCTTATTGGAGAATAAGTTCACTGAACGTGACTCGCTATGGAATACCTAATGGAGTTTTACTCGCCTGTCAATAGGAATTCCTAATGTGATAGTAGTACATGTGATCCTTGGACTTGAGATCATCATAGTATCTTGTATGTAACAAATTATACTTTGACTAATTCCTTAAGGCCTTTTAAGGCATATATAGGGTATGCTTGGGTGTAATGAGTTACATATGGAGATAATGAATGATCAATAAAGAATCTACCACCTCTAGTAAAAGAGGAGATATGTCCTATGTGATTCGTTAAATGACAACCCAGGAATCCTTGGCCAAGGTAGAATGAAATTAGAAAAAGGTTTCTAATTTGCATTATTTGGAGTTGTGCATTTTCTAATCGAAATACATATGATTAAATAAATTAAGACTTGACAGTAAATCCATGTCTTATATTTAATTGGGACATTGTATGGTGGAAGGATTGAATTGTACAGTAACTATTAACTCACAGGTTCTTTTATGATTAATGTTGAAATCTATATTATCTGGAAAGTCGTTGATCGCTAAGGAGGCTTATCCCTATTGTAGAATAAATATTATTTATTTAAATAGATTATTAGTTTAATTTGTTTATTTAAATAAGATTAGAATTATTCTAATTGATTTATTCACAACCGGTTTAATATGGAGAACCTAAAGGGTCACACCATAAAAGGAAGAAGAATTATTTAAGAAGAAAATGGCATGATAGTAATAATGCATTAAGTATAATTAATTTAATCTATGATGATAGAATAAATTAAATAGCTTAATGTTTATTATTTAATATTTTAGAAATATTAAATATAAATTAATAAGAGGAGTCTTATTAATATTATTATTATTTTAATTCTAAAGGAGTTTAGGAATTAATATAATATCAGTACTCTCTCTCAATCCTAATAAAGATTAGGATATAAATTAATTAAAATTATTTAATTAACTAATTAAATAAAACCCTATTCTAATTGGATTAGGAGGGTTAACCTAATATCTATATCAGAGAGTCTTATATCAGAAATAAGGTACGTGAATTTTTCAAGAATTGGGAGTACACATATTCTATAGAGATAGAAACAAGGGTTAAGCCAATAACCCATCTTACTGAGTTCTTCATCTTCCTTGGTGGATCACCGTTAGAGGCCAAACATTTGGGTGGCTGACATTGATCAAGGGAAGGAGCCACTACAGAGGAATCAAAGGAATTAAAGGAGTAGAACTTGTACCTGAGGAAGCTTGTATCTTCAAAGGTATAATTCTATTTTTCTCCTTCTTCATTCACTGATAATTGATGCATAAGAATGATCATGGTAATGGGTTTGTATAAATTTTTGAAAACCTAGTTTTTTACGCTTCCGCCCTATTTATGTGATTTGATTGCATGATTGCGTTACGTACAAACCCAACAGTGGTATCAAAGCCAATCTTGTGCTAATTATCAGTCTATGTGATTCCATACATGTATAATATGCGATTGGATCGAGTTTTGGGCAACAAAATTTTTTCTGATTCTGCGCAGCTACGCCGGTTCCTGGCCTTCTTGCTGCGCAGCTGCGCCAGTGTCATGTGCTGGTTTTCATGCTGCGCAGCTGCGTCGGTTCCTGGCCTTCTTGCTGCGCAGCTGCGCCGGTGTTTTGGCCTGGTTTTTCATGCTGCGCAGCTGCGCTGGTTCTTTTTATATTCCTGGCGCAGCTGCACCACTAACAGAATCTAAATTTTTTTTTGTTTTATTTAATTAAATGAATAATTTATTTAATTAATAAAGGTTTAAAATAAAGATGTTTATTTTATATGAAATGAGATTTCAGAATTGCTAAAATTAAAGAGTTTAATTTGGAATTATTTTTTGAATGAAATAAAGGAGTTTATTTTTCCAAAAAACAAAGTTTAGCAAACTTTTGCCCATTAACTGATATTAATACATATATGGAATGAATTTACTTTCATGAGATGAATAAGTTTTATCGATACGTATGATGATATGTATGGTAATAAAAAGGATTGATTATGGACTATGACCAATGTGATTGGATTTTATTTTGGATGAATGCTTAAATGTATGGGTTTTTTAAAATGGGGTCTGCGTACCTCGTCTTCTCTGATTTTATTCTCGGTGTAAAATTCTATCTCCCTTCTATATACTTCCCATTGACTGCTGATCAAGGTTTCTATTTAAAAATAATTTATGTAATAGAGATAGTTAGAATTATCTTGAAGAAACTGGAGACCAAGGAGCAAGGAGCGCGTGAAGACCCGTTTGTATGGAGCCCGGGTTTAAATGTAACAGTTACGTTTAAATTTAAATTTTTGCACTCCTAGGTTTGACCTTTTGGTTCACTTGGTGGCTCTAGTGAACCAAACTAGAATAAAAGTCCATAATCAATCCGGGTAGAATATAGTATTCTATATTGCATGCTAAATATTATATATATTATATTTTATACAAACATGCTTCGCATGTTTAATAAAATGACGCGTATTTTATATATATATGTGCATGCGTGCTTAAAAAGATTAGACAAATAATAACAAACCCCTCAAAGAAATATTATTAAGTCTGAAGCGTTCAAATGATATTTGGAATATCGAACGTCGCCTTCTAGCATGATTAGTTAATAGAGTATTAAATATTTAATATGAGTTTGTTGTGCTATCCACAAGGCGAGTATTGAATATTTAAGATGTTAATTAATCACATTTGATGCTTATCAAGAAAATTGAACGATCTAGTCTTGTTGTGCTATCCACAAGGACAAAAAAAAAATTTGAATTTATGGAAGTGCTAGGCTGGACTTAACTTAAATCATTTTAGTTCGGATGTGCACACACATGACCATTATGATTTAAGAGGCAAAATAAAAGGAGTTACATGGTGATGAAATTGACAAGAGTTGTCTACCTATTTATTTGTATATCGCTTGTTGTGCTATCCACAAGGTTATATACATTTGAAATGGGATCCTTAATCTCACTAGCAAATCTTTAATTAGATGTTGCCAAACTATATGAGTGAGGGTAATATAGTTTGATGAAAATAGTGGGAGATTCCAATTTAAAATAAAGACCTAAATTTATTTTGGTATGCAAAGTTAATAAAATGAATGTTTGCTAAAATATTGTCTTTTCACATGCAGAATTTTAAAAATGTCAAAATCACTAATCTCACTACGAAGCATACTTGATGCAAATAAGCTTACCGGCCCGAATTATGAGGACTGGCTAAGAAATCTGAGAATTGTTCTCACTGCTGAAAAGATTTCTTATGTCCTAAATTCCACTATCCCTGAATCTGTTTCAGAAACAGCCTCTGAGGAAGAGATTGCCACTTTCAATAAGTGGCAAGACGATGCATCTGTGGCTCAATGCATCATGCTCGCATCCATGAATAACGAGCTTCAGCGTCAGCACGAAAAAATGGATGCTCCTGCTATGCTGCTTCACCTCAAGGAGTTGTATGGTGAACAGAGTAGGACTGCTAGATATGAGATATCTAAGGAGTTCTTCCGATCTCGGATGACCGAGGGCACTACCGTCGAGACTCATGTTCTGAAGGTAATCAATTTGATTGAACGCCTTGGACAGCTTGGGTTCGTCATGGATGGGGAGTTGAGTCAAGACTTGATCTTGCAGTCACTCCCTGAGACCTTCTCGCAGTTTGTGGTTAATTTTCACATGAATAAGATAGATGTCAACTTACCTGAGCTGCTTAACATGCTGAAAACTGCAGAAGGTCACTTCTCATCCAAGAAGAACCATGTCTTGATGGTGGATTCTTCCAATAAAAGGAAGAGGCCCAAGGTGTCTTCTGAAAAGAAGAAATCTAAGAAGGCTAAGGGAAAAGGGAAAGAAAAGGAGCAAAAGAAACCTGAACCAGCTAAAGGAATGTGCTTTCATTGCAATGAGCCGGGACATTGGAAGAGGAACTGCAAGAAGTTTCTAGCAGAGAAGAAGCTTGGAGAAGCTTCGACTTCCAATCAAGGTTTGTTTATGATTGAAATTAATTTTTCTGAAAGTCATAATTCTACTTGGGTATTGGATACCGGCTGTGGTTCTCACATATGTAATACTGTGCAGGGACTGGTCAGAAGTAGAAAGCTGAACAAAGATGAGGTGATCCTACGAGTGGGAAATGGAGCAAAAGTTGCTGCATTAGCTGTAGGAACTTATTGTTTAGCAATGCCTTCGCGAAAATCCATTTATCTTAATAATTGTTATTATGTTCCGAATATTATTAAAAATATTATTTCAATTTCTGTATTGGATATGGAAGGTTTTGACGTTATTATAAAGAACAATGGTTGTTCTATTTATAAAGACGGTGTTTTATATGGTATTGGAAATTTGCGAAATGGACTTTATACACTTAACTTACAAGAAAATATATTTCAAATTGAACAAATTAAGAAAAAGAAAAGAGATTATATTAATTATACCTATATGTGACACTGTAGACTCGGTCATATCAATGAAACAAGATTATCCAAGTTGCATAAAGATGGGCTCCTCGAGCTATCTGATTATGAATCATATCCAACTTGTGAATCTTGTCTCATGGGTAAAATGACTAAATCTCCTTTTAGTGGAAAAGGAGAGAGAGTTACAGAGTTGTTGGCATTGATTCACACAGACATTTGTGGACCTATGACAACAAGTGCACGGGGTGGGTATTCTTATTTTATTACTTTCACTGATGATCACTCAACATTTGGATATGTGTATTTAATGAAATACAAATCAGAATCATTTGAAAAGTTCAAAGAGTTCAGAAGTGAAGTAGAGAAACAAACGGGCAAGAGTATTAAGATACTTCAATCAGATCGAGGTGGAGAATACTTAAGCAGTGAGTTTCTCAATTGTCTCAGAGAAAATGGTATAATCTCACAATGGACTCCTCCAGGTACACCACAGTTAAATGGAGTATCTGAAAGGAGAAATTGAACACTATTAGACATGGTTCGATCCATGATGAGTTTTACCGACCTTCCAATTTCCTTCTGGGGATATGCCCTAGAAACGGCTGCATACCTACTTAACAAGGTACCTACCAAATCCGCCCCAAAGACTCCATATGAGATGTGGAAAGGGAGGAAACCAAATCTTAAGCATGTTAAGACTTGGGGTTGTCCAGCTTATGTCAAAAAGTTTGAAAATGATAAGCTACAGACTAAATTCGATAAGTGTAGATTTGTGGGATACCCTAAAGAAACCGTAGGGTATTATTTCTATCATCCAACTGATCAAAAGGTGTTTGTTGCGAAACATGCTACCTTCTTGGAGAAAGAGTTTATCCATGAAGGGGTCAGTGGGAGCAAGATATATCTTGAAGAAGTTCAAGAACCACAAGTTACCACGGACCAAAGTCAGGTACCTAACCAAGTAGAAGAACCTACTGCACCACACCCTGTTCGTAAATCTGGAAGAGTACCGAAGATACCTGAGAGGTATGGATTCGTTATAGAGGATGACGATGAGGTACACATCATGAATGATGATGATCCATTGAATTACGAACAGGCTATGAGTAATAAAGACTCAGGGAAATGGCTTGAAGCTATAAAATCCGAAATGGACTCCATGTATGAAAACAAAGTATGGTCTTTGGTTTCACCACCTGAAGGTATTAAACCTATTGGGTGTAAATGGGTTTTTAAGAAAAAGACTGGAGCAGACGGAAAGGTAGAGGCCTATAAGGCCCGACTGGTTGCAAAAGGTTTCAAACAAAGACAAGGAGTTGACTATGATGAAACCTTCTCACCAGTAGCCATGCTTAAGTCCATTCGGATTTTGCTTGCGATTGCAACTTACAACAACTATGAGATCTGGCAGATGGACGTGAAAACGACCTTCCTTAATGGGAAACTTGAGGAGGATGTGTATATGACACAGCCAGAGGGATTTATTTCAAAAGTTGGAACAAATCAAGTCTGTAAGCTACAACGATCCATTTATGGGTTGAAGCAAGCTTCTCGTAGATGGAACATTCATTTTGATGAGACAATCAAAGAGTTTGATTTTATCAAAAACGAGGATGAACCATGTGTATACAAGAAGGTTAGTGGGAGCGCAGTATCATTCCTTGTATTATATGTTGATGATATATTACTGATAGGGAATGACATTCCTATGTTACAATCCATTAAAATCTGGTTATCTAAAAACTTCTCCATGAAGGACTTGGGTGAAGCATCCTATATTTTGGGGATAAAGATCTATAGAGATAGATCTAAAAGGATGCTCGGCTTATCCCAAGGAACGTACATTGATACGATGCTAAAGAGGTTTAGCATGGAAGATTCCAAAAGAGGTCTCATGCCGATGAGCCATGGAATAAATCTCTCCAAGAAACAGGCCCCAAAGACACCTGAGGAGAGAGACCGTATGAGTAAGATCCCTTATGCTTCTGCAATAGGATCTATCATGTACGGTATGATATGTACTAGACCGGATGTTGCTCACGCACTTAGTGTAACAAGCAGATACCAGTCGAATCCAGGAGAAGAGCACTGGAAGGCAGTGAAAAATATCCTAAAGTACTTGAGAAGGACTAAAGATATTTTTCTTGTCTACGGTGGGTCTGAATTAAAACTCGAGGGATTCACGGACTCAAGTTTTCAAACAGACCAAGATGACAGTAAATCTATTTCAGGGTATGTGTTTACCTTGAACGGAGGTGCAGTGAGTTGGAAGAGTTCCAAGCAGCAAACGGTTGCTGATTCAGTGACAGAGGCAGAGTATATAGCTGCAAGTGAAGCTGCAAAGGAAGCTGTTTGGATGAAGAAGTTCATAACTGAACTTGGTGTGGTTCCTAGCATTGGAGAAGCAGTTCCCGTATACTGTGACAACACCGGAGCGGTTGCACAGGCTAAGGAACCCAGGTCTCATCAGAAATCTAAACACGTGTTGCGACAATTTCACTTGATCAGGGAGATCATTGAAAGAGGAGACGTCACCTTGGAGCTTGTAGACTCTCAAGACAACATTGCAGATTCATTCACTAAAGCTTTAACACAACAGCAGTTTGATCGTCACTTAGAGAAGATTTGTATGAGATACCATAGCGATTGGCTTTAGTGCAAGTGGGAGATTGATAGTAGTGTGCATACAAGCCAATCATGTATGATGACAAAGCACATACTTTGTAAACAATATTATTCATTTATTAATAAAATATTCATTTAAGGCATATAATTATCTACATGGTGCTGTTTTTATAATATGTAAATAACCCATAGTTTTAAGCAATGCTTTTAGAATCATGATGAGATCATGATAATGAGATCTAAATTCTTAGAAAGCTTAAAAACTAAAATAGTTCCCAATTGTGGGATTACTAAAATGGGAATTAGTAAATCCGGATAGATTGGTACATATGTTGCTTGCTCATTGGATGAGGATGACTGATCTCATGGTCATTTGTGTGGAGACACTAAAGCAAGTATGTAGGTGCTTATTGGAGAATAAGTTCACTGAACGTGACTCGCTATGGAATACCTAATGGAGTTTTACTCGCCTGTCAATAGGAATTCCTAATGTGATAGTAGTACATGTGATCCTTGGACTTGAGATCATCATAGTATCTTGTATGTAACAAATTATACTTTGACTAATTCCTTAAGGCCTTTTAAGGCATATATAGGGTATGCTTGGGTGTAATGAGTTACATATAGAGATAATGAATGATCAATAAAGAATCTACCACCTCTAGTAAAAGAGGAGATATGTCCTATGTGATTCGTTAAATGACAACCCAGGAATCCTTGGCCAAGGTAGAATGAAATTAGAAAAAGGTTTCTAATTTGCATTATTTGGAGTTGTGCATTTTCTAATCGAAATACATATGATTAAATAAATTAAGACTTGACAGTAAATCCATGTCTTATATTTAATTGGGACATTGTATGGTGGAAGGATTGAATTGTACGGTAACTATTAACTCACAGGTTCTTTTATGATTAATGTTGAAATCTATATTATCTGGAAAGTCGTTGATCGCTAGGGAGGCTTATCCCTATTGTAGAATAAATGTTATTTATTTAAATAGATTATTAGTTTAATTTGTTTATTTAAATAAGATTAGAATTGTTCTAATTGATTTATTCACAACCGGTTTAATATGGAGAACCTAAAGGGTCACACCATAAAAGGAAGAAGAATTATTTAAGAAGAAAATGGCATGATAGTAATAATGCATTAAGTATAATTAATTTAATCTATGATGATAGAATAAATTAAATAGCTTAATGTTTATTATTTAATATTTTAGAAATATTAAATATAAATTAATAAGAGAAGTCTTATTAATATTATTATTATTATTATTATTTTAATTCTAAAGGAGTTTAGGAATTAATATAATATCAGTACTCTCTCTCAATCCTAATAAAGATTAGGATATAAATTAATTAAAAGTATTTAATTAATTAATTAAATAAAATCCTATTCTAATTGGATTAAGAGGGGTAACCTAATATCTATATAAGAGAGTCTTATATCAGAAATAAGGTACGTGAATTTTTCAAGAGTTGGGAGTACACATATTCTATAGAGATAGAAACAAGGGTTAAGTCAATAACCCATCTTACTGAGTTCTTCATCTTCCTTGGTGGATCACCGTTAGAGGTCAAACATTGGGGTGGCTGACATTGATCAAGGGAAGGAGCCACTACAGAGGAATCAAAGGAATCAAAGGAGTAGAACTTGTACCTGAGGAAGCTTGTATCTTCAAAGGTATAATTCTGTTTTTCTCCTTCTTCATTCACTGATAATTGATGCACAAGAATGATCATGGTAATGGGTTTGTATAAATTTTGAAAACCTAGTTTCTTACGCTTCCGCCCTATTTATGTGATTTGATTGCATGATTGCGTTACGTACAAACCCAACAGTACAGGTCATCCCCGGTCTCAACTTGGGAGGTACAGGTCATCCCCGGTTTCAAATTGGGAGTTACAGATCAGCCTCGGTCTCAACCCGAGAGGTATTGGTCAGCCCCGGTCTTAACCCGGAAGGTACAGGTCAGCCCTTGTATCAACC
Source organism: Panax stipuleanatus (assembly GCA_020205555.1). Taxonomy (NCBI): domain Eukaryota; kingdom Viridiplantae; phylum Streptophyta; class Magnoliopsida; order Apiales; family Araliaceae; genus Panax; species Panax stipuleanatus. The sequence goes on from CM035121.1 coordinate 38,129,459, forward strand.
CGGGAAGTCAGATCAACTTCAAAGACAACCCCGATGCCTCACATCATCTCTAGAAACAAACCTGGAATAACCAAGTCATCCTCAGAGACAACCTTGAGGACAAACAGAATCAGCTGGGATCCAGACCTTAGAGACAAGCCCGGGAAGTCAGCCAAAGGCCATGCCAGCACTAAAGGCAACCCCGGGAGGGCCAAAACGGTTATTTTACCAACTTAAAGTAGATTGGGTCAAACTCAACCCGAATTGATGCCAATAAGGTTAGAACGAACCATAACAATGATCCCGAGTGGAAACAGCGCAAGACAGCTCAACGGATAAACTGTGAGGAATCAAAAACCTGGTTATGAACTCATCTTTTTGGACTCAAAAAATGTTTTATCTCATGTCATTGCAACACTCTCGGTGAGGGCTTTCTGGAAAGGTATAGCACGCCTCAAACGGACGCTCTGATCAAAATTTAGAAAGTTTCAAATCTGACCTCGCGTTGCTTAGAGTGCACGTACTTCGATTCAACGAAACCCGCCACGTGGAGCCATACCTCTACTTGCGGTTGCCGTAGGTAGAGCTTCTTCTCCCGGTCTATATATATGAGGTGACACCCAGCTCATTTTTTAATCAAAAACGCTCTGAACCTCGGCCCGTTTGGTTTCTCAGCCCCATTTTTGTAATCCAAACCCAAATTTTTTCACTATAACACGTAGATACACCCACATACTATTGTTGGTCAGAAAACCGATCACTAAACACGCGCAAGTATACGCGGTCTAACAAGTAATACAGTGACAAGGAAAGTGTCGTACCCACGAGGAACTATCACTAATATTTACCAAATACCAACTTTGTATCGCTTAAGTCTTATTTGAACAGTAAACTAATAAGAGTGTGGTTAAACTAGTTATAACTAATTATTAAAGCAAGTAAACGGATAACGAATGGTAATCGAAGGAATTACAAGCTAAGGTTACAACTTCACCCCACACAGGCATTCCGTCGAACACCGGGCGTGCTATGCTTCATCAAACTTCCTACCCTTCTCTCTTTGGTCTTAATGGTCACGACAGTTTGTCGACCGAGAACACACAGGTGCTCATACACCTCTGTCAAGGTATGCACAAACATATCCTCTCCAGATCCACCCGATAGGGAATAGAACAGAAAAGAACATCCAAACTAAGTGATAATCCTACACATGTCTATGCGAATTAACCTAACAAGGATTTAAGCATAAGTTCTCAATTAGGTCACACGTGGCACACAGATATATGTCTATTCTACGCACACTTATGCAGTTAAAACTCATAATCACATGCCAATTTATTTAGGTGTAAATCTATAATCCTTCTTTCGATATCATATAGATTACCAAAATCATCACTAATGTCTTAGTGAGAATCATTAAGCATGAATATATTAAACCAAACCATATGGTGCCAACCAAAGAGATAAGACAGTCAATTTAACTAACAAAGGGTTCCGTTATAACCTTAGAGCCAATACTTAGTTCATAGCTATTGAACAAAATATAAGTAGCAATAAAGACAACATTTATGGATTATAAAATTAGAGGAAATAAATGGATAAGAATAAACTCTGTCAAAGCTCTTCAGTCTCCAAACATTCCGCTCCTTTCAAGCTCTCCAATCCGTGTAGCTCACTGCTCTTGTTGCTCCAAGGAAATCCCAGACTTTATCCTTATCTACCTAATCTATATTTACAAACATTACCTAATAACTAGAGAGAGAAAGTACAAAAGAGATCTAATCTATCCTAAGCTAAGCTAACCGATTCTATCCCAGTCTTCTTTCTCTGCTCTTTTTCTTCCTCTCCAAATACCTCTCTCTTGTTTGCAGAGGCTCACCTCATATATATATATATATCTGTTTTCTTCTTTTTCTAGGTTAAAAGCAAGCCCTTCCTGCCTTGGCACCAGAGGTCGCGCTGCGGCGCGGGCAATAGGCTTATAAGTGGCGCTGCGGCGCCACGTTAAAATTAAAAGACCGGAGGTCGCGCTACAGCGCTAGTCCATAAAGGAACTGTGGCGCTGCAGCTCCAGAATGACATCAGCAAGGACCAGGGGCGGCGCCGCAGCGCGAGAATGAGACTAGGCATAATAATACTATAAACATATAAAACTATATAACAACTACGAAGATCAGGCAACTATTTAAGCCATAAAGTATCCGATTTGCGGGTATAAATCCCACTCATCAAATACCCCCAAACTTAAGTCTTTGCTTGTCCTCGAGCAAACTATCTAACACAAACTCACAATAGGAAAAAAAAACACGCGAAATAAAAATATCACTATATACTAGTATCATGGCTTCTAAGCTCGATCATAGCTACTCCCAAAGAACAGGGCAAACACAGATATTAGTAAGAGTTCATTCAGCTTCAAGCATAAGACTGTATTCGATCCATTCTATGTGTGTGTGTGGGGACCAACCATCCTAACTAATCATTGCTCAAATAAGATCGCACAGTCGATTGTTAATACCAATATGCACACTCCGTAACTTAAACATTCAACAAGCATTAAGAATAAGATGCAAGTGCAGAAAAGGATCAAAAGAGTATAGCATAAAGAAAGTAAAATCTGACTCGGACAGTACTTAATTACCTTAGGCTAATCAGAGATACCCATTAACAAGCTTTTGATCAGCGACTCCCAAGCCAGATAACTTTAGGGCACTAGGTGTGGAACACCCCTATGAATCTAATAACTCGAGCAGCAAAGGCCACGTAATTAATATAAGCCAAATTAGACTTTACGAAATCTAAAGATTATTTGGCGAGTGCATTTTATGCTCCATCTCAACATCGGTCCTGCGTTTATGGATGAGTACGTTTTACGCTCCATCTCGACCCACCGCAAGACTTTCGATATTCAATCTCCTTTTCAAATTTTTTATTATTATTATACAACAGTGCCAGAATCCAAGATCCAAAACTGTATATGCGTCGAAGTCTTTTATTACCTTGTAAAAATGAAAGTTTATAAAAGTGAACAACTCTCAAAGCATAAACGGCGAACTACATTCGAAAAATAACTAGTAAACATAGTTGGTCGGTGCTTGCTAAGAAGGACGGATCAATAACAGTCTCAACTTATCGATTGAACAACCCCTAGCTCATACATGCTTGACACGACTCTAAGAGATAAGCATAATTACTTGACGCTTGTCATTAGCCACAATCAAAAATTAGTGAAAAATATACCACCCTTGCATAATAGCAGCTCAAAATAGGGTAATAAAGCCATTAACATGGCACAAGCATATAAATCTGTAAAAGCCCCAAAAAGATGGCTATAAACCACAAACATGCTAATAATAATCAAAGCGTTAATAAATAACCAAAAACTGTTCATGGCATCCATCATAATAAACCCAAAACATAATACCGCAGTTCAAAATGACTGCACTACAATCCTGATAAAAACCTAAGCAAAGTACTAAAATAGCAACCTATCATGGCAATAGACAGAAATAAAACAGATAATAAACCATAACACCCCCAAACTTAAGGTGAGCAATGCCCTCATTGCTAAACATATATCACTCTAAACAAGAGGGCTTCCCTGAAGTCTGGTCACTCGGCAGCAGCATCGTCCTCGTCAGCTTCGGCGGGCGATGATGGTGGAGGGTATGGTGGGAAGACAGGAGGCTCTAGGAACTAGAATGGCGTGAACTCAGAATCCTCGCCACTATACACGGTGTATATGCTCTGCATCGTGTTGACCAGCTCAGCCTGATACTGCATCGCTATGTCTTGCCTCAAGGCCACCGCTGCTATGTGCCTCTGCTGCCTCTGAGCATTAGCATCCTGGTTCTGATGTAGTAGAGTGAGGGATGCCATGATTTCTGCCAGTAGTCCCTATGAAGCTGGGCCTGCGTCTGGTGGCTGCGAAGGCTCTGCTGTAGGAGGTGGCTCAGTAGGTGGCCCGAATCCTTGGCCTCTAACATGAGAAATAGCCCCGTCCCACACATCGAAGCGTGAGATGGTCTGATGGTCAATGACTGACATGGGCGGCAAAGCTATCTCTTCTGGCCCCCAATGGATACCTGCCCTCTTGCACAGCCGGGTGATCAAGGATGGATGTGGAAGTCCCGTAGAGATATTGCTCTTGATTGCCTTTATGATGGACTCATGGATGAGAACTCCGATGTCCACGTTCAGACCCGTGACAATGGCAAATAATAGGATCGCTCTATCCTTAGTCACGTTGCTTAGGTGACGAGTCGGGATCATGTTGGCACAAATAAAGCTGAACCATGCCTTCCCATAGCGACTGAGTGCAGCATGTGGGAAACTGGTCCTCTCACTCGTGAAGTCATTTGTCTTCCATGTAGTCCCAGGCTTGCAGAGCCTCCTAACAATCTCCTTGAGGTCATAGCTGCGGAGTCCAGGCTCCATATAGTCCTTACCCTCGAAACCGGGCGTCGCCAACAGTGCATTGATGGCTTGGCTTCCAAACGCCACTGACCGCCCCCTGACTTGGACAACAGCAGGACCCTCGACACTAGCATTAGCGTATAACTCACGAACCACAGAAACAATGGCCAATTCGGGTGGTTTTGTGAAGTGCACCCACTGGCGACCCGCAATCATGGCTAACAACTCACCATCCTTTGTTTTGTCAGGCCTCAAACCCCATTCAGGAATCAAATTCCGTGCAGCAAAGGAGCTTTTGTATCGTTTCCATACCTCTTCGTTAACAAATTTGGTGTTGTCCCATGCCGTTGGTGCTGCGAACGAGGAACCGCCGACGCTCAGTCGCTGCCTCTTTGATGCCATGTCAAAAAAAATTTAGTTGGCGTGAACAAAAACAGTACCTAAGCAATGCCACTCTCTGTAGAAGCAACCCTTAAAGAAATAGGTAGCAAATCCCGAATGAAACCCACTAATTGTAAGCCAAAACAGTCAAATTTCTCTCTTAGGCAAATTATCAAACACCTTGTGTGCGTTCTGAAAATCCACTTTGGACAGCCCTTACTTGACAGTGCTCTTTCCCGATTTTCGTCAGTGGAAATCACCCAAATCACACAACAAGAAAAACACCAACAAAGCACCAACCCAACAATTCTATCAAAATATCTTAGTGACTGGTTGAAATCCAAATAACATACCTTAAAGGGGGAAAAACCCTAGTTTGCTGCTGATCTTCTTTTGGATTCTCGCTTGACTTGAGGTTGGTCTGATTTTTTGAATGTTGTCGTGAGTCGGCTGTGTTATGCAGAGGGTGGGGGTTCTGTGGAGAAAAGGGACGGTTGGGTTGCTTGTACTGCCGAGATGGGTCGAGAGAAATAGAAGGTAATGGGCACAACTGCTGGCTTCAATTGTGCTTTTTAAAAACCAAAACTCGCTACCGGCGCTGCGGCGCGGGAATTCCTTCGTTGATTGGCGCCGCGGCGCGACTTGGCAGTAGCTTTGCCTGATTTTGGCGCTGCGGCGCGAATACCCCTTTGTTCCTGGGCGCTGCGGCACCAGGATAGGAAATTTGCATTTTTAGCTTGGCGCTGCGGTGCGAAGTTTAATGTATATTCTGGCGCTGCGGCGCGAGCTTTGTATCTGAGTTTTTTCCCTGCACAAAAAGCAGTATTAGCATATATATTATACAGATATCATGCTAAGTAAACAACATGCTTGATACTAATTTCTAACTAGATATACACTAGCAACATACTAAATAACATTCTGCCTGCATCCTATAATCACAAAAACATATGCATTGGCAACGATGTTTACATGGTAAAAAGAAAAGACACAATATAAACTAGACATAAGTAAAGAAAACAGAGAAAATTGATACTGAGAAGGGGTTGCCTCCCCACCAAGCGCTTGTTTTAAAGTCGTTGGCTTGACTATACCGATGCCGCTCAATCCGGCTCATAAGCAAAATTGACCATTTCATGCCTACTATTTGTCAACTCCTTTAAATTTGTGGCGGACATGGATGATTGATCATCCTCATTTTCTTCACCCATCGGCACGAAGAATCTTTCACCACTGGAATTATCCACTAATTCGCCTTTTTCATCAAGTTGAAAGCGTTCTTTGTGCACTAGCGGGCCCTCCAGGGTTTCCACAATCGTGAGCGTGGCTTCCGGTTGTTGATTAGTCTTGGCAATACAACCACTCTTTATCCTCTTCTCTCCAACTTCAGGCTCCACCTGTTGGACAATTTGCACCATGACATCTCCCTCAACAACTTTGTGAGACTCACCGCCTTCTCCTTGCGTATCCACCGTGCAATGCTCTACTGCTTCATCGTTGAGATCGGTTATGACCGGTAGATTGCCCTGCGATAGATTTACCTGCGATAGATTTATGATGGCATTGACGAGTTGTCCCAATTGATTTTTGAGGCTTTGCAATGCGGCGTCTTGGCTTGCCATTCGAACCTCATTTCTTTCTATAAAGTTGGTGAGGAGCTCTTCAAGCCTTTTCTCTTCTGTTAAGTCTGCCGAAAAGCTCTCATTGGGTTGGAATGTCACCTTATACTGCGGAGGAGATGGACATTCAAATTGATTCGAATAGGAGTAATTCGGATCATGATATTGCTCTTGACTATAGTCCCAAGAGTTTGGATAACCCTGACAGTTTGGATGATAGGAAATCGGTTCAATGTCAGCTCGTTCCTGACAGTAGGAGGTCTGAGTGGACTGACAGTCAAGATTATCAGAAAACCTCAAGACATTTGCAATTTGATCTCGTAATTACTCGAGTCCTTCTTCCGAGCTTGGTTGTGTAGTCCTCTCATAAGGCCATTGATAACATTGATTGTCCATAACCTGTAAACTTAAAAATAAAAAGGAAGATCAAACAAATAAAAGAAATATATACGCGTTCAAATTAAGACTAAATTGATTTAAATCAATATTGGACAATATTAGAATAATAGTTCCCCGGTAACGGCGCCAAAAACGTGTTGGTCGGAAAATCGATCACTAAACACGCGCAAGTATACGCGGTCTAACAAATAATACAGTGATAAGAAAAGTGTCGTACCCACGAGGAACTATCACTAATATTTACCAAATACCAACTTTGTATCGCATAAGTCTTATTCGAACAGTAAACTAATAAGAGTGTGGTTAAACTAGTTATAACTAATTATTAAAGCAAGTAAACGGATAACGAATGGTAATCGAAGGAATTACAAGCTAAGGTTACAACTTCACCCCACACAGGCATTCCGTCGAACACCGGGCGTGCTATGCTTCATCAAACTTCCTACCCTTCTCTCTTTGGTCTTAATGGTCACGACAGTTTGTCGACCGAGAACACACAGGTGCTCATACACCTCTGTCGAGGTATGCACAAACATATCCTCTCCAGATCCACCCGATAGGGAATAGAACAGAAAAGAACATCCAAACTAAGTGATAATCCTACACATGTCTATGCGAATTAACCTAACAAGGATTTAAGCATAAGTTCTCAATTAGGTCACACGTGGCACACAGATATATGTCTATTCTACGCACACTTATGCAGTTAAAACTCATAATCACATGCCAATATATTTAGGTGTAATCTATAATCCTTCTTTCGATATCATATAGATTACCAAAATCATCACTAATGTCTTAGTGAGAATCATTAAGCATGAATATATTAAACCAAACCATATGGTGCCAACCAAAGAGATAAGACAGTCAATTTAACTAACAAAGGGTTCCGTTATAACCTTAGAGCCAATACTTAGTTCATAGCTATTGAACAAAATATAAGTAGCAATAAAGACAACATTTATGGATTACAAAATTAGAGGAAATAAATGGATAAGAATAAACTCTGTCAAAGCTCTTCAGTCTCCAAACATTCCGCTCCTTTCAAGCTCTCCAATCCGTGTAGCTCACTGCTCTTGTTGCTCCAAGGAAATCCCAGACTTTATCCTCATCTACCTAATCTATATTTACAAACATTACCTAATAGCTAGAGAGAGAAAGTACAAAAGAGATCTAATCTATCCTAAGCTAAGCTAACCGATTCTATCCCAGTCTTCTTTCTCTGCTCTTTTTCTTCCTCTCCAAATACCTCTCTCTTGTTTGCAGAGGCTCACCTCATATATATATCTGTTTTCTTCTTTTTCTAGGTTAAAAGCAAGCCCTTCCTGCCTTGGCACCGGAGGTCGCGCTGCGGCGCGGGCAATAGGCTTATAAGTGGCGCTGCTGCGCCACGTTAAAATCAAAAGACCGGAGGTCGCGCTGCAGCGCTAGTCCATAAAGGAGCTGTGGCGCTGCAGCTCCAGAATGACATCAGCAAGGACCAGGGGCGGCGCCGCGGCGCGAGAATGAGACTAGGCATTGGCGCTGCGGCGCCAGTATATATGTAAATTCTCCGTTTTGTCCCCTGAAAGCTATAAAAGTCCTGTAAAGCCTGCAATACATCGGTTAAGCATAATAATACTATAAACATATAAAACTATATAAAAACTACGAAGATCAGGCAACTATTTAAGCCATAAAGTATCCGATTTGCGGGTATAAATCCCCCTAATCAACTATCACATATCAAAAATTAACCGGTAGAAACGAACGTTTAAAGCCTACGATCTGGTAAAAAGCCCGTGTAGCAGTCCATTGTGAGTATTTTTACGATCAGAAAGTTCCTATTACTTCATTGTATTTTTATACACTTGCACGTTAAGTTTCACTTTCTGAATATCCCCGGAACTCAGTTACGTGGCTGTTTTGCTTACGTTTTCGTATATTTTAGTACATAAACTCATTTTCTAGCATTTCTACAACTCGGATCGTCGATCCGTCGCTTCTTCTAACAGCTTTTATATACATATATCTTCATTTTTAGCAACTTCGCCGGACTGGGTTATCTTCTCAGTCCGGGTTTGGCTTTTTATTGTATATATACTAACTTTTCAATTCTGTCAAGTCCGGATGTCAAATCTGAGGTAGTTTACTTCTTTTATATATATAACTATATATATATATAATTTTTTTGACTTGTTTGGGCCTGGATTTATACTTCGTGGTTTTTTTATTGCTTTAATATATATATTAACTATATATATTATTTTTTACATTCCAGTTTTGCCTGGATCAATCTGTGGCCTTTTTACTGCTTTTATACATATATATATTTACATTTCTGTCCGGGCAAAGGATAGAATGTCCGTCACCCTTTATCGCTTTTATATATATATATTTCCATTCTGTCAAGCCTGGATTACTCCGTGGCTTTTACAGCTTTTATAATATATATATATATATATATATATATATATATATATATATATTTCCATTTCAGTTCGGGCCTCGGAGTAAAAACCCACCGCCCTTTACAGTTTTTTTTGTATATATATTTCTATTCTGTCAAGCCTGGATTACTCTGTGGCTTTTTACAGCTTTTATTAATATATATATATATATATATATATATATATATATATATATATATATATTTCCATTCTGTCAGGCCTGGATTACTCCGTGGCTTTTTACAGCTTTTATAAATATATATATATATATATATATATATATATATATTTCTATTCTGTCAAGCCTGGATTATTTCGTGGCTTTTTACAGCTTTATATATATATATATATATATATATATATATATATATATATATATATATATATATATATTTACATTTCAGTCCGGGCACCGGAGTGAAAACTCATCGCCCTTTACAGCTTTCGTATATATATATAATTATATATATTTTGCTTTACTCATTTTCTATTAAATTGTTGCTTTAAATGTTCATTTAATATGAATCGGCATTGACATTTCTGCGAGCGAACTAGATTTCTTTAAATCTCGCCAACTCTAGCTTTCAAACGGTTCAAAATAGGTCTAGACAGAATCGGGAAGCTAGAATGACTGAGATTTATTTAAATCTAGCACTTTTCTAGTTTCAGTTATAAGAGCAACCTCGCGGCCCTTAGATTGATATCTAGTGGGAACGAGACGCTTCGGCTATATGCGAGCCAAGATTTACTGATGAATCCTTAGTTCTGACGACATCTGGATGTAGATATATATTTTCTGTGCATATTTGAGCTGTGCAAGTTTTATTGGCCTCCCTTAGTGAGCTTAGGAATCATGGGATTCGTGATCAAACTGATCAGAATCTGATTCCCACGATGGACAAACTTCACTTTACAAATGTACCCTGCCAGTTTTTCTATAAAATGTACATCCAAAAGACCTTAAAACGGTTATCCGGGTTTAAGGTCTCAACATAATGAGAAAATAGTTTGTCGTGTCAGAGTCACTCTGATGGCTGTCATGCCCATGAGAAGACCGACACTTGTATATATTATGTGGTCGAGGATGCTTCGCAGCCCGACAATCACCATGCAAATTAAGCCAAAAGACTAAAAAGATAAAACGGAAGTGTTGACATGCTTCAATTCCTATGTTAGCGCAAGGGTTTGAAAATCTGCCTTCAAAATATCATTTCAATAATCTTGTCTAAATAAGAGACTTTTGCAAATCAAATCAAACCCTTCGTATATAGGTTCAACGAAGCATGTCCATGCTTTCAATCAATCAAACATAGGCCCAATTTCTTTCAGCATTCTGATGAGTGGGTTTAGAACCTATGAATTGGTACTTATTATAGATTGATTCTTGTTGTTTTTAAGTAATTTTCCTATCAATTTTATGTGATTTGTGCTCTTGTGTACAGGTAATGGAATGGGTGCGAAAGTGGAGAAAAAAGGACAATTTGGAGCTAAACTATTGAAACAGGACACTCAATTTGGGACCAATAGGGCTTAACCAAATTCGGCACTTAATGGATTAATTGGGCTGACCCAATTCGATAGTTAAGGACTAAGGAATTAAATAATATATGTTCCATGCAAAGTTCAAGCAGCTTTTGGATTCATGAAGGAAATTAATTCAGCATACAATTGGGTCGGCTGCTCTTCTTTGCTGACTAGGAGTGTGGTGCAACCAATAGCTGAAGACGTCCTAGTTGGTGAAGGATTCGTGCAATATATATGATTATAAGGAGGGACTCAACATTGTGGGCCATGAAGTACGTGACATACCAGCTTATGGCTTGCAACGGAATATGGGTCAGCCATGCAACACATGAATCGAACCATGCCAAGCAGCTCATGGGTATCTTGTGGACCAGAATGATTTAGGAGCAGCCACTCACAAAATCATGCAAGGCAATGCATGCAAGCAACAAAATGATATCAAGGGTCAGGGAGTTAGGAGTAGCATAAAGTCCTAGCAATCAAGGTAAGCAGCTCACGGATTGAATGGGAGGGAAAGGAGTCTTAGCAATCATGGTATGGCACTAGGAGTAAATAATAATTATGGGCCATGCATGCAAGTAGTATGGTTATACCAATTGGGCCAAGATTATTATGCTTATAAAGGAAAGAATTAAATTATGTGGAGCATGTGCATGTGTTAGAGAAAGAAATGGAGCAGCTTGTTTAGCATGTGGGCCAGAGCAAGTGTGTAGCAGCCATGCAACAAACAAACAAAGCAATCATGAAGTAAACAAAAATTAGCAAAAAATCAAGATGGCTGGGCAGAGTATTAACCCGCTGGGGCGGGGCTATATAGAAGGGACTACCCGCTGGGGCGGGGAGGCTCGGGCAGCTTACTACTCTTCCGTGCATGGTTAGGACTTCGGCTAGAATGGATAGAAAAGTTGGGGGCTGCTAGTGTGGTAATATAAAAAGGAATGCACAACAACATAATACATATACCTAGCCACCGCAAGAAGCACTATTTTATTGGATCTTAACTTGGAGCGGAGATTTAAAATCATCAAGTGAACGTGACGATCGTAGGGTTGGAGCGGAGATTGGTGATACAATTCTGAATTTTATTATCTCTTTCTCTTTATATCTTGTAATCGTAATGTTTGCTATGATGAGGATTATGAGTTTTTATTTATTTAATATGAACTAAATTCCTTTTTAAGTCTACAACGGAGCTTTGATTGTAATTAATGATTAAGTATCTTTAAAACTCAGTTTATGGATGTTATTCCCAAGTTATTCTTTATGTGTGTGATTCATTTATATAATTGTCTGATCAACGATTATTCTGTTATTTCTTATGAACTTGTGAAGGAACAAAGGAGATTAGAACTGGCCATAGTGACATATGTTCGTGATTTCTGCGTAGATAGAAATTGTGATTCGTGTTTAGGATAGATGTATTCCTTTACGCTATATGTAATCTGAAAGAAAACTTGATAATAAATTCTTGTTAATTGTAATTCGCATAGAAATATAGTGAATTGGTTAATTAGGATGTCTTACTTGAATCTATCATATGTGGATATAAGTGAGTATGGATATTATGCATCGTGAGGTGGTTTTATCTACGTTAGTGTTTTCGATTAATAATCTGGGGTAACTGAAATAAAATGGGGAAAAGGATAATTATCAGAAATGCAATCATAAGTGAAGTTGTGGGCTTAACTCTCTCAAATCAGTTAAATTCTTGATTTAGTGTGCGATTGTTCTAAGTAATAGTTTAATTATAATAAAACATCACTTGACCGCTAGTTTGATAAAGTTGAAATATTATAAAATTGGTAGTTGTTTGATTAAGCAGTAATTATTGTCTCTGTGGGTACGATCTTTGATTTATCACTGTATTACTTGTTGACCACATACACTTGCGTGTTGCGCGTAAAAAATACCCAACAAGTTTTTGGCGCCGTTGCCGGGGATAATAATTGCGTTTATTACTTACAATATCGATTTAAGTAGATCAGTTTTAATTAAACATATATATATTTATTCTCATTTGTGTTTGTTTGGTTATTTCAGGTACTTTCGATTAGTGCATGCAAACTAGATCGAAGAAGCCAGAGTTGTTGCCCTTTGAGGACGATATCGACAAAAGGTTTCGGGGGTTAACTGAGTGGATTGCAAAGAATCGAGAGGAATTTGAAATACCTAGAACAAACATGGCGGACCAGCAACAGGAAGACAAACCAATGAAGGACTATGATATACCAAAGATCTCAGAAATCCATTCAAGTATAGTCAGGCCAGCAATCAATGCAAATAATTTTGAGATTAACCTGGAACAATACAAATGGTGCAGAATACTTGTCAGTTTGGGGGTCTTCCGAATGATGATCTGAATGATCATATCTTCACTTTCATAGAAATCTGCGACACTTTCAAGTGCAATGGAATGTCAGACGATGCGCTCAAGTTGAGGTTATTTCCCTTCTCGCTCAGAGACAAGGCGAAGGCTTGGCTACATTCTGAACCACCGGGTCAATTACGACATGGAATGATCTAGCACAGAAATTTTTGGCCAAGTTCTTTCCACCATCGAAGACACACAAGATAAGGTCGAAGATATCTGTATTTGTACAGTATCAAGGGGAGCCACTGTATGAAGCATGGGAAAGATACAAGGAGTTGTTGAGGAAGTGCCTACATCACGGATTTCCACCATGGATGCAGTTGAGTAATTTTTACAATGGAGTATCGAGTCAGATACGGTCTAGCATTGATGCAGTGTCACAGGGAGCTTTTCTGACGAAGAAATTTGAGGATGGATGGGCATTAATAGAAACGATGGCTTCGATTGGGTACCAATGGCCTACTGAAATATTTACTCAGCCCACAGTAGTGGGTGTTCTGCAAGTGGATAATTCGACAGCTATATTGGCACAACTGGCATCGTTACAAAAGAGTATTGAGACCATGACAAAGGGAAACATGCAGCAGGTAGCAGTCGTATGCGAACTTTGTGTAGGAGAACATCCGATTGAACAGTGTGCAATCAACCCAGCTGCAGTTAATTATGTGGGTAACTATAACAGATCAGTCAACACCTACCAGAATACATACAATCAGGGGAATAGGAACCACCCGAACTTCTCATGGAGCAACACCCAGACTCAAAACCAGCAGCAAGCTCCACGACAACCATATCCTCCTGGCTTTCAAAATCAGCAGCAACAGGCCGCACCAAGGCAAGAGGAAAAGTTAGGTTGGGAAGAAGTTTTAGCCAGACAGAAAATAGAACAGGATTTGATGACAAAATCTCTAGTGATGGAAATGAAGAATCTAGCCATTCAAATAGGACAGATAGCTACTATAGTAAATAACAGGCCCTAGGGATCTTTGCCGAGAGACACAGAGAAGAATTCGAAGGGAGGACATGAGCAATGTCAAGCGGTGACACTCAGGAGTGGAAACCAGTTAGATGAGCTAGATTTGGAGAAGCCGGTAACCGAGAAGCAAGTCGAGGCTAATAAGGAACAAACAGTGGAAAGAGAAGCAGGAGAAAAACCTAGCAGAAAAGGAACAAGTGGTTACACCAGTAGTCTACCCGCCACCGCCGTTTCCACAAAGGCTCCACAAACAGAAATTACAGCAACAGTTCATAAAATTCCTGGAAGTGTTCAAGAAGCTACATATAAATATAACTTTTGCAGAGGCATTAGAGCAGATGCCCAGTTATGCCAAGTTTATGAAGGATATTCTTTCAAAGAAAAAGAGGCTAGAGAATTTCTAAACCGTGGCACTGACAGAAGAATGTAGTGCAATTCTACGAAAGAAGCTCCCACCGAAGTTGAAAGAACCGGGTAGTTTCACCATTCCATGCACTATAGGAAGTGTAACCTTCAACAAATGCCTTTGTGATTTAGGTGCCGGTATTAACCTTATGCCACTATCAGTTTACACTCAGCTAGGGTTACCGGCACCTAAACCTACCAACATCTCCCTACAGTTGGCGGACAGATCAGTAACTTATCCTCGAGGAATTGTCGAAGACATTTTGGTGAAAGTGGACAAATTACTCTTTCCATCAGATTTCATCATCCTTGATTTTGAAGAAGATAAGGAAATTCCAATAATCCTTGGACGACCATTCTTGGCTACTGGTAATACACTCATTGACGTGCAGAAAGGAGAGTTGACCATGAGGGTGCACGATCAACAAGTCACCTTCAATGTATTCAAGGCCATGAACTTTCCTAAGGAAGATGAGGAATGTTACCGGGTGGATTAAACACAGTGGTGGATGAGGAACAACTTCAGATACTGAATACTGACCCACTAGAATTAGCATTAATGGAAGAGTGTGATGAGGAGGATGTCGAAATAATAGAATATATACAACTGTTGGAAGCAATTCCGAGAGCGAATAGATTCACACCACCAGTTGAACCTTTGGAAATGGAAGGAGCCTTATCAGAAAAAATTAAGCCATCTGTCCAGGAACCACCTAAGCTTGAACTTAAGCCGTTACCTGATCACCTCAGGTATGCATTTTTAGGCGATTCATCTACTTTACCTGTTATTATTGTATCTGCACTTAACCCAATGCAGGAAAGTAGGCTGCTGATAGTGTTAAGGGAACATAAATCGGCTATTGGCTGGACCATCGCCGACATTAAAGGGATCAGTCCATCATTCTGTATGCACAAGATCCTGATGGAGGAAGATAACAATCCCACGGTAGAACAACAGAGGAGGCTCAATCCTATAATGAAAGAAGTGGTGAAGAAAGAGATCTTGAAATAGCTAGACGCAGGAATCATCTACCCAATTTCAGACAGTGCTTAGGTGAGTCCGGTCCAATGTGTGCCGAAAAAAAGGTGGTATGACAGTGGTGAAGAACGAAAATAATGAGTTAATTCCGACAAGAACAGTAACCGGCTAGAGAGTCTGCATGGATTATAGAAAACTGAATAAGGCAACTAGAAAGGATCATTTCCCCTTGCCTTTCATTGATCAGATGTTGGACAGATTAGCCAGACATGAATATTACTGCTTATTGGACGGGTATTCAGGATACAACCAGATCGTCATCGCACCGGAGGATCAAGAGAAGACGACGTTCACATGTCCCTATGGCACCTTTGCCTTTAGAAGGATGCCATTCGGACTGTGCAACGCACTGGCTACATTTCAGCGGTGCGTGATAGCGATATTTTCAGATATGGGGGAGCAAAGTGTTGAGGTCTTTATGGACGACTTCTCCGTATTTGGGGAGTCATTTGATAGATGCCTCAAAAATTTGGTATTGGTTTTGAAGAGGTGTGTGGAAACTAACCTAGTGCTCAACTGGGAGAAGTTCCACTTTATGGTCCAAGAAGGGATAATTCTTGGCCACAAAGTCTCAGGAAAAGGGTTGGAAGTCGACCGAGCAAAGTTAGAAATAATTGAAAATCTGCCACCGCCTACATCGGTAAAAGGTATTCGGAGTTTTCTCGGTCATGCTGGATTCTACCGACGATTTATCAAGGACTTCTCAAAAATCACTAAACCACTTTGCAGTCTATTGGAAAAAGATGTCCCATTCAAATTTGATAAAAACTGTCGAGTGGCTTTTGAGCAGTTGAAGAAGAAGTTGACCACAGCCCCAATAATCATAGCACCTGATTGGACAAAGCCATTCGATCTCATGTGTGATGCAAGTGATTTTGCAGTTGGAGCAGTATTGGGACAAAGACAGGAGAAAATCTTTCATGCCATTTACTATGCAAGCAAGACTCTGACGGATACACAGTTAAACTACACTACCACGGAAAAGGAACTGCTTGCAGTTGTTTATGCCTTTGATAAGTTCCGTTCGTACTTGGTGGGAACTAAGGTGGTGGTGTACACTGACCACTCAGCTATCAGGTATTTAGTTGAGAAGAAAGACGCAAAACCAAGGCTTATCCGTTGGGTGTTGCTACTACAGTAATTTGACCTGGAAATCAAGGATAGAAAGGGGACAAAGAACCAGGTGGCCGATCATCTCTCACGGCTTGAAAACCCAAAGCAGGATGAAACAGACAAGTTAGCAATCAATGAGTTTTTTCCTGACGAGCAACTATTTTCGATAAACAGTGAGTTTCCGTGGTATGCGGACTTCGCTAATTACGTGATCAGTAACGTCATCCCACCAGACTTGTCACGTCACCAAAAGAGAAAATTCCTTCGTGATGTAAAGTGGTACATGTGGGACGAACCATACTTGTTCCGTCAATGTGCTGATAAAATGATCCGGCGATGTATACCGAAAAGTGAAGTGGAAAGTATACTGCAAGCTTGTCATGCATCACCATATGGGGGACATTATGGGATTGATCGCACAACAGCAAAAGTTCTTCAATCAGGATTCTACTGGCCCACGTTGTTCAGAGACACACATCAATGCGTGAAGAATTGCGACAGATGTCAGAGAGTGGGAAACATTTCGAAGCGGAATGAAATGCCATTAAACATGATCTTGGAAGTCGAGGTGTTCGACGTATGGGGGATCGATTTTATGGGACCCTTTCCATCTTCATTCAACAACCTGTATATCCTCTTGGCTGTAGATTACGTCTCGAAATGGGTTGAAGCGGTGGCATTACCAACGAACGATGCAAAAGTGGTGTTAAGGTTCCTGCAAAAGAATATATTCACTCGGTTCGGAACCCCAAGAGCAATTATCAGCGACGAAGGGAGCCACTTCTGTAACAAATTTTTCACGGCTCTCGTGGAAAAGTATGGGGTAAAACATCGGATTGCTACAGCCTATCACCCACAAACAAGTGGACAAGTGAAGGTTTCTAACAGGGACGTCAAAAGAATTCTGGAAAAAGTTGTAAATCCAAATCGAAAGGACTGGTCAGTGAAGTTAGACGATGCGTTGTGGGCGTACCGGACTGCCTACAAGACTCCGATAGGCATGTCTCCTTATCAACTCGTATACGGGAAAGCATGCCACCTGCCGGTAGAACTCGAGCACAGAGCGTACTGGGCAATCAGGAAATTGAATTTCGATCTATCAGCGGCTGGTGAAAAGCGGTTGTTACAACTCAACGAACTAGACAAATTTTGCCTGCAAGCGTATGAGAATTCAAAGTTGTACAAGGAAAAGGTGAAGAAATGGCATAATCAGAAAATAATGCACCGCCAGTTTGGACCGGGTCAATCAGTATTGTTATTCAACTCTCGGTTGAAGTTATTCCTCTGAAAGCTGAAGTCTAGATGGTCAGGTCCATTCACAATAAAGACAGTATTCCCGTATGGCACCGTTGAATTATACATTAAGGAGTCGGCCGAAACATTTAAAGTCAACGGTTAAAGCATTACTTGGGCAGAAAAGTCGATCGCTAGGCAACCACGATCAATCTGGCCGAACCAAAATGAAAAATAGAAGGAGTCAGGCTAAAGACTTAAAATTAAGCGCTTGATGGGAGGCAACCCATCAGTTATTTTATTTTTTTTATTTTTTTATTTTTTTATTTATTTACATTTATATCAGTTAGTTGTAATAATATATAATATTTAGTAATTTTTCTTTATAATACATGTCTAACAAAAATTTTATGGTTGTGTTGATATAGGACACTTGCAATATAAAACAAACACCAAGGTGAAGCATGAAGCCTGGACATATTGTTAACCCGCTGGGGAGGGGATCAGCAAGCTCACAACCCCGCTGGGGCGGGTGAGCGGAAGTCAGCTTTGGATTCAAATTTGGAACAGCCCCACATCTCATCCATTATATCTGCCGAATTCTTCTCTCACCTAATCCCTTCTACCCTGCCCACTACATCTACACCACCCCACTCACGATCTACCCCACTAACATATCCCAAATCTAAATTCCCACACCACACGGACGTGACATCACAACCCACTCCCTATTTCCAGACTCCCCATCGTGATCTCATCCAAAGTGGGTCTTACAATACCACCGCTCAACCATCACCGAATTCGGCAACATAAAGTCCCCAAATTCATTCAACCCGTCACCCCACTGTTCAACATAACTCCAAGGAATTTTTTTTCAATTGGGCAGAAAATTTTGGTAAAGAGAAATTGTGGGTGATTTTGTTTGCTTTTGGAAAGTACTAGTAAAGGTGGACCAGTGGTATATATATATCTGTGATTGTTTGTTAGTGGGTGACAAAATTTTGGGGATATCATAGGGAGCACACTCACTCAACATCAAGCCAAGTGCCCACCGCCCACCAAGTGTTCGACGAAAGTCCTAACCCAAAATCTTCAAATATTCTTCAAGTTTTAGTACAACAACATCATGCCACCACGCCCCTAGAAAAAGCAAAAGGGTGAATGGTCATCCTCCGTCGCCGTTCCCCCGTTCGACAAGAAAAAATTTCGGAACACGGCCGCCGCCAAACGTTTTGAGTATGTGTCAGGAAAGGCCCTCATCTCAGAACGTAGACTTAGACCGGATCCTGCGGATGGACAAATGCATTTGCAAATTCATGAACGTCGTTGGCACTATTTCACACAACAGCCTGAAGCAGCAGTGGTAACCATAGTGAAAGAATTCTACGCCAATGCGGAGAATGCCCTTCCATTTAGAGCTTTTGTAAGAGGCAAAATGGTAGATTTCAGTGCCCAGACAATAAACGCTTTCTACAATATCACACCGCCTGCTGTTTTTCAGTACACTGAGTTGCGAAACGCCAGAATAAATTATGATCAGATTCTTGCAGAAATTTGCAAACCCGACACTGTATGGCTGACAGACTGACAAAAAGGCACAATCATCCCAACCTCCACGTTGAACAAGTATGGGAAAGTCTGGTATTCTTTCCTCTGTGCTAAGTTGTTGCCGTCAACACACACCAGCGACATTACTAAAGAAAAGATCTCAGTATTGTATGCAATTGTCAAGGATCTCTGCATAAATATTGGGACAATCATTAACTTCTCAATTCGTCGGTGTTTGCAAGGTGGATTAACGGGCGAATTACCACACCCATCACTAATCACTGGGATGTGTTTGCAAGCAGGGGTCGTATGGGCACCAAATGAGCCAATTCAACCACCACTGATGGTTCTCGACTCAAAGCTAATGGCTAGATTTGATTCTTGGAAGGGGGCACCATCACATCCTCGTGGCCTCGGTTTTATCTTTCCAGACTCGGATGTGGAGGAAGATGAGGCTAAGGATGCGGACTACATAATCTCCGACAATGAAGTGGACGCTGAGGCACCTTCAAGTCGAACCAATGCCATTCTCAGCGACATTCAGCAGCAATTGGCCCAACAAAGAAAAATACAATCTCAACAAAGAAAGAGGACTGATAGAGTGGCAGCCAGATAGAGTCACATATTCAACAATCAGCTCCAATTTCAAGCCGATGTAGCTGCGGCCTTTGCCCGAATCACCACAGCCTTCGATCCAGTCCAGTTCCATACTCCACAACCACCCTCCGACTCTAACATGGAGGAGGGTGGCAGACCTGACGCTTGACTTGACAGGGAAGTCCTTGCACTTCAATTCTATATTTTTCACAATGAGGACATTGCTTAGTTTAAGTTTGGGGGTGGGAATTTATTAATCATCATAATTTTGTTAGCATGATTGCATGAATAGTATAAGTTAGTATAATTTGCATAGTAGAGTAGTTTAAGTTTTTATGCTTATCAAATATTGAAAAAAAAATAAAAAAAATCATAAAAGACCAAAAAGAGGTTGTAATTAGGATTGTATGAGTCAGTATGTCAGTAATAAGAAATAACTTTAGCCTGTGATGAGATTGGATTTACATAAGAATATAAACATAATGATAACCAGAATGTTGATGAGTATTCAATCCTTTGCATGAGTCCTTACCTGTTTGACATTGTTGCACCGGTTAGCACAATAGACAACAATTTAGTTAACTCAGTTCAAATAGTCACATAATTGTCGTCTTGAACAGAAATTGGGTTTTAATGAAGGAAATTTAGTGAACTAGTAGCAGTGACTAAGGTTAGATTGAAACCTAAGTTTGGGAGAAGATATGGGAGCTATCTGGAAAAATTTTATGAGAAAAGAAAAGAAAAAAATATAGAAACGTATGAATAAACACCGTGACTAGTTTAGTTTCGTGGCCAGTAGTACTCGAGTAAGTACGCCCTAGGGGATGTCTTTACACCCAGCGCCCTAAAGCCATTCGATTTGGGAGTCGTTGGTCGAAAGCTCGCTACATGAGTATCACTGAAGAGCCTATGGGAACTAGACATTGCACAGTCATGAGAAAATTTGAGATACAGAAAAAGAGCAAAATACTTCGGTGAATAAAGAAAGATAGAAAATCTCCTATATTGACCTTCAACTTAGTAGACTTTTACTTGAATTCACTGTACCTTGTTTACGCGATTTCTTGGATTGAACTCTGATTGCATTCTAAGACGCGTATTATGTTATAAATTTGCTCTGTAGTTGGATATATTGTTGTTAAGCACACACACAGAGCAGTGGTGTTGACAGGTATAGATTCATAGACTGGTTTGAATTACGGATACGTATCTAGTTGGATTTAATGTTTATATCTGTTGTGAATTCTCTGAGGCACGAGGAGTTAGCTTTGTATACATTAACAGTTGCATTCATAAGCATTGTATATTTTTGCATATGTGTGGTGTTTGCTTGAGGACAAGCAAAGTCTCAAGTTTGGGGGTATTTGATGAGTGGGTTTAGAACCTACGAATTGGTACTTATTATAGATTGATTCTTGTTGTTTTTAAGTAATTTTCCTATCAATTTTACGTGGTTTGTGCTCGTGTACAGGTAATGGAATGGGTGCAAAAGTGGAGAAAAAAGGAGAATTTGGAGCTAAACTATTGAAACAGGACACTCAATTTGGGACCAATAGGGCTTGACCCAATTCGGCACTTAATGGATTAATTGGGCTGACCCAATTCGATAGTTAAGGACCAAGGAATTAAATAATATGTGTTCCATGCAAAGTTCAAGCAGCTTATGCATTCATGAAGGAAATTGATTCAGCATGCAATTGGGTCGGCTGCTCTTCTTTGCTGACTAGGAGTGTGGTGCAACCAATAGCTGAAGACGTCCTAGTTGGTGAAGGATTCGTGCAATATATATGATTATAAGGAGGGACTCAACATTGTGGGCCACAAAGTATGTGACATAGCAGCTTATGGCTTGCAACGGAATATGGGCCAGCCATGCAACACATGAATCGAACCATGCCAAGCAGCTCATGGGTATCTTGTGGACCAGAATGATTTAGGAGCAGCCACTCACGAAATCATGGAAGGCCATGCATGCAAGCAACAAAATGATATCAACGGCCAGGGAGTTAGGAGTAGCATGAAGTCCTAGCAATCAAGGTAAGCAGCTCACGGATTGAATAGAAGGGAAAGGAGTCTTAGCAATCATGGTATGGCATTAGGAGTAAATAGCAATTATGGGCCATGCATGCAAGTAGTATGGTTATACCAATTGAGCCAAGGCTATTATGCTTATAAAGGAAAGAATCAAATTATGTGGAGCATGTGCATGCGTTAGAGAAAGAAATGGAGCAGCTTGTTTAGCATGTGGGGCAGAGCAAGTGTGTAGCAGCCATGCAACAAACAAACAAAGGAATTATGAAGTAAACAAAAATCAGCAAAAAATCAAGATGGCTGGGCATGAGTATTAACCCGCTGGGGCGGTGCTATATAGAAGGGACTATCCGCTAGGGCGGGGAGGCGCGGGCAGCTTACTACTCTTCCGTGCATGGTTAGGACTTCGGCTAGAATGGATAGAAAAGCTGGGGCTGCTAGTGTGGTAATATAAAAAGGAATGCACAACAACATAATACATATACCTAGCCACCGCAAGAAGCACTATTTTATTGGATCTTAACTTGGAGCGGAGATTTAAAATCATCAAGTGAACGTGACGATCGTAGGGTTGGAGCGAAGATTGGTGATACGATTCTGAATTTTATTATCTATTTCTCTTTATATCTTGTAATCGTAATGTTTGCTATGATGAGGATTATGGGTTTTTATTTATTTAATATAAACTAAATTCCTTTTTAAGTCTACAACGGAGCTTTGATTGTAATGAATGATTAAGTATCTTTAAAACTCAGTTTATGGATATTATTCCCAAGTTATTCTTTATGTGTGTGATTCATTTATATAATTGTCTGATCAACGATTATTCTGTTATTTCTTATGAACTTGTGAAGGAACATAGGAGATTAGAATTGGCCATAGTGACATATGTTCGTGATTTCTGCGTAGATAGAAATTGTGATTCATGTTTAGGATAGATGTATTCCTTTACGCCATATGTAATCTGAAAGAAAACTTGATAATAAATTCTTGTTAATTGTAATTCGCATAGAAATATAGTGAATTGGTTAATTAGGATGTCTTACTTGAATCTATCATATGTGGATATAAGTGAGTATAGATATTATGCATCGTGAGGTGGTTTTATCTACGTTAGTATTTTCGATTAATAATCGGGGGTAACTGAAATAAAATGGGGAAAAGGATAATTATCAGAAATGCAATCATAAGTGAAGTTGTGGGCTTAACTCTCTCAAATCAGTTAAATTCTTGATTTAGTGTGCGATTGTTCTAAGTAATAGTTTAATTATAATAACACATCACTTGACCGCTAGTTTGATAAAGTTGAAATACTATAAAATTGGTAGTTGTTTGATTAAGCAGTAATTATTGTCTTTGTAGGTACGATCTTTGATTTATCACTGTATTACTTGTTGACCACGTACACTTGCGTGTTGCGCGTATGTTGCGCGTAGAAAATACCCAACACATTCACACACACATTGCAATTTTAAAAAAAAATATTAAAAAGATGTGGTACCGTGTTTACATGGGAGTTGTGGGGTGCCTAACACCTTCCCCACACTTAATCAGGCCCCTGAACTCAAAACTTCGATTTCAAAGATCAAGTTTCGACAGTGTCCAGCAAATGGGTCTCTTTCAAACAAAACTCGATTGAGTTGGTACAACCATTTTAAAACTACCAACTGGCGACTCTGTAAAACGTTTAATTCGTCGACATAATACATGTTGGCCTTTTCCTAAAAAACTCTTCAAAACCTTTTTCACAATAAAAAGAATAAGGGTAGACAAAACTTAGGAAGATAGAAAGATCCGGGTTTGACCCCCCGAATTTTCCCCCAACGTCGACAGTGTACGTTCAATTGAACAATAGTATCCATCTGTAATAAATCACATAAAAAACAGAGCATAAGTTGAAGGAATGAAAATAAATACAGAGCATTCATATGGGGACAAAAGGGGACCAAAATTTAGTCAAGAAAGATTTTATAAATCTCCCACCCAAGAAGCAGTAAAGAAAAAGACAAAAAAGATCAAAGAATACTAATCAATCTAGGGTTTAGAAACAAAAGGGCAATACGACAACATGTAACACAAAAAAAATCATCAAAGTCAGATAAAGGGGACCATCAAATGGGACATACTTGTCGACCGTTACTTGATATCGAGCATCAAACGAGTTTTAACCAACATGAATCACACCAAATAATATATTTTGTTTCGAAATAGAGTTCAATTGAACAAGTCGTGGTTCTTTTCTGAACTTTTCAATTGATCGAACACTTTGGAAGAGCTGACGTAGGGCTCAGTTTGCTTCATCGATCGAACTTTAAATAAAATGATGATTCACTTGCTTCTCTTGGCTTCTAATAGATGTGGATCCATCAACTGGTATTTGGGTGGGAGATTTTCCCTCCATATACACGTAATGAAGGCCACATGGAATGAGTCCTGCCATATCATAAAATTTTTACACGTCTGCAGCTTATTTATTCATTTCCGTCTATAGTCAAACGACTTGACGGATTTTCTAACATTTTGTTAGTAAAGTAAAGTATAGTAAGTTGACTGTAAGAAACAATGGTTGAGTAACTCAATTATAAGTTGACCTATAGTACAGTGACCAAATAAACATTTAACCCCTGAAACTTCTCATTAATGGGGTACAACGTTAGGCTGCTATAACTCCGCAACCACCAATCTCTTTTGACAGCAACAAAATACTAATCGTGAGATTTATTGTGGAGAAAGTTCATCTCAAGGTAATGGACATTCCCTAATTACTAGTTTACCAATACTTCATACTAGTAATCTCCACCTACAATATAGCCATCACGACTATTATACCGTTAAATCCTCCACAATCACACCCGTTAAACCAAGCTACTTGCCCCCAATATCAACCTCCCTTCAATTCTCCACAGATTAGTCAACTTGTACAGCCACCACCCCACTATCGACTGAACTCACCTATACATCAGCCGCCACCATTTCAACCACCTCACCACTGCAAACATCAAAACCCCCAAAACCTGACACCTCATCGTCAGCATCTTCCTCCCGTCAACCCCGACAACTACTACCCAACCGCCTTTTCAGTAGTGCCAAGAATGTAGTTTTCCAAGCTCGATCGCAGTGACTCAAGGGGATGGGTTGTAAGGGTTGAACAGTACTTTGATTTTGTTCCAATGAAGGAACCAAACAGGGCGAGCTCCGCTAGAATTTATTTCAAAGGGAAGGCTATTGTGGAACCAAACAGGGCGAGCTTCACTAGAATTTATTTCAAACTTGGATGACCGAGAAGAAATTCCTTATTGAAAATTGAAGGTGTTATATTATCACACACCACCACCAACTATACATGGATAATATTAGGGATTTTAAATTTTTGATCTCTTTGGTACTCAATGACATTACTAATCTCAAGAAATGTACTCAACCAATATAATAATATCACATCATTTGAGATACTATTTGAGACCCCTAAATTATTCTTGATGAAAAAGAGCTTATTCATGGATTGTCCCCGGCTACTGTGGAAATTCTCTTTGGTACAAGTAATTTCTGTAGACATATATACAACAGATTAGAAAGCTTTGTTCCTAAAGTTGTAAAGTATCAGTCCCACGAATAAAACTCACACCACACTGGCACAGCAAAGGTATGCCCCAAGATTGCACAATGGAATCAAAAGTGCATAAATTGACTTAGCAACATCAAACATCACAAACAAGACACAAAAAAGAAAAAGAAGAAAGAAATAAAAAATAAAAAAAATCCTATTTAATTGCATGTATTGAACTTTCATATAGATATTGAACAAGATGTGCCAATAATACACTGTTAAGAACCAAGAAACTTGATATTTTCTTGCTATTGATTATCAAATTACTGAATAAATTGTCCACAAAGTTTATAAAAATCACTCCATACACTTTCCCCATAAAAAAATAAAACAAATTAGTGTACTACGAGAGCAGAAGGCAACAAATCTTGTAAGCTCCGTTCAAAACAAATGTCCTAAATTTCTTGTCTTCATCGACTCCAAAACATGTCATAAGAAGAATCTTCTTCTGCTAGTATCCATTTCAGGCTGATATTTGACAGGTACAAGAAAAAAAGGTATAGAACAAGTTGTGTTAGATGCATGCATGAAAAAAATGATATTAAGCAAGAAGACTAATGCATCTTATTAAGATATTAAGAAACTTGAAGGTAGTTACTAGATTACCTTATGGACCCACTTGTATTCCCCACCTATTGTCTCAAATGTTCCATGCTGCAGACTGATTAACTTTAATGTAAAACGAGGACCACATTCCTGCAAGTTTAAAGTACTCGTGATGGTGTTCATCTTTGACGCATGTGGTACACAAATTTGTCTTGGGAAATAAGCATGTCAAAAAAATTTAAATAAACATCATCATAATCTCTAAACTTAATAAACACATCAAAATAGCCACCTGCAACTAAAAGTCTTCAATTATTTAGCGAAAAAAAAGTCTTCAATTCAAGAAATTAGAGATTGTACGCCACCATATTGGGGCCGATAAAAAAATCTAGTCTTCATGCACTAATATTTGGCTATCATTTTAGGACAAAAAAAATAGACTTAATTCTGATTTTCTGACATTTTTCAATATTTTTTTATGTTAATTATTCTAAAAAATTAATAACTATTTTTTAGAATTTTGTATGTAACTTGTAACATTTATTTATTTTTAAAGTATTTAATTCTTAAATTTTTTATTTTATTTAACTTTTAAATTCTGAATCTTTCAAGAGTCTCAATTTTATTTTTTGGCTGGGAATCACTTATTCTGTGACCCTATAGATCTACTGTAGTTTTTCCACTACGGGTTTCCTAAAGAAAAAAGAACAGGGCAAACAAGTACTGAGAAAATAAAACTTGGCAATGTACTAAAAATTGTTAGGCGGCAGACACGGACTATGTGTTTTCTTAGACGGTCTCATTTATTTATTTTTCTATTGTATATACTTGTTATACTATACAAAGAATACAATAGATGTAACTTTTTTTTTAAATTTTTCATGAAACATTACCAAAAGAACAATGTTTTAAGACTTGACAAATTCATTTAAGTGTTGTAGAGCTTTAAAGAACAGGCCTGATTATGTCTAGGCGGGTGCCTAGGCGCCCAGCCAAATTGAGGCGGAAAAGGACCGCCTAGCACCTAGAAGGGGATTAATCGGACCTAGGCGGGAATTTTTAGAACACTCTTGGGTCGAGTGAGGATTACTCTTCTTCGTAAAAAGAAAACTGGCTAGATGGGTGGAATCAGGTTGGTTACGCATATGGATGGGCTGGATCAGGTTGGGTACACATGTGATGGGTTGGGTACAGTTTCTAAATGGATCAGCTTTTGGGTTGAACCCAATGACCTAATAGATTTAGTAGACCCATTGGGTCCACAAATATATGATGTTTTGACCAAACCAACTTCATTGCAAACTGCAAAGTCACCATCAACCGGATAATCAAATTCAATAATTCTAAATCATTTTCTGGCCAACAATATCCAAAAAAAAAATTACCAGATAGGGAAAAGGCAGGGAAAGTATACCTGTAGCCTGGCAATTACTCTTTCCTGAGAGGCCTTCTCATCCTTACTATCCTTGCCCTTTTTACTCTTCGAGTTGCTATGTTTACTTTCTTTGTTTTCAAATATATAACTTCAAATAATAACAAGGAATGCATCAGAAAATTTTATAAATTTTTCCACTTACTAATCTATAAAGAAGAAAAGCCCAATCTGTCAAGGATACACACCGATGATGCCGAAAGAAGATGAAATCTCGCTGATTGTGGAAGGTTACAACTCATCGACCATGAAAATTTGGGTCTTGAGGGAAAAGTGATTGTATCAACCTAGATGAAACACACACTCATAATTGTTAGAGATAAGGAGATGATCACCCAGTAGTTGGTACATTGGAGATAAGAAAATGAGCTATGGTAAAAAGTAAAAAATAAAAACTACTTGAAGTGAGAAATAATTACAGTAGGCAAAAGACAGTTTTGCAAAAGAATCTTTAGTTATTAGATGAATAATAAAGATATGCAACCTCCCAATACGGTGACCCAATCGTGTCGTGAAATTGTTCAGTACTAGTTCAGGTTTGTGACTTGTTGGATTTCCATGATTCTGCAACCAATGTATAAAGATGATTTGAATGTGAACATTGTAAATCAATTTTGCTCGTATTAAGCATCAACCACTACAACTACAACTCAACTCAACACCTCCTTGAAGCGTCAACTCAAACATTGGAAATATTAATAATATTGATAATAATAAATAAATGAATAAATAAATAATAATAATAAGTTTCAGAAGTCCTTAAAATATTCAGACCTAAGAATACATATTGTAAGTTACGTAACACCTGCCACAATTCATTTCTCCGTTAGCATATACAATTGACCACTAATAGTAAAGAGACTTCAATTCTTCTGTCCCAGACCTATACCCCAATTCCCATCTTGTTTTCCAATTCTCCCATGTCTGCAACATGTCCCAGCCTCATAACTTATTAATCCATTAGTTAATAGATGAATTTAAGGATTAATTTATAATTATCTATTACACCCTATCATCAATAATCATAACAGTAAACAGAAAACTAGTTAGGTCTCTCTCAAGTATTTCCACCAATGGATTGTTTTCAGAGAAGCCGCTATAGAACGGCTAGGAAAAGAATTCTAATGAATAGGTAATCATGCCTGCATCGAAATATCAAAACATATGTCTCTGGATGTCAACATCAAGTGTAAGTTCAGAGCCTCAGACCAAAGGTGATTACTTTGATGTAATTTACAGAGTTCTTGCAGGTCATATTCTTTTAGGACTAGGCAATCACAGATTGCAATGAGCACAACCAATTCTAAAAGCTCAATGCATTAAATAACCACCACTGTTTACAAAACAAACTAGCATCTTAAAGCTTATAGTTAAAAACTAAAACTTTACATCCAAAGTCCAAACAGTTGGAACTCTAATCAATTCAAATAGTCAAATGATGTTCATGCAACTACGAACTGAAAACAAACCCTAACTGGTAAACAATAACAAATTCGCATACCCTGACACAAGGTACGAAGTATAAGAATATTAATATATCTTAAGGTTCAATAAGACAATTATGACACACTGTTCTCTACAACACTCTGAGAGAACAGATAGTTCTCAAAGCTAGAGGAAAGCTGACCAAAAATGGAGTTAAGAAAGAGAAAAAGAAGGGAAGGGGAAGGGGAAGGGGAGGGGGAGGGGGGGGGGGGATGTATCGCGCCCTCAAGATGTTTATGTCGGGGAAGTTTTTGGCCTATAACTGATGGGAGTATTTTATTTTCTTATAATTATTTTTATTTAACACATTTGTGCCGTTAATAATGATGTTAGGTTTTGAAATGATTAGGGAACATGGTAGCAGGAGAGTTAACAGAAGATCTGAAGTCTACTGAAAATTTTGCAGAATATTGTATGCAATTAAATCACTGCCCTTTAACTATTTAGCTTCTAGATGATATTAATAAATTTATTACGAATTATAAACATGCCGACTTTATTCTTTCAAAGGGGAGGCTAAAAGCCACTTCTGCCAATATTTTGTTTCCTACGGATAACAGTACTTATATTATAATTTACTTATTTTTGGTAAACTGTAGCTTTTATAAAAGATTTTTTTTGTTTAAAAAATAACTTATAAACAAAGAAGAGACAATCACCTGTCAATGCACTCTTAAGACAAAACTCCAGCTGGTATACTCGAGCATGTATGCAATTCCCAATTCTTACAAGTCCCAGGAACTTTGGTCTAAGATACAGTAGTTGGTCATCTTAGAAAGAGCACTACCATGAGAATTGTTTTTTCACAAGTAAAAAAATAACTAATATATAATTATTTTGATAAGTCACTAGTGTTCTATTATTCTTTATATAATTATTTGAAGAGAATACAATACAGAAAATTAAACCTTATGAGACGTGGAAGCAGGTAGCCTGACTGGTAGTTAGAGTGCAAGGAATTTGTACAATAAATTAGCAGCCCTACCTTTATATCTTTGCATTAAACGAGTTTTGAGAGCTTGAAACGTGCAGTAGGCCCATCAGGCAAGCCAATTAGTAGGAGAGCATCTACAGTAGAAACACAAATAGTTAATAAATTGGTACCCTTACATCAGATACATGGAGAACTTATAGACACATTATTTATACATTTTATTATCTCCATTTTTTTCTTTATAAATTATAAATTTTATTTTATTTAATTGATGATTTTTATTTTGTTTGATGATTTTTATTTTGTTTGTAGGATTTAATATTTCTTTACCATAAAGTCAAAATCTTAGAGAGCAAGTAAATTTAATGTTCCCATTTTAAAGAAGAAAAATGAATAAAAAATTATCATGAAGAAATGAAAGCCATTAAGGAAAGTAAAAGAAATGAAAGAAAATGGGGTCAGGTTCATTGCACTCATCTTGGAGAGGACGTAATTTTTACCTATAAATAGAGGAGGATTAAGGGAGATTGGGGAGTATTAGCTATAGAGTTAATTTTATGACTAAGAGTAGAATTAAAATTTCTCTTGTTACTTTCCATTGACTAAGAGGAGGATCAAGGGAGTTTGTATTTTATTTTTATTTTGAATGTTCTTCTTTTTTAATTTATGAAAGCAGTTCTTTCCAATTTTATTTAGTTGTTTAATTTTTGTTATTTAATTTCATGCAATTAGTAGTAGTTATTTTATTTGTTAACATGTTGTCTAGCTAAATTGTTGATCTAGGATAATGATAAACTAAGTAATATCTCATGAGTAATATTATTTCTCTCTTCTATTATTTGTGCTTTAATATTTAATGGTTTGATCTTTATGTTGCATTATTGGATCACCTTCATACGTAGTTCTAATGTGATTTTTAAACTAATGAAAAAGTGTTGAAAAATATTGTTAACATATGAGTTTTCCCTAGTCCATCTTGCCTGAGAGCTTTTTATGGGTTATTGTTAATCTCTAAATTTTCATAATCTATGTTTGCCCAAGTTAATTATAACAATCACTACATAAAAGGAAGGGAGATCAAAGTTATAGTTAATTTAATTTAGACTTTAAATGATTTATTTTGTGATATGTATTGCTTTGTGGATTAAAATTCATAGATTTATTTCTCATAATTAATTTTTATCTTTAATTAATTATTGTTTAAATTCTTTTAATACTCCCTCCATCCAAGGATAAAAGTCATGGTTGACTTTTTGCGCATATTAAGAAAGAGGATAAAATGACAAAATTGTCCATATTTAAATTCTCATTTAATTGCATAGTTTATTGCAAATTACTAGTGATGCTCCATAAATATGCATAGAGAATAGAAATATAACAATTAATAATAAGGGTATTATAGGCAAATTATTGTAAAAAATAGATCATTTAAGGTAAGTAGACATTTAACTTGGGATTACCTGAAATAATAATAAAGACTTTTATCCTAGGACGGAGGGAGTATTAGTTAATCATCTTCTTTATCTTAATTTCTAGTTCGCCTAAATTGAAACTAAGGATCATAAGAATAAACTAGTTTTTATGGGTTCGAGATGTTCTTGCTCAAGTCTTCAATAGAAATGGTGCACTTGCAGTTTATAAAATTTTACACGTCAAGAATATCAATTACTGTATGTTTGAGAACGCTTGCCAAGTACTTTCGTTTTCCTATTTTACTAATACTTGTTAAAATATTAAGCAAACCTACCAAAAAAGAAATGAACTCAACTCAGTTATTCTATTACATCCCAAAAACGATATGAGCTCAAGTAAATTGGGAGCGGGGAGTAGATATTAGTCAAAAAAAACAAGGTGCTTTATTCAGCTTTGGAACTGGTAGAAACACAATATTTTGTTTTTGTAAGAAAATTTTGGCCTTCATTACCAAACCAAGTAGAGTTGAAGTAGGAGCAAATAAAAGTCAAATAAAATCAAAATTCAGAGGCATGAATTATAATTTATAAAAACCAAGGATAGAAACCTGGTTCCCTGCGGTTAGTGTGGACAACTATAACAGAGGTGAAGTCCTTGTTCCTTGCAAATTCCACAATCTGAAAAATAGTATGGCAAATACATTAACAAAAATGTAACAAGTTGCTCAAAAATGCAATAGATATGCAAACGTAAAAACAGAAAAAGGGTAAAGAAAAGAAAACTGAGGAAGAAGAATTTCTCAAGCACCTTTTTTAAGTTGTATGTTCCTCTCTTGTAGTAATGAGCATTTGGGATGACAGATAGTAGGTCCGATATAAATGCAGGTCCCCGCTGCACATCAATCAATATTTAAACAAAAGACAAAAGTACACGCATGAATCTACATCTTCGATAAACAATTCCTAAGCATACTGCAAAATGGGATTCTGCAATCCAGGAGCATATAAAAAGCAAATTTTACAAAGTTGAATGTTTTATTGAACTTCTAGGAATACAATGAGTGAGATATTTAAAATGGAAGACATACTGTCGAATTGAAGCGACAAGTGGTTATTAGTATCTTCGGAGTTTGTTGAAGGTTCAACACTGAACTAAACTCATCAGCGTCATTCCCAGCAAACAGCTGCAATTGAACAAAAGAGAAATTATAAGATATTTTCCCTTTGTTGACATATGTTGTGGTTATGTGTCAGGAAAGAGAGATGGAAGACAATTAATTAGACAACAAACCTCTTCATCATCCAGCATACAAACTGTCTCATCAAGTTCCCTAGTATTTTCAATTGTGCGAGGGACCTTCTTTGGTGGAAGCTGCACCCCTTTACATTAATATAAATTAATCAAACAAACTTATCAAAGAAATTTAAAACAATGAATAAATAAATAAAATTGTCATCACAGCCTATCAAATTTCTATTAGAAGCCACTGAAATAGGCTGCAATGGCTAGTTTCATTACTCTCTCCCTTACACAAAAAGAGTTAAATTTTGAGTTTTTAAAGTCAATTTACAAAATCCTAAATTTCCAAATTAATATGAATTCATTTGATTTTAATTACTAAATCATATTCGTTGTAAACTACATTGTTTTCAAAAGTTACCAATTTATAAATTTTAGGATTTCTGTATCAACTTCACAGTCCTTTTTTCCAGAACAGAAAGAATATTAATTTTGCAAATTTCTCCAGTGCTATTTTGTGGGTATTGCATAAATACTCACCCTCAATTACAAATTACTGAAATGAAATGAAAAAATACATACATATATATATATATATATATATATATATCTATGTAGATGTAGATGTATTCACTCATCCTAGTTAGATTCTGATGTGTGTGTGAAGATAGAATTAGGGAAAGCTAACCTCTTCGCCGAGCTCAAGAGCTCTTTTCTCAAGAGCCTCGCGAGCTTTGGCCTTTTTACGCTTATCGAGCTTCTTCTGTTGCTTGAGCTTGGCATGAACAGCCGATCTCTTCTCTTTGTTCTTAATCGTCGACGGAAGCAATTGCTGCTGCTGCTGCCCACCACTCATCTTCTGCTTTTCTTCCTCTTTATGCATACCAGTAGAAGTAATTTCTTCTGCACAATCGCTGTCGTTCTTCCTTCGCTTAGCCCCCATTGAATCTCTATCCCTCTATTTCTACAGGCAGCAATGATTCGAATCGATGAAGAAGAAATCCTAAATTGCTGTTTAGAGTAAGGCTGTAAATCAGCCAAACAGTTGCCTAAATTATAGCTCGTTAATAATATGATCTAAATCTGATCATTAAAAATAATTCGAATAAAAATATGAATAAAATCTGAGCAAGATTATATTCAATTTATTTAAGATTTAAATTATTTAAATTTTTGAGTATGATTCGATACATGCTCGATTGATACAAATTCGATTAGATACTCGATATACAAATTTAAATCAAATTAGAATAATTAATTATTATTATTATTATTTAATTTTAATTGTGATTTTATATTTGTAAAATGTAATAGTAAATATATTTTCTCATTTCTAAGTAAAATAACAAATTCAATTTATAATTATATTTATTATAAAACTAGTTATTATGTAGAGACTCGAATTCGAGTTTGAATTTGAAGCTTGCGAGTAGTTTGACTATAATTCGAGCTGAGTCGGATTGAATTCGAGTAGTAAATATTCGAGTTGAGTCGAATCTGAGTAGAATTTTTTAAATACAATTCGAATTCGAGTCGAATTCAAGTACGAATTTATCATTTCGAATCGAATCCGAGTAGCTGTCTGTTCGCTTCGATTCGACTCGTTAGTTTTGAGTGCTAAAACCCTAACTCGGACTGACTAAATTGCAAATCTGACCCTCGTGTTTGACATATTTTTGTTAAACTGTTCCCTAAACTTCTTTTTTTAGCATAATAAGTTAGGGGCTGTTTGATAAAAACTGAATGAATCTAAGTCTTAATCTAAATGAGCTGAATCTGAATGAAAAAATTATTTGATAATTAATACGTCTGAAACATTTGAATAACTGTCTTTTACTATTTTAACCCTCTAAACTATGCTGAATAAGTATATAATTTTGTCTTGATGTATTTAAAAAAATTAAATACAATATTCATTGTACAACAAATAAAAATAAATAATTCAAACAAATTATCAAACAAAATATTGAATAATTCAAATAATTTTAACCCAAGTTTTATAGAAAATAAAAACTATAACGAGTTAAACAAACATGTCAACATAATAATAAAAGGAATTTCAATGAGTCACTTATTTTCACTTAATTTGATATTATTATCATATCTCCATATTATTTTTAATTATTTATATATATATATATATATATATATATATATATAGAGAGAGAGAGAGAGAGAGAGGTATGTGTGTTATGGTTATTTGAGTAAAAATAAGTTATTCAGCCTATTCAGCCAACTTTTTTTTTAAAAGAATCGTTCAGAGCTGTTCAGCCCAATTCAGATTTTTAAACTCGTAAACAAAAACTCTTAATGACTGATTCGTTCAGTTTATTATCCATTCAAACCCATTAAGCTGCTATCAAACAGCCCTTTAGTCATGTAAAGGTGTTCCTCTAATATTCCTTAATTTTTTTTATCACAATTGTTCCTAATAAATACGTTAGTCATATAAATGTATTCCTCTAAAAAAAAATTCACCTATTAAAAATTAATTTTCTCTCTCCTTTCTCCTCATTTTTTTATTTTTTATTTTTGAAATTTGTGTAAAAAGTATATTTTTCTTCTTCTTTTTATTTATTTATTTTTATATTGACATTTTGAATTCAATATGAAATATATATAAATTTAAAATTAGTATAAATTAACCAGATCTGGATCCATTGATTTATATTGACATTTTGAATTAAATATGAAATATATATAAATTTAAAATTAGTATAAATTAATTATTTTTAGACAATATAATTACCAAAATTAGTATAAATTAACCAGATCTGGATCCATTGATTGGATCCACGAACCTAATGTTCCTAGGCTCACATCACATCATTCAAAGCTTGCACAACAAATATATAGCAACAAAAATATTAACAAGCTTACTAATTTCATTAAACGGGGGATTTATTGGCTAAATCCATGTCTGCGCTTAACAAAGCTTCTCGTTCTCTCCAGATACAAATTTAGGGTCACGTCACACGTGGTTGCTGAATATCTGCAAACTAGAAAGTAAATTAGATCTCCCCATATTCTAGCCATTCTAGCTTAACGGTTCACGTTTTACAACTTTTGAACCGGTTAATAAACTAGATCAAGCTAGATCTAGCGTAGATCTAGTCAATACACCTCAAATATTGACTATTTACACCAAAATAACTGGTTAAAAGTTAGATCTAGCCACAACCAAGAAATATATACACAGATTTAGCACTTATATATGGAATAAAGTAAAGAAAAAGCACAGATCTGAAGAGATCTTACAATCTAGCACGAGTTTTGCAAACGAACGGTTTTTGCACCTCAAAACTCAATTTGCACCGGTTAAAACTTGATATGTTACAATATATATGTATATGAGTGTTTATAAAAGAGATTTACAGAGTTTAAACGCAAGAACTAGCCTCTT
This sequence comes from Panax stipuleanatus, assembly GCA_020205555.1. NCBI lineage: Eukaryota > Viridiplantae > Streptophyta > Magnoliopsida > Apiales > Araliaceae > Panax > Panax stipuleanatus. The sequence goes on from CM035121.1 coordinate 38,165,578, forward strand.
TCTCTCTCTAAAATTGACCCTCTCTCTCTCTCTAGCATCCTTGTCGACGTCGGGAAAAATCTTTGGCGATCCCTCTTTCCCTATGTGTTTCTACCCTTGTTTGTTTTCCATTTGATTTGTTTGATCTGAAGGGTGATTTTTTAGAAAAAGACCGACATATAATGTTGACGATTTGAAAAGTTTGATTTTACAAAGCCGTCAGTTGGTATGTTTGAAATAGTTGTACCAACTCAACTAAGTTTTATTTGAAAGGTTTTGCAAGTAGGCCCAATTACTAGACTTTGTTTAACTTGGCATTGGAAACCGAGATTTATAGAGTTCGAGGGCTTGATTAAGCAGGGGGAAGATATTAGGCACCCCCCGACTTTCGTGAAACACGGTCACTGTGACGCCCCCAAAATAAGTTCACACAACCCATTCTGAGTTGCCAAATACACACTACAAAAATCCAAATATAAATCCTCATATTCCAACTATTACTTTATCGTGCACAATACGACCACATATAAACTGTGAGTTTCAATACAAATAACAATACTCATACTCCTTATCAATGATACGTTTCATAAAGGTACAATCAATAACTGTTCTAGGAATTAAAATATTTGGAAAATGCTCAAGGAAACCTTCATACATAGGAGGCCATGCTTCTAAGTTATCATATATATCGTAGGACTTGAGAATTAACCTTGGTTGACCCAATATACCCCAAAGAAGAATGAGAAGATTACTATCCTGTTCATTCCAATGGTGAGTATTCTCTTGCCATATAATTATCTCTATTGTCTCAAACTGGAGATTATATTCCAACCATACTCCAAGATTATATAGGTAGTGCTCATAGATATAATCAGCAAGTGGGGTGCGTACAACTATGTCTTATAATAACATGAAGTCGTATGTGGTTAGACATCTTGTATGATAGTGGCAACACACCCTTCCAAAGTCGGGTTTACCTCACCTAAGTAGGGTTCACCTCACCCTATTTAGGTTCACCAAAATCAACTATTAAATGACGTATAAAGTACGACACACACATTTAAATTTCTCAATATAATTGTATGTTGTCATTTTTGTAGACACTCGAAATTTTGTTTTCCTGTTACTAACCCTGCAGGAGGGCAAAATCGTCTTCTCAGCCTCGGTCACCAATACCGGGATGTCAACTCAACCCCGATCACCAATATCGGGATGTCGAACTCAACCCCAGTCACCAATACCAGAATGTCAACACAACCCCGGTCTCAATACCGAGCCATCAGATCAACCCCAGTCTTAATACCGGGATATCAATTCAGCCTTGGTCACAACCCGAAAGGTACAGTTAAGCCCCGATCACAACTAGAAGATCCAGTTCAGCCTCAGATATAACCCTGGGAAGCCAATCCAACCTTCAGAGACAAACACGAAGCATCACATCAGCCCCGGTATCAACCCGGGAGTTACAGGTCAGCCCCGGTCTCAACTCAAAAAGTCAGGTCAACTTCGAAAATAGTCTGGAAGCATAACAACATCTCCAGAGAAAAACCTGGATCGACCAAAGTCAACCTCAGAGAACAACACTGAGGATAAACAGACTCAAATGGGATCCAAACCTTGGAAACAACCCCAGGAAGTCAGCCGAATGCCATGCCGACATTGAAAGCAACCCCGGGAGGGGCAAAATGGTCTTTTTTATCAACTTGAAGTCGATTCAGTCAAACTCAAGCCAAATTGATATCACCAAGGTCAGAAAGAACCATAACGGTGATCCCGAGTGAAAATAGCGCAAGACGGCTCGACGAACAAACTGTGGGGAAATGAAGACCCAGTTATGAACCCATCTTTTTGGACTTTAAAAGGGTTAAATCCTATGTCATTGTGACACTCTCAGCGAGGGCTTTTCGAAAAGATATGGCACGCCTCAAACGGACGCTCCGATCAAAAGTTATGAAGTTTAAAACCTGACATCGCATTGCTCGGAGTGCACGTACTTCGAGACGACAAAGCCGGGCACGTGGGCCCCACCTTGGGGAGCCGCACCTCTACCTGCAGCAGCAGCAGGTATAGTGGAGGCTCCCTGGCCTATAAATAAACGTGCCCCCCTCATATTTGGTAATTCCGAAACGCAGCGAACCTCTGCCCGTTTGATTTTTTGACTTTTTCACCTCTTCCAAACCCAAATATTTTTACTCTAACACGTAGATATACCCATATACTACCACATATCAGAAAATAACAGATAGATTTGGACGTATAGATCCTACGATTTGGCAAAAAGCCCGTGTAGCAGTCCATTTTAAGTATTTTTACGATCAGAAAGTGAATATTACTTCTTTTTACTTTTATACACTTGCGCGTTAAGTTTCGTTTTCTAAAAATACCCGGAACTTAGTTCCGTGACCGTTTTCATCAAAATTTGGTATATTTTTGTACATAAATTGATTTTCTGGCATTTCTACAACTCGGATTGACGATCCGTCAGCTCCAGTAGCTTCAATGCACTAAACTCTTCGTTTTGGCAACTTCACCGGACTGGGTTATCTTTTCAGTCCTGGTTTGGCCCTTTTTGTATATATTTAACTGTATATATACTAATATTTCAATTCTGTCAAGCCCGGATGTCAAATCCGAGGTAGTTTACCACTTTTATATATATTTACGCATATATAAGCGACTTTCACCACTACTGGGTTCTCTTTCCAGTCTTGGTTGACTACATTTCTGTCAATATATATATATATATATATATATTTTTAGTCCCGCCTGGATTATTTTGTGGCCTTTTTACTGTTTTTACACTCTTCGCCATACTGGGTGATCTCCCCAGTCACTGTTGACTACTTTCTTGTAAATTTACATTTTAGTCTGGCCTGGACTATTTCGTGGCCTTTATACTATTTTTTGCACCCTTCACCATTACTGGGTTATCTTCCCAGTCCCTGGTTGACTACTTTTCTGTACATTTACATTTCAGTTCGGCCTGGATCATTTTGTGGCCTTTATACTGCTTTTATATATATTTATGCATATATAAGCAGCCTTCACCACCACTGGGTTCTCTTCCCAATCTTGGTTGACTACGTTTCTGTCAATATATATATATATATATATATATATATATATATATTTCAATTCTAGTCCGGGCACCGGCGTGAAAACCCATCGCCCTTTACAGCTGTTATATATAACTGTATATCTATTACTTTGCTCATTTTTTTCAATTGCAGCTGTAAATATTCATTTTATATGAATTGGCACTGACATATCTGCGGACGGACTAGATTTATTTAAATCTCGCCAACTCTAGCTTTTAAACGGATTAAAACGGGTACAGACCGAACCGGGAAGATAGAATGGCTGAGATTTCCTTAAATCTAGCTTTCTTTCTAGTTTCAGCTTCAAAAGCAATCTCGCGTCCCTTAGATCGCTATCTAGTGGGAACGAGACGCTTCGGCCATGCGGACCAGGATTTACTGAATGAATCCTCGGTTCTGGCAATTATTGGGATATTTATCTGTGTCTGTACAAATTTGAACTGTGCAGGTTTTTGGCTACTCATATGTGAGCCTAGGAATCATGGGATTCACGATCAAAACGATCGAAATCTGATTCCCACGATGGACAAACTCTAGTTTACGAATGTACCCTGCCAGTTTTTCTGTAGGAATGTACATACAAAGACCTTAAAATGGTTATCCGGATTTAAAGTCTCAACATAGTGAAAAATATGATTTGTCGTGTCAGAGTCCTTCTGATGGTTTTCATACCTATGAGGAGATCGACACTTGTCTATTTTTGTGGTCGAGGAATGCTTCACAGCCCGATAAATTACCATTCACATGCAGATTTAAGGCTATAAAGATAAAAAATTGGAAGTATCAACGGGCTTCAATTCCTATGCTAGCGTAAGGGTTTGATAAACCAGCTTTCAAAACATCATTTTCAATTCAATCAAAAGAAAAGCTTTTGCAAATCAAATCAAAGACTATTTTCAAATCAAATCAAATCCTTGGTATATAGGTTCAACGAAGCAAAGCACTACTTTCAATCAATTAAATCAATAGGCCCAATTTCCAAACAGCATTCACTCACGCATTCCAATTTTTAAAGGGAAATATTGAAAAGATGTGGTATCGTGTTTACACGGGAGTCGTGGGGTGCCTAACACCTTCCCCACACTTAACCAAGCCCCCGAACTCAAACTTTGTTTTCAAAGATCAAGTTTCGATAGTGTCCAGCAATTGGGCCTCTTTCAAACAAAACTCGGTTGAGTTGGTACAACCATTTCAAATCTACCAAATGGCGACTCTATAAAACGTTCAAATCGTCGACATGATACATGTTGGCCTTTTTCCTAAAAAACCCTTCAAAACCTTTTTCCTAAATAAAAAGAGTGAGGGTAGAGAGAACTTAGGAAAAGAGATTAAAAATCCCGGGTTCTGACCCAACCCGCGGGATTTTTAAAATCGACGTTGACAGGTGGCGACTCTGCTGGGGATAGTAGAGGGCTTAGGCCGCTTTCAAATCTTTTCAAATATTTCCCTTTCAAAACTATTGAATACATGAAATTCTGCGTCTCCATAGTCAATGAATGAGTGAATGCTGAATCTTTACATTGAATGAATGCGTGAATGCTACATCTTTACATTGAATGAATGTGAATGAATTTTTTCCTGTTTTTTAGTGTTTCACACCCATATTTATTGCTTCGTACCCATGTCATCATATGCATAATGGTGAGGCACGATGTATGTGAATGTATGTTGTGTGTCCCTCTCACAAGGAGGAAAACCCCGGTCGGTGATAAGTAATGTCTCTAGGGACCATTAAGTCTTTGGGGCTCATGAAAATGCACCACCCAGATTCGCTCCAGCTGAACGATCGGATTAATTTCCCCTCTAGTAGATTGCGATGATCTGGGAACCTTCATGCCGAAAACAAAGCCGCGAGAGTAACCTAGGATAGGTCAGCCTCTGATTAACCAAATCCGAAGGGAAGCTTCTTCATGCCTTCCTCTTTCAATACCATGTCAAGTCTCCAATTACCGAGGAGCACAATGTAAATATCATAATGAAAGATTTACTTTCCCGGGAGTACGTAGGCAGCCATTCATGGTATGGTTTGACCTTCAAGAAAAAACAAAACCCAATAAAACCAGTCCTAAGACACCGAAACCCTATAAAACCCAAATTCTATCAAGCCTCCTAGTCAACAGGCCCTACTGAGGAAAATCAGAGCTAATGCCAAACCCGTAAGACGCTCATACTCCTCCAGCGTAGGAGTCAACTCGTGAAGGACAAACATGAAAAGCCTACACTCAAGATTGATGACACATGTTGAGAGGACCCGACGTCACCTCAATATTGTTCCATCAAATCCAGAGCAAGTCTCAAAAGGAAGAGACATCGAAACATCAAGACGACCAGTCACAGGGATGAAATGGCAATCATCATAAGATGCAACCTGTCAGTAACTCATCACTCTCGATGTGCGAGAAGACTTAATCTCTTTTGACCTACAGAAGCACATGGGCTACCATCATGGCAAAGGCTATCTCATACCTAACGACCTGTTTCCTGAGTAAAAGGCCATGAACTAAACCTCACAGATTAAACCAAATCCGATTAAAGCCATCATGTCCCAAAACCATCACAAGCCCTTGAATCCAATTCAGTGGAATCGGCAGGCCTTTCAATATCAACCATCAAAGTCAATTACGCCCACAAATCAGAAACAATGATTGGGGCATCCAAACATCAAGGCCCATATCTATTACCTGTTCACCATGTGGGTTATGAGGTAAAAGACTCTTGCAATCTCGGCATCTTATCAGCCCATCAGTCAAACATACAATAAAGTAATCACCCCAGATGACAAGCAAGACTGGGCCAAGTTTAGAATCAACGACAACCCGATGTGGGGACCCTTACAACAAGACTGGACCAATTTCAAAAATTGTGACAACTCAACAATGGGGCATTTATCAACCATCCAATGAAAATGCACCAGTCGATACCATCAGCATGGTCTGTCATCATCAAAGCTTCCGTTATTGGCAATCCAGTATGATCAATCAGTCTTTTTCAAATTTTCTAAAAATACTGTGATCCACTGATAAGGTACGACTCTGTCATCTCTTTATATGCTTTCAATTTCTAGTTGCATGCATGGGCAATGGTATACATGTAAAGTATAGATAAATCTTGCGCTAGAATCTTAGAAAAGGGTTTGAAAAAGAAGGAGATTTTTGCTTAACTTGTTATGAATTGGATTAATTCCGATAAGCGTCCTTGGAGCAAGAATCCCGGGAACGATTAGAGAATTAATACAATTCATCCTTTTGATTAGGCACGGCATCCTAGTTTAAAGCGCTTTTTAGAACAAACTTGACCTCATATGCATGTCTGCACTTTGCGATTGCCCTAACTCTTAGCTGTGGGGTATGAAACTATGGCGACAAGGATGACAATTAGTAGCCAGCCCAATGTCTCGAATCGTGGCCTGGGTTATTCGAGTTATTAAGCCTGAGGGGTGTCTATAAACCTGGTGCCCTAAAGCCATCTGGTTTGGGAGCCACCGGCCCAATGCTCGTTACATGGGTAACTCAGTGCCTAAGAAAACGAGCATTATAAGAAAAAGAAGGCAAAGCCTGATCAGATTCGAATCGTAGCCTAGGTTACTAGAGTAATTGAGCCCGAGGGGTGTCTCTACACCTGGTTCCCTAAAGCCGTCTGATTTGGGAGTCACTGGCCCAACACTCGCTATATGGGTAATTTAGAGCCTAAGAAAATGGATCTTGTACAAGCTCAGGCGAGGATCAAAAAGAGTAGACCGCCTGACTTGTCTTGAAGTGTGGCCTTTGTTACTCGAGTCAGTAAACCCTAAGGGGTGTCTTAACACCTGGTGCCCTAAAGCCATCTGGTTTGGGAACCACCGACCCAAAACTCGTTACATGGGTAACCCTAAATAGCCTAAGAAAATGATACAAAGTTAAGCGAGGAAAGCATAATTTTTTTGCAAGAAAATGAGATCATCTAGAAGTCATAGAAGAGAAACCCCCTGCAAAGGGTCGCGTCATTCATAGTGCACGTGTCATATGATGTTAATTCTATGAAGAGCAGTGTCTAGAGCGAAGATGAGGTGTCTCTAATGAAGGAAGATAAGTCTTTTGAATCTGATCCTACCCATGAAAAATGACCATGGACGCTTAAAAGTTTTCTTGAGATTTCATAACTTATCAAATGAAAATTTTGATTTCCTTAGGAAAAATGCATTTTTATACTCAATTTCAAGATCTTTAGTGATAAGATAAGAGCTCATTAAATACAAGCATTCAATTTCATAAAATTTAACTTCAAATGCCTCATTCACAAGATCATACTAACCTCGACAGCCCGAGCCATCAAGCTTTTGGCACATATTGTTATTTGTCTGAATGTGCAGGATATTGCTCACCTGGGATGTGGTCGACAAAGCGAGTTCTTCTGTGAACCCCGGTAACAACCTGCGAAAGGGCTGGGGCAGTGCCGATTCCAAGAAATGGAAAGGATCTACGGAGGGACCAAGTTCCTCATCAAAAGAAAAGGGAGAATTCCTGAAAGAAATCAAGGTGACATAAGCTGTCCCCCCACGAAAAGGAAAAATTCTCAAGAGAATCCTTAACGCAAAAAGAAATAGATTCCCAATGACAAAAGGTCTGGCAAATGAAATCCGCATCATTAAACATGTCAACCTGCGCCAAGTCCTCATCAGTCGGGCCTCTACACTGAAGTTCAAATCTAGGCAATGAAAGAACGAGCTACATCCTCCAAGACGTCAGCATCACCCGGGTCATCAGCTATGCCAGCATCCAACCCAACAAGGCTATAAGTATAGAGCTTGCCCCTTTTCATACTCAATGATCAGCTGTTGGCACAACCCGACGAAGCATCAAAAATAGTCCGGTGATATTCCGCCATTAAAGGTCACTTCAGCAAAGGTCAGATTGCCTGACACTATCAGCCATTGGCACAACCCCAGCAAAACATCAGGAATGGTCCAATGGCAGAAACAGTATATCAATCCATCCCCATAGAGGACAGATGATGGAATATGTTATACAAATACTTAGAAGGGGCATTGAGAAGGAGCCGGTGATGTAAGCCATGGAACGCTACAGCGAAGATATCAAGATATCTCATAATAAAGCCATCAGTGTCTGGACTGCCAGAGGGACCAGCACCAGATCCAGATCTAGGAAAATAGCAGCCTCAACAGGATCCCCACTAAAGATGACATATAAAAGGTGGACATCTGAATCTTCTCTGCGAATGACAAAAAGAGCCATACAGAAGTTAGAGCTGTTAAGCCTAGCAAAATTCATGCATGAAAAGAAATTCCAAATTACCTCAGAAAAGGTGAGGTATGGTTCTACATCAATTAAGCATATGCATCAACCTAGGACAAATTAAGATCATCATATCATATCTGGTCTGCACATATGCAACAAGCGCTACATCAGCGCACATCTCCAGTAAAAAGTTAAGCATACATACCCAGTAGAGTTAAATATGTATACACATTAAATACACAAACTAGATGAAAAAGTCTACTACCATTCGAGTAGGCATCGAGATAGTCCAATGATCAACCATTGTCCCTACCATTAAGATAGGCACTATTGCAAACTACCGGTGTAAGTTATCATCAGGATAGGCATCGGGAGCACCAACTAAGGTAACTCGGCAAAAGAGATATATCCCCATAAGAGGAGCCTTCAGAAATGTACAACGGCATCAGCCAAGAGAAAATCTGCCCCCTGATAGTATCGACAGATTGGGGGAAACCATTGGCCTTAAAACCAAGATAACAACAAAGGCTATCATAAAAAATGTCATCCCCAGCAAAAATATGGGAAATATTTCAGCATCGGCAAAACGATGGAAATCAAGCCGTTGGAGTCAACACCAGCATAGACATCAGCATCATTGATAAAAGTCAACCGTAGATATCAGCCCCAACACAAGCACCAGTAAAGGTAAGCGATTTGCGATGCGATATGCGATTTGCGATGTGAGTTGCGGTGCGATATGAGATTTGTGATGCGATTAGCGATACGATATGTGATATGCGAAGTGCGAAATGCGATTTGCGAAAACATGTTAACATTCATTGCATTGCTATTTGCATCATTAATATCTTGTTATATTTCAAGTGTCTAACAATCTTTCTCATGTTCATTCCATTGCATTACATAAACATAATAAAGAAGGGCATCTGTAGACACTCGAAATTTCGTTTTCCTATTACTAACCCTGCAGGAGGGAAAAATCATCTTCTCAGCCTCGGTCACTGTTGGTCGATTTAACGGTCAATATATTCGCGCAAGTATACGCGGTCAACAAGTAATATAAGATAAGTAAAGATCGTTCCCACGAAGAATTAACAAATAAAAGGTCGCCAAACCACTAGCACATAATCGCCTCAGTCTTATTTAAACGAGAGATAAAGAGTTGGAATTAAAACTAAGTTAACTAGGTAAGGAATTAAAATAAATAATCCTAAGGTAGAATCAGATAATGAAGGCATGAGACTCCAATTTCCCCTAATGATTCATCTAAGTCAATTCACTTCCAATTAGGTCAAATTAATCGTTAAGAGTGCTAGCCGAGAACACGAAAGTGAGAGAAGGCCATCTTTCGATGCACCTAATCCATATCACGTGCAATCCACAGATGATAGAACGCACGTGAACACCCACATTACCTAAACCACTATATGTCTATGTGATTTACAAATAATTAGGGTTTAAGGTCAAGTTCTCTATTGGCCACGAGCGGCGCTTCGATATATGTCTATCCTAAGCACAAATCATACATCCAACGCCATGTGAACGTACAATCGCTCGCTACTACGATTTGATCTAAACCCACATTTTGTCTTTCAATCCCATGTGGGTTATCACAGTAATTGGTCATGACTCAATTAAGCAATGAAAATAAATATCGCAGTAGACAATCACAAAACAATCAATAAGAACCAACATGGAAGAGAAATTTATATAGACTACTCATTAGATTCCATTGGAACCTCAAGGTATACTTTAAGTCATAGACAACTCAAACATACCATCCACATGTAGAATAAGCATCGTAAGAACACAAATATGAATCAAAGAGAAAATAAGAGTAAGAAATGCAAATCTGATTCCTCTTGATCAAAATACGAATCCTTGATGTTCTTCAAATGCTTCAGCAATCAAGTCTAATAAAACCCTACAACATTAACTACTATAAACTAGTCTAATCTCTACTTCTAATCTACTCCTAGACAAGAAATGTAAAAGAAAATGAAAAATAGAAGAAGGAAATTAGGGCTAAGCTCCCTTAAAGGGAGATAGCTATATTCTCTTGCCAAAATGCCCTTATATGCCTTTTCCCGCCGAGCCTGCCTTGCTGCTCCCAACAAACCAAAACTGCTGCGTTAAAAACTAAGTCAACTGTGGAGCTTGACCGATGCAGCTGCGCAGGTCCTATGCCTGCAGCCGGCGCAGCTGCACAGGCTCAGGTTCTGAAATTCTGCTGCTTTTGCTTTGCTGCTGCACTCTCCTGCTGCCCTTCTGAATTCCTTCTTGATTTTATCTGCTCCTAGCTTCTGTCAATCCCTCATGCCTAGCTTACTCTTTAAGCGTTGTCCCCTTTTTAGCACCTTTTCATCCTTTTAAGCTCAAAATGCACCCGGAGCGTTCCTAAATATAAATCTGCAAAAGAAAGTAAAAAGGCATGAAAAGCTACGATAACACTTGAGTTTAAACAACAATCGCAGTGAGTTGATATCTAAATAAGTGGTTATAAAACCACTTATCAATCACCAATATCGGGATGTCAGCTCAACCTCGATCACTAATATCGGGATGTCGAACTCAACCCCGAACACCAATACCAGAATGTCAGCACAACCCCGATCTCAATACCGAGCCATCAGACCAACCCCGGTCTTAATATCGGGATATCAATTCAGCCTTGGTCACAACCCGGGAGGTACATTTAAGCCCCGGTCACAACCAAGAGATCTAGTTCAGCCCTAGATATATCCATGGGAAGCCAATCCAACCTTCAGAGACAAACACGAAGCATCACATCAGCCCCGGTATCAACCCAGAAGGTACAGGTCAGCCCCGGTCTCAACTCGAGAAGTCAGGTCAACTTCAAAAATAGTCTGGAAGCCTAACAACATCTCCAGAGGAAAACCTGGATCGACCAAGTCAACCTCAGAGAACAACACTGAGGACAAATAGACTCAAATGGGATCCAAACCTTGGAAACAACCCCAGAAAGTCAGCCGAATACCATGTCGACACTGAAAGCAACCCCGGGAGGGGCAAAATGGTATTTTTATCAACTTGAAGCCAATTCGGTCAAACTCAAGTCAAATTAATGTCACCAAAGTCAGCAAGAACCATAACGGTGATCCCGAGTAAAAACAGCGCAAGACGGCTCGACGGACAAACTGTGGGAAAACGAAGACCCAGTTATGAACCTATCTTTTGGACTTAAAAAGGGTTAAATCCTATATCATTGTGACACTCTCAGCGAGGGCTTTTCGAAAAGATATGGCACGCCTCAAACGGACGCTACGATAAAAAGTTATGAAGTTTTAAATCTGACATCGCATTGCTCGGAGTGCACGTACTTCGAGACTACAAAGTCGGGCACATGGGCCCCACCTTGGGGAGCCGTACCTCTACCTGCGATAGCATCAGGTAGAGTGGAGGCTCCCTGGCCTATAAATAAACGTGCCCCCCTCATATTTGGTAATTCCGAAACGCAGCGAACCTCTATTCGTTTGATTTTCTGACTTTTTCACCTCTTCCAAACCAAAATATTTTCACTCTAACACGTAGATATACCCATATACTACCACATATCAAAAAATAACCGGTAAATTTGGACGTATAGAGCCTACTATTTGGCAAAAAGCCCGTGTAGCAGTCCATTGTAAGTATTTTTACTATAAGAAAGTGAATATTACTTCTTCGTACTTTTATACACTTGCACGTTAAGTTTTGTTTTCTAAAAATGCCCGAAACTTAGTTCCGTGGACGTTTTCGTCAAAATTTGGTACATTTTTGTACATAAACTGGTTTTCTGGCATTTCTACAACTTGGATTGACGATCCGTCAGCTCCAGCAGCTTCAATGCAATAAACTCTTCGTTTTGGCAACTTCGTCGGACTTGGTTACCTTCCCAGTCCGGGTTTGGCCCCTTTTTTATATATATTTAACTGTATATAAACTAACATTTCAATTTTGTGAAGCCCGGATGTCAAATCCAAGGTAGGTTATCGCTTTTATATATATTTAAGAATATATAAGCGACTTTCACCACCACTGGGTTCTCTTCCCAATCTTGGTTGACTACGTTTCTGTCAATATATATATATATATATATATATATATATATATATTTTCAGTCCCGCCTGGATTATTCTGTGGCCTTTTTACTGTTTTTGCACTCTTCGCCATACTGGGTGATCTTCCTAGTCACTGGTTGACTACTTTCCTGCAAATTTACATTCCAGTTTGGCCTGGACTATTTCATGGCCTTTATACTATTTTTTGCACCCTTCACCTTCTCTGGGTTATCTTTCCAGTCCCTGGTTGACTACTTTTCTGTAAATTTACATTTCAGTTCGGCCTGGATCATTCTGTGGCCTTTTTACTGCTTTTATATATATTTATGCATATATAAGCAGCCTTCAACACCACTGGGTTCTCTTCTCAGTCTTGGTTGACTACGTTTCTGTCAATATATATATATTTCAATTACAGTCCAAGCACCAGCGTGAAAACCCATCACCCTTTACAGCTGTTATATATAACTGTATATATATTGCTTTGCTCATTTTATTCAATTACAGCTGTAAATATTCATTTTATATGAATTGGCACTGACATATCTGCGGGTGGACTAGATTTATTTAAATCTCGCTAACACTAGCTTTTAAACGGATCAAAAAGGGTACAGACCGAACCGGAAAGCTAGAATGGCTGAGATTTCCTTAAATCTAGCTTTCTTTCTAGTTTCAGCTTCAAAAGCAACCTCGCGTCCCTTAGATCGCTATCTAGTGGGAACGAGATGCTTTGGCCATGTGGACCAGGATTTACTGAATGAATCCTCGGTTCTGACAATTTTGGGATATTTATCTGTTTCTGTACAAATTTGAACTGTGCAGGTTTTTGGCTACTCATATGTGAGCCTAGGAATCCTGGGATTCACTATCAAAACGATCGGAATCTAATTCCCACGATGGACAAACTCCAGTTTATGAATGTACCCTGCCAGTTTTTCTGTAGGAATGTACATACAAAGACCTTAAAACGGTTATCCGGATTTAAAGTCTCAACATAGTGAAAAATATGGTTTGTCGTATCAGAATTCCTCTGATGGTTTTCATACCCATGAGGAGACCGACACTTGTCTATTTTTGTGGTCAAGGATGCTTCGCAGCCCGACAAATCACCATTCACATGCAGCTTTAAGGCTATAAAGATAAAAAATTGAAAGTATCAACAGGCTCCAATTCCTATGTTAGCGTAAGGGTTTGATAAACCAGCTTTCAAAATATCATTTTCAATTCAATCAAAAGAAAAGCTTTTGCAAATCAAATCAAAGACTATTTTAAAATCAAATCAAACCCTTCGTATATAGGTTCAACGAAGCAAAGCACTACTTTCAATCAATCAAATTAATAGGCCCAATTTCCAAACAGCATTCACTCACGCATTCCAGTTTTTAAAGGGAAATATTGAAAAGATGAGGTATCGTGTTTACACGGGAGTCGTGGGGTGCCTAACACCTTCCCCACACTTAACCAAGCCCCCGAACTCAAACTTTATTTTCAAAGATCAAGTTTCGATAGTGTCCAGCAATTGGGCCTCTTTCAAACAAAACTCGATTGAGTTGGTACAACCATTTCAAATCTACCAACTGGCGACTCTGTAAAACGTTCAAATCGTCGACATGATACATGTTGGCCTTTTTCCTAAAAAACCCTTCAAAACCTTTTTCCTAAATAGAAAGAGTAAGGGTATAGAGAACTTAGGAAAAGAGATTAAAAGTCTCGGGTTGTGACCCGACCCATGGGATTTTTTAAACCGACGTCAACAATGCTGTTTTATAATGTATTGAGAAACTTCAACGGTCACTGACTATCACTCTATTCCCTTGTTATCCCCGGTCGACCCAGCTACACTCTTATTACCTGAAAGGAATTGTGAAGCAAAAGGGTGATCACAAATAGCCAGTAAAGAATATTATGACTAAAGATAATTAAATTATAAAATAGCATCATCAGTAATAAATCAGGTATTTAGAACATTTGGTAGATGATAAAAGTTTTCAACCATAATTGCTGCGGAACGAACAATCCATTAGAAGAGTCAAATAGACCATAATGTCTATTATCTTCTCCATGTTAAAAGTCCACCAATAATATTTTACCCATGTAACATCAATCAACAGTTCCTGCCCACAATCATGTAAATAGTTCATGATCATAATTATGTTGATAAATTCCTCTTCACACCTAGGACGAAGATAATTTTCATCATCTGTCTTTACCTGTAACACCAAATATTATGGTTATATTAATTCACAATTCATATTTATAATCATGTAAATCCACAGTTTCTCCTTGCCACAAAGGCTTAATACAACTTTCACTCAATGTCCTTGTCACAAAGGCTAAAAACACTCAATAATCATATCGTCTTTACACCCTACTCCAAAGACATTCAAATATGACAATAATGGTCATGATCATACCAATCAACTATCTATCTTTGCACTACGGGCCAAAGATATTCACTTGTATCATTATTGGTCATGATCCTGTCATACACCTGTCCATCTTTGCACTACGGCCAAAGATATCAATCAACAGTTCATCTTTGCTCTACGGGCCAAAGATATCAATCAACAGTTCATCTTTGCATTACGGGCCAAAGATAACTTTAATCACAATTTAAGTCTGAGGATTTTGGCAATGATATAAGGAATGAATCAAGTGAGATCAAGGACAAATATTAGAGATTTATAATTCTATTTATACAAAGTTCAATAATATCCAAATTGTCAACATGAAGATAAAAACATGGATTCAATTTCAAGAATAAGTTTCATAAAAGATAATTTGGACAGAAAAGAAAAACTAAATTTCATCGTAAATAGTACCTCGACATGAATAGTATCCCGGATGAATAATACCCTGGATATATAGTACTCTGAATGAATAGTACTCTGGTATGAATAAAAGATATTTTGGACAGAAAAAGAAACCAATTTTATCGTGAATAGTACCCCGTGAATAGTACCCGAGTGAATAGTACCTGAATGACTAGTACCCCGACATGAAAAGATTAAAATTTTAATAAGAAAGTTTAGACCAATATTCCAGTGAAATAATATTAGATGAAGCGAAAACCTTAAGCAATTTCTAATCTTTTCAGGAATTATAGAAGCAATACTTACCATAGTAAGTTCAGATTTAAGAATATGAAATGAAATAATATATGAAACAGCAAATAGATTTTCACCTGTCATGCGATAATCCGCGTAGATAGATCATTTTCACAACTTTAATAAAGAATGAATATGAAGGGTTATTCACCAGGCATGCGGTAATCCGCGTAGACAGGTTATTCCCACATATTAATAAAGAATGAATACGAAGGGTTGTTCACCATGCATGCGGTAATCCGCGTAGACAGGGTATTTCCATAGCTTAATAAGAAGTAAAATGACAACCCTTACGAGTGTTGAAAGAAAATAACATCCTTTACGAGAAAAATAATATCCTTTACCTTAGTAAGAAACTTGATTTGACTGGTATACCAGATATTATTCTGAGAAAATCTTGCATTATAAACTACACTCAAAGTATCTTTATACTCAAAAGAAATGCTCACAATATTGTAGAGGAAGAAGTTCTGATATAGGAATGGTGTACCTCATCTTCTGAAGAAGCATTCCTTTTATAGGCAACTCGTAGGAAGAAAAAAACAAACATGTCATAACTCCCTGCCTAATCTTTCTTTCTTTCTCTTACGTGAAGCAACCAACTTTGAGAATAAAACCAATTTGCAACAACTTTAATAAATATGGCCCCTCCTATGTTTGCCGCCCACCACACCATTCAAACTTTGAAAAAGAATTCAAATACAATTTGATCATCTCCACCCCAATTAATTCATATGTAAAAATTTATATATATTTAATAGTATTACTATATAAAAAAATATTATAAAATTATACTATTATTATCACCTTATATTATTATAATATAGTATTATAATAATATATTTGAATGAATATTTTATTGGAGAAAATAATTGCGATTCCTCAGAAAATATGCTAAACTTTTAACAAATATCTCATTCTAAATTCCTCCATTTATAAAATTGAACCAATTATCATATTTTTATTCATCAATTATTATTCAAAATTAATATTACAGAATCACAATTATTAACAACCAGGTCGTTCCCAGGAAAGAGGGGGCTTTTGTGACGCCTCCAAAATAGGTCCACACCACCTATTTTGAGTCACCAGAAATACATGATACAGAATCCAAATATAAATTTTCATATTCCAACTATTACTCTGTCGTGCACAATACGACCACACATAAACTGTGAATAACAATACTCATACTCCTTATCAATGATACGTTACATAAAGGTACAATCAATAACTATTTTAGGAATTAAAATCCTTGGAAAATGCTCAAGAAAATCTTCGTACATAGGAGGCCATGCTTCTAAGCTATAATAGATATTATAGGACTTGAGAATTAACATTGGTTGACCTAATAGACCCCAAAGAAGAACGAGAAGATTACTATCATGTTCATTCCAATGGTGGGTATTCTCTTGCCATATAATTATCTCAATTTTCTCAAACTGAGGATTATATTCCAACCATACTCCAAGATTATATAGGTAGTGCTCATAGATGTAATCAGCAAGTGGATGCGCACAACCATGTCTTATAATAACATGAAGTTGTATGTGGTTAGATATCTTGTATGATAGTGGCAACACACCCTTCCAAAGTCGGGTTCACCTCACCTAAGTTGGGTCACCAAAATCAACTGTTAAATGACGTATAAAATACGACGCACACATTTAAAGTTCTCAATACAATTATATATTGTCATGATGTTTTATAATGTATTGAGAAACTTCAATGGTCACCGACCATCACTCTATTCCCTTGTTATCCCTCTCGACCCAGCTAGAATCTTATTACCTGAAAGGAATTGTGAAGCAAAAGGGTGAGCACAAATAGCCCAGTAAAGAATATTATGACTAAAGATAATTAAATTATCAATAGCTTTCATCAGTAATGAATCAGATATTTAGAACCTTAGCCCTCAACAGGAAAAAATCTGATAAAATACAATAGACAACAAGTTTTAGATCAACAACTGCAGCGGAACAAACAATCCATTAGAAGAGTCAAGTAGAACATAATGCCTACTATCTTCTCTATGTTAACAGTCCACCAACAATATTTCATCCCTGTACCATCAATCAACAGTTCCTGCCCACAATCATGTAAATAGTTCATGATCATAATTATGTTGATAAATTCCTCTTCACACCCAGGACAAAGATAATTTTCATCACATGTCTTTATCTGAAACACCAAAGATCATGATTATACTAAATCACAGTTCCTTTACATAATCATGCTAATAAATTCATCTTTTCACTCAGGCCAAAGATATTCATTTGTAACATTAATAATCATGATTATACTAGTCTACAGCCTTTAGTCATAATCATGTTAGTCAATTCATCTTTGCACTATGGGCCAATGATATTCAACAGTAACATCAATGGTCATGATCATGCCAAACACATGTCCATCTTTGCACTACGGGCCAAAGATATTCAACAGTAATGATCATTATCATACCAAACACCTGTCCATCTTTGCACTATGGGCCAAAGATATTCATTAATCAAGTTCATCTTTGTACTACGACCAAAGATATTTATTAATTAACAGTTCATCTTTGCACTACGGGGTAAAGATATTCATCAATCAACAGTTCATCTTTGCACTACGGGCCAAGGATATTCAAGTTTCATATTTCAACGATAACGATTTAAAATTTAATAAGAAGATTTAGGTAGATAAAAATTCAAGTGAAATGATATTAGATGAAACGCACACCTCAAAAGAATATCAGATCATTTCAGCAATTATAGAAGCAATACTTATAACCATGTTGATCAATTCACCTTTGCACTTAAGCTAAAGATATTCAATTGTAAAATCAATGGTCATGATCATACCAGTCAATAATTCATCTTTGCACTACTGACCAAAGAGAACCCATAGTCATGGTTATACCAATAATCTACCCATCTTTACACTCAAGTCAAAGAGAACTTCCATCACCATGATTATAAAAATGTTATATATGATGAATAAACATAGTAAGAACAATATGATCAAGGATAAATATTAGAGATTTATAATTCAATTTATCCAAAGTTCAAGAATATCCAAATTATCAACATGAAGATAAAAACATAGATCCAATTTTAAGAATAAGATTCATAAATTCAACATAATTTAGACAGGAAAATAAACCAATTTTTGTCGTAAATAGTAACCCGTGAATAGTAACTCATGAATAATAACTTGTGATTAGTACTCAAATGAATAGTAACTCATGAATAATAACTCATGAATAGTAATTCGTGAATAGTAACTCGTGAATAGTACTCAAATAAATAGTACCCCGACATGAAAAGGTAAAACTTTCATAAAAAAGTTCAGACCAATATTCCAGTGAAATGATATTAGATGAAGCGCAAAACTCAAGAAGTTCTTAATCATTTCAAGAATTATAGAAGCAATACTTACCATAGTAAGTTTAAATTTAGGAATATGAACCGAAATAATATTACTTACATACTATAGAGTATGGAAGAAAATAATATTTCTTACGAATATTGAATGCAAACAACATCCTTTACGAAAAAAATAATATCCTTTACCTTAGTAGAATACTAGATCTGACTGGAATATCGGATATTATGTTGCGAAAATCTTGTACTTTTATCCACACATAAATTATCCTTATACTCACAAGAAATACGCTCAATATTATCAAGAAAGAATTTTCTGATTCTGGTGTGATTTTCATTTCTAACTAAGCACCCTATTTATAGAAAAATGCAGAACACAAAAACTGACTAAACTTTACTCACGGATGATTTTCAAGCATGCTTGTTTTGAAAAAAAAACTCCCAGCACACCAACAAGGACATTTTAAAGCCTCCACCCACATGTTTATATAATATATATATGTGTATATATATTAAAATATTTATAATTATTAAAAGAATTCCAATTCCATTTTCTCTCTTCCACCTTTTATTTTATACCATGAATTTATTATAATAATGTTACCATTCAAATTATAAAATTATACTATTATATTATCACATTATACTATTTATAATGTAATATTATAATAATATATTTGAATGAATTATTTTATCGGAGAAGATAAAATGTCAACTTTCAACAAATGTCTCATGCTAAAAATTCCTCCATTTATATCAAAATTGAATAAATATTTACTTATTATATTTATCCACAATTTTTATTTTATTCATCAATTATTATTCACAATTAATATTATAAAATCATAATATTAACAACTAGGTCGTTCTCAGGAAAGAGGGGGCTTTCTGTTAGTTCCCAAAGGCACAATAGTTATCTAGAAGGGGGGTTGAATAGATACTTTAAAATTTTCTTTGTTTTAAAATACTTGTTAGTATTAAATATAATGACAGCAGCGTAATATATGTTTGTTTCCCTTAAATATAATGCAATGATAGTTTGATAAGCAGTTATAACAAGTATAGTAGTTATAGCAGTTAATGAGAGACAATGAGACACAAAGATTTTAAGTGGTTCAGAGCACACAAGGCTCCTAGTCCACGAGTAGGAAATCCACTAAGGATGTCTCTTACAACTTGAATCACTTTGATTCCTTCAAGGCCAGCAGCCTTGAAACTTCTCTTAGTTCACTTAGAACTCTTCAAGTTCTTCTGACTTGGTACTTCTCTTAGTTCACTTAGAACTCTTCAAGTCCTTCTGACTTGGTACACTTTGGATTGAGAATTGTATTCTAAAGTGTGCTACTCAGTTGCAATTAAGCATTAGTTCTGAAAAACTAAGTAGCGAAGTAAGCTTTCCTCTTTCAGGATCGTAGAGTGTTTTCGTTGAGTGCTCTTGAGCTTTCTGAGCTATCTTTTCTTTCTTTGTTTCTTGCTTGCTTAATCTGAATCCTTGTCTGATTTGCTTGATAAGGAGACTTTGAAATCTGTCCGTTGAAGGCTTCCAGTTGTAGCATTAAATGCTTCAGACAGTTCTGTGCAGTTGATGTTGACGTCCTGTTTTCCTGCTGCACAGCCGACTGGCCCACTAACACAGTAGACTACAATCTCACCTAACACCTGAAAAGATGTTTCCAGCAGGTGGTTTAGTCCTTTCCTTAGCTTCTTCAATACGCTTCTTTGATTTGTACTAAGGATGAATGTAGAATAATTGGGACCATCAATTTGTCAACGGCTATAAGCCTTCCTTGATTTGTTGCTCTTCCTCCTTTATCAGGACTATGAATCTTGATGCTGACAGGAGGAACACCACGATCATGGTCATTGTACCAGAATCGTTGTGTGTTGGCTTGCACAGGCTTGACTCAGTATAGATCATACAGAACACTATGATTTTTCTTAAGCTCTTTGGCAGACTACGATTCCTTCTTGGTTGTCTTGCAGACTCAATGATTCTGAGAGCACACTGCGTTTCTTGACTTAGTTCAGCAAGCGCTCGAATCTTCTCCATGATTCTCAGTGTGGCTTCTAAGGACAGACTACGATTCTGGACATCTTTATTTAAGCTCCACTATTCTGCCTTGGCTTCTGCAGACTGGCTTTTGACAGACTACGATTCTGTCAAGCCTAACATTTATATCTCAAAATAGATCAACCTAACAGTTTTGATCTTTCTTCTATACATTCATTTACAAAATGATAAACATTAAAGCTTATATCAACCTAACAATTTTGATCTATCATCTAAGTCCTTGTACATATGATCATTGAAGGACTTTACACTTAAACATTTATATTTACTTTCAACATCAAATTTGAATATGCAATTCCCAACAATCTCCCCCTATTTGATGTTGACATAATCAAGGAGATTTATATCATTGCATCATTTTCTAAATGCAGAGTGCTAGAAAGTAAATATGCCTTAGTTTCAGTGAGCAACTGAAGTTTCTAGAGAATAAGCATGAATTTATTGATGTTTGAAAAGATATTACAATCTAGCATAGAAACATCAATACAACATTAATTTTGACTTATCTCTATCTTCTTTGCCTCTTATTCCACGGAGGGTTGGCATGCTCTTTAGCTCTTCTTTTCCTTGAGGCTTCATCTCTCCATGCAATGTCCTCTAGCTCTTCTCGGGTCAGTGGTTCTGAATGATCATGTCTGTTCATGAAGGCATGATATCCAACTGGAATATTAAGACCCGTAGAGGATATGCCCTATGAGCTAGAAGCTTGACCTTGACTCCTTTGAAGTGGTTCAGCCATGAGAGGACGCTGCATCTGCTGATCAGATCGTGGAGGCTGATAACTTGGACTCCTGGGGTTGCCACCCAACGATTGACCAATTTGAGTTTGCCTTTGCCTTCCCTGCTGAGGAGGTGGTTGAATGTGTGTTTGCCTTTGCTTTCTACCTCTGCTGCCTCTGCCTCTATCTTCTTGCTCATTATTCTCCCCCTTTATGTCAGCATCAAGGGTTTGAATATCGTCAGAGAGGCGCTTAACTCCTTCCACCAGCTCATGCATCTGAGAGCGGTTTTGAGAGATGTCACTACAATTTTTAGCAATTATAGCCTCAGTGTGTCTTTGTTGTTGAAATCGCTCCATTGCATTGTTATTTTGGTTAATTTGAGCTACACCGCAGGCTTGGAATTGTTGTAGAGAGATATACAGTTCTAAAATTTTCTTGGTCATCAGCTCATTTTGAGATTGCTGAGTCTTCTGCATGATCTCCATAGCTTCCTTATGCTTTTTCGTTGTAGCAAAATGAATGACATCCCTTTTACTGAGGCTTTCAGCTATTTCCTTGACAATCTCCCTCAGCTTCTTTGATAGTTCAGTTGCCAAGTTCCCTGGTAGAGGCTTGACCAATTTGATTATATGGTCGAATCTCATGTGAAGCACTAGGGAGTAGTGCTTCAAGAATCTCTCCAGACTCTGCAACCATTTGGCCTATTATTTCAGCCAGCTCCTCCTTTGTTGGCATTAGAGACAACCGATCAAGAATTCGTTGTGTCACAGGAGGAGGAGGAGGGGCAGTAGTGTGTTCATCTCTCCTTGACATGCTTGTGAGAGCAAGTGTCATGTCAAAATATTCATTGTTAGAGGATGAGGGAATGTCTGATTGGGTTAAAGGGGCTTGTGTTTGCTGTATGGGCGAAGTGTTTGGTTCAGGGGTTTGTGTTTCTGGTTCATTGAGCTGTTCTGGAGACTCTACGATTGCCGTGTCAGGTTGATCAATAGGCATAAATCGTAGTGTTTCGTCCAGAGGTGGTGTCTCAATGGTTGAGCTTGCAAGCATTTCTTTAACTACTCTTGTGATGTGCTCAATCACCATTAGATCATTAAAAGTTGGCTCTACGAGAATAAGTTGGTTGTTTGGTTCATCAGTCACAGAGTTTTGGGACTCTGTAACTGGAAACTGATTGAGTGGATGCAGGACCACTTCCAACCATTTTGGCAATTCGTAGAATTAATTGAAACGAGATGATGGAGAGTGGTTGTTAATGAAAGAGAGGGGAGTGATGTATACCTCTGGCTCAGCTTCTGAAGTTGACTCATTTATGATCAGCTTCTGAGCAAACCTCCTTTCTCTTGGGAATCCATAGGCAAGCACTGAGATTGCTGGATATGCCTTGAAGGTCCAAAACATGTGATCCCAGGATTTGAGAATCAGAGCTCTATGATAAGATATCATAGGCAAATATTCAAATAGTTGATTGTAATTAGCTGTTCTTTCGCTATTTCTGCTTATAGCCAGAATCTCCAGCTCATCATCCTCTTCTTCTTTACTTTCTTCATCACTTGCATCCAGAACATCCACCACATCTTTTATCACAGTATCAGCAATATCCACCATTTCTGCAGCAACAGACTCTACGAATTCTTCATTGACTGAGGGGATTTCAAGATTTTTGATTAGCTCCCCCTCAGCTTCAGCATTCTCTGTCTCCAGTGCTTCTAATAGCTCCCCCTCAGCTGTAGCACTTTCTTGAACTGGAGCTTCCAGAGTTTCTTCTTCAGCATTGGTAGAGTCCATCTCAAGTGCTTCTGGTACTTCATCTTCAGAATGAGTCAGATCTTCGATAATAACTTCTTCATAATGAATACCAACTTTAGACTGTATTTTCTCAGCAGCAACACTTGACTCTTGCATCTCTTCTTCAGCTTGATTCCCAGCCTGATCAGGTGCAGCAGTGTTGTCTGCATCTCTGATGTAAGCTACCACATCTTCAATGATTCTGGTCTCTTCAGGGGTTGGACCAAATGCTTGAGGCTCAATAGTCTGTTCAACCTTTTCAGCAGCCCTTCTTTTATCATCTTCTTCCAATATTTCTTCATTGGTAAGAACATATTTCTTAGCCAACTTTTTCACCCTCTTCTTTGGCTTGGGCACAATCTTCGCACCTTCTTCAGCTTCAGCTCTTAGAGTTGGTTTAGGCTGAGAGACTGTTGCAGCTTCTCCTTCTGTAGTGGCAGCCAGTCTGGACTCTACAATTGGTGATGACTCCAAAATTGTAGTGAGTGAAGACTTTCTTGTTCTGTGGCTGCGTTTCTTCTTCTGCTGAGGCTTAGAGCTCCCTTCAGCCCTGTCCTCACTTGTCTCCCTCTTCTTCTTCTTCTTATTCTTTTCTTTCAGAACCTCCTCTGGTGATTTGGGAGTGATGACTCTATCAGTGGTAAGGCTTCTGAACTCCTTATCAACACCAGAACCCACTTGGGGTGCATCAGTGGTTGAGCCTTGGGGCTCCACAGTAATTTGCACACCTTCATTCACTTTCTTCTTCCCTTTGCTCTTTCTGGTCAGAGCCACAGCCTTTTCTTGGTTGACTTCTTCTTCTACCTCTTTGGCTTCCCTCACAGCAGATGAAGTTGCAGGCATTATCTTTACATTTTCTGTTGGGTTTCTCTTCCAGTTCTGGAACAGTTGCTGGGTCATCTTTCTGTTGGGAATGATGGACACACTTTCTTTGTCCTCAATTTTGTCACCCAGAGCAGACTGTACAATAATGTTGATAAACCTTCCATAGGGCATCTTCGCAGAGCTCTTTGTCTTCTTAGGACTTTGCATCCATTTCTCAAACCACTCCATCAGCAAGGCTCCATAGTTGAGTTGGACTCTGAAGCAGATGGTTGTCATGAGCTTCAGTTACTTTTCGTTGACAGAGTTGTGACTAGAGCCCTTGTAACATATGCATTTACCAACAATGTCAGCAAGGAACTTATATTCTTGGGAAAACTCTTTCTTCTTGTAGCCACTATTTCCTTCAGTTTTTGTGTAGCGCATTTTCTTCAGACCTTCATGGAAATCAATAACCTCTATGTCTAGAAGACCTTCAAATTTGAAACCTAGGGCTAGGTTTATGCCTTTGACGTTGAGTCGTATTTGCACGCCCTTAACTTTGGTGAGGATGAAGTCTCCATCAACGACTCCATTGTGATAGAACTCTTTCACTAGCCTTGGATAGATCAGTGTGCTGGTGCTCAGAGCTTCTTCGAGTCCAGCTTTCTTTAGCAGTGATAAAATTTTGTGAAACTCAGGTCCAGCCTTCTCGAACCCGTCAAAGCATAGTTGGTAGCCAAAAATAACATTGGAAGCGGCCATTTGATTTTGATTGAGTATCCTGAGAAGAACAAATTTGCTTAGCTTTCTGAAACTTAAGGTTTTCGTTTGAGAGAGAGAGAGATAAGCGTTTGGAATTCAAAAAGTAAACTGACAAATGACAGTTTAAAATTAATTTATAACTTCCCTCCATATGTTTTGCATATTGGGACACGTGTCAGGTTCTACTAGACTCCACGATTTTAAGTCATGTGGAAAGTTCGGTTCTGCCCTTAGCTCCCCCTGAGCTAGTGAGTCCTTGTGAGAGGATTATGATTGCTGAGAACCACTCCACGATTGTTGAGTTCGATCCTTTGCTTGCTCCTTGACCGTTGACTCTACGATTTTCTGTGATGCATTCTGAAATGACATCCCTTCTGGGTTAAGGTTGCTCAGGAAGGGCCAACCTCTTAGTTTGACACTAAGGATCAGGTTTGTCTATGAGACACTTATCAGAAGGGTTGCTTAGCTTGATGATTATGCTATCACACTTAGCTTTTCTGCTTTGTCTGGATCACTCCACGATCGTGGTTTCTCTTAGTCATCTCTACGATTTTGACTTAGCCTTTATATCTGCATGATTAACATCAGCTAGAGCATAGAGTTTATGGTTGTAAATTTAGCATACCTAACTCACTTATCAGTTTATTAAATCTGGATTCATCTAAGGGTTTTGTAAACACATCAGCAAGTTGATTTTTAGTAGGGATGTATTTCAAAGATATTGCTATATTGAACATGATCCCTAATAAAATGATATCTTATCTCTATATGCTTGGTCCTAGAATGCATGACAGGATTATGTGTTATTGCTATGGCACTTGTGTTATCACAGTGTACAGGTATAGATTTGAAATCAAACCCATAATCTGCTAACTGGTTCTTCATCCATAAGATTTGAGCACAGCAGCTGCCTGCAGCAATATATTCAGCTTCTGCTGTTGAAGTTGATACTGAGTTTTGCTTCTTGCTGAACCAGGACACTAGTCAATTTCCTAGCAGTTGACAAGTGCCACTGGTACTCTTTCTATCTATTTTGCATCCTACAAAGTCAGCATTTGAATATCCTGTCAGTTCAAAGGAGGACTCCTTGTGATACCATAGACCTAAGTAAGGTGTACCTTTAAGATACCTGAAAATACTTTTTACAGCAGTTAAGTGTGATTCCTTAGGATTAGCTTGAAATCTAGCACATATACATGTTGCAAACATTATATCTGGTATACTGGCAGTTAAGTAGAGAAGAGAACCTATCATACCTCTGTATTGAGTAATGTCAATACTTTTACCTTTCTCATCTTTGTCAAGCATTGTTGTTAGAGCAATTGGTGTTTTCATGAGAGAGGCTGATTCCATGCCATACTTCTTAAGTAAGTCTTTGATGTACTTGGTTTGGTTAATGAAGATTCCTTCATCAGTTTGCTTCACTTGTAGTCCAAGGAAGAAATTCAGCTCACCCATCATGCTCATTTCAAACTTGCTCTGCATAAGCTTGGCAAATCTCTTGCACAGATTTTCATCAGTAGAACCAAAGATAATATCATCTACATATATTTGAACTAGTAAAACTTTATCTTTGTGCTTCCTAAAAAATAGTGTAGTGTCTACTCTGCTTCTAGTGAATCATTTTTTAATAAGAAAGTTAGTTAATGTTTCATACTATGCTCTAGGTGCTTGTTTGAGTCCATATAAGGCTTTGTCTAATCTATAGACATAATTAGAGAGTGTAGAGTTAACAAAACCTGGAGGTTATTCCACATATACTTCTTCTTGAAGTTCACTATTGAGGAATGCACTCTTGACATCCATCTGGAAGACTTTGAATCTCATGTGAGCAGCAAATGCAAGGAATATTCTGATTGCTTCAAGTCTGGCAACTGATGCAAAGGTCTCATCATAGTCAATGCCTTCTTCTTGAGAATAACCTTTGGCCACTAGTCTTGCCTTGTTCCTTGTGATCACCCCATCTTCATCAATCTTGTTTCTGAAGACCCATTTGGTGCCATGACTGGATGATTCTTTGGTCTTGGAACTAATCTCCAGACTTTGCTTCTTTCGAACTGATTCAGCTCCTCTTACATGGCTTCAATCTAACTTGCATCTTGTATTTCATCTTCAATCTTCTTGGGTTCTATTTGAGCCAGAAAACTCAAGTAGAAGCACTCATTCTGTGTTGTAGATCTTGTTCTGATCCTGGCAGTTGGATCTCCAATGATCAGGTCTTGAGTGTGATCTCTTGCCCATCTATTCCCTATTGGAACATCTGTTCTGGTGCCTTCTTGTCTGAACTCTTCAAGATTGACTTCTGGTTCTTTTTCACCAGAGTCGTCATCTGGTGCAGCTCTTTCTACGATTGCTTCTTCAGCCTCTACGATTCCACCTTTAGGGACTACGGTCGTGGTGTTGGGCTCAACTACCTCATTCGTAGTGTCTGTATCGTCAATCGTAGTGTCTTGTGGTGCAGACTTGTCCGAGTCTGTTTCATCAAAGATGATGTGGATCGAGACTTCAACAGTTAATGTCTTCTTGTTGAACACTCTATAAGCTTTGATGTCTGTGACATATCCAAGGAAGATTCCTTCATCTGATTTGGGTTGGAACTTAGTCAGATATTGCTTCCCATTGTTGAGAATGCAGCATAAACAGCCAAACACATGGAAGTAACTGACATTTGGCTTTCTTCCTTTCCACAGCTCGTAAGGAGTCTTTCTTCAACGTAGAGTGTACAAGAGATATGTTCTGTGTGTAGCACGCAGTGTTGATGGCTTCTGCCCAGAAGTATTCAGGCAGATGAGCTGCAGCTAGTAGAGTTCTTCCTGCTTCTATAAGTGTTTTCTTCTTCCTTTCAGCTACTCTATTTTGCTGAGGTGTTCCTGGTGCTGAGAAGTTGTGGCTGATGCCATTGTCTGAACAGAACTGATCCATTTCTGAGAAGTCAAATTCTCTACCATGATCACTTCTTATAGCCTTGATAGCCTCTCCTTTTTCATTCATCACTAGCTTAAACATCTTGATCAGTTGGGAGCTTGTTTCATCTTTAGAGGTAAGAAAGAACACCCATGTAAATCTGGTGTAGTCATCCACTACGACCAGTGAGTATCTCTTTCCTCCTAGGCTCATAGTTGGAATTAGCCCGAAAAGATCCATATGTAGTAACTATAGGGGCCTGTTAATTGAGTTGACTGCTTTGCCTTTGAACAAGCTTCTTGTTTGCTTTCCAAGCTGGCATGCGTTACATGGTATTTCTTTGATAAAGCTGAACTTGGGTAAACCTGCTACTAGATCTTTGGAGGCCAGCTTTGACATACTCTTGAAGTTGAGATGAGATAACCTTCTATGCCAAAGCCAACTTATTTCTTCAGATGCTTTAGCAAGAAAGCATACTGTCTCATCAGAACTGAGCTGAGCAAGGTTGATAGTGTAGACATTTCCTTCTCTTGTTCCTGTCAGCTTGATGAAGGATGTCTCCAGATCTCTGACTTGACACTGGTTGTTGAGAAAAGGTGACTTGATGACCTTTATCGTAGAGTTGGCTGATGCTAAGAAGATTGTGCTTTAGTCCATCTACATAAGCCACTTTGCTGAAGGACACCACACCATTCCCAGCTGATCCATAGCCTCTTGTCTTGCCAGAGCTGTTATCTCCAAAGATAACTGTTGGTTCCTCCTTTTCTATGTAGTTAGATAGCGGGCTTTGTTCCCAGTCATATGTCTTGAGCAACCACTGTCAAGATACCATGTTGTAATTGTGGTGCTCATTTCCTGCAGATAGTTTCAGCTTTCATGTTGGTACCCAGACTTGCATGGGTCCTACAATGTTAGTACCCTTGGAAACCCAAATCTGCTTGACTTTGGGCCTTCTATGCACAGTGGTATGATAACATAATGCAGCTTTATGACCATTTCTACCACATGCAAAGCATCTAATATAATGCATGCTGGTGTGTGTGTATGGATTCTTTCTCCATTTGGACTTGTGTGGGTACTGGTTGGCCTTACCTTTGTATTGCTTCTTCTTTTTCCATGCAGCTTTGGGATTCATGGTTTGTGCTGAGTGAACCTCAACACCACGATTCCTTCCTGGTTGAATGGAGTAAGTTTTGCTTGACTCTACGATTTTTTGAGGTTGGGCAGTGGTGACTGAGTTACTCTTCTCTTTTCTAAACCCCAAGCCAGCATTGTGTCTTGAGACATGATTTGGATCAGAAGAGCAGGGTTGCACTTGTTCTTCCTTCTGTGTGGATTTCACAAATACAATGCATCTATTAGAATTAGAAGCACTGCTACTGTTTGTATCCTTAATCTTTTCCACACATGGTTCTGGGGTAGACTCCCCAAAGCCTAAACCTGTCTTGTCATAAGAACTTTTCTGACTGGAGATCAGGGAGTCCATGGATGAGGAAGACCTATTCTACATAGAGATAGTCTTTTCTAGCTCCTCAATCTTAGAGGTTAGTTTTGACTCTCTTTGTGTGCTCAGTTCATTGGTCTGTCTTAAGATTTTATTCTCAGCTTCAACCTAAGAGAGAGAGAGAGGCAGAACTGAGTAGAGCTGTTTCTAGTTCTTTCTGAACTTTCTCTTTCTCTTTTTGAAGGCCAAGATAATCTTTGGACAGAACTCTGAACTACTTCATATATTGATATAGATCAGATGTTATGTCATGAAGAGCAGTTCTTAATTAATCCATATCTACATCAAGAGTGTTGAAGTCAAATACCTCATCTATGTTTACCTCAAGATGGTTAGTATTTTTCTTGTTGTTTGCATCCTTGGCCATCAAACATAGGTTGGCTTTTTGAGGCTCTTCATCATCTCCAGACTCAGCATTGGTGGCATTGTCTGAGTCACTCCACAAACTTCCAGCTACAAGACCTTTGTCTTTCTTCTGATGCTTCTTGTAGCCTCTGAACTCCTTCTTTGGATTTGTTCTTCTTTTGAGTTCTTCTTTGATAGGTTTGTTGCAGTTTGCAATGAAGTGTCCAGGCTTCTTGCAGTTGTAGCATAAGTCATTTATCTGCTCCTGACTGCTGATGTTTCTAAATCTCTTAGGTCTGCCGCTTCTTCCTTTGCGTATGAACCTTCTGAGTTTTCTGGCCAGCATTACAACTTCATCATCATCATCATCTTCCTCAGATGAGGATTCATCTTTAGCTTTGGAGATCTCTTATGTTACCTTGAGAGCAACTCCTTTATCCTTCTTTCTTCCTTCAGAAAGAGTTTCTGCTCGTTGAGTCAGCTCTAGTTCGTTGGTAAGAAGGTTTCCGTAGAGTTGTAGGACAGCCATTTCATGTAGGTTCTATGACTCTCTGATTGCAGTGGTTTTGGTATCCCACTTGCTTGTCAAGGACCTCATGAACTTGATGATAAGATCTTTGTTAGGATAAACCTTTCCATAAGCTCGAAGAGAGTTGAGCAACAGTGTGAATCTTTCATAAGTAGAAGTGACATTTTCTCCTGGAACATGGGCAAACATCTCATACTGTTGAGTCAGTAGAGATTGTTTATTTTCTTTGACTTCTTTAGTTCCTTCATGCATGATGAGCAATGTTTCCCATACTTCTTTAGCAGTTTTGCAGTTGACCACGTTCTCAAACAGGTTGTCTTCCAAAGACTGGAACAAGATGTTCTTAGCCTTTTTATTCAGCTGTACATCTTTCTTTTCGTTGTCAGTCCATTCAGATTTAACCTTGACCACAACTCTGTTTGGTTCTTCTGGAGTTTGTGCAAGCCTTGTTGGTATGTAGGGCCCATTTAAAACGGTTTCAAATAGATCATCATCTATTGAATCCATGTAAGCTTGCATCCGAACTTTCTAGTTTGCAAATTTGTCTTTGTTGCACATAGGTGGCTTGCTTTCTCCACCTGTCTTGGTCTCGCTTATTAGATGTGCCATTGGATCTACTTAAGCTTGTATGCTAGTTGAGAGAACCTGCTCTGATACTAATTGTTAGTTCCCAAAGGCACAATAGTTATCTAGAAGGGGGTTGAATAGATACTTTAATTTTTTTTTTGTTTTAAAATACTCGTCAATATTAAATATACTGACAGTAGCGGAATATATGTTTGTTCCTCTTAAAGATAATGCAATGATAGTTTGATAAGAAGTTATAGCAGTTATAACAAGTATAGCAGTTATAGCAGTTAATGAGAGACAATGAGACACAAAGGTTTTAAGTGGTTCAGAGCACACAAGGATCCTAGTCCACTCTTCTACTCCATGAGTAGGAAATCCACTAAGGATGTCTCTTACAACTTGAATCACTTTGATTCCTTCAAGGCCACCAACCTTGGAACTTCTCTTAGTTCACTTAGAACTCTTCAAGTCCTTCTGACTTGGTACTTCTTTTAGTTCACTTAGAACTCTTCAAGTCCTTCTGACTTGGTACACATTGGATTGAGAGTTGTATTCTGAAGTGTGCTACTCAGTTACAATTAAGCATCAGTTCTGAAGAACTAAGTAACGAAGCAAGCTTTCCTCTTTCAGGATCGTAGAGTGTTTTAGTTGAGTGCTCTTGAGCTTTCTGAGATATCTTTTCTTTCTTTGTTTCTTGCTTGCTTAATCTGAATCCTTGTCTGATTTGCTTGATAAGGAGCCTTTGAAATCTATCCGTTGAAGGCTTCCGTTGTAGCATTAAATGCTTCAGACAGTTTTATGCAGTTGATGTTGACATCCTGCTTTCTTGCTGCACAGCCGACTGGCCCACTGACACAGCAGACTGCAATCTCACCTAACACCTGAAAAGATGTTTTCAGTAGGCGGTTTAGTTATTTCCTTAGCTTCTTCAATATGCTTCTTTGATTTGTACTAAGGGTGAATGTAGAATCATTGGGACCATCAATTTGTCAACGGCTATAAGCCTTTCTTCATTTGTTGCTCTTCCTCCTTTATCAGGACTACGAATCTTGATGCTGACAGGAGGAACACCACGATCATGGTCATTATACCAGAATCGTTGTGTGTTGGCTTGCACAGACTGGACTCAGTCTAGATCATAGAGAACACTATGATTTTTCTTAAGCTCTTTGGCAGACTACGATTCCTTCTTGCTTGTCTTGCAGACTCCATAATTCCGAGAGCACATTGCATTTCTTGACTTAGCTCGGCAGGCGCTCGGATCTTCTCTATGATTCTCAGTGTGGCTTCCAAGGACAGACTACGATTCTGGACATCTTTATTTAAGCTCCACGATTCTGCCTTGGCTTCTGCAGACTGGCTTTTGACATACTACAATTCTGTCAAGCCTAACAGTTACATCTCAAAATAGATCAACCTAACCGCTTTGATCTTTTTTCTATACATTCATTTGTAGAATGATAAACATTAAAGCTTAGATCAACCTAATAATTTTGATCTATCATCTAAGTCCTTGTACAAATGATCATTGAAGGACTTTACACTTAAGCATTTATATTTACTTTCAACATCAAATTTGAATATGCAATTCCCAACACTTTCCAATAAGAATTTCCCTTCATTGGCGCGCAATTATATAACCTAACCACTTTCCTCGACAGAACTTTCTAGACATTGTCAATAATGCTATCTAATAATATTATTTCAATAATAAGTGTGATAATTATTGATTTAATAATATGAAATACTGTGCAGTGGTTACTTTGACAATTATTGAATCAATAATATAAAATAATATGCAATTATCAATGTATCAATTATTGAATCATTAATATAAAATACTAAACAATAATTACTGTAACAATTATTGAATGAGTGACTTCTTACGTAAGAATCAATAATTAGAAATTACTGTGCAATACCGTGTGCTACTGTGCAACAATGCGTATTATTGTATTTTAACCACCGGGTATTTCAATAGTTTAGCGGTAAAAGTTTTGCCGTTATTTTTTATAAAAAGGTTACTTCTGTCGCTTTCTATATCTAACAATTATTCCGCTGTGGGGTCCACCAATGATTGCGTCGTCGTACAAATATTCTCCGACCAAACGAATATTCTCTGACTTCTGTCGCTTTCTATATCCGACAGTTATTCTATTATGGGGCCCACCAATTATTGGTTATTTCAGCGCCGCCGTCGTAATTTACCGAATATAATATTTCCCGACAAAAGGAATATTCTCCGACACAACGAATATTTTATGACAACTTGCTTACTTTGTAAAATTTGCACATATCACCCTTATCTTTGAACTTTTATCAATTTAACCATTTACTGAATAGAATAATAATTATAAGAAAATTGAATACTTTTATTTCATAAAATTCGGGGTCTTACAATCTCCCCTCCTTATGAAATTTCGTCCTCGAAATTTACGTACCTGGTAGTTCGAAGAGGTGAGGATACCTTGCTTTCATTTCAGATTCTATCTTTCCGGTCATTTCTTCTGTATCATAATTTCTCCATTGCTCATCTCTTAGATTTTAGATATCATTCTAGAATACAGCTTCAAAACAAAGGTTTATTGACATATCACAATTTGTCAATTTATTAAGTAAGAAAATTCAGCTTAGGTAAGTCACAGACTAGCAAAGTATATTACTCGTCTCTCCCCTCCTAGTTCTAATCTCAGATCTCTGCCAGCGACCATATCCCTAAGCTCTGATACCATTTGTGACGCCCCCAAAATAGGTCCACACCACCTATTCTAAGTCGCTAGAAATACATGGTACAGAATCCAAATACAAATCTTCATATTCCAACTATTACTCTGTCGTGCACAATACGACCACACATAAACTGTGAATAACAATACTCATACTCCTTATCAATGATACGTTACATAAAAGTACAGTCAATAACTGTTTTAGGAATTAAAATTCTTGGAAAATGCTCAAGGAAACCTTCGTACATGAGAGGCCATGCTTCTAAGTTATAATAAATATCATAGGACTTGAGAATTAACCTTGGTTGACCCAATAGACCCCAAAAAAGAACGAGAAGATTACTATCATGTTCATTCCAATGGTGGGTATTCTCTTGTCATGTAATTATCTCAATTTTCTCAAACTGAGGATTATATTCTAACCATACTTCAAGATTATATAGGTAGTGCTCATAGATGTAATTAGCAAGTGGATGCGCACAACCATGTCTTATAATAACATAATGTTATATTTGGTTAGACATCTTGTATGATAGTGGAAACACACCCTTCCAAAGTCGGGTTCATCTCACCTAAGTCAGGTCACTAAAATCAACTGTTAAATGACGTATAAAATACGACACACACATTTAAAGTTCTCAATACAATTATATATTGTCATGCTATTTTATAATGTATTGAGAAACTTCAACGGTCATCGACCATCACTCTATTCCCTTGTTATCCCCGCTCGACCTAGCTATACTCTTATTACCTGAAAGGAATTGTGAAGCAAAAAGGTGAGCACAAATAGCCCAGTAAAGAATATTATGACTAAAGATAATTAAATTATCAATAGCCTTCATCAGTAATGAATCAGATCTTTAGAACCTTAGCCCTCAACAGGGAAAAATCTGATAGAATACAATAGACAACAAGTTTTAGATCAATAACTGCAGCGGAACAAACAATCCATTAGAAGAGTCAAGTAGAACATAATGTCTACTATCTTCTCCATGTTAACAGTCCCCAATAATATTTCATCCCTGTACCGTCAATCAACAGTTTCTACCCAAAATCTTGTAAATAGTTCATGATCATAATTATGTTGATAAATTCCTCTTCGCACCCAGGACGAAGATAATTTTCATCACCTGTCTTTACTTGAAACACCAAAGATCATGATTATAGCAAATCACAGTTCCTTTACATAATCATGCTAATAAATTCATCTTTGCACTCAGGCCAAAGATATTCATTTGTAACATCAATAATCATGATTATACTAGTCTACAACCTTTAGTCATAATCATGTTAGTCAATTCATCTTTGCACTATGGGCCAAAGATATTCAACAGTAACATCAATGGTCATGATCATGCCAAACACCTGTCCATCTTTGCACTACGGGCCAAAGATATTCAACAGTAATGATCATGATCATGCCAAACACCTGTCCATTTTTGCACTACGGGCCAAAGATATTCATTAATCAACAGTTCATCTTTGCACTATGGCCAAAGATATTCATTAATCAACAGTTCATCTTTGCACTACGGGCCAAAAATATTCATCAATCAACAGTTCATCTTTGCACTACGGGCCAAAGATATTCATCAATCAACAGTTCATCTTTGCATTACGAGCCAAAGATATTCAAGTTTCATATTTCAAAGATAACGATTTAAAATTTAATAAGAAGATTTAGGTAGATAAAAATTTAAGTGAAATGATATTAGATGAAACGCACGCCTCAAAGGAATATCAGATCATTTCAACAATTATAGAAGCAATACTTATAACCATGTTGATCAATTCACCTTTGCACTTAAGCTAAAGATATTCAATTGTAAAATCAATGGTCATGATCATACCAGTCAATAATTTATCTTTGCACTACTGGCCAAAGAGAACCCATAGTCATGGTCATACCAATAATCTACCCATCTTTACACTCAAGTCAAAGAGAACTTCCATCACCATGATTATAAAAATGTTATATATGATGAATAGATATAGTAAAAACAATATGATCAAGGATAAATATTAGAGATTTATAATTCAATTTATCCAGAGTTCAAGAATATCCAAATTATCAACATGAAGATAAAAATATGGATCCAATTTCAAGAATAAGATTCATAAATCCAAGATAATTTAGACAGAAAAATAAACCAATTTTTATCGTGAATAGTATCATGTGAATAATAACTCATGAATAGTGCTCGAATAAATAGTAACTCATGAATAATAACTCATAAATAGTAATTCGTGAATAGTAACTCCTGAATAGTAACTCGTGAATAGTACTTGAATGAATAGTACCCGACAATAAAAGGTAAAACTTTCATAATAAAGTTCAGACCAATATTCCAGTGAAATGATATTAGATGAAGCGCAAAGCTCAAGGAATTCCTAATCATTTCAAGAATTATAGAAGCAATACTTACCATATTAAGTTTAAATTTAGGAATATGAAACGAAATAATATTACTTATATACTATAGAGTATGGAAGAAAATAATATTCCTTACGAATATTGAATGAAAACAACATCCTTTACGAAAAAAATAATATCATTTACCTTAGTAGAATACTAGATCTGACTGGAATATTGAATATTATGTTGCAGGAAATCTTGTACTGTTATCCACACACAAACTATTCTTATACTCACAAGAAAAACGCTCAATATTATCGAGAAAGAATTTTCTGATTCTGGTGTGATTTTTATTTTTAACTAAGCACCCTATTTATAGGAAAATGCAGAACACCAAAGCTGACTAAACTTTACTCACGGATGATTTTCAAGCATGCTTGTTTTGAAAAAAAAAACTCCCAACACACCAACAAAGACATTTTAAAGCCTCCACCCACATGTTTATATAATATATATGTGTATATATATATATTAAAACATTTATAATTATTAAAAGAATTCCAATTCCATTTTTCTTTCTTCCACCTCATTTTATTTTATACCATAAATTTATTATAATAATGTTACCATTCAAATTATAAAATTATACTATCATATTATCACATTATACTATTTATAATGTAATATTATAATAATATATTTGAATGAATTATTTTATCGGAGAAGATAAAATGTCAACTTTTAACAAATGTCTTATGCTAAAAATTTCTCAATTTATATCAAAATTTAATAAATATTTACTTATTATATTTATCCATAAATTTTATTTTATTCATCAATTATTATTCACAATTAATATTATAGAATCACAATATTGACAACCAAGTCGTTCCCAGGAAAAAGAGGGGATTTTTCAATAAGAATTTCTCTTCATTGGAGCGCAATTATATAACCTAACCACTTTCTTTGACAGAACTTTCTAGACATTATCAATAATGCTATCTAATAATATCATTTCAATAATAGGGGTGATAATTATTGATTTAATAACGAGAAATACTGTGCAGTGGTTATTATAACAATTATTGAATCAATAATATAAAATAATATGCAATTATCAATGTAGCAATTATTGAATCGATAATATAAAATACTGAACAGTAATTACTGTAACAATTATTGAATGAGTGACTTCTTACGTAAAAATCAATAATTAGAAATTACTGTGCAATACCGTGTGCTACTATGCAACAATGTGCATTATTGTATTTAAACCACCGGGTATTTCAATAGTTTAACGGTAAAAGTTTTGCCTTTATTTTTTATAAAAAGGTTACTTCTGTCGCTTTCTATATCCGATAATTATTCCGTTGTGGGGTCCACCAATGACTGCATCGTCATACGAATATTCTCCGACCAAACGAATATTTTCCGACTTCTGTCGCTTTCTATATCCGACAGTTATTCTATTGTGGGGCCCACCAATTATTGGTTATTTCGGCGCCGCCGTCGTACTTTACCGAATATAATATTCCCCGACAAAAGGAATATTCTCCGACACAACGAATATTTTATGACAACTTGCTTACTTTGTAAAATTTGCACATATCACCCTTAACTTTGAACTTTTATCAATTTAACCATTTACTGAATAGAATAATAATTATAAGAAAATTGAATACTTTTATTTCATAAAATTCGGGGTCATACAGCTTTCCGATAAGAATTTATCCTCATTGGCAAGCAATTATTTAACCTAACCTTTTTTCTCGACTAAACTTTCTAGACATTGTCAATAATGTTATCTAATAATATTGATGAGTAGGTTTTATACCTACTAATCGATATTCGTTATAGCTTGATTCTCGTTGTTTTTAAGTAATTTTTCCGTCATTTCACCGGATTTTATGTTATTATGTGCAGGAATTGAAATGGATGCAAAAGGGGTTTAAAGTGACAATTAATTCAATTCATTCTCAAATAATATGGGCCACGCACGAATTTTGTTAGAGCAGCTCACGTCCTAGCAGCTTGCATGGTAATATGATGGGTTCACGGGGTCCAAAGCAACATGGAAATCAGCATATATGATATAGAGGGAGCTCCCAAGAACAAAGAAAATATATATCAAGGCGGCTGGACAGTGGGGTAACTCGCTGGGGCGGGACTTGGCCAAAGAAAATCCCCCGCTGGGGCGGGGCGGCGGCTTCAGCTGATGATTGTCGTACTTCACGTAGGACTCGGGTGTAACAAGAAGACAATGAAGGTGCAAGCTGCTGATTCATATGATATAAAAAGAAAGACACGTGACTGGGTAGAATATAAAGGCTGCACCTCATGTTTGATTTGGTGGGCCACGCAAGCAGGAGGAGGCTGGAGTCTTTTACCAATTCGACTTAGGCTGCTAGTGGGGACTCACGTGGGAGCAGCTTAGGATTAGAGATATTACTTTGGACAAAGCAGCTGCTGCTCTTCCCTTTACTATTTCCTTTTGGATTTCGGCTGTTACATAAGGAGTATGATTTGTGGGCCTGCGATCTAGTGGAAGGAGAGATACAAGTGGGCCTGCTACTTTCCTTTGCTATTCGGATTGGGATGCCATGAATGAGGCGTGAGTGCTGCTAGTCTCCTTTTATAATAAGGCATGGATTGTGGGCTATCAATTGGAGATTATAAAGGGCCACGTGGTGGTGGGTTATATAAGAGAGAGGAGATATTATTCAAATGGGACTCCACCTAGAAGAAAAAGGGCGTGACCTGCTTGTTAGTGGGAAGAGTATAATATATATTATATAGTATAATTATTTTAGATATTATATAGCGTAGTATTAATTAGATTTTTTTTATTTTATTAGGATATTAGCTTAGCTTATATATATATAGGATATTAGATATGAACGGAAGTATTATTATTAGTTTAGTTTTATTATTCTAATTAGTTTAGTTTATTTTTAGTTTTCAATAAAATAATAAATCCTAGTTGAAAGAGGATTTGGAGATTGAAGTACTTGGAGGCCATTGGAGATCCAGATCAAGAGCAAGAAGGAGGACGAATTTGCCGGCAACAGATTCAATTCTTTTTCTTAATCTTTTTCTTATCTTTTAATGTGTATTCAAGTGTGGATTCTGAGTTTTAATTCAATGAACTAATTCTTTGTTTAAGATTGCAATAGATCTTATTGTGTAATTTATTTTAATATGCTTCTCTATCAATTATTATGAACTATCGTTGTGATTATCTATTGTGATTTGGAATAATTGTTTAATTGATTGGCCATTAATTACCGTGATAATTTATATGAAATTGATTGAGGAGTATAGATTTAGATCTGATCATGATAGCATGTGTTTGTGATTTCTGCATAGATGGAAATTATGATTCGTGTTTAGGGTAGAAGTATCCCTTTACGCCATATGTAATCTTATAGAGAACTTGTGATTAAATTCTTTTTAATTGTAATTCACATAGCAATATAGTGGATTAGTTAATTAGGGTGTCTTGCTTAATTCTATCATCTGTGGATTTGAGTGAGTATGGTATGATGCATCGAGAGGTGGTTATATTCATTGTCGTGTTCTTGATTAACAATTCAGAATATAGAGAATAATTGATGAGAAGTGTGTTAGATTAAATGAAGCAATAAGTGAAGTTGTGATCTTAAATCTCCGTAATCTTAATTAACTAGTGGTAATTAGTGGTAGTTAATAGTAGTTTAATTATATAATTTGAAATTCATTCGTTTAAATAAGATTGAGTTGGTTACGGATTAGTACTTGGTGATTTTTGTTAAATAATTTCTCGTGGGATCGACACTCAACTTTCACTTTATTACTTGTTGACCACGTATACTTGCGTGTTGTGTGTAACTAGATTTTACCCAACAAGTTTTTGGCGCCGTAGCCGGGGAACTTAATTTAATAATTATTTGCCAATATTAATTTCAATCAAATTAGTCATAATTTAAACATTTTTTTTTGTTTAATTCTTTTCCTATTTTACTCTTTTTTCAGGTACCATGACTGAATACAATTATCAATGGCCATACACGAACATGACTCAACCAAGGAAAATAGTGACTGATGAACTTATATTAGCATAGATTGAAAAGCTTTCGAAGACGGTGGAGGTTATCGCAGCCCAACGGAGCCGAAGGATGGCAGTTACGTGTGACTATTGTGCTGGCAATCATTCGAGTCATCAATGCACCGTAAATTTTGAACCGGCACCATATAGTGGTGATTACCTAAACAACTATGTTGAGCCTAACTATCATCAAGATTGGGGGTATCACCCGAATTCTTCATGGAACTACAATTATGAAGACCAATACTACGCTCCAAATCCATCATACACACCGGAATTTTCATGTCCACCTCCATTGCCACAAGAAGAAAAGCTAGGTTGGGAAGAGGATTTGGCCAGAATCCAAGCAGAAAATGACGCGGCGAGGAAATCTCTACGGACGAAAATGAAGAAATTATCAATTCAAATAGGACAGATAACGAATGCAATGAATAGTCGGCCCCAAGGAGATTTGCCAAGTGAAACAGAAAAGAATTCGAAAGCCGTGAATAACATTCCTCCAAGCACTAGTTCTAATTACTTGGATTTTGAAACTGATGGAGAGTCAGAATCAAATCTGCTATTGGATGAGCCACAAGAAAAAAGGTCAAATCTGGAGGAACTCATGTCAAACGTCATAGCAGATCAAGAGGAGGGGAAGATTAGTCAGGGGTTGTCAAGTCAAGATCTTAACAATCAGATGGAGCAACTCATCACTACCCCACCAAATGGTCCTAATTGCATGGATTCCGAAACAGAAACAGATAATTCAAAGCTGAGGGAATGTTGGCTCAAGTTCATAGCAGACATAGAGGAGAGGAGGCTTAATCAAGAGAGTTCAATTCGAGATCAAGAGTTATCAACTAAAAATCTTAATAATAAGATAGAGCAAATGGACAACGCCTCAAACAACCTTCCTCCAAATACTTGGCTTTATGACATGGATGACGAAATTGACGGAGAACTTGGACCAAATCTGCAGCTGGATGAGCCACAAGATATAGAAAGTGTGGAGACAATTGGGGATAATGAAATAGAGGTTGACGAAGATCTAAATGGGTCTCCACCAAAGATCAAAGAGTCAGTCAGATTTGCAAAACCCTGCCCGCTTGGTAGTTATGTCGTCGGCGAAGCTCTTTATAACATAAGAGCGAGTACAATTTTGAAGCCATGGTGGGACGAGAAAGAAAAAATAGACGAAGAGCCCATTGTGTGTGACAAGCTTCCATGCCCCAAAGTGATCACATACACAATGGGGAAAACACCTAGCTGTGGGACCTTATTCATGGAGATCCGACCGAATAAGAGCATGCTAGGTGACTTTGATGCACTGGCCATCGCGTGTGGGAACCTCCCAAAGGATTATTTGTTACTGATGGATGGAGGGTTCCTCAACTTCTGAAGAGGAATTGGATAGCGTTGACCAGACAGAGTCCGGCTGAAGGACTATAAATCAAGCGCTTATTGGGAGGTAACCCAAGTTTAAATTTTAGTTTTTTTTTAGGTTTCATATTATTTTCTTAGATTTTTCTCTCTTTTTTCAGGATTTAATAAACTTGGTTCTATCATGTTCACAGGTTAGTCAAGTCCAACTCGAGTGTGGTGCCCGCTTTATTCCAATGTGCCTAGCCTATTCTTCAGACTTAGTAGACAAGGAGAAAATTGCTATATTTTCAGGGAAGTCATCTCTTTTAATTTTGCCTATCTTAGCCATTGAGGACAATGTCTGTTTTAAGTTTGGGGGTATTTATCATGTTTAGTATTCACTTGGGCAATGTTTTGATGGAATTTGATTGTGGTCAATGATAAGTGGGTGGTTAATGTTTTTAACTCTTGGAAAAATGATGAGCATGCTTAGTCTATATTTCAACTCATTAGTTGGTTTCACAATACTTGCGAAATTTTTGAAATTTTTACACATATCCATTTGTTTAGCCAGTTGGGATTGAATTTTTTTTTTTGACTAAATGCTTATGAAAGATATCATTGCAACTTGAGAAATCGTATTTGAGCATCAGTCGAAGTGAAAATTAGGCACTCACATAAGTTTGGGGGAAATCTTGGGTATTTTTGAAAAAAAAAAATTTGAACCTTCCCGAGTGGAATAATTGAATCTTGTGGTGGGTTGAGATGGAGCGTAAAACGCACTCCCCATAAACACAGGCATGAGATGGAGCGTAAAACGCACTCGTTCAATGAAAAGTGGAAAGTGAGATGGAGCATAAAACGCACTCACTAAAAAGAAAGAAAAAGAGTAGCTTAAAAGATCAAAGGGAAGGGTTCATATGTGCTTAAATGTTTAAATATCCGGTTGATCCTCAAGAAAATTTTGTGCTTTGTCTATATTAGCGGCGATTGATGTGATAAGAAGTTTTGAAAGTCGTTTTTGAAAATCTTTTGAGTATTGGGTGATCTTATCTAAATTATGACTAGTTGAGCGTTTGGATGCACATACGCGCATTTAAAGGATCATGAGTAGATGTGGAGCTAATGAATGTTGTTGAAATTTTAGACGTAGCATTGTTTTAAAATTTTCTGTGGGTTATCACTTGTTGTGACCTTTGAGGCCAGTGTTCAAATTCATATTGATTCATTGCCTGAGTGGATCATTGCTAGAGAATGAATTTGTCTAATTTGTGTGCTTGCTTGAGGACAAGCAAAGTCTCAAGTTTGAGGGTATTTGATGAGTAGGTTTTATACCCACTAATCGATATTCGTTATAGTCGTTATTTTCAAGTAATTTTTCCGTCATTTCACTGGGTTTTATGTTATTATGTGCAGGAATTGAAATGGATGCAAAAGGGGTTTAAAGTGATAATTAATTCAATTCATTCTCAAATAATATGGGCCACGCACGAATTTTGTTGGAGCAGCTCATGTCCTAGCAGCTTGCATGGTAATATGATGGGTTCACGGGGTCCAAAGCAACATGGAAATCAGCATATATGATATAGAGGGAGCTCACAAGAACAAAGAAAATATATATCAAGGCGGCTGGACAGTGGGGTAACCCGCTGGGGCGGGACTTGGCCAAAGAAAATCCCCCGCTGGGGCGGGGCGGCGGCTTCAGCTGATGATTGTCGTACTTCACGTAGGACTCGGGTGTAACAAGAAGACAATGAAGCTGCTGATTCATATGATATAAAAAGAAAGACACGTGACTGGGTAGAATATAAAGGCTGCAGCTCATGTTTGATTTGGTGGGCCACGCAAGCAGGAGGAGGCTGGAGTCTTTTACCAATTCGACTTGGGCTGCTAGTGGGGACTCACGTGGGAGCAGCTTAGGATTAGAGATATTATTTTGGACAAAGCAACTGCTGCTCTTCCCTTTACTATTTCCTTTTGGATTTCGGCTGTTACATAAGGAGTATGATTTGTGGGCCTGCGATCTAGTGGAAGGAGAGATACAAGTGGGCCTGCTACTTTCCTTTGCTATTCGGATTGGGATGCCATGAATGAGGCGTGAGTGCTGCTAGTCTCCTTTTATAAAAAGGCATGGATTGTGGGCTATCAATTGGAGATTATAAAGGGCCACGTGGTGGTGGGTTATATAAGAGAGAGGAGATATTATTCAAATGGGACTCCACCTAGAAGAAAAAGGACGTGACCTGCTTGTTAGTGGGAAGAGTATAATATATATTATATAGTATAATTATTT
The DNA here is from genome assembly GCA_020205555.1 of Panax stipuleanatus. NCBI lineage: Eukaryota > Viridiplantae > Streptophyta > Magnoliopsida > Apiales > Araliaceae > Panax > Panax stipuleanatus. Next base: position 38,209,230 of record CM035121.1, read on the forward strand.
TAGATATTATATAGCGTAGTATTAATTAGATTTTTTTTATTTTATTAGGATATTAGCTTAGCTTATATATATATATATATATATATATATATAGGATATTAGATATGAACGGAAGTATTATTATTAGTTTAGTTTTATTATTCTAATTAGTTTAGTTTATTTTTAGTTTTCAATAAAATAATAAACCCTAGTTGAAAGGGGATTTGGAGATTGAAGCACTTGGAGGCCATTGGAGATCCAGATCAAGAGCAAGGAGGACGAATTTGCCGGCAACAGATTCAATTCTTTTTCTTAATCTTTTTCTTATCTTTTAATGTGTATTCAAGTGTGGATTCTGAGTTTTAATTCAATGAACTAATTCTTTGTTTAAGATTGCAATGGATCTTATTGTGTAATTTATTTTAATATGCTTCTCTATCAATTATTATGAACTATCGTTGTGATTGTCTATTATGATTTGGAATAATTGTTTAATTGATTGGCCATTAATTACCGTGATAATTTATATGAAATTGATTGAGGAGTATAGATTTAGATCTGATCATGATAGCATGTGTTTGTGATTTCTGCATAGATGGAAATTATGATTCGTGTTTAGGGTAGAAGTATCCCTTTACGCCATATGTAATCTTATAGAGAACTTGTGATTAAATCCTTTTTAATTATAATTCACATAGCAATATAGTGGATTAGTTAATTAGGGTGTCTTACTTAATTCTATCATATGTGGATTTGAGTGAGTATGGTATGATGCATCGAGAGGTGGTTATATTCATTGTCGTGTTCTTGATTAACAATTCAGAATATAGAGAATAATTGATGAGAAGTTTGTTAGATTAAATGAAGCAATAAGTGAAGTTGTGATCTTAAATCTCCGTAATCTTAATTAACTAGTGGTAATTAGTGGTAGTTAATAGTAGTTTAATTATATAATTTGAAATTCATTCGTTTAAATAAGATTGAGTTGGTTACGGATTAGTACTTGGTGATTTTTGTTAAATAATTCCTCGTGGGATCGACACTCTACTTTCACTTTATTACTTGTTGACCACGTATACTTGCGTGTTATGCGTAACTAGATTTTACCCAACAAATATCACTTCAATAATTCGAGTTACTGTGTTGTGGCAATTATTGATTTGATAATATAAAATAATATGCTATTATCACTGTAGCAATTATTGAATAAATTACTGAGTGACTTCTTACATAAGTATCAATAATCAGAGATAATGTGAAATACCGTGTGCTACAGTGATAATTGACAATCAGGTCGTTCCTAATCAGAATCACAATTATTGACAACCAGGTCGTTTTCAAGAAAGAGGAGGCTTTCCGATAAGAATTTATCCTCATTGGCGAGCAATTATATAACCTAACCTCTTTACTCGACTGAACTTTCTAGACATTGTTAATAATGTTATCTAATAATATCACTTCAATAATACGAGTTACTGTGTTGTGGCAATTATTGATTTGATAATATAAAATACTATGCAATTATCACTGTAGCAATTGTTGAATAAATTACTGAGTGACTTCTTACATAAGCATCAATAATCAGAGATACTGTGCAATACCGTGTGCTACTGTGCAACAACGTGTATTACTATACTTTTATCACCGGGTATTTCAACAGTTTAACGGTAAAAGTTTATTTTTATAAAAATGTTACTTCTGTCGCTTTCTATATCTGACAGTTATTCTGTTATGGGGCCCACCAATTATTGGTAATTTCGGCGCCGCTGTCGTACTTTTCTGAATATAATATTCCCTGACAGAAGGAATATTCTCCGACAAATAGAATATTCTCCGACAAAACGAATTTTTCCTAACACAACGAATATTTTATGATTATTTGCTTACTTTATAAAATTTGCACATATCACCCTTAACTTTAACCTTTTATCAATTTAATCATTTACTGAATAGAATAATAATTATAAGTAAATTTGAATACTTTTATTTCATAAAATTCGGGGTCTTACAGTTACCGCGTCTTTTCAATTTTCCTGTTTTATTTGTAGTGTGTGTGTGTGTGTGTGTGTGTGAGTGTGTGTGTGTGTGTGTGTTTGTGTGTGCTTGCCGTAATTGGGCCAAAAGTGCTTTATTTGAAAGTAGTGATGTGCTTCGTTGGACCTATATACGAAGGGTTTGATTTAATGAAAAGTCTATTTTTAGACAAGATATGAAAGTGATGTTTTGGAATATGGTTTTCAAACCCTTTCGCTCGCATAAAAATTGAAGCCTTTTGATACTTTCATTTTATTCTGCATTCGACTGATTTTGATTTTATTGTCAGAATGCGAAGCATCCTCGACCAAATAATGTATGCAAGTGTCGGGCTCCTTATGGGCATGAAAATCATTGAAGTGACCTGGGCACTACAAATCACGATTTACTATGCTGAGACCTTAAATCCAGATAACCGTTTTAGGGTCCCTCTGATTTACATTTACAAGAAGACAGGCAAGCGATATTTACAGTGCAAAGCTATCCATCATGGGAATCGGATCTAGATCCATGTGATTAATCATAGATCCCGTGATTCCTAGGCTCACAGAATATTATCATAAAGCCTGCACAGCAGAGATATTGACATAAATTGCAAATTAAAATCTAGACGTCGCAAGACAAAAGAATCATCAGTTAAATCTTTGCATGCGCGTAGCCAAAGCTTCACGTTCCCTCTAGATACGGATCTAGGGCCGCGTAGTTGCATTAATATTTACAAAATTAGAAAAAAACTAGATTAAAATAAATCATAGCCATTCTAGATCAACGATTCTAGTTTGACAGCATTTGAACCGGTTAAAAGTGAGATATGGCTAGATTTAGATAAATCTAATCAATAACCTCTACATTAGAATAGATTTATATCAAATGAACAGTTAAAATAGAAATTTAATCACATTTAATGAATAATATGTATATTACTCATATATATATATATATTAAAGCTGAAAAGAGCCACAGATTTACAATCCAGGCGTGACTGGTTAATGTATATATATATATATATATATATATATATATATATATATATGCTTATATATATATATATTGAAGCTGAAAAGACCACGAATTAGCAATCCAGGCCAAACGAGTTACTATATATATATATATATATATATATATATATATATTAAAGTGAGAAAAAGCCACGGATTAGCAATCCAGGCTAACGGAGTTAGTATAATTATATATATATATAGTTATATGTATATTAAAGCAGGAAAAGTCACAGATTTAAAATCTAGGCATGACTGAATTAAAAAAAAAATATATATATATCTATATTAAAGCGATAAAAGCCACAGATTTGAAATCCAAGCTGAAATAGCACTTAAAAGTGTATATATATACTTATATATACATAGATTGAAGTCAGAAAGGCCACGAATTTGAAATTCAGGCGAAACTAGAAGCTATAAATATATATATATATATATATATATATATATATATATATATATATATATATACTCGTATATATATATATATATGTTAAAGCAGTAAAAAGCTTCAGATCACAAGAAATCTTACAATGTATAGCGCTAAAGACTTTAAACCACTTGGTAGGCTTGAAAACTCCGTTTTCACCGGTTAAAATTTGATATATTAGTATATATACGTATGCAAGTGTATTGGAAGAGTAAAATTAAAGTTTGGAGCACTGTAGGTAGGGTTAAGAGCTGAAATGAGTGGAATTTTCTTTCTTTTTCTCTTTTCTTTTTGGCTGGTGGGGGTCTATATTTATAGACCAAAATAGCCACGGGTCTACCTAGGGCTTTTCGGGTGGGCCCCGGTCCCGTGGATCCCGCTGTCTCGAAGTACGTGCACTCTGACCAACGCGCTGTCTACTTCGAACCTTCATAACTTTCAATCCGGGAATCCGATGGAGGCGTGCTATACCTTTCCGGAAAGCCCTTTTCGAGAACTACACAATGACATGAGATTTGACCTTTTCTGAATCCAGGAAGATTGTGATGCCCCCAAATCCAGGTTCTCTAACCTCAGATTTAGTGCTCACGATCTATCATCATCATAAACATTCTATAAACTATTGCGGAATAATAAACATACATTGTTCATTATAATAAAATTTCATAACATAATCCCAAGGTCTTCTTAACCTTAACTTAAACACACCATTCATATTACAAAAGGTTTACATAAGTAATTCCATCAGATAATAATAATTAACATTCATTCTAAACTATTCTTAGATCTTGCCCTTGCCTTTGTCTTTCGTATTCGATCCCTCAGGCTTAACTAAAATAAATGTCATAATATAGCAAGGGTAAGCAACTGATTTGCTTATCAAGTTTATATACAAAGGAGATATATCATGATTAGAAATAAGTTTCGCTTTCAATGTTCAACAATAGTATAAGATTGTGAAGGAACATGAATTAATAATCAACAGTTAAATATTCGAATAATTGAATAACATGTACTGAGTGGTTTGAAATAAAAATGAACATTTGCCAAGGTTCTCAGTCATTTAAAGTGGACCTCTTAATAAGTTTTGGTATTCAAGGGGATCAGCCTTTCATACCCCGTGATTTATGCATAAACACTTAATAATCTAGCATCGATATCATGCTTTAATCAAATTCGTCCTTTTCTCAGTCAAGAGTTCTTATCATATCAATTTAATAAGAATAGCTTTTTAAAACACATTTGATTTAACAAATTTAAACATGCTTGATCTAGCTGATACAATTAGCATAGATCTATCTCATAAACAGTTCATGAATGAAGAACTTTAATATAATTCGTAGTTCAATAATAATAGAGCAGGAATTCAATTGCACAAAATGCGAATCTCAATAATTAGTATAGATTTGAATAATTGACAATAATTATTTACTATCATGCTTTGAAAATAATAACTCGAGTTTGAGTTAGGGAACTTGCCTGTTTGACGAGCTACAACTATATAGCTTTAATTAAAACTATTTGATTGGCCTAACATTGACAATGTTTGTCTACTAATTAGTACTGCATATAATCGTACGTCTATACGCTTACTTATGCTATTATCTAGCAAATAATTCAATCACAATATACACGTAGTATAATGTTCCATCATTAGTCTTATAGGTTATTTAATAAACCTTAGGTTAATGATTAAATAAATTTATAAGATTTTTCTTAAGTAATAAACACTTATTAGACCCTTAAACAATTTATTATAATTATTTAATTAATGAGTCATTTAAATTATCTCCATGTATTAACTCTATCTTCCTTTAATTATCATTTAATATTAGTTAAATAGTAATTAATTAATTACCTTTAGTTATTATTAAATAAATAATAACTAGTTATATCTACTTATTATTTAATGTTAATCAAATATTGAATAATTAACATTATTCGTCTTTAATTATTATTTAATATTAATTAAGTAATAATTAATTAATCATTCATCCTTGAACAATAAATAATTGATTAATTAGTCTTTAATTATTCATTACTATTAATAAATGAACAATTAATTAATCTTTGTCCTTATTTAATATTAATTAATTAATTATTTATCCTTGAATAATAAATAATTAATTTACTTCATAAGTCTTTAATTATTCTTTCTTATTAACTTAAGAATAATTAATTATCATTTATTCTTATTTATTATTTAATATTAATCAATGGTTTAACCCTATTTATTATTTAATTTTAATTAAATAATCAATAGTTACTTTATTAATACCAACTCTACTTAATTATCACCCAATACTACTTAGATAATAATTAAATAGTTAATTACATTCAAATTTTATGTAATTAGTTTAGTAATCAATTAATTGCATTAAAAATTATAAATTAGTGAGTTTAGAATTATTTTAAATGAGTTTAAACCACTAATTACTTAATAATTAGCTAACTGCCCAGAAAATTTTTGGATTAAATATCTTAATATTCTTCAGAATTTTAGAAAAATTTGGGTCTAAGAACACCTACCTGAACCGGCCGGAAAAGTGCCGAACCGGTCGCCGAAAAATCTGCGCCGGTTTGGGAATAGTGAACCGGCAGTAGGCTTTCTAATTTTTTTGATTTTTTCCAAATTTGAGTCATTCACTAAAACTTGAATAAAATAAAATTTACAACTCCGATTTAGGCCCAATTGGACTCGTTGGATTCGTATATTCCCGAAGTACAATTTTCATTCATCAAACATACAATTTGGATTTGTTTTGATCCCGGAAAATAGCCCAGAAGTGACTGTTCTCGCAACATAAGTTCATAGTTGGAGTGTTTTGGTAATAAATCCATATCTTGCTCATTTTTTAACATTTTTACATGCTTCCAAAGAGGTTTTGCTCTTAACTCATAGTTCTAGCATATCAAGAAACAAAATCACAAAAATCATTTGTAGATTTCAAAATGAAAAGCATAGTTCACCCTTTTTAAATAAATTTTTCCTAAAAACTACTTTAACTTCATTTTTCCCAAATTTCCAACACAAACTTATATAGATGAACAAGTTAAACATATTATACCCAAGATTTATCATTCACATAAGACTCTAGCCTTTTAGAACTTGCACTTCCATGAATCTCTCACAAGATCACATAGAACATACAAAACATAAAACTAGGGTTTGATTTTTCTTACCTTATCTTGTGGGATGTCCTCCTTTTATTTTCAAAGTAAGTTAGGAACTTATGATGCATGAACAACTTCCTTCTCCCCCCTTCCCAATATCCGAACCTATCTCTCTCTTTTCCCCTCTTTGTATTTTGCTAGTTGGGAGAAAATAGAAGAAGAAGAATGGTGGAGAAATGAAATGAAATGAAGTAATGTAATGAAATGAAATGGAATGGAATGTGGGGATTAAGCTAATATCCCCCATATTCTTTTTGTCCCTTGGACAATAGGTTTAGCCTTATCTCTTCCTAATCATGTCATTAAGGATGCTAATTAGATTTTCCACCAATGGGAGTATGACACACTTGTCCTTGTTGTAAGAACTTTTACTTATGGAATTGGATTAGCATAATCTTTTTGCCCTAAAAAGCCTAATGTGGCCAGTTTTTCTTGGCCCCATAATCCCTCCATTTTGCTTTTAATTTAAGGCACAAATATGATTAATCAAATTTCTAAAATACCCTTAATCAAGTGGGCTAAGTATAGGCTTACATTTTATTTCTTTCGGGCTTCTCCTTTAATTGTTTTGGGCTATGTAATAAATATAGTCTAATAATTTTAATATGTGTTACCGTAATTGTTTATTTAGGGTTTCAATTCCCAAACTTATGGAATTTAATTACTTATACATGTGACTTTAGCTCATAACCTAATTAGGTTTACTAGAAATAGGTTTAAAATTATCAATCACAAAATTATCCACTTAAGTTAGTATACATACTAAATACTATCCATTCCTTATTATCATAACCCTTAGGTTATTTAATTGTCTCACCTAATGTATAATTAGGTTATGAAGCTTTCATTTTTAATGAAATCTATAATTGTATATATCCATAACTATAATATATATGTTTATTGAGCCATGCACCTCTTCATATATGTTATCACATATTAAATCACTACATAGCACAAAGTTTTAAATATCAACATTGTACATACATATAAGGTGACTTAAAATTCATGGTTATTACAAAGATGGGTCCATGACCAGATCTTTTAGTCTTCGCAATCCGTCTGTTGAGCTGTCTTGTGTTGTTTTCACTCGGGATTGATGTTATGGTTCTGCATGACCTTCATGGCATTGATTTGGCTTGATTTTGACTTGATTTGATGTCAAGTTGGTAAAATAACCATTTTGCCCTTCCGAGGGTTGTCTCCAAGATTGACAGGGTTTTCGACTGTTTCTTAGAGTTGTTTCCGTGGTTTGATCCCAGCCGACTCTGTTCTGCCTCAGGGTCATCTCTGAAGTTGACTTGACATCCCAGGGTTGTCTCTTGAGATGATTTGATACTTCGGGGCTGTCTCCGAAGGTTAATTTGATCTCCCGGGGTTATCGTAAGGGTTTGGCTTGATCTCCTGGTGTTGTTGTTTGAATTGATCTCCCGGGGTTTTTTTCGAGGCTTGGCTTGATCTCCCTAGTGTTGTCGCCGGGGTTTGGTTTGATCTCCTGGTATTGTCTTTGAGATTTGGCTTGATCTCCAGGGGTTGTCGCCTGGGTTTAGCTTGATCTCCCGGGGTTGTCGCCGAGGCTTGATTTGAACTTTCAGGTTTGTCTCTAGAAGGTAAAATACGGTTTTGCCCTTCTGCAAGGTTAGTAACAGGAATGCAAAATTTTGAGTGTCTACAGATGTCCCTCTTTATCATGTTTATGCAATGCAATGGAATGAACAGGATAAAGACTGTTAGACACTGGAAATATGATACATGTAAATGTAATGCAATGCACAATATGTTATGTCATGCATGCTATATGCTCTTGTGGGGTTAATTTCCATGGTATTCCATCACTGACCACTCCAGCCACTTCTGTTGGGGATGGAGTTGTCCATGATGGTTTTCAGCTGAACTCTCTTGATGCCTACTCGAACGGTAGTTTGCAAGGTTTTCATCACCGACTTTTCTCGATGCTATGCTGGGTTGAGGTCAACGGTTTAAGATATCCATCAGTGCTATGGAGACTGATTAAACAATTGTTGTAGATATGTTTTCAAGATCTCTGTGGGGAAGATTTATATGGTTGATACCCTTGAACCTTTCTAAATTCAACGTCGGAGTTTTCCAACGTTCCTTGTCTTTATATATGCTTTTTACCTCTACCTCTGCTAAGGATATTTCTCTTATGACAAGTGACCTCATTGGGGATTCCTGATGCCTATCCTGATGATAGCTCACACCAGTTTACATCATCAGATCTTTCCCGACGCTACGTTGGGGTTGTCGCCAACGGTTTGGATTATTGTTCGGTTGACACCGACGTCTCTGTCGGGAATAGAATTCTCACTATCTATTCGAACAATAGTTGACAACAATTTGACCATCATCGACCCTCCTTTATGCCTACTCAAACTGTAGTTTACAACGGTCGATTGAACTGATTTGATTCCTACTCGAACGGTAGTTTGCAGGATTGACCATCATTGAATCTCCTCGATGCCTACTCGAACGGTAGTTTACAACAGTCGGTTTGACTAACTTGAAGCCTGTAACACCCCCAAATCCGGGTACTTCATTTTTATAGGATTTGGTGTTCACTATCTAAATAAAACATAACTAACTGTCTATGAGAAAAGGAATGCAAAATAAATTACAACCTTAAATAAAATCTTCCTTATAAAAGAATTACATAATCGTCAAAAGTTCATGGGTGTCTAACCTTAAAACAACATCAAGTGCGGAAATAAAACATTACATAATAAAATTTAGTCTTGTTACATAAACCACATAATTAATTGAACAAGTCTTCATCACTTGTTCATCTTGCCCTTGCCCTTACTAGTTGACGGCTCGTCAACTTTCTCAACTTTGGCTGCAATGGTTATATATTCAAGAGTGAGCAAAACAAAAGCACACTTGAAATAACAATCAATAATGATAACATGTCACTGAATAAGTTCAATCGAATTGAATAATATTCTCTATCATCGATAATCAAGAATTGAAGACAAGATTTAGAATTCATCTGAGGGTCACAAGACCTTGAACTATGTCTCAGGTTATAAATATTTCTACTTAAATCTTTAACAGTCGTTAGACTATACGGACCTTCTATCTTGTACTTAGGGGGATCAGCCCTTCGTACCATGTATTGTGCACAAACATCTTAATGCTTTCGCGTAATAATCTCCTATAATAGGGTTGTTCATCTCAGCTTTAACTAACAAGTCTGCACCAAAGAAAGTTTGGTTTGGATTAGCTCAATGGGTAATTTAGAGTTCAACAATCATCAACTAAGGAGTAGTTGAGCCAAAACTTAATAATAACTTAAGAGTTCGATAACAAAAGAATTATGAAATAATTATGAGTCACAAACGAATAGAAATTATACTTAAAAGTCATGCTTTAGAAGTAAATTTAAAAGCATTCGAAAAATACGATAAATCTTGCTTGAACGATAATAACAAGACAAGGTTACATTCTTTTTTCAATAAGGAAATTAAATTAGAAACTTGTTCAATATGGAAATAAGATTCAAGAACTTGCTTAAACGTAAACAAGAAAGGATAGAACAACTTGCCTCGTGCGTAAGCTAGCAAATTAATAATCCGTTCCTCAATTATCCTACACACATGTTATTAACAATAGCAACACGAATTAGATATCACATAGCTAAGTCACATAATTAGTTAACCAATCTAAGTTAACTTACAACTTTTAGTCATTAGGTTGAATAATTGGTTAGTACATAACATGATCAAACCATACTTCCTTTTATTATCCACGTCAAACTTAAACTTGTTAATAATTAATCAGGTTACAATTTAAAATCGTCAATCTCATATTACCGATTCGATTACATACTGTTTAATCAACATATAATTTTATTAACATGCTTTTATAATCATTAGATTAACATTCCCAAAAATTTGTACACTTAAATAATAGTCTCTGGCCAAACTGCCCAAGTGGCGTGGCAGCGCCACATAATGAACTATAATCGGCGCTGCAGCGCCATGTCACGTCATCAGGCTCTGCAGTCCGGTCTCAGCGCTGCGGCACTATAGTTAACACACATAATCGGCTCTTTGGCGCCGTGACACGTCATTAGATACTGCTATGGCGCTGCAGCGCTCTGTTTACTCATAGAACAGGCGTTGCGGTGCCACGACACAGTGGTACGCAGACAGGTTGGCAAAAAACACAAAAAAAGTCAATTTGGCTTAACAACTTTGCTCAAAAAACAAATTTTACTAATATAAATCATAAAAAACTTTACAAAAACATAAACTAATGCTTCTAACATAATTTTACCCATATAAACATCATAACAACCAACTTAAAACCTTTTAATTCAATGTTTTTGAAAAAACCTCCATTATTAAACGTTCTTGACAAAAAAAATCACTGTGAATTAGTTTCTTAACCAAAATACTTCATTTAAATCATGTTGTTTTTGTTTCTTAATGTAATATTCCAAACTTTAAATAGGAATATTAATATAAACAGTAAATATAACTATGATTAATATCTTGTGTGATATGTACTTAACATTATTATTGGAATATATATAATTATAAAACAACGCATAAGATATAACTGTGTAAATAGGATATAAGGTTTTATAAGTAAAACCCTAATTGATAATAAGGAATACTAACCCTAAGGGTTATAATAAATGAAAATTATAACATGATACATTAATAATGTTATATATTATTGTATACATATATTTAATATGAAATATTAAAAATTTGACTGGAAAAGATTGTAAGGAAACCCTAATTAAGGATTAGGAAACCCTAACCCTAATTATAAAACCTAATTTAATGTATAAACCCTAATTCTAGACTAACAAAACTTAATTGATCATAATTATTTTTAAATTTTCTAAGGATAATAGGAAATGACTAAATTACCCTTGAATTTAAGTGGAAAATTACCAAAATACCCTTAATGAATGCGAAAAGACTAAAATGCCCTTAGTTTATTTTGTTTTAAAGGAGAGAAGCACAAATCTTTTACTTGGCAAGTAAAAGATTTGCCTTATCTGATTTTACCTCAAGGCTTGACAACACAACCTCTTCATTTAATGCTATAGCCTTACTTATCAAAATGAGATAGGAATTAGGTTTCTACACTTACTTGAACTTTTCATATAAGGATAGCACCTAAGAACATAAGGCCACGTTTGATACACTTAATGTATACACCCAACTGACTCATAAACAATTCCCAGCAAGCTAGAACCAGAATCAGAAAGAGGAAGAAAGCAAAAAGTACTCAAAAAGGTTAAAAACCTAACCCTAGTTAAAATTTTAAATTCTGAAAGTTAAATTGTTGTTGTTATTGTTTAGATATGTTCATTAGTAAGTTGTTAAGTGATCTGGGTTGCTAAAACACGAATCCATAACATTTAAAAGCATCAAAATGGAGATTTAAGAAAAACTGTCAAAGATGCAAAACAGGGTCTGACAACGAATGTCAGCCCTCTTATCTCGCTAACTGTTTGTTGTTTAGGTGTGTTTAAGGTTGGTAGTTGTAGTATGTAATGTTGTTAGTGGACTGAAAGTGATGGGATAGCAATCGAAACACAGAATCAGAAGTTATTAGCAGTCAAAGGTCGTTGACCGACCATGACCGCTAGTTTTCTGGGCAACCCAGAAAGCTTAAGAACAAGCCTGACAGCCTAGTTTGACCGGATAAATCTCTCTCCTGTTAGTTGTTTTAGATGTAAATTGTTAATCAGATTATGCTTTGACGTGGGTACTATAGTACCAGAGCACTATAGAGCTCTAAACAGTAACCGATCGAATGCTATAAAAGGTCAAAACGCATTGACCGTTAAGGTTTTGTTTCTGGGTAACCCAGAAACCCAAAATCCGATCTCTGACACCCTTTTTGAAGGCTAAGATCTGGCTATAGATTGATATGTATACTCTGTGACTGCTCGATCAAGGTACCCTGGTAGTTAGTCTATAGAGCCCGACGACTAGAACACCAAAATATTAACCGGCCGGAAAGATATAAGACCATAAAGGTCGTTGACCGGCATTGACTGGGCCTTTCTGGGCAGCCCAGAAAGGAAGAACAGCCTTGGGGTGGTTGCTTTGACCGGCTGTGTAAACTTGCAGAGATGTTTTTAGGTAGTAAAGTGACTATAGATGTGTACTACTACATCAGTACTACACTTCCATTGGATTAGATTGCCCAAAAACCAATTTGATTGCCAGAGAAATTGAGTCAAACCAAGGACCAGCACGTTGACCAACGTGTTCTTGGCTGGGCCAAGAACACCTATAGCAACACTTCTGTCGCTAAAGGTCTTTAGCGACAGGCAATATTTAAAAATTAATTTTATTAATTAAAATAAATATAAATAAATATAAAAAAATATTAAAAAATTCTGAAAAATCATTTTTAATTATAATAAATAATTTTCAATATTTTAACATAAAATTTTATTAATATTTAATATATTTAAATATTAATAATAATAAGAGTAATTAATAATAAATTGCTTAAAAATAATATTAATGATTTAAAAATCATTTTAAATAATAATAATTTATTTAAAAATGATAATAATGATTTAAAAATCATTATTAAATAAAATAAATTATTTAAACATAATATTGATGATTTAAAAATCATTTTAAATGGTTAATTAAATATTTAAAAATAATATTAATAACTTAAAAATTATTTTAAATGATATTAAATTATTTAAAAATTATTTTGAGCATTTGGAAATTATGATAAATAATATCTGAAGCATATGAATAAGATATTACAACTTTTCAATAAAATTATTGAAAAACTAATTCGATAAATATTCAATAAAGCTGTAAAGTACCGAACGGACTCCAAGATCAACCCAGACACTAGTATTTTAATTAGAAATTAATTACTATTATTTCTAATGACTGTTATAATATATATAGATGGTGAATATACTTTCAAATAACCTAAGTAGCCGATCGTGATAAAAGGCAAGTTTTTTTTTAACTTCATTTAATTTCTATATTAAATGAAAGTCATATATAATGGTATACGAACTTGTTATAAATATTATTCATGATATCTGTGATTTAAAAATAGTTATTGCTTATTGTTCAAGCATAACAAATTATATGAGCTGTTGTTTGCGTAAAATGTGTTTGATTTGATATTAAAGCATAAACTGTGGAAAAAACCAATATTGCTTGGTACATATATACCTTGACCATGTTGGATTGATAAGATGATATGCATACTCCTAGGATATGATTAGGCTGAATTCCTATGAGATATCCAAACAGAACTCCTATATGTCTTCGTGACTCAGTAGGAATGATAGAACTCCTATAAGTCTTTTATGACTTCTAGGAATGGTAGAACTCCTATAAGTCTCTGTAACTCTTAGGAATGTGAGAAAAATACTCTGAATTAAATACTTCCTTAAATTTTGATACGGTGTGAGTATAAACTATAATTATTTAAAACTTGTTGAGCATTTCAAAGCTCATTCTTGCAAATATTCTTTTCCTTTGCAGTTGCACCAAACGCCCCAGCAGACTCAGGAATGCATACATATGAGTAGAAGTAATTAGGGGAACAGGTGTTTATTGTATGAATACTAAGAATGTAATTTGGTATTTTATGATATAATATTTGAACCGTAGGTAAGCAGATACTATTATGTTATTAAATTATTAGTTGAATGGTTTTACATTGTTAATGGTGATTAGAATCAAGTACAGTATCTATATGAACTATACATCTGAATGAGGGTATTGAATGATCTTGAAAGTTCTGTAAGCACTGAGGTAGCTCCTCAGTTCCAAGAACAATCTTATCATTTGTACTGTGAATGTCAGATAGATAGGAATTATTGATATGCAAGAAATATTTGTAAGATCGTAAATCTATACATCCAAGTGAGGGTATCCAGATATGATAATTGTTCTGACGAGAACTCTTAACTGATTGGGATACTGTGAATTTTGGATTTGTTGAAGTTATTATCTTATAGAATATTTACGTGAGCACCAAATCTACTACAGACAATGTAGAGAATTTGGGGGTGTCACAATTTGGTATCAATGCCTTAGGTTTGAAACCTTTGAAGGAAACCCTTAGGCTATAACATCGGAAGTAATTAGTTGATAAAGGAGATAAACTCAAATAGAGTTATTGCGGGAGAGGGAAAGTTGTTAGGGAAGTTAATAGATAAGAATACTAATAAAATAGTAAGTTATAATTTTTATCAGATACTAATCGATTTTATAAATCTAATTATAGGATGTCAGAAGACCGTCAATTGATCATAGCAGAGCCAGCAATTGATGTAGTGCCGTTGCAAATAGTACTCCCTATCTATACTTGGATAGAATGGCCTTCAGGATCTAGGGTCGCTCAGGAAATAGAGTACATGGAGAAAAAGTTGAAGAAGTATGAGAAGATGGTAGAAAAGCTAAAAAGGAGGATAGCAAGAAAGAAGGAAGAACTTTAGACTAAGATTTTTTTTTCTATAATATTGCTAGTGATAGGGATAAATCGCTAGTCGGATAGGCTATGTAGTTTACTTTCTGTTGTGTGTATAACTAGTGATCTAAAATGAGTCACTAGATATGTATATATAGGTTTGCCATGTGAAATACAAATTTCTATTTATTAAACTGGGATGTTTAATTATTGAATTGGTATTCATACTTACCTATTTGTTATATTTAGATAAATGGCACCAAGAAGAAGACTTCATGGGGAAATTGAGGAGGAACAGGAAGAGGCAATCCTACCCAAACCCTGGTAAATATTCTGGTAGGAGCTTTACAAGGAAGACAAGCTAATGTGATACCAGCTGCACCCAATAACCCAACCACAACTCAGTTTAGGGACTTTAAATTAGTGGGACCACCGGAGTTCAGAGGAACTGATGAACCCATAAAAGCTCAGACTTGGGTTACTGAGATGGAAAAGATGTTTAAAGTAACAAAGGTAAATGATGATCAAAAGTAGACTTTGCTACTTTCTTTTTAAAGGATGAAGCTAACCACTGGTGGGAATCAAACAAAGGGAAAGCTGGAAAAGGTGCCACTAATTGGGATAAATTCAAGGAGTTTTTCTTTGCTAATTACTTTCCAACTTCAATGCAAGATCGTACGGAGGTTCAATTTCTGGAATTGAAACAAGGAGAGATGACAGTTACACAGTATGCAGCCAAATTCAACGAGTTGGCTAGATTTGCATCACATCAAGTAGATACTGAGGCGAGAAAGACAAGGAGGTTTGAAGGGGGACTTAAACCCCAAATTAGAAGTAGAGTATCGACATTTCAGGTAAAGACATTTGCGAAGATCCTGGAAAAGGCTATTATAACAGAAAAAGAAGGAGAAGCTTTATTGCAATTTAATAAGGAGAAGAGGGTGATTACTGGAAAAGGAAACACGAGTGGGAGCAACAGCAACAACAATAAGAGAAGATGGGAGGTAGCTTTTCCAAACAACCCTAGAAAAGGAGGTTATAATCATAACAATAATGCCAACAAAGGAGGTAACAACAACAATAATCAAAGGTTTGAGCACTGTCAGATATGCGAAAAGAATCACAAAGGGGAATGCTATTTTAAAGGGACGTATTGTTATACCTGTGGAGAAGATGGGCATTACTCCAAATGGTGTCCACGAAAGAAGGATAAGAGCAAGAGTGTCAAATGTTTCAACTGTGGGGAAGAGGGTCATGTGTCAAAGTTCTGTCCAAAACCCAAGAAGGTGAATGTGGGAGGAGGTCAGAATTCTAACAATAAACAAGGAGCAGCGACTGCAGGATTTACTCAGAATCGTCCGAATGTACGAACTTTCAACATGACAGTGAGGGACGCTGTGGCAGCACAAGATGTGGTGACAGGTATCATACCAATTGATGCTGTAAATGCTTATGTGTTATTTGATTCTGGTGCTTCTTGTTCGTTTGCATCTGTGGATTTTGTTAAAAGATTAAAAATACCATGTGAGGATCTAGATGTACCTTTCAATGTAGAAATAGCTAACAAAGAGATAATCCCTGTTCATACAGTACATAAGAATTGTAATGTAACAATTCAGGGGCATACATTACCGGTAAACCTTATACCTATACAACTAGGGAAGTTTGATGTAATATTGGGGATGGATTGGTTGGGTAGGCATAAGGCAGTAATTGATTGCAAACGGAAACAAGTAAGTTTAAGGACACCCTTGAAAACAAAGGTAGTGTTTAAGGGAAGTTGTTTACACTACTAGAAAATCAAGCATGTGTGATGGATCCTAGTGATGATTTTCAAAAGCAATCACAGTAGACAATATTTTGTGATGGATTATTTGAGTCATCACAAAAAATAGTCTATATATGATGGATCTAGTGATGATTAATTTTGTCATAGTGAATATATATATGTGACGGCTATTTCAATCACCAAATATTGTCTAAAAATATTTTTTACTTTTTGTGATGGCATGCAACCATCACCTATATATTTCTCCTTAAAAATATTTGGTGACGGCCAAAACCATCACGAAAATAAAATCACGTGTGATGAAAATTTATGACGACATTTAAAGCAATCACAAAAAATGGTATTATATGATGGACTTTTTCAACAATCACAAAATAATAATAGATGACGGCTCCTAATAATGGCTAAGTTTGCCATCACTATAAATTATTTGTGACGGTCAAGGCAATCACTAAGAAACAAACATATATGACCAATAAATATATTAGGTGATGAAATTTACTAGTAATCACAAAATATTAGTATATATGATAGCTCTTACTGATGTCTAGTTATGTCATCACTATAGAATATTTGTGACAACCATTACAATCATTGATTTTTTCGCGTAAATTATTTTTTATTTTTTGAAGGGAGGTGGGCACAATTGATAAAAATTTCAACGAACATAGGAATATATTTGTTTTGCTATTTCAAAGGATGTCTTTTTCAATTTATTTTTCTTGATTGTGTTTGAACCATCACACAATATTTCATCTAAAGCACTACAAGAAATTAGGGATGTAGCGAAGGAAATTTTGTGAAGGAATTTATTCATTCACATGAGGAGTTTTCTAGCGATGGAACTGTGAAGGAAAAAATATAGTGACAATTTAGTTATTAGCCAAAGAAACATCTTTCATAATTTATATTTTTTTCTTGCAAAATTGAGGTGGTAAAAGTATTTTTGGCGCCAATTTATGATCAAAATTTGAGAGGAAAAAATCTATTATTGAAGGAATTATTACTCACTATATATTATTATTCAGAAGTTTTTTGCGAGAGATAAAATTGATAGCTGTTTTGTGACACTCTTTTGTGGAATAGAGTACAAATGCCAAAAAAAAATACTCATATGTTCTACAAAAAGAGTTAAGTTTGAGTTTGTTCTTTAATAATAATTTTAAGTAATTTACAATATTAATTGTATTAATTAAAATATTAAGTTATAATATTTAAATTATAAAATATTTTAAATTAATAATAAAAAAATTATAAAATATTGTAAATTAATTTTTAAATTATAAAATATTGAACTAATTCACTCCTTATTTTAGAAATAGAATTAGAGACGGATATAGTCGTCTCAAAAATTTATTATTTTTTAAATATTTTTAAATGCATTTTGGAGAGTTTTTTAATTTCCATCCTACTATATCAAAAAATAAAACAAAATAAAAAATAAGGCTAAATTGGCCTTGGACAAATAAAAGGGTCTCCGTATGTTTGTTCTTTCTTTCAGATTGAAAATCCCCAAAGATCCATCTTCTGAATTGCAACCATAACACACGATTTTGCTTCTCAATTCCCATCCCTCAGCCCATCTCTTCTCAATTGTAGGCATGAACTCCTTATTTTGTTTCTCAATCAACTGTGTTACTATTGTCATCTTGTGGATCCTAGTTTAGGGCTAAAGGAAAATTCGGACGACCAAGAAGAAAATAATCGCGCCAATTGAAAAGGCCTAAGACGAATCTAATACTTTCAATCGACGATAATCTTTAAGCAGCCCGGTCATCCCTCCCGATTTGTGAGTAATCTTTTCTTGTTCTTCTTCATTTTTCATACCTAAGATCCTTAAACCCCTAATCTCATCTTTTGGTTTAAAGAAAAAATTAAGAGTATTTTCTGTGAAGTTATATTAAATTGAGGAACACAAGCTTCGATTGAATCATTAGATTATAAAATAAATGATGGATTGTGTAACTTATGTTGTCCCTGTAACGATTGTGATTTTATATTTAATTTTAAATATTTATTGAATTAAATAAATATTTTATATGATTTATTTATTGAGTTAAATAAATAAATTATGTGATTTATGGAGTGATTTAATTAAGTGTATATATTAATTAAATGAGTGTGCAATATTTAATTTAATTAATGTATATTAATTTTATATTATAGTTCTAATTTAATTGAGATAATTAAATTAGATGAGATATGTGATGAAGTGTTACATGGATTATAATTAGCGAGTAATTATAATTAGGTGACAATTTTATGTGATTTATTGATGTTAGATTTTAATTGATTAAATTAGATAATTAATATTTAATTAATTAAAATGTGACATTAAAGTATGCGTCAAATGATTTATTAAAATAAAGAAAAAAGATTTTAAACAAACAAGGCCCTTGTTTTTGTTTTAAAAGACTGTTGCCAAACAGGGCCCTTACACTAGCTTAAACCTAATTTACTTAAACCATGCCTAAGTTAGTAAACTAGTTTCTAATTTTCTTGTAGTCAAACAAGCCAAGTTGGCTTTTGAATTTTGTAACTTACGTAATTAGTAGTAGTTAGTGTATAATTATGATATGGGAGTTACCTATTCTATTATATGTATATTGTATATACGTTAGTGTTATAATCCTAAGTCTAAACAAAGAAAAGAGAAGGAGAGAAAGAGCAGAGATTATCAGAGAAGAAAAGAAGGAGAAAGAATTGGTAGAACGCAAGCTCATAATAATCTTTTCTTTACACTCATAGCTAGAAAGGTTAGAAATCCATATTCTTTATATTTTATTCTCTGTCAAAAATTTAGTTTTCATGAAAGTTGTAGTCATGAATTTTATATATATGATTGTGTTCATGTGTTATTGGTAGTAATTGTATGAAAGGATTTTCAGAAATCAAATTACTGTAGAAATATATTTTAACAAAGAATTTATATTTATATGAGTTCATATGGAATTTCATGAGTTTGGTAAAATTTAGTTGAGAAATTCATGCAATTGGTATGTGTTAATATGCTTATTAAGTAATTACTTGGTGCTATCTTTAACTTAGTATGTAATGCATGTATATAAGTTCGAATTGATGGAGAAAAATAGTTACAGTAGATTATTTTTGAGAAAATATGAGTTTTCATGAAAATGGCCAAATTAGATTTTTAAAACTTGTGATTATCATTGTTTAAATGGTTTTGTGTTGTGGAAGCATGTTATATATATGTATAATTGCATAGGTATGATTTACAATGTTTAAGTTACTGTAAATATCCATTTGTTGGCTTGCATGGGTTAATCGGTGAAGCAGAGTAACGTGGCTGTCTGCGTCTGGCCGAGTTGCTGCGCAGCTGCGCCGGCAGCAAGGCCAGGAGCAGCGCAGCTGCGCCGCTTGTCCTTCCCAGATTCCTTCCCTGCGCAGCTGCGCCAGTTTAAAGACAGCTGGCTGCGCAGCTGCGCCGGGCACAGTGCTTGGGCAGTGAGTTTTGCTTGCTTGTACAGTTTATTTTAAAGACCTTAGTTTAATTTTTCATGGATAAGGGGATATATATTTTGAATGATATAACATGTTGTTATATGATTATGATAATTTCATGTTTGGAAAATAAAAGAAATTTTGAAAACCTAATATGGTATCTAAAACTATAATTGTTTAATAAGTTACTTAATTATAATTTTATTAATTATAATTAAGAGTAAATGTGTAATTTAAATTATAAATTTTGTGAAATTATAAGGTATAGAAGTTTAATTATTTTAATTTTAATTATAATTTATGTAATTATAATTTAATAAATGCATGTTTAATTGTGAAGTTTTAATTAATAATTACATAATTAATTATGAATTGTGTAATTATAATGCATGTTATAGTTTAATTAATTATTGATTATAATTGATAAATACATGATTAATTATAAATTGTGTAATTATAAATACATGAATGTGGTTTAATTGATTTTAAATTATAAATTGTTTATAATTTAAAAGGTATTGATAATTTAAGTAATTATAATTTGATTAAGTGTTTGAATTATAATTGTTTAATTATAATTGAGTTAAATACATAATTAATTTAATTATGTGAGTATATGTGTGATGTGATTAACTATGTGATAGTTAATTATTATTGTTTATTTAATTAGAGTGAGTTAACCATGAGGGTTAACCACTTATGTGAATTAGTTATGTGTTAACTGATTTAGATTATTATAATTGAATGTGTATAGGAAGTATTAAAGTACGTGAATTGAATTAAGTAGCTTGCGCTTGAGGCAAATCTTCTAAACCCTAAACTCGTTAATTTTACGCAAGTTTTCTAAACCCTAATCTTGTATTGATTTTATATGATCTCTTGAATTCATATATTCATTGTTGAGAATGTCCTTTCCATTTCAGTATTGGATAATTGTTTATTTAATTGAAATGGTCTTAACTTATTGTTCAAGTAAGATCCAGTTATTATTTTAAATGCTTTAAGTTGATTCTAAAGCATATGTTAATTCATAATTCTTTTATTTTGAATTATTGGAAGTCGATTCAACTAATCCTTAGTTGATGAACGTGAATTCTAAATTACCCTTGTAAGCTTATCTAAACCAAACTTTCTTTGGTGCGGACTTGAATTCAAATTACTGAGTTGAACAACCCTATTTACTAGGGGAGGTTACTACGCATAGCGTTAAGATGGTTGTGCACAATACATGGTACGAAGGGCTGATCCCCCTAAGTACGAGTTAAGGTCCATAGTCTTATTGACTGTAAAAGGTTTAAATAGAAATATTTATAACCTAGGACAAGAGTTCAAAGGTCTTATGACCCTCAGATAAATTCTATATCCAATTTTAATATTGATAGAGAATTATTATTCAATTCTTTATTATTGAAGCAAGCTAAGTTGTTCAAATTTTCTTAAAGATATTCTTTCATGTCTATATTATTGTTAAACTCCAGTGAGCTGTGGTTTGCTCACTCTTGCATTAAATAACAATTTCAGTTAAGGTTGATAACGCTGATGCTCCGTCTATAAGTAAGGGCAAGGGAAAGCAAAGCAAGTGAAGACTTGTTTTTTTTTTATTTAATTGAGAATGATTGTAATAATTGAATGTTATGTTTTATTTCCGCACTTTATTATATTCATGTCAAGGTTAGAGTAACCCTGGGATTGATTTTGAGAAGGTTGTAACCCTTGTTTTAAGGGAGATTTAGTTATTTTAATTTTAGTTGTAGTTTATTTTGCATTATTCATTGGGTAGATATATGTTATATTAGAAAGTGAACACCAAATCATGTGGAAACGAAGTACCCGAATTTGGGGGTGTCACAGTCCCCTACTATTTTTTAGGTGAAGTTGAATATAGGTGATTGTTCTCTCGATAATATGTTATTAAGCTTCTACAATCTCAGTGTGGCTCTGTAATGTTAATATTTTTAACAACTTTTTTTTAATCTTCTTTAACTGGTTACATACATCTCAAGTTTTGGAGTTCAACTCATACATTTGGCATATAAGATACTAAATCTACAGTTTAAAACAACCTTGTTATTGATTGATGTTTGAATGCTGATTTGATGAGTTCACCATCAAATTATTATGACTTTTGGGATGCCCAGATCTTTAGTTTACATATTTAAACTTCTTGAGCTGCTTTCTTGTCTTTTTTATGATTTAGTAAATATTGTGGTCTTTAAAATAAATGATTGCCATTGAAGGTCTACTAGAATTTTAATGTTATGCCATCTTGCTATTTAAGTGATTTGGTGAACAAAATTTGGGGATGGGATAATATAGCGAAAAGTTCTGTATTATTGATGGGGATTCTAGTTTTGTATTTATGTGTTGCCATGGCAAAAACAGAATACATTATACAAAGACCCCAAACAGTCCGTAAATGTTCGAATAAAGGACCTAATGAGCCAGATGACTTTAGAGGAAAAGATTGGCCAGATGGTGCAGATTGATTGAAACACAAATTTGTGTGAAATGTATATTTAAACTAAAGCATATTCAATGTGCATGATACATATAGAGTGTTATATAGAGATGTTATTGTTTAGGCAGAGATATAATATTACTCGTGACTCATAAGTTCTCCAAAGTTGCCACTGCCTCCAAACAATTTCAAAGAGACAACTTTACAATCCAACCTTAATTAAGATATATTTGGTTGAGTAATACTAATAAAGAATAATGATAAGGGTAGAATGTAATAACTTGAATTTTTAGATTAATATTAAAGTAAAAAAAATTAGTAAATAAATTTTTTATTTTAATATTATTTATGGTACATGTGTGTATATGTGCACCGTGAAGTGAATATCTGTGATTGAATAAATATATATATATATATATATATATGTATATTTACTGTGTGTGAATAACCTATTCAAAAAAAAATTTGAATAGGGAAGTTAAGTAAGTAATGGGTATACCTTAAAAGATATTAAAATAATTTATAGGAAAATTGTTTTAATATAAGAAAGATTATCGCACTTAGTATATTATCTTATAAGATAATATAAATGGGAAATATTAGAATAATTTAGTAAAAGTAAATTATTTTAATAAAGTGGTAAGTGTCACACTAAATATTATTTTATTGGTTACATGAAAATTGTGGTTAATGTACTAATTATATACTACATAAGTAATATGTAATTATATAGATAGACTTTAAAAGGATTAGCATGAGCTGTATTCAAAATAAAAGCAAAGTCCAGGGAAATATAATAGTAAGCAAGAGATGTAGCTAAGTTAGGAACTAATTAGGTGACAAGGATATTCCTTAGCAGGAGCTGCCTTTGTGCGATTGATATAGATATATTACTAGGATGAGCTATAATGTGGGAAGAAATGAATGTCATTCTAGAAGTCAAGAGCTCCCAACAGTCCCCTGTTTCCCCTTTTCTCTCAACCAATTTTGCTCCTTGCTAAGGCTATTATTGGACTCCTCTCTGCCCAAACACAACCGAGTATAATTTGAAGCTTCATTGGTAGTAACAGTCGAGATTAAGCCAAAGGAAAAGGTACTATAACTTGTCTGACTATATTTTTATGATAAGTGCAATGTTTGACCAAAGGGATTTATGTATGTTTAGTAGTAATTTGTCAAGGCTATGTGTACTGATTAAGTGGAACTGTTATTGTTTGGTTTAGGCATAAGGAGATAGGTGGGTTGTGTGGAGACATAAGGAAGATAAAATGGGTTTCTATCACAAACAAATAGCTATGATACGGGAGTTTTAAAATTGTGCCTACAAGGTGCTTGATAAAATGCTTCAATTGACTATTTTGATTAAAAATAAAAAATTAGATGGAACTAAAGCTTGGGTTATGTATATATACCATACATGAGATTATGTAATGTGTTGTAACATATTAATTGGAACGAAAGGTAATTTACTTTAAGATAAAATCAAAAGAGAGATTTGGTATGTCAGGCTATTTTGGCAAACTGTTTTGGGCAGTTAAATGAACTTAAAGTTTAAGTCTAATATGTTTCTAAGATAGACTGATATGGTACCTTCACCATCTCCAAAATTGGGCCTAAACATATTTATGTATCAAAAATTACATAATTGTAGAAGGGAAAGGCTGGACTTGGCCAGAAGATGCGAGGCTACTGCAAGCAGCAGCAGCCAGCGCTCAGCGTTGCGCTGCAGAGCCAGTTGAACAACTTAGTCTGTTTTAAGTTTTTTTTTCTCTTCTTAGCCCAGCTGGTAGATAAACATTATAAGGGTTGTATCATATATAGTATGTCTAGATTTTGTATTAAAATAAGAAATAAAATTTTGCAAGGCAACTGCAGCTATGGCTGCCTTCAGGAGCCAACTTAACTTCAAAGTTCAATTCAAAAATTTAACCATAAAAGGTTTAAATTCTTAATATTAGTTCATATGTTCTGTTTGTTGCTGCAGTTAGTGTTGTGACCTGAGACAGGGCTATACCACATATTATATACTAAAACTTTAAAGAGAAACGGCGGTTAAACTAGGAAATAAAAAATGCATTAGCTAAGGGGAAGGAACTGCTGCCTAATGGCAACAGCAAGCAGCAAATAGTAGCAGTAAGCAGCAGGTATCAGTGGGCTAGAAGGGCTTGTACTGTATCCAATAATTAAGCTGATGTCTATACTTTGGATAATAATCTACTGTTTGGAGTAAGATACACACTGTGGGACCAATTCTATTAGAGTTGAAGAGGAATGTGTTGGTGCTTTAAGAATTGTGAGATTGCAATTAGGATAATCATGGGCATTTGTTCTTGTATTATCTTAATCATAATATTATAATTGAGAGTCTTCTAATTGACGATGCTAAGGCACTTTCTTACGAAGCTTTTAGCTATACAGAGAGTTTGGTTGAAAAGAGGATGCAGAGAAGACCACATCCAACATAAGGATCATGTAATATATCAAAATTTCTCTGGAAAGATTCTATATTTATTATTGACTTCATAATTTTGCGCTTACTGGTAATTTATGCTTTTATTTGGTTCACAGAGTATTCCTAATATTTCACTATTGTAGTCATTTCCAACTGCTTTTATAGTTGTGTTTAATTGTGATAATTAATTATTCATTGAGGTGTGAATTTACTATGCTTTTAGTTGGCCTACAATTTGTTGTTTAGGTTTGTTTATTTTGACTTTTATGTCGTTTGCCATGTTATGGGTTTTTCAATCCTCTGTGTTTTTGTATGATTTCTTAGGAAAGAGTTTATTTTTTTGTTTTTTTTATTTATGTTTGTAATCAATGCTACAACAAGAGCATATCTTTCTAGGTGGTGGAAAGGAGTAGGCATTTGTGCTTTCTTCCTTTGAAATAGTTTCTCACTTCAATGAATTAATGATATTATTTTCAAAGTGGTTTCATTCTTGTTAATGATTCTTAGTACAAGTTCTTTATATCTACATATTGGAACTCGTTGTGTGATGTTTATATCAATTTTGTTATCGTTTGATTAAGTTTTTCTTGATTGAGTTTCCTATTGTCCATCTTTGGTTGTAGATAACAACTCTATTAAATTAAAGAAAATGGAAAGCTACTTGAGTTATCTTCATCAATACGCAAAGAATATGGCTGAAACACTTGCACTTGATCTGACCCAGATGATTTGTTTGCTTCATCAAATGCATCAGCTGATATTTCAATGAATAACACAGCTACACATGTTAAGAATGATGACGACTATGACGAGGTCTCCATGTAGAATTTGGGATGATCTAGATTTCCTTTTATTATCAATTTATTAGTTTAGGAGTTCTTTGATAGATGTAGGGTTAGTTAATTGTTTGATGAACCTATGACATGTAGCTACCTATTTAAATAGTTTGTTATGAATTGATTTTTAATTAAATGAATCTAGTTTTT
Source organism: Panax stipuleanatus (assembly GCA_020205555.1). NCBI lineage: Eukaryota > Viridiplantae > Streptophyta > Magnoliopsida > Apiales > Araliaceae > Panax > Panax stipuleanatus. The sequence continues at coordinate 38,235,440 of CM035121.1, forward strand.
TCATTTTAATAATTTTGTATGATTTTACGTTTTAAATTTATTGAAATTTCTGGCATTTACAGATTTGAAATATAAAATTGGCAATTAAATATATTTTAATATAAGAATTTTGTGATGGCTTTACTATCACCAAAAATTATAAATGAGTTGCAAAAATAGGAACAATTGTGATTACTTTAGCCATCACAAGAGACTTATGTGTATGACTGCTTTAGCCATCACAAATGCCTTAATATTTGGTGATTGTTTTGGCCATCATAAAAATCTTACCAATTCTATGATGGTCGTGACCATCACAAAAGGACATGATTGCTTTCGCCATCACAAATAATTGGTGATTGTTTTGGCCATCATAAAAACCATACAAATTTTGTGATGGTCGTGACCATCACAAAAGGATGTGATTGCTTCAGCCATCACAAACAACTACTATACTAATGTGACAGATTTAGCCATCACAAAAGGATTGAATGTTTCGGTGATTGCCAAAACAATCACGTAAAATCTTTCATGATGGGCGTATACAAGACGACCATCGTGATGCTTAAATCCATTACGTAAACCTTTTGTGATGATTTTCTAGTTTTTGTCATAGATTTTGGCCATCATAAATGACCACTTTTTAGTAGTGTTACCGAAGCAAGTCCGGTGTTTAACTGTTATGCAAGCTAAGAGATTGCTTCGGAAGGGTGGTACAGGGTATTTGGCCTATGTGGTGGATACAAGGAAAGAAGGGGGAAAGTTAGACCAAATACCTATAGTAAATGAGTTTTCGGATGTGTTTCCAAGTGATTTACCTGGCCTTCCACCTGACAGGGAGATTGAATTTGTGATTGACCTTGCACCAGGAACAACACCAGTTTCAAAGGCACCATATAGGATGGCACCAGTAGAGTTGAAGGAGTTGCATGTTCAGTTACAAGAGCTTTTAGATAAGAAGTACATACAACCTAGTGTTTCACCATGGGGAGCACCTGTGTTGTTTGTAAAGAAGAAGGATGGGACGTTAAGATTGTGTATAGATTATCGGGAGTTAAATAAGTTGACCATCAAGAATAAGTACCCTTTACCAAGAATTGATGATTTGTTTGATCAGTTAAAAGGAGCGGAGCATTTTTCGAAAATTGACCTACGATCGGGTTATCATAAACTAAAGGTGAGAAGAGAAGATGTACCAAAGACTGCCTTTAGGGACCCGATATGGACATTATGAGTTTCTTGTGATATCTTTTGGGTTAACAAATGCACCAGCAGCTTTTATGGACTTAATGAATCGAGTGTTTAAATCATGCTTAGATAAATTTGTGGTGGTGTTTATTGATGATATCTTAATATACTCTAAGACATGAGAGGAACATGCGGAACATTTGAGAGTGGTATTAGAGGTATTAAGAAAGGAACAACTTTACGCAAAATTTTCCAAGTGTGAGTTTTGGTTGGAGGAAGTTCAATTCCTAGGGCACGTAATTAATAAGAATGGGGTAGCAGTGGATCCAGCAAAGATAGAAACAATCATGAATTGGGATCAACCAACAACACCAACAGAAGTTCACAGTTTTCTTGGATTGGCAGGGTACTATCGTCGTTTTATAAAAGATTTTTCTAAAATAGCAACCCCGTTAACCAATTTAACTCGAAAGACTGTGAAGTATAATTGGACGAATAAGTGTGAAGAAAGTTTTCAAGAATTGAAGAAACTGCTAAGTAGGGCACCAGTATTATCATTACCAGATGAAACTGGGGGTCTTGTAGTCTATAGTGACGCTTCACACAGGGGTTTAGGACGTGTGTTAATGCAACATGGGATGGTGATCGCCTATGCTTCACGACAACTTAAAGATTATGAGAAAAGGTATCCTACTCACGATCTAGAGTTAGCCGCGGTAGTTTTTGCTTTGAAGATATGGAGGCATTATTTGTATGGGGGAAAGTGTGAAATATACACAGATCATAAAAGTCTGAAGTATATTTTTACACAGAAGGAGTTGAATATGAGGCAGAGGAGATGGTTAGAGTTAATCAAGGACTTTGATTGTGAGATCCTATATCATCCTGGTAAAGCTAATGTAGTTGCAGATGCATTGAGCCAGAAGAATCAAGAAAGGTTGAATACCATTATAAACAACGAGGTTCTGATAAAGGAATTTGAAAAACTTGAGATTGAAGTAAGAGCTCCAGCTAACTCTAATCAGAAATTATATGTGGTAGAAACAGCCTTAACCTTATTGGATAAAATCAAAGAGATGCAGGAGAAGGATGCAACATGTCAGAAATGTAAGGCCGAGATAACTCATGAGAAGAATATTAAATTTCGATTGGATAAGGAGGGAGTACTGAGGTATGAAGATAGAGTATGGGTTCTAGCGGTACAGATATTGAAAGATGAAATTTTAGTAGAAGCCCATAGTTCCAAGTTTGCTATACATCTGGGAAGTACTAAGATGTATAAGGATTTGAGTCAGCATTTTTGGTGGTCGAACATGAAGAGGGAGATAGAAGAATGGGTAAGTAGGTGTCTCACATGCCAGAGAGTTAAAGCTAAGCATAAAAGACCGAGTGGATTACTACAACCTCTATCGATTCCTGAATAGAAGTGGGAGCACATCACTATGGACTTTGTGGTAGGACTTCCTGTCACTCAAAAAGGCCACAATGCTATCTGGGTAATAGTTGATCGTTTCACCAAGTCAGCCCATTTTCTACCTATCAAAGTTACTTATAATCTTGATCAGTTGGCCAAGTTATACATAAAAGAGATTATTTCTAGACATGGAGTTCCTGTATCCATAGTATCAGATAGAGTTCCATGGTTTACTTCGAACTTTTGGAGAAGTCTGCAAGCGCACTTGGGAACCCAACTGAAATTGAGTACAGCATATCACCCTCAAACCGATGGCCAAAGTGAGAGAACCATTCAGACGCTAGAAGATATGTTGAGAACCTGCATTATGGATTTTAAAGGGAGTTGGGAGGACCAGTAACCTTTGGTAGAGTTTACGTATAATAACAGTTATCATGCCAGTATTGGAATGCCACCGTACGAAGCTCTGTATGGAAGGAAGTGTAGAACACCTTTATGCTGGGATAAAGTTGGAGAAAGACAAATGCTTGGACCTGAGTTAGTTCAACAAACCACGGAGAAGATTCGAATTATACGACAACGGTTGCAAGCATCTCAAGACCGGCAGAAGAAATATGCAGATCAACACAGACAATTAAGGGAATTTAATGTTGGAAGTCATGTCTTTCTGAAAGTATCTCCTTGGAAAGGAAAAATTCATTTTGGTAAAAAGGGAAAGCTGAGCCCGAGGTTCATTGGCCCATTTCAAGTATTAAGGAGAATAGGTGAGGTAGCCTATGAGGTAGCTTTACCCCCAGAGTTAGAACACATTCATAATGTGTTTCATGTGTCTGTACTACGTATGTATAAACCCGATTATAAGCATGTGATTAACTACGAACCTGTTCAGATAGAGAAAGACTTATCATATATAGAGGTTCCAGTGCAGATAGTTAATCGAAAGGAACAGGTGTTGAGGAATAAGGTTATATCATCGGTCAAAGTAATCTGGAAGAATCATGATATTGAAGAAGCTACATGGGAATTGGAGGATAAAATGCGAGAAGACTTTTTGCATTTTTTTTCATAAGCTGTAAATTCAATTTCGGGACGAAATTCTTATAAGAGGGGGTGATTGTAATATTCCAAACTTTAAATAGGAATATTAATATAAACAGTAAATATAACTATGATTAATATCTTGTGTGATATGTACTTGACATTATTATTGGAATGTATATAATTATAAAACAACGCATAAGATATAACTGTGTAAATAGGATATAAGGTTTTATAAGTAAAACCCTAATTGATAATAAGGAATACTAACCCTAAGGGTTATAATAAATGAAAATTATAACATGATACATTAATAATGTTATATATTATTGTATACATATATTTAATATGAAATATTAAAAATTTGACTGGAAAAGATTGTAAGGAAACCCTAATTAAGGATTAGGAAACCCTAACCCTAATTATAAAACCTAATTTAATGTATAAACCCTAATTCTAGACTAACAAAACTTAATTGATCATAATTATTTTTAAATTTTCTAAGGATAATAGGAAATGACTAAATTACCCTTGAATTTAAGTGGAAAATTACCAAAATACCCTTAATGAATGCGAAAAGACTAAAATGCCCTTAGTTTATTTTGTTTTAAAGGAGAGAAGCACAAATCTTTTACTTGGCAAGTAAAAGATTTGCCTTATCTAATTTTACCTCAAGGCTTGACAACACAACCTCTTCATTTAATGCTATAGCCTTACTTATCAAAATGAGATAGGAATTAGGTTTCTACACTTACTTGAACTTTTCATATAAGGATAGCACCTAAGAACATAAGGCCACGTTTGATACACTTAATATATACACCCAACTGACTCATAAACAATTCCCAACAAGCTAGAACCAGAATCAGAAAGAGGAAGAAAGCAAAAAGTACTCAAAAAGGTTAAAAACCTAACCCTAGTTAAAATTTTAAATTCTGAAAGTTAAATTGTTGTTGTTATTGTTTAGATATGTTCATTAGTAAGTTGTTAAGTGATCTGGGTTGCTAAAACACGAATCCATAACATTTAAAAGCATCAAAATGGAGATTTAAGCAAAACTGTCAAAGATGCAAAACAGGGTCTGACAACGAATGTCAGCCCTCTTATCTCGCTAACTGTTTGTTGTTTAGGTGTGTTTAAGGTTGGTAGTTGTAGTATGTAATGTTGTTAGTGGACTGAAAGTGATGGGATAGCAATCGAAACACAGAATCAGAAGTTATTAGCAGTCAAAGGTCGTTGACCGACCATGACCGCTAGTTTTCTGGGCAACCCAGAAAGCTTAAGAACAAGCCTGACAGCCTAGTTTGACCGGATAAATCTCTCTCCTGTTAGTTGTTTTAGATGTAAATTGTCAATCAGATTATGCTTTGACGTGGGTACTATAGTACCAGAGCACTATAGAGCTCTAAACAGTAACCGATCGAATGCTATAAAAGGTCAAAACGCATTGACCGTTAAGGTTTTGTTTCTGGGTAACCCAGAAACCCAAAATCCGATATCTGACACCCTTTTTGAAGGCTAAGATCTGGCTATAGATTGATATGTATACTCTGTGACTGCTCGATCAAGGTACCCTGGTAGTTAGTCTATAGAGCCCGACGACTAGAACACCAGAATATTAACCGGCCGGAAAGATATAAGACCATAAAGGTCGTTGACCGGCATTGACTGGGCCTTTCTGGGCAGCCCAGAAAGGAAGAACAGCCTTGGGGTGGTTGCTTTGACCGGCTGTGTGAACTTGTAGAGATGTGTTTAGGTAGTAAAGTGACTATAGATGTGTACTACTACATCAGTACTACACTTCCATTGGATTAGATTGCCCAAAAACCAATTTGATTGCCAGAGAAATTGAGTCAAACCAAGGACCAGCACGTTGACCAACGTGTTCTTGGCTGGGCCAAGAACACCTATAGCAACACTTCTGTCGCTAAAGGTCTTTAGCGACAGGTAATATTTAAAAATTAATTTTATTAATTAAAATAAATATAAATAAATATTAAAAAATATTAAAAAATTCTGAAAAATCATTTTTAATTATAATAAATAATTTTCAATATTTTAACATAAAATTTTATTAATATTTAATATATTTAAATATTAATAATAATAAGAGTAATTAATAATAAATTGCTTAAAAATAATATTAATGATTTAAAAATCATTTTAAATAATAATAATTTATTTAAAAATGATAATAATGATTTAAAAATCATTATTAAATAAAATAAATTATTTAAACATAATATTGATGATTTAAAAATCATTTTAAATGGTTAATTAAATATTAAAAAATAATATTAATAACTTAAAAATTATTTTAAATGATATTAAATTATTTAAAAATTATTTTGAGCATTTGGAAATTATGATAAATAATATCTGAAGCATATGAATAAGATATTACAACTTTTCAATAAAATTATTGAAAAACTAATTCGATAAATATTCAATAAAGCTGTAAAGTACCGAACGGAATCCAAGATCAACCCAGACACTAGTATTTTAATTAAAACTAATTACTATTATTTCTAATGACTGTTATAATATATATAGGTGGTGAATATACTTTCAAATAACCTAAGTAGCCGATCGTGATAAAAGGCAAGTTTTTTTTTAATTTTATTTAATTTCTATATTAAATGAAAGTCATATATAATGGTATACGAACTTGCTATAAATATTATTCGTGATATTTGTGATTTAAAAATAGTTATTGCTTATTGTTCAAGCATAATAAATTATATGAGCTGTTGTTTGCGTAAAATGTGTTTGATTTGATATCAAAGCATAAACTGTGGAAAAAACCAATATTGCTTGGTACATATATACCTTGACCATGTTGGATTCATAGGATGATATGCATACTCTTAGGATATGATTAGGCTGAATTCCTATGAGATATCCAAACAGAACTCCTATATGTCTTCGTGACTCATAGGAATGATAGAACTCCTATAAGTCTTTTATGACTTCTAGGAATGATAGAACTCCTATAAGTCTCTGTGACTATTAGGAATGTGAGAAAAATACTCTGAATTAAATACTTCCTTAAATTTTGATACGGCGTGAGTATAAACTATAATTATTTAAAACTTGTTGAGCATTTCAAAGCTCATTCTTGCAAATATTCTTTTCCTTTGCAGTCGCACCAAACGCCCCAGCAGACTCAGGAATGTATACATATGAGTAGAAGTAATTAGGGGAACAGGTGTTTATTGTATGAATACTAATAATGTAATTTGGTATTTTATGATGTAATATTTGAACCGTAGGTAAGCAGCTACTATTATGTTATTAAATTATTAGTTGAATGGTTTTACATTGTTAATGGTGATTAGAATCAAGTATAGTATCTATATGAACTATACATCTGAATGAGGGTATTGAATGATATTGAAAGTTCTGTAAGCACTGAGGTAGCTCCTCAGTTCCAAGAACAATCTTATCATTTGTATTGTGAATGTTAGATAGATAGGAATTATTGATATGCAAGAAATATTTGTAAGATCGTAAATCTATACATCTAAGTGAGGGTATCCAGATATGATAATTGTTCTGACGAGAACTCTTAACTGATTGGGATACTGTGAATTTTGGATTTGTAGAAGTTATTATCTTATAGAATATTTACGTGAGCACCAAATTTACTATAGACAATGTAGAGAATTTGGGGGTGTCACACTTAATATATCATCACAATCTACAATCAATTTATATATTATAACTTGAATTAGACCATAATTTTTGTATCAAATAAGCTATTTTTCAAAATACTTCACTGTAACTTACTATGGACATGATTTCTTCATATTCATCATGTTTTTCATGGATTAAACAACCCAAATTCTCATACAAATCATATATAAACAGTTTATATATACAAATTAACATATATAAATCATATTCGCAGCAAATTATCATGAAAACTCAAACATAGAGAATTTCTAAAAACCAAAAACTAAAACTTTTAAGAACTAGAATTATACCTTTGATTTGCTTGTTAGTTAGAAAAAGAATGATGGAAACCTCCTTTGTTTTCACAGAGAAATCTTTCTCTCTTCTCTTATTCCTTCTCTCTTTTCTCTCGGATATTCTCTTTTCTTTCTCTGTTCTTTCTTCTTCTAAACTTAAGTAGATATAAAAGTGATATACATATAATATAAACGTATATAATATATAATACTACTTAATACCCATTATAACAAATGTCAGTTATATATTTTTAAAAATCAAAAGCCACTAAGGTTTGTTTGGCAAAACTAGATTAAAATAGGAATTTCAAAAGTCTTAAGCCTTATTTGGTAACACTAAATTAAACTTCTTTTAATTTATTTTAATAACTCATTTACTATATAGTTTTAATTGTCACACTTTATTCAATTAAATTCTAATATTCAAATTCAATTAAATTAAAGTTAATATCAACTTATTAAATAAAATTGTCACATAATTCAAATTGCTACACAATTATAATTTATTTATTAATCATAATTTCATATAACAAATTAGTAAATCTCTAATTTAATTATTAGACACTACTATAATTATTCATCAATTCATTAAATCATTAAATCAGCGTACTTCTTCTGACGGTATTGGGCTGCTACCAGTAGATCTCTGATCAGCTTCACTGTATCTGTTGTCTGTTGCACTATTTCAGGTCCTAGCAGTCTTCGTTCTCCAACCTCGTCCCAACACATCGGTCTTCGACATTTTCTCCCATATAGCGCTTCGTACGGTGGCATTCCGATAATAGCGTGATAACTATTGTTGTAAGTGAACTCTACCACTGGAAAATGGTCATCCCAGCAACCCTTTAAATCCATTACGACTGCTCGAAGCATATCTTCTAAGGTCTGAATCGTTCGTTCGCTCTGGCCATCAGTTTGAGGATGGTACGCCGTACTCAACCTCAATTGCGTTCCCAATCTCTCTTGTAGACTCCTCCAGAAATTTGACATGAAGCGCGGATCTCTGTCAGATACAATTGATACCGATAATCCATGTCATGACACTATCTCTTTCACATAGAGCTTCGCTAATTGCTCCAGATTGTACTGTATCCTAATTGGTAGAAAATAAGCAGACTTGGTCAGACGTTCCACGATTACCCAGATGGCGTCTAAACATTTTTGTGTCAGTGGCAAGCCCACCACAAAGTCCTTTGTGATGTGCTCCCACTTCCACTCCGGAATCTCTAATGGTTGAAGCAGTCCGCTCGGTCGCTGGTGTTCTACTTTAACTCGTTGGCATGTCAGACATCTGCTGATGCACTCTGCTACCTCCCTCTTCATATTCGGCCACCAAAAATACTACCGCAAATCTTGAATCATTTTTTTGCTCCCGAGATGTACCGAGTACCTCATGCTATGAGCTTCTCGAAGGATTTCTTCCCTCAGTTCCCAATATAACGGTACCCATACTCTCCCTTCAAACCTTAGCAATCCTGTGCTATCAATCTTATACTTAAGCTCCTCGCCTTCAGTAATTCTCTTCTTTATTGAATCACAATCCTCATCCTTTTCTTGAGCCTCCTTGATTTGATCCAATAGTGTCGGGCTCACTGTCACTCAAAATAATTTCTTGTCCGACTCCATCGGATACTCAACCTCCAATTCCAGACGTTCAAACTCCTTTATCAACTCTGCCTGGGTTGTCAGCTTCATCAATTTCTCTCTGCCTTTTCTGCTCAAGGCATCTACCACTACATTTGCTTTGCCCGGATGGTACAGAATCTCACAGTCGTAATCCTTGATCAATTCTAACCATCGGCGCTGCCTCATGTTTAGCTCCTTCTAAGTGAAGATATATTTTAGACTTTTGTGATCTGTATATATCTAGCACCTTTCTCCATATAAATAATGCGTCCAAATCTTCAAGGCGAAAACTACCGCAGCCAACTCCAGATCATGAGTCGGGTAACCCTTCTCATAGTCCTTCAGCTGACGTGATGCGTACGCAATGACCTTGCCGTGCTGCATTAGTACACAACCAAGACCTTTGTGTGACGCATCACTGTACACTACAAAACCTCCAATGTCGTCCGATAAAGCCAACACCGGTGCTGTAACGCCCCCAAATTTGGACCGCCACTAGTCTCTCGAATTCGGTTTGTCACTTTCTCACGATAATAACTAAATAACTAAAATCATACAATCACAGCGGAAGATCTAGAATAATATACAATAATTTATTATAATTATTCCCCCAAGTCTCGCACCTTACAACACTTAATAGATTATATAATAATATCAAATAAAGACTTATTACATAACCCTACTTAAGCTTATACATAGTTTGGAAATAGTCTTAATACATCATCTTAATAGACATAATACAACATCATAATATTTAAAACATAAAAGGGGCTAGCTAGTCGGTAGCCTTGCCCTTGCCCTTATCGACTCCCGAAGGTCCACCCTGCTCTGCCTTAACTGAGAATGTTTCTAGGGAAAGCAAGAATGAGCAACAAGTTTGCTTAGTAAGTAATATAACAATAAGAGTGAGTAATATAGTTCTCGAACCTCAAAAGGTACAACAGGATATGATAGTTCAAGGATAACAAGAATATCAACAGTTCTCAATAACAGTCGCTAAGGACAGAATAATATCAATATGATTCAATGCTAAATCAATTTAAGATTTCAAGATAATTGAATACTGAGTAGTCACTAAGGACTATGAACTTCTACTAGAATTAATAGTAATACACTGATAATCAAACAAAAGCAAGTACAACAGGTGATCAGCCTCAAATACCCTATATTATGCATAACATTCAATCGTACTCAAGTGCGCACGTCGTTCTCCCAACAAATTATATTTCCCCTTCAAAGAAGGTTGTTCATCTTAGTCAATATAAGACTCCGCACCAATTAATTGGTTTGGATAACTTTCTAATCATGATATCAGTCTAGCCGAATCAAATGGCATAGACTACTCTTTCAAGGTATATAAGAACAATCAAAAGTTTAAACTCAAGATTTAAAGCTCGAAGAATATAAATCGACTTTTATCTTATCCATGAAGTATATAATTATAATACATGAATTGCAACTTCAAAAGTTTACTTGTACGACAATAAAATCACAAGCTTAATGAACGCTCAATAAAGAGTAGGGTTAGGAACTTGCTTACAAAGTTCCTTGAATAAAGTAAACACAAGGATAGAATACTTGCCTTAAGCGTAGTTTATCCACGTTAGGTAAATCAACACTTTCGAATCCCTATCGTAATATAGTTACATATATATATAATATCCATTAGTCATATAGTTTAACATCATACTTTATCTTATATATATATAATCCACATATAAGTTAAGTCTTTAACCTTACTATACAGTCATACCATGTATAGTATCATACTAATTCATAAATCACGACTAATATAACTTTTATTGTCCTTTATCCTTAACGTTCCTCTTTTTGAGTTAAACTTATTCGCATATCATTATTATCATATAATACCACAATCAATACCAAACATATTTTATTTAGTAAGTTATAGCATTGTTATAAGTTAACTGTCAAGAATCGGATTCAAGCAACCACATACGATATCACATAACATATATACATGTCTAAGGGTCTTTTCATGCTTACCAAGTCAATCAAAGTTCCTTCTTTTATGATATGGTTCTAAGTTTAACATCTCAAATAATTTAAGACCATTCAAGGTCATGAGGACAATTAGTCTATCATGTTCACCTTTTAAACACATAAGGTATTCATATAACTCGTTTTAGGCATGTTCATGAGTATCCATATCACATACATGTAACTAGCATCGTTATCGATTTGAAAATATGCTTCATTTATGCTTAACTTGATTTCACAACATCTAACATGGTAGGCATACATGTATGATACATTAGTGGGGTTAAGAGCTCTATCAAACATGTCCATAAATATCAGAATCTAAATCTCAATATAACATATCAAGGTTCACCTTCAAAACTTACATTTTCGTTAGAAATGTTCACTAGCGAGGTTCGTATGTTCATGTTACATTATGAAATATATACACACAAGTTGACATGCTTTTTCATGCATTTCTAGGTCATACTAACATGCTTGCAAAGTCAGTCTATTAACATGGCCTGCATACATATCAAGTTCATTTCAAAAATTCTAAGTTTATTTTGAAAACTATAACTTTATCAATCATGCATACTAATCATAGTAAAACATGTTCACGCTAGGCTAATGTACTCATATATATATGTTACTCATGCTAGCATGCTTGTTTAAGTAGTATATTAACTAACTAGCACTAACAACATTAACAGAAGTCAGAAACTGGTGTATGGGAGTGGCGCAGCTGCACTGCGCCGCAGTTCACAACAGCCGCAGCTGCGCCGTTGCCTGACTCGAACTGAAAGCTTCTGCTTCGACAGAAAACAAGCCAAACCTCAAAACTTCTTCACGAAAATGATTGAAATTATGCCACATTGCATACTAACATGATACTAACTTAGATAATAGCTAACAAACATATCCCAATCAACTTATCACAATAATCAAGCTCAATTCAAGAATTATAAGTTTAAGAAATGAATGATAGGGAAAGGAAATTATACCTCTGCTACTTGAATATGAACTTGCTGCTAAATTCCAACTCACAATGTTGCTATACTACCAATGTATTCTCACTCTCAACTCAACACTTAAGAAAATCTCAGCAAATGAGTTTGTGAAGAGGAGGGGCTATATATATAGGAAAACCATAATCCAGTCAATGGATTCCTCCATTGAATCAAACTAAGGGATTGAAGATTTGCATGTTGGTTAAGAATGAGTAGGTAATTAGTTTGTGAAATCAATCATGAAAGCCACTCCCCCATTAACGATTGCTATGATCTTTGCTGAGTTTGAGGAGAAGAGTAGGCTTAGGCTTGCAAGCTATACACGTGAAGGGAATGAAATGTGACTCTTATTGAGGGACAAACCAATACAAGCTCAGCAATCATGCATATATACATACTTATGCTATCATATATTATATATTTAGATTACAATTAGAGTTACAATATAATCCCAATAAGTAAATAATACTACCATGTAGTAAATTTAATTTGCACATATATAATCCATGTATATTTTATTATACCGGTATAATTTAATCGGATATTATTACATTACATTATCTCATTTATTATTCAATTAAATATTGAAATAATCATCAATTAGCAATTGTTTATAATATAATCATAAGGTATTAATTTAATGTTCACATACTTACATTGTCACACCACCTCATGATGTACTCTTATAACTTATTAAATCTTAATATATAGTCCTCTTATATAGTATAGTCACACATGAGTGTCACATTGCATTATATAATGTAGTTGCAGCTACAGTATATTATATGTTCGATATCTCACGTCATTGCACACGCAATTAATATAATCTTATTATATTAATAACTTACTTATTTGTTTTATTATTCATAATGTCAAATAAATAAATTACTCATTTTATCGATTAATTAACAATAATATTAATTAATCTTCCTCTCATCAATAATTATTAACATTGATAAATTATCACATTCCTCAACAATTTAATAAATATAAATCTTATTATATTTATAAACAATTTACTTATTATTATACTTTCACTTGCAACAATAATAAATCAACATACTATTATTATAGCAATTTAACAATTAATATAGATTAATTGCTCACTTAATAACTCCGTCATCCTTGAATTCATCATCGAATCTATTCTCGTGCCACACAAGTCATTTCAAAGAGCTTATCATAACTCCGTATCTTTCTCAATTATTATAATTGTAATTCGAATTCATTTGAATTAACTCATCTCATAACACATAAATATTTATATTCAAATAAATATTCATTTTCATTAATATATTCATTTAATAATATTCAAAAATTCTTGGGTATTACATTCTCCCCCCCTTATAAAAATTCTGTCCTCGGAATTGCTACAAGGTTATACAAATAGATGGGGATAGTCCCTCATCATCCTATCTTCTAATTCTCACGTAGCCTCCTCGATATCGTGGTTATGCCAAAGCACTTTTACAGATGAAATAACTTTATTTCTTAAGGTTCGCTCTTTCCTATCTAATATTTGGACAGGAATTTCTTCATACGCCAAGTTCTTCTCCACTTGAATGGGCTCATAGGAAATCACGTGCTTGTAGTTGGCCTTGTATGGTCGCAATATGGAGATGTGGAACATTGATAAGTAGGTTTTATACCTACTTATTGGATATCAACTTGCTATGATTATGACTTAAACTCAAGCATTTTATTGTCTTTTAATGCGTTTTATCTTTGTTTTCCATATCTTAGGCAAGAAACTCAAGAAGGCATGGAATGGCATGATTAAGGCATGAAATGGCAAGATAATGGATATAATGGCATGACTTGGCAACAAGGATAGGTGGGATGGCATGAAGACAGATTTGGCATGAGGGAGTGGACCAGAGAAAGTAAGCTATGGCATGTGCAAAAGGGGCCTCAAAGCAGAAAATGTGAAGGAGCTAGAAGCAACAAAGAAGCAACAAGGATTGCACAAGAAAGCAGCCAAAACCAAATTTCACCAGCAGCAAAAGCATGCTAGCGCGGTCGCACCAAGAATGCAAGAGAAGCCCGCGCGCTCGCGTCGATTGGCAGGGCCAGAGGCCTGCCCTGGAGAAGCGCGCGCCCGCGCCAAGAATACTAGGCATGGCCGCGCGGTCGCACCGGTCCTAAAATCTTGACTTTTTAATTTGCATTTTGCGGCTGAGTGTTTTTATAAGGGTTTTTGGCAATGAACGATGATCACTTATCACTTATCAGACTTAACAATTATTGGAGTTCTTACATTTCTAGGGCTAGGGAGCTAGAGAGATTGAGAGCTTAACTCTTCTTCTCTTCTAATTCTAAGTAGCATTTACATTTCTAGGGCTCACTTTAGAGCTTGTTGTGGTCTAAACTTGAGCTTGCTAGCATTCTATTGGAAGGGGAACCACAAGATTTGCATTCTCCATTCTATCTACTCTCTTACTTTCATTATTTGCTTTCAATGCTTGGTTTAAATCCTATAATGGTTTGTGGTTCAGAGATGAACTAATTACCATTATGGGATTCTAATGGATCTTATTACTTAGTCTAGGGTTTTATGTCTCTTTGAAATGTATGGGTGAAAATGTATGGATTGCCTAGCATGGTTGTATTGTATGTTTAGATGCTTGATCAACATCTACTGTAATAGTTTATATGGAATTGAAAGAGGAAGTGTAAACTTAGATTTTGCCATGCTAGCTTATGTTCGTGAAAATTACATTCGATGAGTTTTGTGATTCGTAATCCGGATAGAAATATACCGTATTGCCATATGTAGTCTATTAGGGGCTTGCGCTTAAACTAATATAGCTTGTAAATCACATAGACATATAGTGATTTAGGTTTTATTGGTGTTCATGTGATTTCTATCTCTTTTGTGGATATTATATGATATGGGCTTGGTTTATTGACAAACAACCTTGTCTCACATTCGTTCTTCTGACTAGCTTTCCTATGTGATTATTTATACTTGACATGAGGAGTTGGTAATCTAGACGATGCAATAGGTGAAGTTAAAATCAGTCTAGTTATTAAGTCACACTTTAATACTCGTTTGAGCAGCTGAAGATAACTGTAGAACTGTTGCATGATAGTTTAAGCCTAAATCCTTTTCTCCGTGGGAACAAACTTTACTTATCAAATTTATTACTTGTCGACCGTGTTTGCTTGCACGTGTTTTGTGCCCGTTTTGTTAACACCAAAAAGGCGCAACAAGTTTTTGGCGCTGTTGCCGGGGATAGTTGTTAGTTTATTACTATTGACATGAGTTTTTGTTAGATTTGTCTGACTTGAACAAATCTCTTCTTATCTCATTTCTAACTTTATCTTTATTTGTGTTTCAAGTACTTGTGGTTAGTTTATGCACACAAGAGCCTCCAATCCTGAGTTGGTGCCTCTGCAAGGGAACATTAACGGCAGAGCTTGGAGAGCAAACACTAGAAATACTAATCGACAAGAGGAACCTGAACAACCCGAACAAATGGCGGACAAAGAGTAAAGAGCCGACAATAGAGCCTTGAGGGACTACTCCATACCAAATTTTTTTGATCTGCAGTCCAGTATAGTTAGGCCAGCGATAGCTGCGAACACTTTCAAGATTAAACCAAGGACACTACAGATGGTTCAAAATACTGTCCAGTTTGGGGGTGCAGCGAATGAAGATCCTAATGAGCATATCTTGAGCTTCATAGAGATATGCGACACCTTTAAATTCAACAACGTTTCGGATGATGCAGTGAAACTTCGATTATTCCCATTCACCTTTAGGGATAAGGCGAAGAGTTGGTTGCATTCATTACCCTCAGGATCAATCACCACGTGGGAAGACTTAGCACATAAATTTATAACCAAATTCTTCCCCATGGCTAAGACTGCTTCCATGAGGAGTGCTCTGTCTTAGTTTGCACACCAACAAGGGGAATCGTTGTATGAGGCATGGAAATGCTACAAAGAGATGCTCAGGAAATGCCCGCACCATGGAATGCCTGACTAGATGGTGATAAATTCGTTCTATAATGGTTTGGGGTGGCAGTCAATGCCAATCATTGACGCCGCATCGGGAGGAGCTCTATGGACCAAGGACTATTCGGCAGCCTATGATCTGATTGAAACTATGGCGGCCAATGAATATCAGAATCCAACAGCAAGAATGGTTTAACCTAAAGTGGCCGGAGTATTGGATGTGGATGCCATCACAGCATTGTCAGCACAGATGGTGGCCATGAACAAGAAGATAGATTCTATGGCTGAGAATAGAGTTCAGCAAGTTGCATTTGTATATGAGTTGTGTGTCGGATCACACCCGACTGAGCAGTGTTCGATAACTACCGAGTCGGTCCAGTTCGTCAGCAACTACTAGAAGCCTCAGAATCAGTTCCCAAACTCTTACCATCCAATCGGAACCATCCTAACTTCAGTTGGAGCAACAACCAAAATGCCTAACAGCCTCAAACATCTCAACAAACTCAATACCATACACCACAACAACAAAATCAGTACCAACCTCCTCAACAACAACCATAACAAACATACCAAAATGCCCAACAGTCCCAATATCAACCATACCAACCAAAATGTCAGCCACATCAATCTCAGCAGCAGTATGTCCCGAGACAGCCACACCCACCCGGATTTCATCAACTACAACATGAACACCCTCCAGCTCCTAGTCATCAATCAAAGGAGAGGGCTAAAATAGAAGAACTTAAGTTATTGGTTAAGAGTCAAACGGTATCTCTCAAGATATTGGAGACTCAAATTGGCCAATTTGCCAATGCAGTCCTAAATAGACCGCAAGGGACTCTTCCAAGCAGTACAGAAGAGAATTCAGGGAGAAGAGATGACAAAGAGAAATGCCAAGCAATCACCTTAAGGTCTGGGAAATAAACTGCTGAACCAGAGGCTGGCGCGACCGCGCCCCAGGAAGGCCAAAACCCGGGTCACCCGCACCCAAGTGCAGAAAATGTTGAAGAAAATCTGAAGGATGGGAATGATGGAGGCAATGCAGTTGAGGCAGATAAGGAGGAAAACACTGAGAAAACCCATGTTCCACCCCAAGTAGTCTACCCTCCTACACCATATCCACAAAGAATTCAGAAGTAGAAACTGGATAAGCAGTTCACCAAGTTTTTAGAGGTATTCAAGAAACTGCAAATCAATATTCCCTTTGCTAAGGCGTTGGAACAAATGCTGAGCTACACAAAGTTCATGAAGGGAATACTGTTAAGGAAGAAGAGGTTAGAAGACTATGAAACAGTGGCCTTGACAGAGGAGTGCAGTGCCGTCTTACAGAGAAAACTACCTCCAAAGCTTAAGGATCCAAGGAGGTTCACAATTCCATGCTTTATTAGGGAGTTATCCTTCAACAAGTGTTTATGTGATTTGGGGCAAGTATTAATTTGATGCCACTATCGGTGTTCACTCAATTGGGTTTGTCGGCTCCTAAGCCGACAAGCATATCTTTGCAGCTAGCCGATAGATCCATCACCTACCCCAGAGGCATTGTTGAAGACGTGTTGGTGAAAGTAGACAAATTCATATTCCCTACAAATTTTATCATCCTGGACTTCGAGGAAGACAAGAACATTCCAATTATTCTGGGGAGACCATTTCTAGCCACCGGGAGAACACTCATAGATGTAAAAAAGGGAGAATTAACTGTGAGGGTTCAAGACCAAGAGGTGACGTTCAATGTCTTCAAGGCTATAAAGTTTTCCACGGATGAGGAAGACTGTTTTAGAATTTATACTGTCGACAGGATACTGCAGGAGGAGACTGAACACTTGCTGAGTGTGGATCCATTGGAGAGTGCTGTACTGGGAGAATCAGACATAGAGGAGACTGATGTGGTTGATTGCATACAACTTTTGAATACGGTGCCTCAGATGCAAAAGTTTAAAATTCCCATCGAACCACTTGGACAGACGGGGGAGTCATCAGGGCGACTAAAGCCTTCTCTTGAAGTGGCTCCCACACTTGACTTGAAACCTCTTCCGGATCATTTGAGATATGCATATCTGGGAGAATCTTCGACGTTGACGGTTATGTTCGCTTCTGCTCTATAATTTGATCAAGAGAGCAAATTGCTGCGGGTCCTTAGAGAGTTTAAATCAGCTATTGGGTGGACCATAGCTGACATCAAGGGGATCAGCCCTTCCTACTACATGCATAAGATACTCTTGGAGGATGACAACAAGCCATCAATAGAGAAACAATGAAGATTAAATCTGATCATGAAAGAAGTTATCAAAAGGAGATCCTTAAGTGGTTAGATGTTGGGATAATCTATCTGATATCAGATAGCTCCTGAGTGAGCCCTGGTGTAGTGCGTCCCGGAGAAGGGGGGCATGACAGTCGTGACTAACAAAAAGAACGAGCTTATTCCTACCAGGACAGTTACGGGATGGAGAGTCTGCATGGATTATCGCAGACTAAATACAGCTACAAGGAAAGATCATTTCCCTCTCCCGTTTATTGATCAGATGCTGGATAGGTTGGCAGGATACGTCTATTATTGCCTTCTGGACGATTACTCGGGGTATAATCAAATTGTCATAGCCCCCGAGGACCAAGAAAAGACCACCTTCACTTGCCCATATGGCACTTTTGCTTTTCAAAGGATGTCTTTCGGGCTATGTAACGCACCAGCCACTTTCCAGAGATGCATGATGGCTATATTCTCTGACATGGTCGAACATAATATAGAAGTCTTCATGGACGATTTCTCTGTCTTTAGGGACTCTTTCGACATCTGTTTAGAGAATCTGGTATTGGTGTTAAAAAGATGTGTTGAGACTAACCTCGTTCTGAACTGGGAGAAATGCCATTTTATGGTAAAGGAGGGCATCATTCTGGGCCACAAAGTTTCTGAGAAAGGTCTAGAGGTAGATAGAGCTAAATTGGATACCATAGAAAATTTATCTCCCCCATCCTCTGTAAAAGGAGTTCGTAGTTTTCTCGGCTATGTAGGCTTCTACCGGCGTTTCATCAAAGACTTCTCGAAGATTACTAAGCCTTTGTGCAGTTTACTCGAAAAGGATGTCCCGTTCCAATTCAATAAGGAATGCCTGGTAGCCTTTGAACACTTGAAAAAGAAATTAACTACGGCTCCCATCATTACAGCACCAGACTGGTCTCTCCCATTCGAACTAATGTGTGATGCAAGCGACTTTGCCGTGGGGGTGGTATTGGGACAGTGCAGGGATAAGGTCTTTCATGTAATTTATTATGCAAGTAAAACCCTGACAGACGCCCAGTTAAACTACACCACCACTGAGAAGGAACTTCTTGCAGTGGTATATGCTTATGACAAATTCAGGTCATATTTGATTGGCACAAAGGTAATTGTATACACAGATCATGCTGCGATCAGATACCTGATTTCAAAGACGGATGCTAAACCTCGACACATTCGGTGGATACTTCTTCTCCAAGAGTTTGACTTAGAAATTAAGGACAGAAAAGGGACCGAGAACTAAGTGGTTGACCACTTATCTCGACTGGAAAACCCAGGAATAGACAAAAACGACAAAGTAATGATCAATGAGTCCTTCCCGAACGAGCAGTTGTTCGTGGTGCAAGGCGAGATGCCCTGGTTCGCGGATTTTACAAACTTCTTAGTGAGCAATATTATCCCGTCTGACTTTTTTAGATCCCAAAAGAAGAAGTTTCTGCACAATGCTCGCTGGTATAGTTGGGATTGTAAGAACCCGAATTTTTAGATATTATTAAATAAGGATTTAATAAATAAAATTCTTAAACCGTGAGATGGGTTCGAATAAGAGTATATATATGAGATATGAGGTATGTGGTATTATATTACATAGGGTAATATGGACTATGTAATATGTGTTTTGTGATTTATAAATATACTATTAATGTATATTTGTTACTTAGCATAGAGACGATTCAGTTGAGATAAAGAAAGTGGATAAATTCCTATCAATATTAAATAATTTATAGAATTATTTTATCATAGTAAGTTGGTGACATTAAATATCCTTAATGTATAATCACCATATTCTTGTGTATGTGTATTAATAACTAGTATGTTTATAATAGAGGTTATTAATAGCACTTAAGCTATCCGTGAATAGGTTTGGATAGTGAAGCATGAGTTAGTTAAGGAATTAACTAATAAGAATAAATATTAGTTAATTTAAGTTGGGAGTTATATTATGAAATAATATAATGAGAGTATTGAACCTTAATTAACTATGATGATATAGTGCAGTGTTTAATTTACTTAAGTAAATGAGTGAATTAATATGTGTGTTGAATATGTAATTATAGTTGATACTTTTATATTACTTAGAATAGTAATATGTGAGAAAGTCTAATGTGCGAATAACGTTAAATATATATATATATATATATATATATATATATATATATACACGTTATTAAAAGGAAGATGAAAATCATTATATCTTTAAATGAATATTTGAAAAAATTGTTTTGGGAACAATTTATAGAAAAGAAATAGAAATGGTTATTATATATTTTAATAAAGGATATTAAAATAATTTTTAATATTGAATTATTTTAATAAAAGGAGGAAATGTTATTTTTGAATAGTAACATTACCTTATATATTTTGTATAAGGTGTAATTGATTAATATGATAGATATATTACATATTTGCTATATGTAAATAAATTGATAGAAATAATTTCTTATAATAGAGAATAAACTTATTATCTATTTACTATATATAATATATGTACATGTGTCGTACATATAGTTATTTGAAATTAAATTAAGAATATTGTCTTGAGACAACAAGTAAATTATTTTCTAATAATGAATGTCTTTATTCCGAGAAAACATAATATTTATGTTATGGCAAAATACATAATTTCTAATATATTTTTCAAGGGAGTTTAATTAATGAAAGGAAACTAAGTTATTTTTAATATATTAAATAACTTAAGTTAAGATTTGATCGTGAATATTATTATTGGAATAATTAATATAGTATATATTAATTATTATAAGCGTAAAAGTTATACTTATTATAAGTATAATTAATTGAAGTAGTTTAGCATTTTAATAGCTAGAGTTATTATATTACCGTAAAGGTTATATAGAATATTTGAATATTTTCATTCACGATATATTTATATATGTGAACCTTGTGATTTAATAATTCTAATTATATTGAACATGTTATAAGTAGGAAGTGATGAGAATAAGAATAAGCTTAATGTAAGCTTGTGAAATATGCCTTGTGTGGCACGATAATAGATTCGGTAATGAATGATGGAAGAATTATTTAAACAATTAATCTATATTAATTGTTATTATAATAATATGTTGAATTAGTATTATTGCGAGTGATAGCATGATAATAAGTATATTTGTTATAAATATAATAAGATTTATATTTATTGTGAAAATTAATTATATAAATATTAATTAATTATTATGGAAATTTTAATTCCATTGATTAATGAGAAATGGATTAATAAATATTATTATTAATTAATTGATGAGATAAGTAAATTACTTACTTCTATGTGCAAGCATGCGAATAAAATGTCTAACGTATAGTAACTAACTATATATTGTACGAAATATAAAGTGCAATATGACTATGTTATTTATGAATATAAACTATATAGTAAAGTTTATTGAGTTGTAAGAGGTACATGGAATGTGGGTGTGACAATGTGTATATTAAGTATACAATAAAATAATATATCATTGATATATTGTAAACAATTATTGAATTTACTAATAGAGGAGACAATACACTGTGATGGTACCCGATAGAATTATATTCGGTATTAATAAGATGTACATGGATTATACGTATGTACACTACTTGATACATTATATTATTATTTGCTCATTATGAGTGATATTGTGTACCCTCTAATTCATTATAACCTAAGTGTTTATGAAATGAATTATGATATAGTCTTAGTAAGCATGATAGGCTATATATATAACCTTAGTGTATTGTATAGCCAGTTGCTGAGTTATTTATTGTCCCACATTATGTGCCCATCTCATTTCTCCTTCACGTGATATGCTCCAAGCTAGTCTACTTCCTACTCCTCAAACTCAGCATTCCATAGCAAATGATGAGCAAGGGTGAGGAATTCATGATGAGTTCCACCCACTCTCACCAACTCTCCCTTATCCATTGAACAAGATTGCATTCCTTTGGTTTAATTTGAGGTGGAATTGTAATGTCTGTGTAAACATTTGCCTATAAAATGAAGCTCTTCTCCTTCATCTTTTCATTTGCTGAGCTTTTGCTTAAGTGTTAAGTGGAGAGCATTGCATACCTTAGTAATAGCATTCTAGAATTGAGAGAGAATTTAGTAGCAGCAAGCCCAAGTTGTTAGCAGAGGTATAATATACCTTTCAGGTTCTTCAATTCATGTTTTCTAAAATTCTGTAAATTTCTAATTCTTGAATTGAGTATGGAATCCATGATTATGTGATCAAGCAATGTTTGTTAATTGCTCCTTAGTTGCTATACTAGCTTATACATATGTATAGACTGTCATATGGCTGATTAGAATCAAGTTCGTATTAAGTTTCTGTGTTTGGGCTGGAAAACTGCCGAAGCAGGCTGCTCTCTGGCATGAACCAGACACGGCGCAGCTGCGCCGGTTTATAACTAAGGCGCAGCGCAGCTGCGCCGGTCCCCTGTCCCAGTTTCCGTTGTCTGTTAAGTACTGTTAAGTGCTAGCATGAGATATATAATTAGAACAAGCATGTGGACATAGATAACATACATATATGATTACCTTGATGTGAAATGAGCATGTGTAACGATATTAGTACACACGATTGAAGAAAAACTTATAGTTTTGAAATGAAACTTATAGTTTCGATTGTGAACTTGGACACATATGTAATATGTATATAATCTGATATTTTAAACATGATAGTATGATTTATATTGACATGAAATGCATGCTTAAAGTATTAACCGTACACTAGTATTAGAAGTTAAGACAATTTTCGAAATGATAAACTTAAGACTTTCAAAAACGAACTTAACCAAGACTAATGTCTTTTAGATTCTGACCATTTGAGAATATTTATGTGGTTTAAATATGAGTTTCTAGTGTATATAAAATACATATAGATGCCATGCATGTACTATGATTCCTTGTTGACTTAGTGTGATTTCCAATGAAAAGCTAAGGACATCAATTACCATATGAATTATGTTGTGATCATGCAAGCATATGCATTAGGATGTCATTATGCCTATAGACATGTTGACATGAGCATCATTTGATGGAGCGTGGATATCAGAAATCTGAATGCTAGTGAATGACCTCGGGTTGTCCAGCAGAATGAAAGGTCATTTCTGGTTTGACCAGTGAGTGGCGCAGCTGCGCCACTCTTAAGGCCAATACATGCGCAGCTGCGCCATCCTGTTTTCAGGATTTGTGCAGTCTGTTTGTTCTTGATTTTGTAGTAGACTTGTATTATTACTTAAACTGCAAATCATGGTCTGACCCCTACTGGTTTATGACTATATGATAAACATAATAACCTTGCATGCCTAGTTTAAAATATGACAAGGATTTTGAAAGGTGAAACTTAGAAAAGTTTGAATGTAATGGTTTCGATAAGGTTTGAGAAACATGAAAGCAATATAGATCATGTATCTATGAGCTTTAAATACGTGCCGAACAAATAGCGAGTCGAGTAAAGGTGTATGAATGTTGATATTAAAAGTATACCTATACTAGCTATTATAGGAGTATGTTAAGAAAGTGAAACAAGGTTCTAAGAGCCAAGATAGAAAATAATGTAATACTTATTATTATATTGAGAAAGTATGAATGTATGACTAATGGAAATAAATCCATGATTATATAACTGTGTAGGATTACACAAAGTGCAGAATTCTTTAAGCAGTTAAGTCGTAGTTGTTAAACTACGAATCAGGCAAGTCTTTCAGTTCCTATTTGATATATGAATTCAATAACTGTTAATTAAATTATATTATGCTGTGATGATGTGAACTTATATATGAACTGTATATGAGATATATATGAGATTGAAAGTTGATCTTTGATGATATGCTTGTTATGGGAAAAGTAACATGCGTAGTAAATATAAATTGTGTATAAATGTATGAACTGAGTATAATGTTATATGCTATGTGATGCATGAAAACTGTTAGAATTGCTGAGCTGTCGAGCTCACTCTTGCAAATAACCATTTTTGCAGGTTAAGGACTTACGATAAAGACTTCGTGCTTCTTGATTGATAAAGATAGATAGTATCGCAACTGAAGAACACTGTTTAGATTATTACTCGAACCATGTTTAGGTTCTAGTAGTTGTATTAGATATTTGTTTACGAGGTTTAATGCTTGTTGTATTGTAAGAATGTATTAATTAATACATAGAGGATATCGAGTTGAGTTGTAATTGTTTATACGATAACTCAGATAGAAGGAATCATATTATATAGTTGATTCAAGATTTGTAATCGGTATCAAAGTTATGGAATCAATAAAAAGATTTTTATTCAAAGGCTATTGAAAAGTTTAAATTATTCCGCATTTTAGTAGCATCGAATATGATGTAAAGACGAGATCTTAGATATAAATAGAATTTATATTCTAAATTGTAATAAACAAAGTTGTATTCTTTTACTAATGATTAAAAGATGTAATAGTTTGACGATAGTAGTATCGTGACTGCACCGAATCCGAGGTTTTGAAGGAACGAGGATTTGGGGGCGTCACAGGTTGGTATCAAAGTTGTAGGTTATAAACCTTAGGTAAGTGTACCTTAGACTATAGCCTTAGAAAGGAAAAGATAAGATTAAAATATATACGTGAAGATTCAAAGAAGAATCTCAAAATATCTAGAGAATGAGAATTAGGAGTTACCTAACTCCGGTAATAAAAATGTGAAGACGATGTCTATATTATGAATATGGCAAAGATAGTGAGAATGAACTCGAATGGAGTGTAGTTGATAATAGGGAAAGAACCCTAAGATAAATAGATGATCACGACGTGATCAGATTGAACTGTGAAATGATAGATAGTTTGTAATGACTAAGTATGTATAGCTTGATGCTATGAGAGAATGTACTATAAAAAGTACGAGAAGAACTCATGAGGAGTTGTATGTGATGAAACGTAGAAAGCTCGTAACGAACAAGTGATAGAGTAAGATAGAATTAAGTGTTAGAATTCCATTGAGGACTCATGTGATGGCTTAGTTGTACAAACTTTTGTATGGGCAGAAGTTTTGTGCTTGCACTGAGTGCGTCACATTGATAATCGTTGGAATGTTAGTGTCGCGGTATCATTATACATATGGTGAAAAGGTGATTCTTTTCTCATATTTATTTTGATAGATAGAGGTTTCTAAGATATAATTAGATAATATTAAGATTAGGTGCGAGTTCTTAAGACTTATGCCTATGACGAGTTCGTGACTCATAATCGTATGATGGGAATCCTCAGCGAATGAACGACTTTGGTCTGACTAGGATAAGTTCCTCAACCCATATGATTGTGGTAGGTTCCTGAGCTTCCATGGTGTGGTAAGTTGGTGAACTGTATTGAGAATAGATGTATTATATAATAGTTTTGGAATAGTGAGCATTGATGGTGGTAAGAGATTGAAGCGATGGAGAAATTGGATTTTCCTAAATCCTCTAGCTACGCTAGATTTTCAATATTTATTGACTTCGTGCTAGTGTTTGCACTTCGGTTTTCTTGAGAAAACATTGGGTCAGGTAACTGAACTAATGAGTTTTAAAAACAACACCGTTATTCGTATGTCTACGCTATTTGTTTCGGCTAAGACAAAAATGATTTGACAATCTTTCAAAATATATTTTAACCTTGTGCATCATTTGATATGATGTAGAATGGTAAACGATGGAGTCATCAATGCAATCGAACCTAGTGATGGTTGTGATCGAAAGATCGTCAGCCCACTATGGTATGTTGTAATATGACAAAGTCATAAAATGGCGGAATCCTCAACGTACTACTAATCTAGTATGGTATCATGACGTCATAAAAGAATTTTTGTTTTCTTGTAAATTATAAAGAAGGTCAATTAAGTTGACTAAATTATTTCGATTGATGTCTGAATTGTTGATGAGAGTCTAAGCTATTTGATTCGGCTAGGCGACTGTTGGAAAGGGATTATAGAATTCAAGTATTCTTGTGTATGTATGCCAAACCAGATTGCTCTGGTGCGGATTTTGACGTTGAAAAGCTGAGGTGAACAACCCTATAAAGGGGACATGTTTTCGGGGACAATGGTTCCGAACGTAACGGATATAGTCGTTACAAAACACTACGTTGCGGCCCAACATAGTGGTACAATAGGTTGGCCACCTAGAGTACGCGTGGAGGGTGTTTTCAGTCTTTGTGATTGATAAACACTCTGGTTTGCGGTGTGAAGAATTGTGTTGAAGCATTAGTAAACCTGGAGAAAAGTTCACGGTCTTGTGACCCGTCAGCATAAATTGGAATCTAAGTTATTCATACTACTTCCCGATTATTGAAAAATCGTGGAAGATTCTTATTCTTCTAAAGGATGAATGTAGTAAGTAGAATGTTCCTTAGAAAGGAGAAAGTGGTAGAATGAGATTGAGAAAGTTATAGTAATAAAACTTCTGAAAAGAGAATGAATAAAATTATTCAAGAGAATATGTAATAATCGGAATGGCACCGAGTAGAGGAAGTTTCGGTGATTCCGAGGACGGAATCTTTATAAGGGGGAGAGGATGTAAGAACCCGAATTTTTAGATATTATTAAATAAGGATTTAATAAATAAAATTCTTAAACCGTGAGATGGGTTCGAATAAGAGTATATATATGAGATATGAGGTATGTGGTATTATATTACATAGGGTAATATGGACTATGTAATATGTGTTTTGTGATTTATAAATATACTATTAATGTATATTTGTTACTTAGCGTAGAGACGATTCAGTTGAGATAAAGAAAGTGGATAAATTCCTATCAATATTAAATAATTTATAGAATTATTTTATCATAGTAAGTTGGTGACATTAAATATCCTTAATGTATAATCACCATATTCTTGTGTATGTGTATTAATAACTAGTATATTTATAATATAGGTTATTAATAGCACTTAAGCTATCCGTGAATAGGTTTGGATAGTGAAGCATGAGTTAGTTAAGGAATTAACTAATAAGAATAAATATTAGTTAATTTAAGTTGGGAGTTATATTATGAAATAATATAATGAGAGTATTGAACCTTAATTAACTATGATGATATAGTGAAGTGTTTAATTTACTTAAGTAAATGAGTGAATTAATATGTGTGTTGAATATGTAATTATAGTTGATACTTTTATATTACTTAGAATAGTAATATGTGAGAAAGTCTAATGTGCGAATAACGTTAAATATATATATATATATATATATATATATATATATATATATATATATATATATATATATATACACGTTATTAAAAGGAAGATGAAAATCATTATATCTTTAAATGAATATTTGAAAAAATTGTTTTGGGAACAATTTATAGAAAAGAAATAGAAATGGTTATTATATATTTTAATAAAGGATATTAAAATAATTTTTAATATTGAATTATTTTAATAAAAGGAGGAAATGTTATTTTTGAATAGTAACATTACCTTATATATTTTGTATAAGGTGTAATTGATTAATATGATAGATATATTACATATTTGCTATATGTAAATAAATTGATAGAAATAATTTCTTATAATAGAGAATAAACTTATTATCTATTTACTATATATAATATATGTACATGTGTCGTACATATAGTTATTTGAAATTAAATTAAGAATATTGTCTTGAGACAACAAGTAAATTATTTTCTAATAATGAATGTCTTTATTCCGAGAAAACATAATATTTATGTTATGGCAAAATACATAATTTCTAATATATTTTTCAAGGGAGTTTAATTAATGAAAGGAAACTAAGTTATTTTTAATATATTAAATAACTTAAGTTAAGATTTGATCGTGAATATTATTATTGGAATAATTAATATAGTATATATTAATTATTATAAGCGTAAAAGTTATACTTATTATAAGTATAATTAATTGAAGTAGTTTAGCATTTTAATAGCTAGAGTTATTATATTACCGTAAAGGTTATATAGAATATTTGAATATTTTCATTCACGATATATTTATATATGTGAACCTTGTGATTTAATAATTCTAATTATATTGAACATGTTATAAGTAGGAAGTGATGAGAATAAGAATAAGCTTAATGTAAGCTTGTGAAATATGCCTTGTGTGGCACGATAATAGATTCGGTAATGAATGATGGAAGAATTATTTAAACAATTAATCTATATTAATTGTTATTATAATAATATGTTGAATTAGTATTATTGCGAGTGATAGCATGATAATAAGTATATTTGTTATAAATATAATAAGATTTATATTTATTGTGAAAATTAATTATATAAATATTAATTAATTATTATGGAAATTTTAATTCCATTGATTAATGAGAAATGGATTAATAAATATTATTATTAATTAATTGATGAGATAAGTAAATTACTTACTTCTATGTGCAAGCATGCGAATAAAATGTCTAACGTATAGTAACTAACTATATATTGTACGAAATATAAAGTGCAATATGACTATGTTATTTATGAATATAAACTATATAGTAAAGTTTATTGAGTTGTAAGAGGTACATGGAATGTGGGTGTGACAATGTGTATATTAAGTATACAATAAAATAATATATCATTGATATATTGTAAACAATTATTGAATTTACTAATAGAGGAGACAATACACTGTGATGGTACCCGATAGAATTATATTCGGTATTAATAAGATGTACATGGATTATACGTATGTACACTACTTGATACATTATATTATTATTTGCTCATTATGAGTGATATTGTGTACCCTCTAATTCATTATAACCTAAGTGTTTATGAAATGAATTATGATATAGTCTTAGTAAGCATGATAGGCTATATATATAACCTTAGTGTATTGTATAGCCAGTTGCTGAGTTATTTATTGTCCCACATTATGTGCCCATCTCATTTCTCCTTCACGTGATATGCTCCAAGCTAGTCTACTTCCTACTCCTCAAACTCAGCATTCCATAGCAAATGATGAGCAAGGGTGAGGAATTCATGATGAGTTCCACCCACTCTCACCAACTCTCCCTTATCCATTGAACAAGATTGCATTCCTTTGGTTTAATTTGAGGTGGAATTGTAATGTCTGTGTAAACATTTGCCTATAAAATGAAGCTCTTCTCCTTCATCTTTTCATTTGCTGAGCTTTTGCTTAAGTGTTAAGTGGAGAGCATTGCATACCTTAGTAATAGCATTCTAGAATTGAGAGAGAATTTAGTAGCAGCAAGCCCAAGTTGTTAGCAGAGGTATAATATACCTTTCAGGTTCTTCAATTCATGTTTTCTAAAATTCTGTAAATTTCTAATTCTTGAATTGAGTATGGAATCCATGATTATGTGATCAAGCAATGTTTGTTAATTGCTCCTTAGTTGCTATACTAGCTTATACATATGTATAGACTGTCATATGGCTGATTAGAATCAAGTTCGTATTAAGTTTCTGTGTTTGGGCTGGAAAACTGCCGAAGCAGGCTGCTCTCTGGCATGAACCAGACACGGCGCAGCTGCGCCGGTTTATAACTAAGGCGCAGCGCAGCTGCGCCGGTCCCCTGTCCCAGTTTCCGTTGTCTGTTAAGTACTGTTAAGTGCTAGCATGAGATATATAATTAGAACAAGCATGTGGACATAGATAACATACATATATGATTACCTTGATGTGAAATGAGCATGTGTAACGATATTAGTACACACGATTGAAGAAAAACTTATAGTTTTGAAATGAAACTTATAGTTTCGATTGTGAACTTGGACACATATGTAATATGTATATAATCTGATATTTTAAACATGATAGTATGATTTATATTGACATGAAATGCATGCTTAAAGTATTAACCGTACACTAGTATTAGAAGTTAAGACAATTTTTGAAATGATAAACTTAAGACTTTCAAAAACGAACTTAACAAAGACTAATGTCTTTTAGATTCTGACCATTTGAGAATATTTATGTGGTTTAAATATGAGTTTCTAGTGTATATAAAATACATATAGATGCCATGCATGTACTATGATTCCTTGTTGACTTAGTGTGATTTCCAATGAAAAGCTAAGGACATCAATTACCATATGAATTATGTTGTGATCATGCAAGCATATGCATTAGGATGTCATTATGCCTATAGACATGTTGACATGAGCATCATTTGATGGAGCGTGGATATCAGAAATCTGAATGCTAGTGAATGACCTCGGGTTGTCCAGCAGAATGAAAGGTCATTTCTGGTTTGACCAGTGAGTGGCGCAGCTGCGCCACTCTTAAGGCCAATACATGCGCAGCTGCGCCATCCTGTTTTCAGGATTTGTGCAGTCTGTTTGTTCTTGATTTTGTAGTAGACTTGTATTATTACTTAAACTGCAAATCATGGTCTGACCCCTACTGGTTTATGACTATATGATAAACATAATAACCTTGCATGCCTAGTTTAAAATATGACAAGGATTTTGAAAGGTGAAACTTAGAAAAGTTTGAATGTAATGGTTTCGATAAGGTTTGAGAAACATGAAAGCAATATAGATCATGTATCTATGAGCTTTAAATACGTGCCGAACAAATAGCGAGTCGAGTAAAGGTGTATGAATGTTGATATTAAAAGTATACCTATACTAGCTATTATAGGAGTATGTTAAGAAAGTGAAACAAGGTTCTAAGAGCCAAGATAGAAAATAATGTAATACTTATTATTATATTGAGAAAGTATGAATGTATGACTAATGGAAATAAATCCATGATTATATAACTGTGTAGGATTACACAAAGTGCAGAATTCTTTAAGCAGTTAAGTCGTAGTTGTTAAACTACGAATCAGGCAAGTCTTTCAGTTCCTATTTGATATATGAATTCAATAACTGTTAATTAAATTATATTATGCTGTGATGATGTGAACTTATATATGAACTGTATATGAGATATATATGAGATTGAAAGTTGATCTTTGATGATATGCTTGTTATGGGAAAAGTAACATGCGTAGTAAATATAAATTGTGTATAAATGTATGAACTGAGTATAATGTTATATGCTATGTGATGCATGAAAACTGTTAGAATTGCTGAGCTGTCGAGCTCACTCTTGCAAATAACCATTTTTGCAGGTTAAGGACTTACGATAAAGACTTCGTGCTTCTTGATTGATAAAGATAGATAGTATCGCAACGAAGAACACTGTTTAGATTATTACTCGAACCATGTTTAGGTTCTAGTAGTTGTATTAGATATTTGTTTACGAGGTTTAATGCTTGTTGTATTGTAAGAATGTATTAATTAATACATAGAGGATATCGAGTTGAGTTGTAATTGTTTATACGATAACTCAGATAGAAGGAATCATATTATATAGTTGATTCAAGATTTGTAATCGGTATCAAAGTTATGGAATCAATAAAAAGATTTTTATTCAAAGGCTATTGAAAAGTTTAAATTATTCCGCATTTTAGTAGCATCGAATATGATGTAAAGACGAGATCTTAGATATAAATAGAATTTATATTCTAAATTGTAATAAACAAAGTTGTATTCTTTTACTAATGATTAAAAGATGTAATAGTTTGACGATAGTAGTATCGTGACTGCACCGAATCCGAGGTTTTGAAGGAACGAGGATTTGGGGGCGTCACAGGTTGGTATCAAAGTTGTAGGTTATAAACCTTAGGTAAGTGTACCTTAGACTATAGCCTTAGAAAGGAAAAGATAAGATTAAAATATATACGTGAAGATTCAAAGAAGAATCTCAAAATATCTAGAGAATGAGAATTAGGAGTTACCTAACTCCGGTAATAAAAATGTGAAGACGATGTCTATATTATGAATATGGCAAAGATAGTGAGAATGAACTCGAATGGAGTGTAGTTGATAATAGGGAAAGAACCCTAAGATAAATAGATGATCACGACGTGATCAGATTGAACTGTGAAATGATAGATAGTTTGTAATGACTAAGTATGTATAGCTTGATGCTATGAGAGAATGTACTATAAAAAGTACGAGAAGAACTCATGAGGAGTTGTATGTGATGAAACGTAGAAAGCTCGTAACGAACAAGTGATAGAGTAAGATAGAATTAAGTGTTAGAATTCCATTGAGGACTCATGTGATGGCTTAGTTGTACAAACTTTTGTATGGGCAGAAGTTTTGTGCTTGCACTGAGTGCGTCACATTGATAATCGTTGGAATGTTAGTGTCGCGGTATCATTATACATATGGTGAAAAGGTGATTCTTTTCTCATATTTATTTTGATAGATAGAGGTTTCTAAGATATAATTAGATAATATTAAGATTAGGTGCGAGTTCTTAAGACTTATGCCTATGACGAGTTCGTGACTCATAATCGTATGATGGGAATCCTCAGCGAATGAACGACTTTGGTCTGACTAGGATAAGTTCCTCAACCCATATGATTGTGGTAGGTTCCTGAGCTTCCATGGTGTGGTAAGTTGGTGAACTGTATTGAGAATAGATGTATTATATAATAGTTTTGGAATAGTGAGCATTGATGGTGGTAAGAGATTGAAGCGATGGAGAAATTGGATTTTCCTAAATCCTCTAGCTACGCTAGATTTTCAATATTTATTGACTTCGTGCTAGTGTTTGCACTTCGGTTTTCTTGAGAAAACATTGGGTCAGGTAACTGAACTAATGAGTTTTAAAAACAACACCGTTATTCGTATGTCTACGCTATTTGTTTCGGCTAAGACAAAAATGATTTGACAATCTTTCAAAATATATTTTAACCTTGTGCATCATTTGATATGATGTAGAATGGTAAACGATGGAGTCATCAATGCAATCGAACCTAGTGATGGTTGTGATCGAAAGATCGTCAGCCCACTATGGTATGTTGTAATATGACAAAGTCATAAAATGGCGGAATCCTCAACGTACTACTAATCTAGTATGGTATCATGACGTCATAAAAGAATTTTTGTTTTCTTGTAAATTATAAAGAAGGTCAATTAAGTTGACTAAATTATTTCGATTGATGTCTGAATTGTTGATGAGAGTCTAAGCTATTTGATTCGGCTAGGCGACTGTTGGAAAGGGATTATAGAATTCAAGTATTCTTGTGTATGTATGCCAAACCAGATTGCTCTGGTGCGGATTTTGACGTTGAAAAGCTGAGGTGAACAACCCTATAAAGGGGACATGTTTTCGGGGACAATGGTTCCGAACGTAACGGATATAGTCGTTACAAAACACTACGTTGCGGCCCAACATAGTGGTACAATAGGTTGGCCACCTAGAGTACGCGTGGAGGGTGTTTTCAGTCTTTGTGATTGATAAACACTCTGGTTTGCGGTGTGAAGAATTGTGTTGAAGCATTAGTAAACCTGGAGAAAAGTTCACGGTCTTGTGACCCGTCAGCATAAATTGGAATCTAAGTTATTCATACTACTTCCCGATTATTGAAAAATCGTGGAAGATTCTTATTCTTCTAAAGGATGAATGTAGTAAGTAGAATGTTCCTTAGAAAGGAGAAAGTGGTAGAATGAGATTGAGAAAGTTATAGTAATAAAACTTCTGAAAAGAGAATGAATAAAATTATTCAAGAGAATATGTAATAATCGGAATGGCACCGAGTAGAGGAAGTTTCGGTGATTCCGAGGACGGAATCTTTATAAGGGGGAGAGGATGTAAGAACCCGAATTTTTAGATATTATTAAATAAGGATTTAATAAATAAAATTCTTAAACCGTGAGATGGGTTCGAATAAGAGTATATATATGAGATATGAGGTATGTGGTATTATATTACATAGGGTAATATGGACTATGTAATATGTGTTTTGTGATTTATAAATATACTATTAATGTATATTTGTTACTTAGCGTAGAGACGATTCAGTTGAGATAAAGAAAGTGGATAAATTCCTATCAATATTAAATAATTTATAGAATTATTTTATCATAGTAAGTTGGTGACATTAAATATCCTTAATGTATAATCACCATATTCTTGTGTATGTGTATTAATAACTAGTATATTTATAATATAGGTTATTAATAGCACTTAAGCTATCCGTGAATAGGTTTGGATAGTGAAGCATGAGTTAGTTAAGGAATTAACTAATAAGAATAAATATTAGTTAATTTAAGTTGGGAGTTATATTATGAAATAATATAATGAGAGTATTGAACCTTAATTAACTATGATGATATAGTGAAGTGTTTAATTTACTTAAGTAAATGAGTGAATTAATATGTGTGTTGAATATGTAATTATAGTTGATACTTTTATATTACTTAGAATAGTAATATGTGAGAAAGTCTAATGTGCGAATAACGTTAAATATATATATATATATATATATATATATACACGTTATTAAAAGGAAGATGAAAATCATTATATCTTTAAATGAATATTTGAAAAAATTGTTTTGGGAACAATTTATAGAAAAGAAATAGAAATGGTTATTATATATTTTAATAAAGGATATTAAAATAATTTTTAATATTGAATTATTTTAATAAAAGGAGGAAATGTTATTTTTGAATAGTAACATTACCTTATATATTTTGTATAAGGTGTAATTGATTAATATGATAGATATATTACATATTTGCTATATGTAAATAAATTGATAGAAATAATTTCTTATAATAGAGAATAAACTTATTATCTATTTACTATATATAATATATGTACATGTGTCGTACATATAGTTATTTGAAATTAAATTAAGAATATTGTCTTGAGACAACAAGTAAATTATTTTCTAATAATGAATGTCTTTATTCCGAGAAAACATAATATTTATGTTATGGCAAAATACATAATTTCTAATATATTTTTCAAGGGAGTTTAATTAATGAAAGGAAACTAAGTTATTTTTAATATATTAAATAACTTAAGTTAAGATTTGATCGTGAATATTATTATTGGAATAATTAATATAGTATATATTAATTATTATAAGCGTAAAAGTTATACTTATTATAAGTATAATTAATTGAAGTAGTTTAGCATTTTAATAGCTAGAGTTATTATATTACCGTAAAGGTTATATAGAATATTTGAATATTTTCATTCACGATATATTTATATATGTGAACCTTGTGATTTAATAATTCTAATTATATTGAACATGTTATAAGTAGGAAGTGATGAGAATAAGAATAAGCTTAATGTAAGCTTGTGAAATATGCCTTGTGTGGCACGATAATAGATTCGGTAATGAATGATGGAAGAATTATTTAAACAATTAATCTATATTAATTGTTATTATAATAATATGTTGAATTAGTATTATTGCGAGTGATAGCATGATAATAAGTATATTTGTTATAAATATAATAAGATTTATATTTATTGTGAAAATTAATTATATAAATATTAATTAATTATTATGGAAATTTTAATTCCATTGATTAATGAGAAATGGATTAATAAATATTATTATTAATTAATTGATGAGATAAGTAAATTACTTACTTCTATGTGCAAGCATGCGAATAAAATGTCTAACGTATAGTAACTAACTATATATTGTACGAAATATAAAGTGCAATATGACTATGTTATTTATGAATATAAACTATATAGTAAAGTTTATTGAGTTGTAAGAGGTACATGGAATGTGGGTGTGACAATGTGTATATTAAGTATACAATAAAATAATATATCATAGATATATTGTAAACAATTATTGAATTTACTAGTAGAGGAGACAATACACTGTGATGGTACCCGATAGAATTATATTCGGTATTAATAAGATGTACATGGATTATACGTATGTACACTACTTGATACATTATATTATTATTTGCTCATTATGAGTGATATTGTGTACCCTCTAATTCATTATAACCTAAGTGTTTATGAAATGAATTATGATATAGTCTTAGTAAGCATGATAGGCTATATATATAACCTTAGTGTATTGTATAGCCAGTTGCTGAGTTATTTATTGTCCCACATTATGTGCCCATCTCATTTCTCCTTCACGTGATATGCTCCAAGCTAGTCTACTTCCTACTCCTCAAACTCAGCATTCCATAGCAAATGATGAGCAAGGGTGAGGAATTCATGATGAGTTCCACCCACTCTCACCAACTCTCCCTTATCCATTGAACAAGATTGCATTCCTTTGGTTTAATTTGAGGTGGAATTGTAATGTCTGTGTAAACATTTGCCTATAAAATGAAGCTCTTCTCCTTCATCTTTTCATTTGCTGAGCTTTTGCTTAAGTGTTAAGTGGAGAGCATTGCATACCTTAGTAATAGCATTCTAGAATTGAGAGAGAATTTAGTAGCAGCAAGCCCAAGTTGTTAGCAGAGGTATAATATACCTTTCAGGTTCTTCAATTCATGTTTTCTAAAATTCTGTAAATTTCTAATTCTTGAATTGAGTATGGAATCCATGATTATGTGATCAAGCAATGTTTGTTAATTGCTCCTTAGTTGCTATACTAGCTTATACATATGTATAGACTGTCATATGGCTGATTAGAATCAAGTTCGTATTAAGTTTCTGTGTTTGGGCTGGAAAACTGCCGAAGCAGGCTGCTCTCTGGCATGAACCAGACACGGCGCAGCTGCGCCGGTTTATAACTAAGGCGCAGCGCAGCTGCGCCGGTCCCCTGTCCCAGTTTCTGTTGTCTGTTAAGTACTGTTAAGTGCTAGCATGAGATATATAATTAGAACAAGCATGTGGACATAGATAACATACATATATGATTACCTTGATGTGAAATGAGCATGTGTAACGATATTAGTACACACGATTGAAGAAAAACTTATAGTTTTGAAATGAAACTTATAGTTTCGATTGTGAACTTGGACACATATGTAATATGTATATAATCTGATATTTTAAACATGATAGTATGATTTATATTGACATGAAATGCATGCTTAAAGTATTAACCGTACACTAGTATTAGAAGTTAAGACAATTTTCGAAATGATAAACTTAAGACTTTCAAAAACGAACTTAACCAAGACTAATGTCTTTTAGATTCTGACCATTTGAGAATATTTATGTGGTTTAAATATGAGTTTCTAGTGTATATAAAATACATATAGATGCCATGCATGTACTATGATTCCTTGTTGACTTAGTGTGATTTCCAATGAAAAGCTAAGGACATCAATTACCATATGAATTATGTTGTGATCATGCAAGCATATGCATTAGGATGTCATTATGCCTATAGACATGTTGACATGAGCATCATTTGATGGAGTGTGGATATCAGAAATCTGAATGCTAGTGAATGACCTCGGGTTGTCCAGCAGAATGAAAGGTCATTTCTGGTTTGACCAGTGAGTGGCGCAGCTGCGCCACTCTTAAGGCCAATACATGCGCAGCTGCGCCATCCTGTTTTCAGGATTTGTGCAGTCTGTTTGTTCTTGATTTTGTAGTAGACTTGTATTATTACTTAAACTGCAAATCATGGTCTGACCCCTACTGGTTTATGACTATATGATAAACATAATAACCTTGCATGCCTAGTTTAAAATATGACAAGGATTTTGAAAGGTGAAACTTAGAAAAGTTTGAATGTAATGGTTTCGATAAGGTTTGAGAAACATGAAAGCAATATAGATCATGTATCTATGAGCTTTAAATACGTGTCGAACAAATAGCGAGTCGAGTAAAGGTGTATGAATGTTGATATTAAAAGTATACCTATACTAGCTATTATAGGAGTATGTTAAGAAAGTGAAACAAGGTTCTAAGAGCCAAGATAGAAAATATTGTAATACTTATTATTATATTGAGAAAGTATGAATGTATGACTAATGGAAATAAATCCATGATTATATAACTGTGTAGGATTACACAAAGTGCAGAATTCTTTAAGCAGTTAAGTCGTAGTTGTTAAACTACGAATCAGGCAAGTCTTTCAGTTCCTATTTGATATATGAATTCAATAACTGTTAATTAAATTATATTATGCTGTGATGATGTGAACTTATATATGAACTGTATATGAGATATATATGAGATTGAAAGTTGATCTTTGATGATATGCTTGTTATGGGAAAAGTAACATGCGTAGTAAATATAAATTGTGTATAAATGTATGAACTGAGTATAATGTTATATGCTATGTGATGCATGAAAACTGTTAGAATTGCTGAGCTGTCGAGCTCACTCTTGCAAATAACCATTTTTGCAGGTTAAGGACTTACGATAAAGACTTCGTGCTTCTTGATTGATAAAGATAGATAGTATCGCAATGAAGAACACTGTTTAGATTATTACTCGAACCATGTTTAGGTTCTAGTAGTTGTATTCGATATTTGTTTACGAGGTTTAATGCTTGTTGTATTGTAAGAATGTATTAATTAATACATAGAGGATATCGAGTTGAGTTGTAAATGTTTATACGATAACTCAGATAGAAGGAATCATATTATATAGTTGATTCAAGATTTGTAATCGGTATCAAAGTTATGGAATCAATAAAAAGATTTTTATTCAAAGGATATTGAAAAGTTTAAATTATTCCGCATTTTAGTAGCATCGAATATGATGTAAAGACGAGATCTTAGATATAAATAGAATTTATATTCTAAATTATAATAAACAAAGTTGTATTCTTTTACTAATGATTAAAAAATGTAATAGTTTGACGATAGTAGTATCGTGACTGCACCGAATCCGAGGTTTCGAAGGAACGAGGATTTGGGGGCGTCACAGGGATGAGCCATACTTATTTAGACAGTGCGCTGCTATGATGATTAGACGGTGCGTCCCCGAGAGCGAAATGGAGAGCATACTATGAGACTGCTACTCATCTGTTTATAGAGGCCATTATGGGGGTGAGAGGACAATCGCCAAAGTGCTTCAGGCCGGGTTTTATTGGCCAACATTATTTAAGGATGCGCATAACTTTGTCCAGAGCTGTGACTATTGTCAGCGCGTGGGTAACATATCCAAGAGAAATGAGATGCCTCTAAATATGATCCTTGAGGTTGAAATCTTCGATGTATGGGGAATTTATTTCATGGGGCCTTTTGTCTTGTCTTGTGGAAATTTATACATATTGCTGGCGGTCGATTATGTGCCCAAATGGGTAGGGGTAGCAGCCTTACCAACTAATGATGCTCGGGTGGTCCTACATTTTCTTCAAAAAATCATATTCACACGCTTCGGGACGCCTAGAGCCATCATCAGTGATGAGGGTACACATTTCTATAATCGTCAGTTTTTTGCGCTTCTGGCCAAATATGGGGTGAATCATCGTATTGCTACTGCTTACCACCCCCAGAAAAATGGCCAAGCTGAGGTATCAAATTGTGAGGTGAAGAGAATATTAGAAAAGATTATGAATCCCACACGAAAGGATTGGTCCCTCAAGCTCGACGATGCAGTGTGGGCCTATAGGACTGCTTACAAAACACCCCTGGGTATGTCGCTATACCAACTTGTATACAGGAAGGCCTGCCATCTCCCCATGGAGCTTGAACATAAGGCCTACTGGGCAATTAAGAAGCTGAATTTTGATTTGAAGGCTGCGGGGGAGAAAAGAATAAGCTTGACGAGTTTAGATTGCAAGCTTATGAGAACTCAAAGCTATATAAGGAGAAGGTCAAAAGGTGGCATGATCGAAAGATTATGGAGAGAATATTTGAGCCAGGGCAGGCAGTGTTACCGTATAACTCGCTTCTCAGACTCTTTTTTGGGAAGCTAAAATCAAGGTGGTCGGGCCCCTTCACGGCGAAAACCGTGTTCCCATATGGCGCAGTGGAAATCTATGACCAATACCCGGACAAGCCCTTTAAGGTGAACGGACAAAGATTAAAGCACTATTATGGCGGCGAGGTGAATCGAGTGAAGTTTGCATCGATTATGTCCACCACTTGACCAAATCAGACAGAGTCTAGCTTATGGACTGTAAACAAGCGCTGTATGGGAAGCACCCCATCACCTCTATCTCTTTCTGAATTTAATTCTTGCATCATATTTCTCTATATATCTATCTCATGTTTAATTCTGGTTACTAATCTCTACATTTCCCTTCCCCCATTTAATTCTAACTATTTGAAAAAAGTTAACTATTTTTGAACAAGTTTTGGTGCTAGGATGCGCATTGCCTACATTTTTGGACATTAGGCATGTTGCATATATTTTTGGGAGTTAGAAACTCATTGCATATATTCATGGGATTTGAACGATCTTTGCCTATATGTTTGAACTTAGGCATAGTTGCACATATTTTTGGTGTCGGAAGCTCATTGGACATATATTTGAAGTGTTAGCATATTGCATATAAGCCTATAGCAAATTTTTTTTTGGGAATTTACATAGATATGATTCACTTACATAGCATTGCTAAGGATTTAATAGTACTTACATCATACATATACATTTTTTTGGTTAAAGAATCAAGCTACACATTATTTTTGGTTGCTATATGTGCAGGTAAGGAAAATCTTGAAAGTTACTTTTTGTGCCTTCATTTCACTGCTACAGGAAAACAGGAAATTTTTTGGCTGGACTCAAGCCAGCGCGCCTGCTCCAACCTTAGGGCATATCCTGACGCGCCCGCGCCAATCTCCAGAGCGTTATGATTATGACCCTGACCCGTGCGGCCGTGCCCCATAAAGAGTAGCCAGCTGCGAGCCCGCGCCGATTTCCAGACCAGAGAGTCAATTTTTCCAACCCACGCGGCCGTGCCCCATGTACAGCTTAGGCCCACGCGCCCGTGCCCGACCCCAGACAGACGACAATTAAAATTACAAAAAGAAACCGTCCAGCCCTTTTATATCCATCACTCACACCCGTTCTCTCATTACGCAAACATCAGCTTCTTAGATATAACTTTCAGACTCTCCTCTCCAAAGCCTAATCTCTGTAAACTAAACCCTAATTCTATTGCAATACACAACCTTCCCCTACTCAACCTCTCCATCTCCTACACAGATTCTTCCTCTCTTCATCATATAACCTAGCCTTCCTTTCCATTCCCTCAGTTCCATTCTCGTTTGTGCAGAGTTAGGGTTTCACGATCGAGGATTTGTTCTGCAGAGTTTCAAAGAATCAAGTTTGGGGGTGTCATTTGAATTTAGGAACAAGGGTTTGTTTTGCATTAGGCAGAGACTTAGTTTGGGGGTGTGTTGCAAGTCATCATCAAAGGTTCACATCCAATTTTTTTAAAAAATCATCATGGGTCCTAAGCGCGCAAGGTCTGTCACGCCCAACTCACCCGTTGCAAGTAGCGAAGCCGAGGTCATGGTGGATTTGACCAAGTTCGTCAGTCTCGAGGCCTAAAGCAAATACTATAGGATTGCTACTAAGACATTTGTGAAAAAGAGAGGGCTAAAGCCAGCCAAGGGCGATGGGCAGATGATACAGATGATCCGAGAACGGGCATTGGATTGGTTTTATGATGACTCTTATACCCATTCCCATGGTCATAGTCTGCGAGTTCGATGCTAATGCCAAGGAGGCTCAGAATGGTTTTCTTTTCTCCGGGGAGTCACAATCAATTATCGTCCGCTGGCAATCAAGGAAGTCTACAATATGCCATTACCACCGGCTGGTCAAGTGAATTAGGTGGAGGCTCAGCGGTTTGAGACTAACCTTGACAGGGTGGTCGCTGACTTGTGCATGCCAGGCACGGTGTGGAAAATTAAGAAGGATACTGTTGACGAATATACCACTTTCCCCGCCGTCGCCCTGAACCGTTATATAAAAGCTTGGAACTTGTTCATCTGCGCCAATTTGATGCCATCCACCCACCAGCACGAAATTACGATCGAACGAGCAATTATCTTGTGGGGGATTATCACTGGAAAGTATGTCAACATTAGGCATTTGATCTATCAGAACATGTTACAATTCATGCGCGGACGTACCACTGGGAGTATTCCACACGGTTCAGTTATGGCACATCTGTGTGCTCAGGACGACATTAACTAGGAGGGAGAGCAGGTACAAAGGTCGACCCAAGACATCACTTATTCCACCATCAAGAACTTTGAGGATTGGGCTGGAGGCACGGCAGACCCGAGGGGCAAGGGTTTTATTGTTATTGATCCTCCACCAGTTCCCCCACAGCAGCCGACAGCAGCAGGAGCCGGTCCTTCCACAGCCACAGCCAGTACAGGGCCTCAAGATCGCCAGTTTCGTTGATTGGAGAGGAGGATAAACGCCCTTCATGGGAGCTTCGCAGCGTTCGCAGATGGAATAACCCATGCGCTGGCTAAGGCATTTTCTCAGCAAGGAACAATGCTGGAGTGGCCCACCTTCGGTTCCAACATGCCATACCCGTCGCCAGACTCGCCACCCGAGGAGGGTGGCCATGCCGATCAGTAGGGGAGTTTTCCTGACCCTTTACCTTTAATGGGGACATTGAATATTTCATGTTTGGGGGTATTGGGTGTAGTGTTTAGTTTATTACATTTAGTTTCATATAGTATTGCATGTTTATAGTTTCATATAATTAGTTGCATATAGTTGTAATTGCATGTTAGGTTGTATATAGTAGTTGCATTTTAGTATGTGTTAGCATTCTAGTTAGTTAAATTTTGCATAATTTCTTTTTCCAGTTTTAGTTTGTTTTGTTTAGTTAGTTGTGTTTAATTGCATTGCATAATCCCTTATGTTTAGCCTGTTGAATTCCAGTCTGGCCAATGACGACATTGAGATATGATAGATTTTTGAACTCTGTTAGTAGCTTAAGCTCAGTTATATTTTTATTCATGATGTAATCTATACCTGTTACTTTGATGTCACCGGATAGCACAGTTTTGTCTTTAGTTGCTTGTTGGCTAGATTAGTGCATGCTTGTCTTTTGAGGGGAAAATTTTCATTTTTAATGCTAGAATTGTGTAATAAAAACAATAATGACCTTAACAACACTGGAATACAAGTCTGAGGGAAAACTTTGGGTATGCATGCTAATAAAAAGAAAAAGAAAAGAAAATAAGCTGTGAAAAAATTTTTTAGAATAAACACCTTGGCTAGCGAAGTCTTGTGGCCTTTGATACTCGAGTAAGTACGCCTTAGGGGATTGTCTCTACACCTAGTGCCGTAAGGCCTTTATGGTTTGGGAGTCGTTGGTCGAAAGCTCGTTAAATGGGTATCATTGGAAAGCCTAAGAGGGCCTAGCATGGCATAGTCGGGTGTAACCGCGGGAAAAGTGCGAATATCGCCCCCGTGTGTGAATAAAAGCTTATTAAGCCCTTGTTGCACTTCAACTTGTATCTATGTGTTGGTTTGGTCATTATTTTGTATAAATGAAAAATTCATGATTTAAAACCTCAATTTTCCTTCCTTAGAAGTATAGCATGTGGAATCTTTGCTTCTGTCAAGCTTGTTTATGACAGTGCACACACACACTACATCTTAGTAACAGGTTGTGATTTACAGATTGTATGTCTTTATAGCTGTAGCTTGAGCTGATACATTGTTCATTGTTCTTACTATTTCTCTAAGGCGCTTCTTATTGGAGTTCACATTATGGCTGATATTTTGGGATTCATTTTCATGTAGTTTAGTAGCATAACATGTAGTTTGCATTCGTGTTTGTTTCTTGAGGGCAAGCAATAGTTCAAGTTTGGAGGTATTTGATAAGTAGGTTTTATACCTACTTATTAGATATCAACTTGATATGATTATGGCTTAAGCTCAAGCATTTTATTGCCTTTTAATGCGTTTTATCTTTGTTTTGCATATCTTAGGCAGGAAACTCAAGAAGGCATGGAATGACATGATTAAGGCATGGAATGGCAAGATAATGGACATAATGACAAGGATAGGTGGGGTGGCATGAAGACAGATTTGGCATGAGGGAGTGGACAAGAGAAAGCAAGCTATGGCATGTGCAAAAGGGGCCTCAAGTAGAAAATGTGAAGGAGCTAGAAGCAACAAAGAAGTAACAAGGTTGCACAAGAAAGCAGCCAAAACCAGATTTCACCAGTAGCAGAAACATGCTTGCGCAGCCGCGCCAAGAATGCAAGGGAAGCCCGTGCGCTTGCACTGCTTGGCAGGGCTAGAGGCCTGCCCTGGAGAAGCGCTTAC
The DNA here is from genome assembly GCA_020205555.1 of Panax stipuleanatus. Taxonomy (NCBI): domain Eukaryota; kingdom Viridiplantae; phylum Streptophyta; class Magnoliopsida; order Apiales; family Araliaceae; genus Panax; species Panax stipuleanatus. The sequence continues at coordinate 38,279,799 of CM035121.1, forward strand.
CCGCAGCCAGGAATAAGAGGCAAGTCCGCTCGGCCGCGCCAGTCCTAAAATCTTGACTTTTTAATTTGCATTTTGCTGCTGAGTGTTTTTATAAGGGTTTTGTGCAATGAACAATGATCACTTATCACTTATCACTTATCAGACTTAACAATTATTGGAGTTCTTACATTTCTAGGGCTAGGGAGCTTGAGAGCTTGAGAGCTTGAGAGCTTAACTCTTCTTCTCTTCTAGTTCTAAGTAGCATTTACATTTTTAGGGCTCACTTTGGAGCTTGTTGTGGTCTAAACTTGATCTTGCTAGCATTCTATTGGAAGGGGAACCACAAGATTTGCATTCTCCATTCTATCTACTCTCTTACTTTCATTATTTGCTTTCAATGCTTGGTTTAAATCCTATAATGGTTTGTGGTTCAGAGATGAACTAATTACCATTATGGGATTCTAATGGATCTTATTACTTAGTCTAGGGTTTTATGTCTCTTTGAAATGTATGGGTGAAAATGTATGGATTGCCTAGCATGGTTGTATTGTATGTTTAGATGCTTGATCAACATCTACTGTAATAGTTTATATGGAATTGAAAGAGGAAGTGTAAACTTAGATTTTTCCATGCTAGCTTATGTTCGTGAAAATTACATTCGATGAGTTTTGTGATTCGTAATCCGGATAGAAATATACCGTATTGCCATATGTAGTCTATTGGGGGCTTGCGCTTAAACTAATATAGCTTGTAAATCACATAGACATATAGTGATTTAGGTTTTATTGGTGTTCATGTGATTTCTATCTCTTTTGTTGATATTATATGATATGGGCTTGGTTTATTGACAAACAACCTTGTCTCACATTCGTTCTTCTGACTAGCTTTCCTATGTGATTATTTATACTTGGCATGAGGAGTTGGTAATCTAGACGATGCAATAGGTGAAGTTAGGATCCCATATTTCTCTAATTTGAACCCCTCATCTGTTAATTAGTTAAATTTATGTTAAAATCAGTCTAGTTATTAAGTCACACTTTAATACTCGTTTGAGCAGCTGAAGATAACTGTAGAACTGTTGCATGATAGTTTAAGCCTAACTCCTTTTCTCCGTGGGAACGAACTTTACTTATCAAATTTATTACTTGTCGACTGTGTATGCTTGCACGTGTTTTGTGCCCGTTTTGTTAACACCGAAATGGCGCAACAAACACGTTGTGGATGTGCTCCAACTCGGGTGGTAATGCAACCTTGTATGCCACCTCGCCCACTCGCTTCAGTATCTCGAATGGTCCTATGAATCTTGGACTCAGTTTTCATTTCTTTCCGAATTTCCCAACTGATTATTATTGTTTTTGTTGTTATTGTCCCACTTCCTTTTTCCTAAGTTACTTCCTCCACTGCTGCTTCCTCCTCCGCGATTTTCTCCTCCGGTATTCTTTCCTTTCTTCTCCTTGTTGTACAGACTTAAGGCTTCACTGTCACCTTTCGCAATGATTGCCTTTTCTAGCAAAGTCGCAAAGGAATCAATTTGAAGAACTGATACCATATTAAACAGCCACGGCTTCAGCTCTTGTTTAAAACGTCTCGCCTTCCTCTCTTCATCTCCTACTTGGTGCTCCGCAAATCGCGCTAGTTCATTAAACTTAGATGCGTACTACACCACCGTCATATCACCTTGTTTTAACTCTAAGAATTTCACCTCCATTCGGTTCTTCATGCTCTTTGGGAAATAATTCTCAAAGAACAACGTCTTAAACCTATCCCGTGTTATCGTTCCTTCTCCAGCTCTCTGCTGATTCGCCTCTCACCAGTAGTTCGCTTCTCCTCTCATCATGTATGTAGCAAATACCGTCTTTTTGTCTTCACCCACACGAGCTATGGTGAAAGCCTTTTCTATTTCTTTTATCCAGGTCTGCGCAATTATTGGGTCGGTAGTACCCTCGAACTCTGGGGGTCCTACACTCCTAAAGTCTTTAAAGTTTGTTACTGGAACAACTTGAGGATTAGGGCGAACGGGTTTGTTGTTTCTTCCCCTTAGAGCTTCTCCTAGCAAGTCTACTAAGTTTTGAATGGGATCTACTTGTTCCCTCTCATTGTTAACTGATTCCTCAGGTGCAGTTAATCTACGTCTGGGCGGCATTTTTTGCATCACAAAATTTTTCATTTTATTATTACTCAATCATATCACTTAAGTATTTCTTTAATATTAAAAAGAATAAAATTTATAACACATTTCTAAAATAAGCTCATTTATATTCATATGCCAAATCGTTTCATTACATGATTATCCCTAGCATATTTCTATAAATGCCATCACATATCCCCTAATATCACAAAAGATGGGGAACACAACATACTACCCCTCTAGCAAAAGCTTACTCGGGGTTTACATCACTATCCCATATCTTACACAAAAGATTAGGATCTCAACATAGTATATACATCACATAAAAGACACTACTAATACTATGGCTAGACTGACTAAGGAAAGCTCATCCCATCATCCCACTCTCCACAGCGCTCTTGTACTCAATCTGTGCTATATATGTTATCAGCTCTCGGCTCAAAGTATGTAGGGTCTGTCCCTGCTCTGTCCGGTAGTGGTATACACCATCAATCACCCTCTCAAAAGCTGAACAGAACACATACCCCATCTTGTTCATCTTCCTCTTCTTGCATCTGACCTCATCCTCTAGGTCATCAGCTCTCTCGTTAGCCGCTTCCCACTTCTTCTCGAAGTGGATCCTATCCATAACCTCCAACTCTAGCTGAGTACGGAGTGTTTCCTTCTCAGTCTTCTAGCTTAACTCTCTCTGCTCGACCTCTTCTAACTTTCCTGTTAAGTCTACATTTCTTGATACCGACATGTGGAATAAGGTTCCCATCTGAATCCCTGCCTCTCTGCGATATGCAATCTCCACCTCTAACTCCTACATGTCCAACTTCATCTGGTGGTCCTCGTCCCTAAGCTTCTGGAACTCAGACTCTCTCTCCTGGGCCTCGGCCTCCAGCTCCTGTACTCGACAGTCTAACTCTAGAATATGCTCCTCGTACTTTCCCAGCATATGCTCCTCTAGGTTAGGCTCGTAAGAGTCCTCCATGGGCTCCTCCTCTGTAGGCTCGTCCTCAATAGGCTCGTCCTCCATAGGCTCCTCCTCTGGGTCAAACTCCACCTCAATCTCATCCTCGTCATCAGACTCGGATGGTTCAACTGCCTGCACTGGCATAACCTCTAGAGGTGCCTCGTATACTACGTGTATATCTCTGGGCTCCTCCTCGGCCACTCTACTAGGTACTCCTGTGCCTGCCATCCTACAATCACAAACACAAGACAAACAAACAGCAACTCCATTAGAATGTTAAATAAAACATAAGTTCATTGTATAGAATGAAGTTATAATTCATAACATACTAAGTCTCTCAAGGAAAACTCTACATAAGTTTTATATCCTTTCTAACTTCTAAGTTCTCCTAAGTTATAATCTAAGGACACTCGCTCCTAAGGTTTATAACTACAGCTTTGATACCAACCTGTGACGCCCCCAAATTTGGACCGCCACTGGTCTCTTGAATCCGGTTTGTCACTTTCTCACGATAATAACTAAATAACTAAAATCATACAATCACAGCGGAAGATCTAGAATAATACACAATGATTTATTATAATTATTCCCCCAAATCTCGTAACCTACAGTACTTAATAGATTACATAATAATATCAAATAAAGACTTATTACATAACCTTACTTAAGCTTAAACATAGTTTGAAAACAGTCTTAATACATCATCTTAATAGACATAATACAACATCATAATATTTAGAACATAAAAGGGGCTAGTTAGTCAGTAGCCTTGCCCTTGCCCTTATCGACACCCGAAGGTCCACCCTTCTCTGCCTTAACTGAAAATATTTTTAGGAAAAGCAAGAATGAGCAACAAGTTTGCTTAGCAAGTAACATAATAATAAGGGTGAGTAATATAGTTCTCGAACCTCAAAAGGTACAACAGGATATGATAGTTCAAGGATAACAAGAATATCAACAGTTCTCAATAACAGTCGCTAAGGACAGAATAATATCAATATGATTCAATGCTAAATCAATTTAAGATTTCAAGATAATTGAATACTGAGTAGTCACTAAGGACTATGAACTTCTACTAGAATTAACAGTAATACACTGATAATCAAACAAAAGCAAGTACAACAGGTGATCAGCCTAAAGTACCCTATATTATGCATAACATTCAATCGTACTCAAGTGCACACGTCGGTCTCCCGATAAATTATATTTTCCCTTCAAAGAAGGTTGTTCGTCTCAGTCAATATAAGACTCCGCACCAATCAATTGGTTTGGATAGCTTTGTAATCATGATATCAGTCTAGCCGAATCAAATGGCATAGACTACTCTTTCAAGGTATATAAGAACAATCACAAGTTCAAACTCAAGATTTAAAGCTCGAAGAATATAAATCGACTTTTATCTTATCCATGAAGTCTATAGTTATAATACATGAATTGCAACTTCAAAAGTTTACTTGTATGACAATAATATCACAAGCTTAATGAACGCTCAATAAACAGTAAGGTTAGGAACTTGCTTATAAAGTTCCTTGAATAAAGTAAACACAAGGATAGGATACTTGCCTTAAGCATAGTTTATCCACGTTAAGTAAATCAACACTTTCGAATCCCTATCGTAATATAGTTACGTATATATATGATATCCATTAGTCATATAGTTTAACATCATGCTTTATCTTATATATATACAATCCATATATAAGTTAAGTCTTTAACCTTACTATACAGTCATACCATGTATAGTATCATACTAATTCACAAATCTTGACTAATATAACTTTTATTGTCCTTTATCCTTAACGTTTCTCTTTTTAAGTTAACCGTATTCGCATATCATTATTATCATATACTACCACAATCAATACCAAACATATTTTATTTAGTAAGTTATAGCATTGCTATAAGTTAACTGTCAAAAATCGGATTCAAGCATCTACATACGATATCACATACCATATATACATGTCTAAGGGTCTTTTCATGCTTACCAAGTCAATCAAAGTTCCTTCTTTTATGATATGGTTCTAAGTTTAACATCTCAAATAATTTAAGGCCATTCAAGGTCATGAGGTCACTTAGTCTATCATGTTCACCTTTTAAACACATAAGGTATTCATATAACTCATTTTAGGCATGTTCATGAGTATCCATATCACATACATGTAACTAGCATCGTTATCGATTTGAAAACATGCTTCATTTAACTTGATTTCACAACATCTAACATGGTAGGCATACATGTATGATACATTAGTGAGGTTAAGAGCTCTATCAAACATGTCCATAAATATCAGAATCTAAATCTCAATATAACATGTTAAGGTTCACCTTCAAAACTTACATTTTCGTTAGAAATGTTCACTAGCGAGGTCCGTATGTTCATGTTACATTATAAAATATATACACACAAGTTGACATGCTTTTTCATGCATTTCTAGGTCATACTAACATGCTCGCAAAGTCAGTATATTAATATGGCCTGCATACATATCAAGTTCATTTCAAAAATTCTAAGTTTATTTCGAAAACTATAACTTTATCAATCATGCATACTAATCATAGTAAAACATGTTCACGCTAGGCTAATGTACTCATATATATATGTTACTCATGCTAGCATGCTTGTTTAAGTAGTATATTAACTAACTAGCACTAACAGCATTAACAGAAGTCAGAAACTAGTGCAGGGGACTGGCGCAGCTGCGCTGCGCCCCAGTTCACAACTGGCGCAGCTGCGCCGTTGCCTGAACAAAACTGAAAGCTTTTGCTTCGACAGAAAGCAGGCCAAACCTCAAAATTTCTTCACGAAAATGATTGAAATCATGCCACATTGCATACTAACATGATACTAACTTAGATAATAACTAACAAACATATCCCAATCAACTTATCATAATAATCAAGCTCAATTCAAGAATTATAAGTTTAAGAAATGAATGATAGGGAAAGGAAATTATACCTCTGCTACTTGAATATGAACTTGCTGCTAAATTCCAACTCACAATGTTGCTATACTACCAATGTATTCTCACTCTCAACTCAACACTTAAGAAAATCTCAGCAAATGAGTTTGTAAAGAGGAGGGGCTATATATATAGGAAAACCATAATCCAGTCAATGGATTCCTCCATTGAATCAAACTAAGGGATTGAAGATTTGTATGTTGGTTAAGAAGGAGTAGGTAATTAGTTGGTGAAATCAATCATGAAAGCCACTCCCCCATTGATGATTGCTATGATATTTGCTGAGTTTGCGGAGAAGAGTAGGCTTAGGCTTGTATGCTATACACGTAAAGGGAATGAAATGTGACTCTTATTGAGGGACAAGCCAATACAAGCTCAGCAATCATGCATATATACATACTAAGCTTATCACATATATGTATTATTTACTTAGGCTATCACATATTATATATTTAGATTACAATTAGAGTTACAATACAATCCCAATAAGTAAATAATACTACCATGTAGTAAATTTAATTTGCACATATATAATCCATGTATATTTTATTATACCGGTATAATTTAATCGGATATTATTACATTACATTATCTTATTTATTATTCAATTAAATATTGAAATAATCATCAATTAGCAATTGTTTATAATATAATCATAAGGTATTAATTTAATGTTCACATACTTACATTGTCACACCACCTTATGATGTACTCTTATAACTTATTAAATCTTAATATATAGTCCTCTTATATAGTATAGTCACACATGAGTGTCACATTGCATTATATAATATAGTTGCAGCTACGGTATATTATATGTTCGATATCTCACGTCATTGCACACGCAATTAATATAATCTTATTATATTAATAACTTACTTATTTGTTTTATTATTCATAATGTCAAATAAATAAATTACTCATCTTATCGATTAATTAACAATAATATTAATTAATCCTCCTCTCATTAATAATTATTAACATTGATAAATTATCACATTCCTCAACAATTTAATAAATATAAATCTTATTATATTTATAAATAATTTACTTATTATTATACTTTCACTTGCAACAATAATAAATCAACATACTATTATTATAGCAATTTAACAATTAATATTGATTAATTGCTCACTTAATAACTATGTCATCCTTGAATTCATTATTGAATCTATTCTCGCGCCACACAAGGCATTTCAACGAGCTTATCATAACTCCGTATCTTTCTCAATTATTATAATTTTAATTCGAATTCATTTGAATTAACTCATCTCATAACACATAAATATTTATATTCAAATAAATATTTATTTCCATTAATATATTCATTTAATAATATTCAGATATTCTCGGGTATTACAGGTGCTTGGCTAAGTCTCTTCTTCAGCTTCATGAAACTTTCCTCGCACTTTTCCGTCCAAACGAAATTTACCGTCTTTCTGGTTAGATTGGTCAATGATGATGCTATCTTCGAAAAATCCTGGATGAATCTCCGATAGTATCTCGCTAATCCCAAGAAACTCCTGATCTCCGTCAGCGTCTTCGGCTGTTCCCAATTGATAACTGCTTCCACCTTTGCTGGGTCTACCGAAACACCATCTTTGTCAATGACGTGCCCTAGAAACTGCACCCTCTGCATCCAAAATTCACACTTTAAAAATTTCGCGTACAACTTCTCCCTTCTTAATACCTCCAAAACAATCCTTAGATGTTCAGCATGTTCTTCCTCCGTTACTGAATATACCAAGATGTCATCGATGAATACGACTACAAACTTGTCCAAGTACTACTTGAACACTCTGTTCATCATATATCCACAAATGCTGCTGGTGCATTCGTCAGTTCGAATGACATTACCAAAAACTCCAAATGTCCATAACGAGTTCTGAATGCCGTCTTCGAGATATCCTCCCGTCTCACCTTTAGTTGATGATAGCCTGTTCTCAAATCAATCTTTGAAAAGTATTTTGCTCCCTTGAGTTGATCAAACATATCGTCTATCCTGGGCAGCGAATACCTATTCTTAATTGTGACTTTGTTCAACTCGCGATAGTCGATACAAAGTCTCATCGAACAATCCTTCTTCTTTACGAACAGAACTGGCGCTCCCCATGGTGACACGCTCGGTCTGATATAATCCTTGTCTAACAGTTCCTGCAATTAAACCATCAGCTCTTTTATCTCTACTGGTGCCATTCGATATAGTGGCTTGGATATCGGTGCTGTTCCCGGTACCAAGTCAATTTTGAATTCTATCTCCCTATCCGGCGGCAATCCCAGAATTTTATCTCGCAAGACATCGGCGAATTCCCTAACGACAGGTATTTGACTCAGATCACCCTCGACATGTCGAGTATCAACCACGTGAGCCAAATAACCTATATAACCCTTCCTAAGCAATCTCTTTGCTTGCATCATCGTTAGACAACAAGAGTGTCTCGACGATTTACTACCATAGAATACCACCTTTGACTTATTCGGAGACTTAAGGTGTACACACTTCTTCTTACAGTCGATGACTGCTCCGTGAATCGATAACCAATCCGTTCCAAGGATTACATCGAACTCCCCCAAACAAATCGGTATCAAATCCACTTTGAGCTTAGATCCTCGTAATTCGGCATAACAGTTCCTATGAATGCATTCTACTGGGATAATTTCCTTGTTTGCTTCTTCTATGTTCATAGGGTGATCTAATTTCTCATAGGGTAAGTCTAACTGTTTAGCAAATTCTTCGAAAACAAAAGAGTAGGTAGCACCCGAATCAAATAACACATATGCATTTATATTATTGATTGGGATGATACCTGACACCACGTCCTTGGACTCCACTGCATCTTGTACGATCATGTTCAACATGCGTGCCGCTGGTCTATTGGCTTGACTGGCTGGCCCCCCAATGCTCAGCCCATTATTGTTGTTGTAGCGGTTGCCGCTGGCTACATCGCTTTTTCTCTTCGGGTAGTCCTTGATCTGGTGATCTGGGGATCCACACGAGAAACATCCTCATTTCTGTTTATTCAGACACTGAGGAGCCATGTGCCCCAGGTATTCCCAACGATAACAGATGCTTCTCCCCTTCATACACTCCCCGGAGTGGTTCCTCCCGCAGTTACTGTACTTCCCACTTTTCTTGGTCTCTCCCCCGGACTTGTTGCCTCCGGAGGATTGGCTTTCCATCCATTTACGCTTGTTGGAGTTGCTGCCTCCGCTGCTTCCCCCTTTCGGTCCTTCCTGACCGGACTTCTTTTCTTGTCTAAATCGTGCTATGGCTTCATTGCCTCCTTCTGCAATGATAGCCCTTTCTAGCAGTTCAGAGAAATTCTTAATCTTCAATACAGCTACTACTTTTTGCACCTATGGCTTCAATCCTAATTCAAATCTTCTTGCATTCCTGGCCTCTATGTCCACCTGATGTGGAGGCGAATAGGGCCAACTCGTTAAATTTTTTCGCGTACTCTGCGACAGACATACCTCCCTGTTTCAGTTTCAGAAACTTAACTTCCATATCCTGCTGCGTATTCTCCGGGAAGTAATTCTCGAAGAATAGCTCCTTAAATCTGTCCCATAGAATAACTCCTTCGCCTGCTCGTCCCTTATTGGCTTTCCACCAATAGTTAGCTTCGCCCTTCATCATGAAGGTGGCAAATCCTGTCTTCTGTGCTTCGGCCACCCGTGCGACCTCAAACACTTTCTCCATCTCTTCTACCTAGGTTTGGGCTTCTATTGGGTCTAAGGTTCCCTAGAACTCCAGAGGTCCTACCAACTTAAAATCTTTGAAGCTAGCCAAGTGATGCCCTGTTGCTGGCGGGGGTCTATTTTTCATCGCCTCTGTTAACAGGTTAACAAAATTCTGCATTGGATCGGCATTCCCTCCTTCATTGTTAACGGATCCTTCCTCCCTTTGGTTTCGTGGTTGTCTTCTAGGCGGCATGATCTGTGGAAAGGAAGAAAACTTAGGCTTATCGTTTTTACGTTCTATGCGATATGCTATTCAAGTTAGCATCTAAAAGTTATGATGCCCATTAATCATATTTGATTCAAGTAAAACAATTGCATTTATATTCATATACCACTGTTTTATTAGAACATGATTCAACATTTGGCAAACTACTATAAACGCTCAATGGCATAAACTGCCTACTGGTAACTATCCTCTACTAGGCAAAAGGTGAGGATTCACTACCATCTGCCTCTCCCCTAACCCAACAAAAGTTGGGGTTGACAACCATCCTATGCATACATTAAAGCATAAGGGTTTACAACATAAAACTGTCCCTATTAAAATAAAAGTGGGACTATATCTATCATGAAAACAAATCAACGTCTGCTCCCGCTGCTGGAAGGCAGCTCCATCCATTTGGCGTCGAACTGCACAAAGGCGCTGTCTAAAGCTCGCTCCAAAGTATATATCCTCACATCTTTGGCTTCCACTTCATCCCTCAACTGTCCTATCTGTAGCTCTCTCTGCTCCAGCCTCACTCACAACTCGGCTAACTCAGCCTGGGCCTGATAAGCAGCGTCCTTGTACTGCTGTTCAATAATCTGGAGGGTGTGGTTCTGCTCCTCCACTTGTCCAGCCCTAACCTCTAGCTCGACGTTCCTAGCCAACAAATCTTCTATCACCTCATGCTCCACGGGCTCATTACTAGAGTCCCTCGGCTCCTGGTCCGCTGAATAGCTATCTTGACTCTCGTCAGCCATCCTATGACCATAATAAACAACCAAAACTACTTCAGCACCACAATAAAATATATTCATTGATAAAATGAAATGATATTTTATTCAGTACAACTAAAACTCGATGGATCTCCTCAACCCATCACCTACATACTCTATTTGAGTTTTCTACTAAGGTTATAACCTAGGTTTCGCATTCCTAATGTTTATAACCTATAACTCTGATACCAACCTGTGACGCCCCAAAATTCGGGTCTCAAATACCCGGATTCAGTCATCATGATCCAATACAAACATTCACCTCTAAACAACATACAATAACTAAATGCGAAAATAATTAAACGTATGTCGTTCATTCAAAAGGTGTTACTAGCCCCAAGATTCGATAACCTTAATACAACCTTACAATCATACCCTAGAATAACCATTAGGGTTCAAATTACATAAACAGTAAATAAACTAAGCATAAAACAAAGTTAGCTACTTGAAGTCTATTACTTCATCTTTTCTTTACCCTTGTCCTTCCCTGAAGTCTCGGGTTTAACTGCAATAAAAGTCATGATATAGCAAGAGTGAGCAACTAGTTTGCTCAACAAGTTTAAATACAGCAATAAAGGATTATCATGATTAAAGGAATATATACAAGAGGAATTCAACAATATGAATATCGGAAGTAAGGAGAATAATTGCTTTTAGAATAACTAATAGACGAATAGACTTTGAATTATAAACTTCCAACAGAATCAATAGCTGATTGACCCTTAGGTTACTGGCTACAGAATATGTACTTAAGGGGATCAGCCTCGCGTACGCCATGTATATGCATAACATTCAACTCTGCTATTTGTATCTTATTTTAGATACATGGGGTACTCCCCTACCATATAGGAGTGTTCTCTTCAGCCTAAGAATCTCTACCATCAATTGGTCTGGATAGCTTTTATAAAAATTTCATGCAATTGTCTGACCGAACAAAGGTTCAGACTCTATCTGAAGCAGTTCATGAATTATAGAACTTTAAAATGATGTATAAGTCCAAGACTGTAGGAACTCAAGTGCACTAAGTGCGAGTATCAATAAAATTGATGTGGAATAATTATAAAGTAATTAAACCACCTAAAGCATACTTGGAAATAAGGTCCAAGCGTCAATAAATAACTTGTAACATAATAATAATCTGCTTAATATAATATGAGAAGGATAGAAAACTTGCACAATAAAGAGTGTAAGTCATGGAAACTTGCATTCAATATTACAATCAAATGAAGTTAGGAAACTTGCACTTTATACGAGTTTGTATAAGTTAGAGAACTTGCCAATTTGCTCAGCTACAATATTCTAGCTTTAAATTAAATTGCGTTGAAATGACCTAACATTAACAAGTCGGTCTCTCAATTAGCATTATGTAGACTGGTATAAGTTCACACCCACAAGAATCTAATCATCAGATAAGTCTACCACATAATTCACGTAAGTCGATTACCATGACTGAGTCTATAAACATTTAACTCCGTCCTAGATTAATAACTTTAGCATATCTAGTCCCTATGCATCAACATAGGCTTGAACACATATCACTTCAATTAATCATGCAATACAGTTTAAGACACACACATATTGCAGGGTTCTGTCCATAATTCAAAGTTATATGGTTTTCATGCCGGTAACTCTTATACCTTAAGCTAATCAAGTCCATGCTTCAAGGGTCAGCTACTAACGTCATATTACCACATAACGAGGCTAAAAAATACTAAGTATGCACGCTCGTGCGTATACCACATATGTATATCTTAACCACATAGTTTACACTTGAAATTCCCTTTTCATGAACATGTGTGTATAGGTAAAATCCATGTTTAACCAAATGATGCTCATGTCAACATGTCTAGAGGCATAATGAATCCTATTATTCATGCTTGCATGATCAGAATGTAACTCACATAATATTTGATGATATTAGTCTCCAAACTCTAGTTTCCTTCGAAAATTACACTAAGTCAACAAAGGCAACTTAGTACATGTAAGTGCCTTGAAATCATAACTCACATAACATGCATTTCTAAACCACATATATATACTCAAATGGTCAGAACTTTAAAGGCATAAGCCTCATCAAGTTTATTTCAAGTTCTTAAGTTTTTCTTTTATAAAACTCATACTTTCTCTCAATAGTGTGTACTATCATGGCCACAAACATGCATGTTATATCAAGGAACATGTATAAAGGAGTTAAACCAGTTTTCATGCTTGTCCAAGTAGTATCAATGTGTTATCACTTAGCAGGTTCGTAGCAGAAAGTAGGAAACAAAAATTCAGGACCTGGCACAGCTGCGTTGCGCCCTAGTACAAAACTGGCACAGCTGCGCTGGGGCTCGGCCAGAAATAGAGCAGCTTTCTGCTCGGCAGTTTAACAAACCCAACTCAAAATTTCTTATGAAAACTATTCCAACCAAGTCACATTGCATTACCAACATGTTTATAATGTTTATATAACAACTAACAACTATTCCCCAATCCAATAATCATGAATTTAAGCTTAATCCAAAATCAAGAAGTAGAAATTTCCAAAATAAAGAACATGGAGTTATACCTCTATTAATGACTAAACGAGTTTGCTGCTAAATTGGATTCCTTCAATCTCAGAATGCTTATCACAGATATATATACTTGCTCTCAATTCTATACTTAGGGAAAATCTCAGCAAATGGAATGAGAAGAAAAGAAGCTTCATTTATAGAGAATTAGATATCCAGACAAAGCTTTCTTCCACTATATTAAACCAACGAATTGAAAGATTGTATAATGGTTAAGGGAGAGTTGTTGAGAGTTGGTGAAATCCATTATGAAATCCACTCCCTTATCATCATTAGCTAGAAATGCTGAGTTTGATGAAAGAGTAGACTAGCCTTCATGAGTTTTCACGTGTGGGAGAGAAAGGACTCTTATTAGGGGACAAGCAATATACTGCTCAGTAATATGGATACAACACACTAATGTTATATATACTTATACATTCAATAAACACTTAGGTTATAAATTTAATTAGAGGGTACACATGGATAACATTATACATAATAGCAACTTGGGTTATACATATCCATATATAATCCATGTACATTTCATTATACTGAATATAATTCAATTGGGTATTTTCATATTACATCATCCCAACTCTATTATTATAGTGTATATTAATTCCCAATTCGTGATTAAATAAAATATTGAATTGGTTACTTAAACAAATGATCTAGTCTATTAGTATTTAAATTGCTAAATAGACTATTAAATATTAATATTGCTCACTTTTATTAATTAATCTACACAATTAAATCCTTTTACTATATTCAAGTAAATTGAATATTTAATTACTAACACTCATATCAATCTTCTGATATAAAACCTTAGGGTTGGTCCACTAATTTAATAAGCCATTAGTGACTCCCTTAATATATCCTAGCAATTTTTGGCATAGGCTCAACTCACATAACCACACAAGGTTTAAATAAGCATACAGAACTAACTCATTAAAATTAAATCATATATATTTAATTAATATTGGAGTTTAAAATCCACGGTCATTACAGTTGTCGTTCACCAACCTCATCCCAGTATAATGAAGTCCTGCATTTTCTACCGTACAATGCTTCGTAAGGCTGCATACTAATACTTCCACGGTAACTGTTGTTGTAAGTGAATTCCACCAACGGTAGATGATCATCCCAACTTCCCTTGAAGTCCATAACACAAGCCCTTAGCATATCCTCTAAAGTATGGGTTGTCCTCTCGCTTCGCCCATCAGTTTGAGGATGATACGTCATACTCATTCGCAAATACGTTCCCAAGCATTCCTGTAATCTTTTCCAGAAATTTGATATGAAACACGGATCTCTGTTTGATACAATTGAAATCGAAACACCGTATCTAGAAACGATTTTCTTAATATACAGCTTCGCCAATTGATCCAAATTGAATCTAATCTTGATTGATAAGAAGTGTGCTGACTTTGTCAGTCGATCCACAATAACCCATACTGCATCAAAACCACTTTGAGTTGTTGGAAGACCAACCACAAAATCCATCGTGATATGCTCTCACTTCCATTCTGGAATCTCCAGCGGTTGTAACAATTCACTTGGTCTCTGATGTTCTGCTTTGACATGTTAGGCATTTCGCGACACACTTAGCAACGTCTCTCTTCATATTCGGCCACTAGAAATGTTTCCTGAGATCCTGGTACATTTTTGTACTCCCTGGGTGAATCAAATATCTCGAACTATGAGCTTCACTCAAAATTTCTTCTTTGACTTCTGGTACTGGTGGAACCCAGATTCTCCCTTTAAACCGTAGCAGTCTGTCAGTATCAATCTTGAACTTTATCTCTTCACCTTCGATTATTCTCTTCTTGATCTTCTCACACTCCCCATCATGAAGTTGTGCTTCTCTTACCTTATCCACCAAGGTTGGACCAGTACCTATTTGAAATAGTTTTTCATCTATTCCTTCGGATTCTTAACTTCTAACTCCAACTTAGCCATCTCATTCACCAACTGCTCCTAAGCAGTTAACAATATCAACTTCTCCCAACCCTTTCTGCTTAAGGCATCGGCAACGACATTTGCTTTACTTGGATGGCATAGAATCTCGCAATCGTAACCTTTGATAAGCTCCAACCATCTTCTTTGGAGCATATTCAAATCTTTTTGTGTAAAGATATACTTAAGACTCTTATGGTCTGTATATATCTCACACCTCTCCCCATATAGATAGTGTCTCCATATCTTCAGAGAAAACACCACTGCCGCCAATTCTAAATCATGCGTAGGATACCCTTTTTTATAGTCCTTCAGCTGATGTGGCGCATACACAATGACTTTGCTGTTTTACATAAGCACACAACCTAGTCCTTTATGTGACGCATCACTGTACACAACAAAATTTCCTGTACTATCAAGCAAAGACAACACAGGCGCAGTACTTAACCTCTTCTTCAGTTCTTGAAAACTTTCTTCACACTTTTCCGTCCAAACGAACTTCACCGTTTTCCTAGTCAAATTTGTCAACGGAGTTGCGATTTTGGAAAAATATTGAATGAATCTCTTGTAGTAACCAGCCAAACCCAAGAAACTCCTAACTTCTGACGGTGTCTTCGGCTCATCCCAATTTATTACAGCTTCAACTTTCGACGGATCTACCGAAATCTCTTCTTTGTCAACCACGTGGCCAAGAAATTGCACACGCTTTACCAGAATTTGCATTTCCAAAATTTTGCATATAACTTCTTCCGTCTTAGCGATTCCAACATCAGCCTCAAATTTTTAGTGTGTTCCTCCTTAGTTTTGGAATAAACAAAAATGTCATCAATGAACACCACCACGAACTTGTCTGGAAACGGCTTAAACACCTTATTCATTAGGTCCATAAATGTCGCAGGTGCATTCGTTAGACCAAATGACATCACCAAGAACTCATAATGCCCATATCGAGTTCTAAATGCCGTCTTTGGTACATCTTTTTTCCTTACCTTCAACTGATGATATCCGCTTCTCAAATCTATTTTCAAGAAGTACCTAGCTCCCTTCAGCTGATCGAACAAATCATCGATCCTTGGTAAAGGATATTTATTATTAATTGTGACTTTGTTCAACTCCCTATAATCAATGCAAAGCCGCATTAACCCGTCCTTCTTCTTGACAAACAACACCGGCTCTCCCCACGGCAATACGCTCGGCTGAATATACTTCTTTTCCAATAATTCTTGCAGTTAAACCATCAACTCCTTCATCTTTACCAGAGCCATTTTGTATGGGGCTTTTGATATCAGAGTAGTCCCTACCGCTAAGTCAATCACAAACTCTATTTCCATATCCGACGGAAGTCCTGGAAAATTGCTCTGAAATACACCCACAAACTCCTTAACGACTGATATTTCTTCCAACTTTGGACTCTTCTTCTGAGTATCCACTATGTAGCCTAAGTACCCTACATAACCTTATTTCAATAACCTCTTGGCCTGCATAATCGTCAGACAACTCGCTTGTCTAGGTAACTTGCTGCCATAAAACACTACCTTCAACGGAGTTGTAAGGTTTACAGATTTCCTCTTGCAATCAATTACCACCCCATGGTTGAACAACCAATCCATACCCATTATAACATCAAATTCCCCAAGTTTTATCGAAATTAAATCTACCATCAACTCGTGACCCTTAATAACCAACCTGCCGTTCTTGTGTACAAACCTAACAGGAATTACCTCCCTATTCGCAATCTTTATGTTCAAAGGGTAAATTAATTCCTCCTTAGGCAAGTTTAAATTCTTAGCAAAGTCATCGGATATAAATGAACAAGTAGCACTCGAATCAAATAATACATAAGCATTAATACTATTGACCGGAATGATACCTTACACCACATCATTTGACTGCACAGTATCCTGCAGGGTCATGTTGAATGTTCTGGCGGTGGGTCGGTTCGTCTGCATTGGTCCAGCGATAGTCAAAGTGCTATCGCTGTTAATTCCTCTTTCTCCACTCGAACCTCCAGTTCACTTCTTAGGGCAATCACGAGCCATGTGATCCTTATACCCGCATGTAAAATAAGCTCCCTTCTTTGGGTTAGGACAATTCGGCGCAATGTGGCCTTCCTGACCACACTTGAAACATACCCATTTACCTCTCAAGCACACTCCGGTGTGATTCTTCACACAAGTAACACAAGCTTCAAACCTTCTCTTTTGTTGATTTCCCTGTTGACTCCCAGCAGAAGCGCTGTCATTCCACTTCCTCTTCTGGTTGCTACCACTACCACCAGCTTTATTCTCATTGTCTTTCTTCTTCTTCTTCTTCTTCTTCTTCTTCTTCTTCTTCTTCTTCTTCTTCTTCTTCTGATCTTGGTTATATTTAGTTAAGGCATCGCTTCCAGCTTTCGCGATGATCGCCTTTCCAAGCACTGCTGTAAATGTATTCAGCTGAAACATCGAGACTTTGATGTACAACCAAGGCTTCAATCCCTGCTCGAATCTCCTCTCCTTTCTCTCATCAGTGTTGACTTGATACGTCTCAAACCTTGCTAGCTCATTAAACTTTGTGGCGTACTCCGACACAGACATTGCTCCCTAGTTCAGCTCCAAGAACTGAACCTCCATCTGGTTCCGCGAGCTTGCTAGAAAGTACATCTCGAAAAATATTTCCTTAAATATGTCCCAAGTTATTATGCTTTCTCCTCCCCAACCCTTATTTTCTTGCCACCAAAAGCTAGCTTCCGACTTCAACATAAATGTCGCAAAAGCAGTCTTTTGGTCGTCGTTGACCCTGGAAACATCGAAGACTTTCTCCATTTCTATTACCCACGTCTGGGCCTCAATCGGATTCACGGACCCTTGGAACTCCTTCGGTTCAACCGCTTTGAACTCCTTGAAGGTTGCAGCTTGAACTTACGACTGATTCGCAAATGCTCCCGTTAGCAAATTTACCAGTTGCTGAACTGGATTGGCATTAGCCTAGTTATTGTTGTTATTCGTATACCCCTCTTGAGGTTGCTGACGTTCTGGTCTTCTTCTAGGAGGCATCTTTCTGTTAAGACATATGCTTATTAGCTCCCTACTCAACTCTTAAATATTTAAGATTAAACTTAAACATTTAAAAAAACTAACATTTAACCACATAACCCTTCAATAAACTTCGGTATTTTATTCATTCATAGTTTTAAAATATATCAAGGATAGCATCTCTGCTATTTACATCAACTTTCTTGAACTGGAAAAAGTTGCAGGATTACATCATCATCTTCTTATTGTAATACCCGAGAATTTCCTAATATTATTAAATAATTATATTAATGAAAATGAGAATTTATTTGAATATAAATGATTTTGTGTTATGAGAATGATTAATTCAATTATATTAAATTGAATATCTATGACAATTGAGAAAAATGTGGAGTTTACGATAAACTCGTTGAGAGCCTAGTGTGGCACAGTGATGGGAAATATTAATAATTATATTAATTAACGAAGAATTTTTAAGTGAACAATTAATTAATTGTTAATTGTTATTAGAGAATATTAATTGATTGTTGTGGGATATTAACTATGGTTGATTAATAATATGTGATTATTATTGCAAGAAATATAATAATCATAATCCACTTGTTTATAATTGTGCTGAGATTTATATTTGTTAATGTGATAATTAATCCTATGATTATTAATTTGGTATAATTAATAGTCAATGATGAATAAATTAATTAATATTATTGTTAATTAATCAACGAGATAAATAGTTTATTTATTTGACATTATGAATAATAAAATAAATAAGTGAGTGATTAATATAATAAGATTATATTAATTGATATGTGCAAATGTGCAATATTTGAATATATAAAGTATATGGAATACAACTATATTATATAGTGTAGAGAGACACTTAAGTGTGACCATGCATGTATATACATAAACTATGTTATATAATGCAATGCGAATATATTACACATAGAAACCATATATTACATGAAGCATAATGTGATTATGTTAAAACTATATGTTATGAATGCATGATAATACTGATGTGACAATAAATATGTGGGAATACACTGTATAATATATCATGAACATATTGTAAACTATTAATTTTAATAAAGTGAGACATCATGAATATATGGTGAACAATTTAATAATACATGAGATAATGTAATGTGATAACATCCGATTAAATTATACCAGTATGATAAAAATGTACATGAATTATATGTGCACAATTCACACTTATTACATTATGTGAATCCATGTTAGTATCATTAGAATTACATTGTAACTATAATTGTGGCCTAATTATATAGTATATATACATGTAACATATTTTGGCATAAGTGTTGTGTATATATACAAATTATAGAATGCTGATATATGGCCTTGTCCCAATATAATAGTCACTCTCCTTCTCCTTCACGTGTATGGCAAAAAGGCTAAGGCCTATTCTCCCCATTCTTCTCCCAAGCTTAGCTAGCAATGATCAATGGGGAGTGGTTTTGATGATGAGATTTACCAACCATTTACCAACTCCCTCTTATCTAGCATGCAATCCATTCATCTGTTAGTTTGATTTGAAATATAATTGCATTGTCTGTGTAATAATTCGTCTATAAATAGTAGCCATGTTTCTTCACATTTCTTTTGCTGAGATTTTATTTGAGTTGATAAGTTGAGAGCATATACATATATCAGTATAATAGCATTGTGAAGTAGCAGCAAGTTCAATTATCTAACAGAGGTATAATTATCTTTCCATGTTCTTCATTCATGTTCTATATTTTGCTTACTGTCAAAATTTCCAATTCTTGATTTTGATTTCAATTCATGCTAGATTGGATTAGGACATGTTCTTAGTTGCTATATAGACTTATAAACATGTTTAAGCCATAATGTGGCTGCTTAGAAAAGTTTTCGTGAAGTAATTTTGTGATTTGGGATAATGTCTGCCGAAGTAGACTGCAGTCTGGCCAGAACCAAGGGTGGCGCAGCTGCGCCGGTTTGGCCTTAGTATGCTGCGCAGCTGGGCAGGACACTGTCTGCAGATTTTGAATTGTTGTTTCCTGCTTGATGTTTGCTACATGTTAGTTGATGAAATAAAATAGAACAAGCATGCTGATATGGTTAATACATATATATTGACTTGTTAAACTAGAACGAGCATGTTATATTCGGATCGCTTGCATAAACGATGAAGTGATAGATTTTCAAAATAAACTTAGGATTTCAAAATGGACGTTGATTCGTTATATCCATTTTAGACATTCTGACTTGTGAGACATATTGGTATGACCTAGACACACACGAAATACATATTGACTTAAGTATATATGTATTGTGATATGATATGAACATGTGAACACAACTAGTGCATCTTTCTAACAAAAATACAAGTTTTGGAGGTTGATATTGACATGTAAAGACCATACACACATTCTGATTTTTGGAGCATGTTTGAATAAACTTGAAATACATGTCGGACACATTAACTTACGGATATAGATTTTATAATGTTGAACGTGAACGTCGACATGCTACATTGAGATTTGAATTTCGATACTTATGAACATGTTTGATAGAACTTGTAGACTTGCTAAGGTATCATTCATGTTTGCCTACTATGTTACATGTAGTGAAACCAAATTTGCGTAAATAAAGCATGTTTTCAAACTAATGATAATGATAGTTGCATATATGTGATATGAAAACTCATGAACATGTTTACTACAAGTTATGTGAACATTTTAAGTGTTTAAAAAGCGAGCATGTTAGACCTAATGAGTACGTATCCTTGAATGGCTTTAAATTATTGAAAGTGTTAACTTAGAATCTATTGCATGTATATTTGAAACGAGGAAAGGTTGTACAAACATAAAAGTATCTTTTAATATGTTTATATGCTATGTGGTGTTGTTGGCTTGCATGACCGGACAGAAACCATAAGGCACAGCCCAGCCTTGGCTTGGCCAGAAGGCTGCGCAGCTGCGCTGGCCCTAGGCTTAGCCATGGCGCAGCTGCGCCAGTCTGGAATCAGAATTGAGCTAGTTGTTGATCTGATTTTTGACAGTTAGCTTATGCGATTACTTTAACTTGTAATATATGACCAGTATGCTAAGAAATGTGTTAAGAGGCATGCTAAGTGATAAAATTGAATGTTTGATTATAAACTTCCCAGGGATAAGTCCAAAAGGTATTTGGGGACTATAAAGCAACGATTAAAAACTAGGTGATGACTTCATAATGTCATGTAAACTGAAATGTGCTATATGTACGCAAAAGTATATGATGAAGTATGTGTATAGTATGCAACTAAGTTAAACGTTTATGGGTGCGTTTAAAATTACATATCATATGTGAGCATAAATGACTAATGAAAATCCTATACTTATAATACACTATAAATAGGATTCAAAAGTGTTGAATTACTTTACGTGGATAAACTACGCTAAAGGCAAGTTTCCTAACTTACACTCTTTTACGGTGCAAGTATTCTATCCTTGTATATTGTGAACTAGTTTCTTACTAAATCGTTGAATT